>JAVHKZ010000016.1:18464578-19096867 GCA_035079395.1 Aspidiotus destructor
TATTTGTAACCTCGAAGTGTTTGTGGTAAGATACGAAATACTCGATGGACGTTTTTATACAGTCCTCTCTCACATAACTTCTCCCTTTTGATCAAAATAGTTCCTCGTACGTCAATCCGTTTGATTATTCTGTTCAGAACCCTTGTTCCATTCCATGACCAAACGTAAGATCGGTTTGCATGCTCTGTCAAAATATGTAGTTAGTTATCTCATGCGTAAATCATATTATTTTTATAGAAGCTCAAAATGGTTCTTCAAAATTCGAAAATAGTATTTTTTTGATGAAATAATCATTTAAGAGCAATTTCAAAAACTTTCATACTTTTTCAAGTTCAAAAGAACCCGATGAATATACTGCGGCGAATCCTTAGGAATAATTACACATCTTCAAACATTGCTATTTACATACAAGTTCCAGTACATCTACATCAGTTCGAGTTTTATCCGTGCCAACGAATTAAATGGAGAAGAATTTTGGAGGCTTTGTGGCAGTAGAAGCCTATTATGAAACTCTTCTTATCTACTCAAATCATTCATCGAAAAGCTCACGTTTTAACTATAAAAAATATAACCAGAAGGACTAGTTCTTACACAAATTATTTGATGCCCACATTTCAATTTTATTATTCTTCATCCGTTGATGAAATTGTGGAGGATTATTTAGTAAGACTTTTTTTAAAGTTGTACTCTCGTAGACCAGTTTGTGTCGATATATTGCGATTGTCTCGTCGTATGTCTCAAAGTGTATAACAAATAATCGAAAAGATACATTTGTCCTGGGTCGACGTAATGAAACGCTACGGCTCTGTCCGAGCAATATGGGCCCTGTAAGTGAAAATAATCGAACTTTAACTCGATACAATGCGAAATGCATGATTTATTAATTGTAAAAAATACTCGCTTCTGATCGGGGATAGTAAAAAGCAGCCCAATGTCCGGGCCAAAATCGAGGATTACTATCAGGACTCAAGTACAGATGAGGATTATATGGTAAAAATGTACCACGTCCATGGGAATCTCTTGTATCACTCGGAGCGATACCAAGCGCCTCCAAACACCTCGCTAGTTGGAAGACAAATCCTAAATTTATGAAGAAATACATCAAAAACGCTGTCGTAATAATTATGCTACTTACATATTTGGACATCTTCGGCTCCTGTGGTACCCTCGCTACATTTATGACTATCTAAACCATCGACCACTAATCTTCTCACGGCCTCTTTACTTAGAACGTAGCCTATAAGGGAGGCAACAGAAAATTGAAAAATATAGCATAGAGACCAATGTGATTAAATTTATACCAGACTACCTGCTCCGCCCTGCATGTAACCCTGTTTTACGTACGCCTTGTATCTACATCCCAAGTAGTATGGTAGATTCGGATCGTACTCCCTCAACATGTATCTGAGATTTTCCACAACGACATATCTACCACGCAAAATACAATCGTTCATTAAATGTCATTCAATAGTCTTTCAGTATTTATGGAAGGTAACCTATACAAAGGTCATTGAAACAAAAATTTGGACATCGAAGCTAAGAAGAAAAGTAATACAGACTAAAATGAAAGTCAATTATTGAGTCGTTCTCTTATCCTATTGACGATAATCTTCTTTCCGACAACTCATGGTTCTATTATACTACAGCAAAAATTAATTGTAAAATAATCTCAAACGTTGGTAAGTTTGAAAACAGACCAAATTTGGTCAGAACTTTTTTTGCGAGAAGGAATTTGATTTTTTTTTTCATCATCATCTATTAGAACCGTTTCTAGTTTTTCTGTTATAATTCATTCAAATATTCCTATAAATTCCAACTTTATTTTTTCATTTTCACAGATATGTAATATTGGGCGAAATAATACAGCCCATTTTATGTACTCTCATAGAAACGCGAGACGTTGAAGTTTCTGTCTTCGAAATCTTTGCTTATCGGATAGATTCAGAACGACCATGCAGTCGAGTAGTTTCTATTTGTAATTCTTACGAATATTCTAGCTCTGACTTATTTCTCGATGTTAACGAGTAATTTTTGGTGCAATGTTTTGCAGTTGGACACCATCCGAACTTAGAACATCTTTCCAGAGCTAATTTGGTGCTCCTATTGGAACTCTGATGATACCAAAAGAATGGAATATTTCTTTCAACAAAAACAAGATTTTTTTCTTCATCACAAGACAAATTTATTTACTCGACATTTCAATCGTCTCAGCAGCCTTTTTCAAGAGTGTTTTGTGATGAAGAATGAAGTCTTGTTTATGTTAGAATACCGTTTCACCTCCACCGAAAAAATATTTTTCAAATTTTTCAGAATATTCAGCTCCATCGCGTTTTTAGAAAAGATTCAGCGAAGTTCTACTCCGGACGAAAAAAATAAAATTTTAGTCGTTCAAGGTCTACTCAATCCTATGAAATAATTTCCTACACTAAGACGAATTCGGAACCGCTGAAATATCTACAATTGATGTTTTCGAAATTTTCTGATTCATCATTAAGTGCGTTCAGTATTACTTAGATCTTTTGCAGTTTTCGATACTACCCAGAATAATGACCTAACGCCTACCTAGCGAAAGATTCTCACTAAATCTTGAACAGGTTCTTCGTCATGAGATAACTGAAAACTGCACGAGTCAGAAAAATGATTATAGTTGACTCGTATCTAATAATACTTATTTTGTTTCAAGGTTACTCAGGCAAGCTAGATCAACTCCTATTTTCGATGACTTGATTGGAGTTGTAGAAATTTTCTCATCCAAAATAAAATTAGAGGAAGGCTATCAAAGATGGCTTACGTATCGTCGTCTGATTTCATGACCCAATCATAAGTACCATTGTAATGATAATAAACGTATTTGAATGCTTCCTTTACTTTCCCCCAAAGATTATTGTAGCCTTCGGTATTCAAATGTACTGTTGGAAGTTCAGGATCTGAACACAGAGGAAAATGATGGTAAAATAATGAGTGTCTCGTGATGAATTATCTAAATGAAATAATCAGGTGAGTTACTCGATCACAATTTAATGAACAGTGGTCGAGGAACGTATCTATTGCAAACATTATTTCAACTACTGTAATGAATCGGATTACCGAGATTGATAATAATGATAATATCTAACAAAAAATACGTATGAGTAGTACTTTCTCATTCCTTAATTTAAATAAACTCAACTAATTATTAGATAAAAAAGTATATATAATATTTTTTAGCAGGTACTAAAGTGAAAATGGGAAAGAAATATATCCTAAGCTTGAGCAAATTTGCAGTCTAACACTAAGTACATCTACACAACAATCGAAATTCTCTAAAAATTAATGAAATGAGATTGGTCGACGTTTCTCGAAGTAATTTTTGCGTTAAAATCAGGTCAGTTTTCTGTTTTTCGATAGATGTTTCAGTTTTCTTGTTACGATCTTGGTTGAACACAATTTAATCCTATTATTGTCACCAACAATTCATCCAACGCCATACAGAATATTATTATGTACCTATTAGGTATTTCACGTACGTACTCTTTAGTTTAAGGCAATACGTATTATCGTTATTCAAAAAAAATAAATAAATAAAAATAGACCGACCAATTTAATCTTGTTGAAGGTGGGTAAATTATTAATCACCACTCAACAATCGAAAATTTCGTTGAAAATCAAGAGGCACGTAGTTATTCATCAAGAAATGTAGGTGCGAGAACGTTTTTCTGTTTGGCGCTTAATTCAGAACCGTTTTCTCTCTTTGGATAATTTCTTTTGTTATGATCTTTAGTTACCGCGCTTCGTCGCCAAACGAAAAATTCTATCTGCCGTTTGTTCTCGGACGATGTTATCGAAGATCAAGACAGAATTTTTAAGATCTTAAAAAGAAATTTAACTTCTATCGAAAAAGAGAAAACGACTAAATTTAGCGCAAAAAATACAACAGAAAAACGTTCTTGCCTCTACATTTCTTGATGAATAACTACGTACCTCTTGATTTTCAACAAAATTTTGATTTTCACTTGTTAGTGGTGATTAATAATTTACCCACCTTCAACAAGTTTGAATTGGTCGGTTTTTTTTTTTTTTTTTTTTTTGAGTAACGATATATTTAAGTACGTGTTGTTTTGAACTAATAAGTACGTACGTTAATATTGTAATAATAATATTCTGTATGGCGTTGAATAAATTGTGCACATTCTTAATGATGTCATACTTCATTGTTCAAAAAAAAAAAAAAATCAAATTCAAGTAACTTGAGTATTATTAATTGAAAACAAATTAAATGTAGCTATTATTATCAGCTAATGACAATTGATAAAATGTGATAAATTGGATCAATCAATAAGTAAATTTTATGATAGCACCATGCACGATATGCCTGAATACTATTGTGAAAAGTTAAACCTATACCTATTTTAATTGTTCATTTTCAACTAAACTCTTCCAGAATTTCCAAATTATCGTCACCATTTTTAAATAATTTACCTTTTTCCGAGCTCATGAATAATAGTGTATCAAATCGTTGTCCCCATGTAGCCTTGATATGCCGGGCCTTCTTTTTATGATTTTTTGGTGCGGTTAAAACGAAGCATAATAATCGTGCCTCGTATTCTGAAAGTGTAGTCGGTGAAATATATAAAATTTATCGCACAACTGTCAAAGTACGGAAGCTGATACAGGAAAAATATCCTATTTTTGGATTTGGTAGGGGTAGGTACCTACCGGTTTTGTTGTGTTGGTGCAATTCTGTGATTGCTGGCGTTGTGGGCACGTGCTCGAAGCTGCTATCGTATAACTGCTGGTATTGCTGACTAATATTGACGCCGTAGGAATAATTTGCAACGTACCTGCAAACTTCAGATTGTGAGACTCATTTTTATAGATAATATCTGATGGTCTACTTTTGAATTTAATACAAGCAAGTTTTCGAAAAGGGAGAATGAAATCAAAAGTAAAAATTCTGTACGTAGGTCTTCCAAGATCTTGATCCCTTGTGATATAGAGAGAACGAGTTCCGTTTGAAGTGGACAAACATAATGTGTAGTAGAAAATGTAGGTAATAACTGATCTTCTTCAGCGTGAATGTATTTGGAAGAAAATTTCAAGAAAAATCACAAAAACATTTTCGCGTAAATACCAATGTCCTTAAAAATTTACCGTTACCTACTCCAGAAAGCTGAGATAAAAAGTTATTGAAAAGCAAAACATTTTTAGCGAGCACAGCTTTTTTTAGACGCGGAAAGCCTAACGAATGTCAAAAATGCGAAAGGCAAGCAAAAAAAAAAAAAAAAAAAAAGACATGAAACATGCCAAAAAAAGAATTATTTTTGCGCTTTTTTGTTTTGCCTAGGCTTAATGAATTTTGTGGGTTTTTCAAAACCTTTAAAATTGATTAAAACTAATTCTGAACGTGTAGAAATAATATATGCAAATATTGCGTATAGCAAAATCGTCCTTCTTTCTTATTAAAGAGTGAAAAACGAAAAAGCGGAGGCATTTTTAGAAGTGAGAAGCGTATGCAAAAAGCGAAACAAAAATCAAAAAAGCGAAAAGCAGAAGTCTCATTTCTGGAGAGGAAAGCGAAATCAAAAAGCGGAAGCGTCATTGAATCGCATCCCATCTCTGTTAGAAAGTATCTAGGAGCTGGCCCCATGAATTGTGAATTTGTATATTGTGCGGGTACTTGGCTAATTAGCTATACTCACCACTCAGATAGAGAGTCCATGTCTCCAATGTGATATTTAATAGCAAAAAAAGATGTTACGCGCGTCAGAACCACGCCAAGAACGATTCCAATCAGGAGGGTTAGAATATGAGTCCGCGAGTTCATGTAATATCTGTGACCACCTGAAACAAAATCACTTTTCCATTTTGAAATTTTTAAAACTCGCTTTACAAAACTTTTCGTTCGTAGCTGTATCTTCAAAATACTAACAAGTGTGTTTACAGATGATTGAAAAAATTGAGTACCCTTGTTTTTGATTTCTGAAAGTCAGAAGAATTTATCGATCATTAGAAACTTCTATATAACATTATTTGAAAAAGGTAGTTTTCTCATAAAAAATCTTTGAAAATAAACTATTTTTTTAACGAACTACCGTGAGCTGACAAAACTACGTTACGTATTTATGAATACAATTGACTTACTTGGAAGAAAAATTTGCAATCATGCTCTCTTTTCGAACGCAGACCTCGGCCTACTAATAAGTGGCACCTTCTCCAAGGAAAGTCAAATCCTACGGACCTATGGACCAATATCAACATCAAAAAAAGGAAGGAAATAGAAATCCGCAATTGACATGAGATAAGACGATACGAATCTTTGGGCGTTATAATGTACAAAAGGTAAAAGATAGCACATTTACTCCAGACACTCGTCGTGTAGCATTTTTATACGCCTTTTACGGAGCACGTGATTTACGTAGAGGCATCTAGGTACCGGGCCGCGAAAATCAAACGCCACGAAAATAGCGCGATTTGAACATCGGACTGTCGTCAAAAAAGGGTCAGGAAGCGAAATCATCAAACCTGCGACGAGACGTCGGCCACGGCCTATTATATTTTTATATTACTGGAACATGGTAAATCCGGATGTTCACAAGGAATCATTTAGATAAGGATGGAAGAGGAATTATGACGAAACAATCTTCCACTCGGGCTAGAAGATTTTTCGTCATAACTCCTTTTCTATCCTCATTTATATTTGTACATGAATAACAAACCGCACGAAATGAAAAATGAAGGTAAAAAATTTTCAATGAATGAGAATAAAAACAAAAAAAATTGAAAATTAAAAGATCATAGCACAAGCTCTTTCGACTGAACAGTCATTAGGTATCATACTAACCGAGAAATTGAACTAAGCAAAGGAAGGAAACTACAGCGACCATAGGAAATTAAAATGAATCATTGTCGTTGGGTGCAGAGTAGAATTTTTTGATGAGATCATTACCGGGAACAAACCGATTCAAAACTAAAATCCGACTTTTATGCATGTGACGTACAAACTCGAAACTATGGCCGGATTCCGAAAGATGCTCAGCAAAGGCCGAACATTTTTGGAGGGAGGATAGAAAAGGCCTCACTAAGGTGTTCCTGGACCCTGATACCAAGCTATCTTTGAGAGAAGTAGAGTTGACAAACTTCAATGGGAGACAAACCGACAGCTTTGTATCAGGGTCCAGGAACACCTTTGGTGAGGCTCTTTCTACCCTCCTCCGAAAACGTTCGGCCTTTGATTGGTATTTTTCGGAATCCGGCCACGGTTTTGAGCTGGACCAGGCTATCACGCTTCGCTGTGAGGATTCGTTTCATCGTCGGTTGGCTCTTGAGCACATCGAGGTCGTATTTCACGTGCATAATAGTCGGGTTTCAGTTTTGAATCGGTTTCTTCATTGAAAAATCCCATTCTGCACCTAACGACTATGATTCATCTTAATTTCTTGTAACCGCCGGTCTGATTGTGTTACGACACTAGTGCACCTGACGCATGTACCTTGTTCCTAACTCACGCTGCTTTTATCCGTGTTGGCAACCCTGTACTGCTCGTGTAGAGTTGACCTGATCACCTGATCCTCGTAAGCTCGCACTAACCAGAGAACAGTTAAGGAAAGCACACGTACTCCTGAGTCGTGTCACAAGCTTATTGATTAACAGATTGATTATGGTCTCTTCAGTTTCCTTCCTTCGCTCAGTCTAATTTGTCGGTTAGTATAATGATGACTTTTCAGTCGTATACGCTTGTACATTTTCTATTTTTAGCGGGGTACCGGCTATCCATTTTGTTAGGGGGATTACATCTTCAGAAAACGTCCGTGTCTGGGAGTTTCTGTGAACTGCATAACGTGATGTGACGTGTGACGCTTTATGACGTGACCTTGACCTACTTTAGGGACTTGAAAAAATTTCAACTTCCAGCCTTCATTATAGCAGGCCTAGTATACAGTATACCAGTGGCTCCCAACCTTTTGGAGATGTCGGACCCCTCCAATACTCCGACCTTTTTTTGCGGACCCCCTACGAAAAAATGTAGAAAGAAATTGGTGGCGTATTTACGGCAGGGGGGGGGGGATTGAGGATCCAACACCCAGAGATAGAAAAATTACCCTAAAATATCATGAAATCTTTATTTAGAAAAACACCACGATACTCAATGAGTAACCTAGAGGTAATTTACACGCCGCAGGGTTTATTGTAAATTACCTCCAGGTTACTCATTGAGTATCGTGGTGTTTTTCTAAATATGTCCGACCGTAACCTCGAAAACCGGATTAATTCTATCATGAAATCTTGTTCAAAACGCCTTCCGGAACAATTTTTTTCTAAAAAAAAAAAACTATAAGAATTATTTTCAGACCTTCTGCGGACCCCCGAGCTCAGCTTCGCGGACTTCAAAGGGTCCGCGGACCCCAGGTTGGGAACCACTGCAGTATACTGAGAAGAGCCCAGCCAACTAATTTGCTGAGGGGGCATTTTCACGCCAACGTTATCGTGAGCGCGGGAGGTTGCGGGTTCCCCTCTGTCATTGCAAACCTGCAATGGTCTCTAAATTTTTTCATTTTTATTTTCATTTATTCAAAATTTTTCATCTTTAGACCGGAGTCGGGACTGGTCATCATTCCCCCTTCTATTAAACAGTATAATTATGCAAGTAGTCTGCACCGAGAAAAAGCATCACAAACAACGGTGAGCTGATGGAGTAACTCGACGAGTTGGAAATTAAGAGTAACAACAAGCTGGTAGTCTTTGATGTGACAAACACGTTTGGTACCATACCAAAGAAGAAACTTCTAACCCTCATGGGAACCCTGATGGGACAAAGTACGCCAACATAAAATTTTGAGCCAGAACTACTGCCGCTCCACACTGTCACCAATCTTGGCGGAGATATTCATGAATAATGTGGAAACCAAGACATTCGAGGGTAGCAAGTTCAGAAATTCGATCAAACACTGGGCCAGATTTGTAGATTATATCCTGATTGTGTGGAATGGCAATAGACAGTTGGACCAAGAGAACTTCAAATTCACAGTAGAAAAAAGCAATAAGACCATCAACTATTTGGACCTTACACTCACACTGAATGACAACAGAATAGAATACAAAATCTACAGGAAGCCGACGCATACAGACACCATCATCCTAAATGACTTCCACCACCACCCCAGGTACAAGTTGGCGGCAATTCAAAACTACTGCTATTGAGCTATTTCTGTACTATGAACAATGAAGAGAAGAGAAAAGAAATCAAGATAGCAAAGCAGATCCTAGAAGCCAAAGGCTACCACAGAGGTGGGGGAGGGAGACTTTGGGAAAATAGAAACTAAGAAGGGCACTCATGATAGCACGGTGAGAAGGTACTTAGGCGATCGATACCATATGCAGGAAAGTAGACAAACAAAGTGATAAAGGCGTTAAATGGCTATGATGTAAATGTGAGTAGCCAGAATAACCTATTCATGCTGAAGAGAATCAGGAATGACCAGACGGAAGAAAAGGACAAGGAAAGCTTGAGCGGAGTGTACAAGCTCATTTGTGAGCAGTGCAAAGACATCTACTTTGGTGAGACTGGGAGAAAGTTTGAGATCAAAAAGTCAAAGGAGAAAGAAGATGGCAAGTCACTGTTTGGCAAACACAGTAACGACGAACACCACCATGGAGACGGAATATTTGAAGTCATACATACAGAGAATCACACAAAGGAGGAAAATTCTGGGAACAAAAGGTCGAGATTGCAAAAGCCATGAGGCGTTTGAACAATGTAGGTACAGTAATCACATTTGCCAGCGACGAGTGAAGAACAGAACTGACCAATAAGATGGCAGGAAACCAGGTGGCCAACAGTAATGCAGTATTTAGCCCTAGGAATGAATCAATCACTAAGCAGCTTTTCATAGCCAATAAGAATACGATGTGATAGTAGTGTAAGAATAAGTTTCTAAGAGTGAATCAATCACAGCACAAGATTGTCATACTCATAGCTAATAAGATCACAGTGTTGCCCTATAAAAAAACTCATGTTTAATGGCATGTTCTCCAGTTGCGATCCATAGTTGATGAGATGATATCCGAAAGTACTCTCGTAAAAGTAAAAGTAGAATTGTACACTTGGAAACTTTTTCAAGCATGGCTAAGTCATGAATAAGCTAAAGAAGAAAACGAATCGCCCCGTCCCTTTTTCTCAACCTGATATAGGTACCTCGAAATTTTCCTGTGTGATTATCATAGTTTCGAAATAAGCATTGTAAATTATGAGATGAATCTTATGACGAAAAAAAAAAAAAGTAGGTAGCTCACTTGTTCGGTTTAATAATCGATTTTGCTGATCGATTAAAACCGGTTATTTGGCCGAAATATTTCCAAGTTTTTGATGTACCCTCCTGCATGAAGATTAGCAGGCGGTCGAAAATCCTCGAAGTCCCCTGCAACAAAATATACTGTATGCAGCCTGAAGGTCAAAATATGTCCGATTTGACGTCTTGATCTGACACGTGGCTGCATGGTCGAAATTTTTTAAAAAACGAATTATTTTTTATTTTTAGGAAGGAATGGATAACAAATAGGTAGGTACAGTATTATTATGAATTATTTTTATACCATAGACTATTTCTTTTTCTCATTGATTGTGAGCTCGATAACACCTCATACAAATTTTCACTTTCTGCAAGGTTATGAAATTTCCTTCAATAGCGAAAAATTTTGATGAGACAAAAAGCTATACAGACTAGACTTGACGTCAGAAACGACAACGCTATGAACGGAAATGAGGTGATAAAAACTGCACCGGCAGGAAAATAAAACATCATTTCCGCGTTGCCACTATAATCCCGAGCTGATGAATACCTACTTAGTCTATTCGAATTATACGAAAACCGTGCTGCGACCCTCCGAAATAAGAAAAATATCTGAAACTCCCGGTAGAAAAATGATAAGAGAGAAAAGTTTTGGGGTTATTCTTTCATAATTGATATGTTTTTTCATACTTTAAATATTCGCGAATGCGCCACAGGAATTTGAGAAAATTTTGAACTCTGACCTCAGCAGAAAATTAGACACGTTGTTAAATTGTCAGCTCTTTTTGATTGGACCGCTATAGAAAAGGATGGATTTTGAGAAATTTTTAACTCTCACCCCTGACGTCGGTTGACAAATGGGTTTCTATTCGGCAGTTGTTCCTCTCCCATCAAGTCTACGGGATTTTCGGGTATTGTTTAAATTTTAAAAACTAGTATATAGACACGTTGAAGTTACTCTTAAACTGAGAAAAATTTTCGACTTTCTATGAATAATTACGGGAGATCATCGTCGGTATTCAAGGGGGTGAGAACTTCGACTTGGAGACTTGAAGAAGCTTACTCGTGCATCAACGAAGGGCATTGAGGAGATGTAGGATATTTGATCTACGCGGCGTTTGTCTGTTCAGTTGGCAGAAGAAAATCGGCTGTAAAACTGACGATTTTAAATTTGCTTTGATAGTCGAAACTTGGGAGTCGATTTCCCCTTTTTACGTACCAACGAGATCTATTTGGACCATCAAAAAAATATTACCAAGTCTTTTTGTTTTTTTCCTGTAAAGCTCTAGAACTCAAATTTTTTCAAGCCTCCCTTCTGCTTTCATAAGACGCCAGATTATCTTCTTCTCTACTATTCAACGCATGTAGTCTTCAAGTGTATTCGTAATTAGAGGGGGTACAGTCACTTTATGCACTGCCAGTTATAGTCTCATACTATTCATTACGTAATTTCACGGTTATTTTAAGGTACACGTTTTTATCATTGAAGGTAAAAAGTTCAAATTTTCAAGAGGGCAAACAGGTAGAAATGTATTAAAGTATTCGAGAGAAGAAAAGAGATATTCTTATCAACAAAATAATGTGAAATTCAATTTGTAAGTACCGTAATTCATTTCCGCTCGTAAACAAAATGCAATACCGTGCAACTGAAGAAATTACCGTCTATCGACCCTATTTAATGTGGACTATTTTTCTGGATCAAATCAATTTTCTCCTAAATTTTGTCCTCTCAATTTTTCTCACTATGAATGGATGATAGCCCATAGATTGACATTCTTCAAACTCCTTCTTCTTTGTTAGAGCTCGTGGCTAGAGGTCATCCCACTCGATTCCATCCTCTTCCTGATGTCCAACGCCTCGTATACAATACATAGAACTCTTTAATTCTGGTCTTTCGACTCCCTTTTCATTATGTATTTTCTCAAGTCCCTAATTAGGTCAGTCAAGATGTGAATTCTTCCGAACTTCCATTTAAGAAAAGGCGGATAGAAGGATTTCACTTTGCAAACCTTGATGATTCACGTCGACTCCAGATCAACTCGCTATTTCGACCATTGCCAGCGACGGACTTAGCTTTCGCCCAGACACAAGCACACTCACGCGCTGACCTCTTTCTAGCAGGGAACCCGCTATTTTGTTAGGGAGATTACATCCTCAGAAAACATCCACGGTCGGGAGTTTCTATGAACTGCGTGACGTGACGTGACGTGTGGCGCTTTATGACGTCATCAATGACCTTGACTTATTTTAGGGACTCTGAAAAATTTCAACTTCCAGCCGAGATGCCTCATGACGTCATCAATGACCTCGAGTTACTTTAGGGACTTGCAAAAATTTCAAATTCCACTGGGAGTTTTTGTGAACTGCGTGACGTGAAGTGACGTGATGTCTGATGCTTTATGACGTCATCAATGACCTTGACCTTCACCAACTTTGGGGACTTTGAAAATTTTCAATTTCCACCGGTAGTTTCTGTGAACTGCGTGACGTGACGTGTGACGCTTTATGACGTCATCAATAACCTCGACCTTGACCTACTATAAGGACTTGGAAAAATTACAACTTCCAGCCAGGATGCTTTATGACATCATCAATGACCTTAACCTGATTTAGGGACTTGGGAAAATTTCCAGCCGGGATGCTTTATGAACTCATCAATGACATTGACCTTGACCTACTTTAGGGGCTTGGAAAAATTTCAATTTTCAACTGTCATTATATCAGGCTAGCATGCAGTACACTGAAAAGAGCCCAGCCAACTCATTTTCTGAGGGGGCATTTTTTGCGCCGACGTGATCGCGAGCGGGAGAGGTTGCGGGTTCCCCGCTGCCATTGCGAACCTGCAATGGCATCAAATTTTTTCCTTTTCTTTTTATTTATTCAAAAAATTTTTCACGCGCGGACACAAGCAGTTGCTTGTGATGATTGTGCCTTAATCCACCACTGACCATTGCATCGAGCCGATTAATTTCTGTCCGATATCGACCGCAAATTGATCACTCTTTCTTACCATCAACTCATTGTCAACGTCGAAATTGAGTCGATTTCCAGTACAAATTGAAATCGATTGAAAATCGACGTCGGTCTTAGGTTGATTGTACGTCACTCGTCGGCAGAAGACTTGCGATCGACGTCGAAATTCCGTAAATTTCAAGTGCGCAACTTCATTGGGTGTCAAAAGTGAGGTCGAAAGGGAGTCGACACTTGGTATTAGGTTTCAATTTTCACTGAAAATTGACGGTAGACTATTGCTGCGCTGATTAAGATGCTAGTTGGTCCTCTATGATGGCTACGCATTTTGTCTGCGAGTATAGCAACAGAGAGCTTCAATGAGGTAACCGAACATTGACTCCATATCGACGTCGATGTGAGGTCGATTTAAAGTCGACTAGCATACGTTCTCAGAAAACTGAAAATCGACTCTCAATAATAGACACATTTCAGATCGATCGGAAAATTTGGAGAAGTCGACTCGTAATCGACTCACATTGACGTCCATTCAAAGTCGATTTTTGACCAGCGTACTAGTGATGGGTGACGGTCGATAGTTTCATGCTATCGACAGTCCCAATATTTTTCCAAGGTAGGCTACTATCGGGGGACTATCGATAGTCTCGATTGTTTTTCCTAGAACCAGGAGAAAAGTACTTATACTACTTTCATGATAGATACCTTTCTCCTGATCGTTATTTCTTCGAAGAGGTCGTCGAGGAATGTATTTTAGAGTTACCAGAAGATGGATGCAACTAGGAAATACCATAAAGACGTGGTGCCACACTTATTGCGCTACTGGTACCGTCTGACTGATCTTTTAATTCATTGAACTGGGCTTCCTTTCTCTTTCTTTCAAATGCGTCATCACTGAATTCCCACCAATTTTGTGATTTTGATTAGAAAAAGAAAAATTTTCAAACTATCGATGATACCATCGCTGTCGTGTTCTTACGAAACTATCGTTTTTCCCGATAGTTTTTTTCCAAAATCTATCGATAGTTCCCAACACTACAGCGTACATCATCCGAGAATTGACCCGCCCAACAGTCGATTCAAGGTTGATTAAAAATTTGGAGAAGTCGACTAAAATCGACCTGGAATCGACGTCGACGTGAGGTCGATTTCAACAATACTTCGATCAAGACCTTGGGAGAAGTAAATCCTCGCGGTCAATTTAGTTCATCGAGGCTGTAGATAAGACGAAATGGACTTCCAGAAATTTTTGACTCTCGAGCTGTACACAGGTGAGAGGAAGGGGAAATGGAGTTGAACAAATATCGACTTCTAAGCAGTAGGAAGAAAGAGGATACTTGGAAACTTTTCTTTCTGCTTTGGAGAAAAGTCCTCTTTCCTGAATAGTAGCGACCCCTCCTCCTCTGCTTCTGAGTTGAAATTTTCCCAATTCCTCTCTCGCTAGAATTTCCTGTTCATTTCATTCATACTACAAAGTTTCAAACGTACATCTCTTCTACTTGCAAATAGTTCGTATTCTCATTTATAATTCGGGCCTCTAGGTACCCTGTACCTACTACATACCTATGATTTTTCTCAAATAGTAAAAAATTTGCGAGGTCGTCTTGTTGAATGACAGCCCCCACCTTACTCCTATCTGAATTGTCGTCACCTTAGAGCCTACTAAAGAAAAAAATCCTGAAAAAGAGCATTAATTATTTAGCATTTAAAAATGTACCTGGATGATCAACTTAATAAAGCTATCAAGGACCAAGACTCATAGATCGAAATCGTTGGGTGACAGATACCTATCTACAGTCTAAATATTGAGGAAAAAAAATAACAAGAAGCACTTTTTTTTTGTGATCTGTTAATCGTAAAGTGTTTTTCATCTCAGAAAAATCGGTCAACAAAGCGTTTCTTCCGAGAAAATTACCTTAAAATTAGTGAGATGGTCGAAGAAAAATTTTGATATCTTGATCAATCAGCGATATCTCTTACCTTCAAAGATTTTCCGGAAGGCAAGTCTTTCACCAACGTCCAACAGCTGATCCTCGTCTTGAAACATCAAATTTGCCGATTGAGGAATACCTAGCCTCTCAAATAGATTTTTAAAAATAAACAGAAAAAACGATGAGACCGATAATTGTAGATTTTTCTGATCAACCAAACTGATTTTTTTATACTAATTTTTCTTTCTTCCTTCCACTATTTGAGACATTATAATTTTGCCATTCCAGACCTTGTTTTTGTTATAATTTTAATGCAAAGCTGTTGACTTGTTTGTATGCAGAAAAACAATCACGTGAAAATATGAGTATATTGGAATGAAGGACTTCGGTTATCTGAATGACCGTGGAACTGAGGTACAGTCTACATAAAAACCATATAGCGTGCATACACTAAAAGCTAGACTTGACGCTGAACTGTTATCTCATGATTGATAAACGTTTCATGGAAATATTTCATAGCGTAAAATTCATTTATTTCTTTCGAGACATTAGCGTTATTTCACAGACAAGGAATTAGGGTTCTCTCGTAAAATAAAAATAGTGCAGAAAACATTAGCAATTTTTTGCAAACGCTATTCTGAGGTTTTCAATCTTTGAGGGACATCCGTTTACTAGCCGACTCGACTCTTATAACGAATGCTACTTCCCGCAAATAGAACCTACTGTGCGTAGTAAGTAAGTAAGTACATACCTAAGTCAGAAGAACAGACTTGGAAGAGTTAAACGAATGCGTTCTTCTATTAAATTACGGGTATCCATGATTATCGAAAAAAAAAAATAAAAATAGGTACTCAAAAAGGAGAGTATGAAACATACAAAACACTGCAGAAAAATTAAACGACGTGCGCTTTCGGTTCATGAACCATCTTCAGGGACAAATTATGCGAATAATAGGATTCAAAATCAATTCTTGAAATGATTATAGGCTATAAGGTAAAGCAGCTAATCTTGATTGAAATATTTTCCTTTCTAGCTAGAGATGCTCCGCAGAAAGTGTGATACTACGAGAGTTTAAAAAAGATCTTAGCTATTTTGAGCTGATTTCGTTCGTGAAGTCATTTCCCGTTTCTTTGCGACCATTTTCTAACGAAGCCATTGGCAAGTTTACGTTACTCATCAATTTCTTCTACAATAATGCAATACAAGCAGAGGCGAGGGCCTCCATATTAATAGTGGCTGAGAGTATCAATCTCGATCAGTGGCAATTCAAAGAAAGAAAAAAAAAAAAGTAGCTACGGGTGACATCTATTTCACAACATTGAGAATCGATTTTTTATTATTTGAGATAGTAGGCTAATACGCCACTTACAACCTAGATCTTATTCTTCCTGATAATAAAATAGGTAGTAAACAATTGAACAAGATAAAGATAAATATTACAAGGTTGAATCAAATATGGTAGCAAAAACAGCATTAATAGCCACAGAAAACGTTTTTAAACCTGAGAAATACATTAGAATAGTTGATAAATACGTGTAAATATTTATTTCTAACCTAATACTATACGAATTAAGTGAACGATATCGACGATGTAGAAACACATTGTATCAACAAAACGCGACAGAGTAAAAAAATGAAAACAAAATGATACAAAACATTAGGTACCTATTAGGTACCAATCAAGTAAGTTATAATTATTTTTTTTTTCAAGGAGTAAGTAACAGAAAATTGAGAATGAAAAGTTTTCCCCATAGCTCGACTCTTACAGAAATGAAAATCGAATCAAAGAGAGTACGAGTTTTCTTTAATTTATTTGAACGAACCAAGTTTTTAATAGGAAGATTTTTCGTGATCAAGCAACTACAATACTACGTAGATCGGCACTATTACCGATAATTTTTATTTCATTAAATTATAACACTATGTTTCGGTAGCCTGGACGGTGCATAGACGAAAACGTAGTGTTCTACTTAATTGTGAAATAAAAATTATCGGTGTTTAAGAGTGCCAATCTTTTATTCACTCTGTATTTACCTATCGCGAGTTTTATTTTTCTCTGATATACTTAGTTCCTTAATTTTGACGAAGATTTTTAAAAATTCTTTTTCTTTTCTTTTTATCGCTTTCAAAGAACGAACTTTAAATTGATATTTTGAGTAAATGTACTATAATAATTAAGAAAGTAGCTAGACGATAAAATCAGCTGGGTGTATTTTTCAATAGGTATGCAAACTAGAATAAGAATTTGTTATTCAAAAATCAATCCTGTTGTAATTGATGGCTTTGTTCCTTTTTTTCATTTCTCTCTTACAAGCACGAGGGGTATTTTCTTGATGAGGATTACTTTTAAATTGACGACAAATCTCCGATAAATTTAATATCATAAGTTCGTTTCACCTGTAAACTTTTCTATTTAAGGAAATTTTTACTTTTTCTAAATTACCTACTAATATCATTGTTGCCTTACTTTGATTACCTCTTTCGAATTTACCAAAAGATTAATGCCAAAAATTTGAGTATTTAATTGCAAAATAAAATTAGAAGAAATAAGAAAAAACTATGACACGTTATTCACGAACAAGAAAGACAAAATAAACACTCTTTTTTTTTAGAGACTACAGGTACTCGAAACGTTACGACAAATAAAAAATTGCTCACGGGTTTTTTGTTCTTGAGAAAGACAAAATTATCATAAAATCAAAAAAAAAAAACAAAAAAACTAGTCTAAGCAGAAGTTGATTTGATCCCCAATCCTCACAGACCTCCTCTCGCAGAAGAAATTCCTCACTTTCGTCATCCATACCTCCTCGTACGATCTTCTACAAAATATTTGACTCATCATTGCTGGAGACGGCAGTCAAACAAAAAGTAGGATTTTTCCAGTTTTTCATTACAGCATACAATTACAATTATTCTTAAACATTGTTTTTACGATTCGTTAAATAGGTAGGTAGGCCTACCTATTTTTTAGCCGAGAAAAAAAAAGGAATCGATATCGAGTTTTGAAAAAAGAAGAAAGTTTATCGATTTTGACACCTGATAATTTTTTGTAGGTAGGTCTAGTATGTTATTTATTGAAATAGGTTTTATAGAACGAATTGTGATTAGAAAACGGACAAGAATGTTATTGCGTCGAAATTATCGTCAAAAAAAGGTTCGCAGTCAAGTGGAAAATACTGTTCATCAGTTAAAAAATCAAAGAGCCCCAGGAACGACACAACATCATCACTCGACGTATCACGAGCTCAGAGGTAAGCGTTTCCCCCCCTTCATGGTAGCGTGCATTCTTGATGAAAAAAGTGCCTTGAACGATACACAGTAGTGCACTAATTTCTATTTTTCTCTTAGCTCGTGAATCGTGTAATCATCCACTTGCTAGCAATTGATCGTTGTGACCGCGTGCGCGCTTTGTGTTCTTTTTGAAAGTCGCTCATCGATCAGTTTTCTTTTGAGACATTTTATTGCAAACATTTTCCGTAGCAAAAAAGTTTTTTATTTTTTATTTCATTGTTTCCTTTTTATTTTATTTCGTTTATTATTATTCTAAGTTTCGTTTCATCTTTTTGTGTCGCGTTTTCGAATAACATGGTTTATTCTAGAGACTACGCCCTGATGATGAAGATCATCAACCGCGAAAAACGAACCCTTCATTCGCTTAAGACCCTCTGCCTTCGCGTAATTGATCCGGGACCTGTAGCTTTCCTATGTCCCGGGCCAGCATTGAACGTGCGCGACGTCATATCCCTGCTACAATTCGCGGGCAAAATGAAATTGCATTTTCAAAACCCAGAAAATCCTTCTGTCGTCGTTGGGAAAATCAACCTGCACTGCGATCTCAGCGACGAATTGATGCCGGTTTTGGAAAAAATCGTGCGGGACGGCATGGAGGAGGTCCAAATCAAGAGCATCCACTTTAGCACGATGGACGAAGACTGGGAATCCTTCATGTACAAATTATCCAACATATGATTTTCCTGTCAGGTATTTTATTATAATATTCATTTTAAAATTTTATTTCGACACGTACTGTAGGCCTAATAGTTTTGTGTTCTCCCTCTTTGTCTGATTCTAGAAGAGATCGTTGTTTGTACGTATTTTGGTAATCATAAATAATTTTATTTATTTTAATTTCCGTTCATTCATTCTGATTTCAATTTGATAAGTTTAATCTTTCATTTCATAATGCTTTTGATGGTAGAATGTGGAAGTTGACTAGTTGGAAATTGGAAGGGGGTGAGGGGGCATGGAAGCGAATCAAGTAAAACGTTGATGTTTGGGCAATAGACAACGATTTGATGAGGTGTGGTTTAGTATTTTTATCACTCAAGATCCCTTGAACGCTAAAATTTTTCCTCTTCTGTTTTGCACTTATCCATTTTTACTCCCGAAGTTCTCTCACCATCTTCACCTCAACTCTTTAGTCTCAAATTCTCACTGCCTAATGATCTCGAATCACGTTTTTTTAAAAGTAAGTAATATATTGATGCAGATTACGACGAATACGTTGGGATTGTAATGAATTTTTTCACCGAATACATCAATTCAGGTGACTCGATATACTCATTTTCTTTTTAATTTGTCAAATTCTGAGAAATCTTCTGCAGTCACGGGGTATAAGTTGTAAAGGCTATGAAGTGTACATTTTTTCGTATCATGAATCAATGAAGGAGAGGCGAGATGTTTAAATTTTGAAGGTTTGTGCCAAAAATATAGCCCCTTAACTTGTGAAATTTTACATGAAATAATTTGGCTATGAATGTAGAAAACATTCATATTAAGAGACATAAATGAAAGAGGAAGACGCGACTATCTCACGAATGGGGAAAAATTATTCGTTATTGAACATCCACCTTGCTCTTTAGATATTTTTCATTATGTACTTTTTTTTTTTTCTCTCTCTCTGTCAATTCTTTCATCATATTTATTATTTTTGATAAGGCCTCAGTTTTATTTCATTGATTAATTAATATTACAGGTACCTGGGTTCAGACTCCGTCGCGTTTTTGAACATGGTTCATTCTACTATACGGGTACATATTTCATTAAATAATTTAGTTTTGAGTCTCATAGCAAATGTATTTTCGATTTCTTTTTGATACCTATTATGTTATTTGTTCATGACAGGTACATTATTTCGTGATTTTTGTCGTTTATTATATTTCTCAATTTTTATTGTGTAGGCGTCTTTCCTTTTTATTGTTTGAGTATATTATTTTTCCGTAATTTGTAAGTTTATTTTGTAAGATAGATGTATTTCTAATTCCCAGTACTTTTCGTCGATTTTATTATTTGTGAATGTAGAGTACCTATCAAATACCTACCTGTTGTATTTCAATATCTGTGCATACATTTTTCATTTTTTAATCGATAATTTTCATAAGTAATTTCTTTTTTTCTTTTTTTCTTTTTTTTTTTTTTTTCGTTTTTGTTCTGCAAGATTTTGTGAATCTATTTTTCATCTCAATTTTTTTATTTTAGTGTAAGTAAAGAACCTCTCAATTATTTTAATTATTGTGTGTACATTGATTTTTTTATAGCGATAATATTCTGATATGTAATTCGTTTGTTTTGTCTCTAGATTTCGTTTTTAATTGTTTTGTATGATTTTTGTGAATAGAGGCCGTTTTTCTTCCAAACTCATTTCGTGGTCGTTATTATTACCTTAATGAAATAGAAATGAAACAAAAATTCCTCTATAAACTAGACCGAGTCATGGTTTGGAGCGACAAAATTTTAGCGTTGGCATTTGTTGATTTCGAAATGAAAGATCAGCATTTTTCTCCATTTTGAGTAAGTAGCCTATAATGCGCGTGATGAAAGACAAATAACAAGTAGGCGGGTGTTCAATGACTGTTGCCAACACAAACACTGTGCGAGTATACGACGTGAGAAAAATAATTAGTATTATTTCTGTCTAAATCGTCTAATAATGTTTGAGTAATTATCTCTGGTAGCACATCCTCTTTCAACACGTCCGTTAGTACGTATCTCTTCCTTTTCCTGCACGTTATTCCGCAATCAAAATGGACCGGCAATAGATATAGGCAATATACTCGCAAGTATTTCGTGTTTTACATTTGTACAGAAGACTATTTACATTTTCATTCTATTTCAATTTTTGAGCCTTTATAAACTTATATTTCTTAATGAATGCGAGGAAAAAAAGAAAATTGAGCCAAGTACAAAAAGGTACCTACGAGCAGAAAAAAAGAGAGAAAGCGACAAAGATTTTCGGAGAGGTAGACGCTTTTTCAACTACCGTAAATTTCTCCTTCCTAGCTTTTTGTCTACCTAATCGAAAAGTCTTCAGAAGCGGCAATTAACTTTTGGCCATCCATGGCGGCAAAAACTGAAGCGTGTACGAATTATATTCTTCAAAAAACTGTCGATTACACGAATCCATGAATCATTCATTCGTCAATTATACTGTCGAGTGAGCCGACTGGCAACGCATGTATAAGTAATTATGATCAATAATAGCAAGTTCTAAAAATATCACATAGAGGAACTTCTAGCGCACATACCACCAGAATTAATCGTGCAGTAAACTACCGGTATATAACGGTTTGACTTTGAAAATATTGAAGGATGGGGCCTCAGTGAATTTGAGAATTTAGATCGAAAAAAGAAAGCGAACAAATTTTGAAAAAAAAAAAGTCCGCCAAAAACAATCTTGCAAAAAATATAAATCAATTATTCGACCAGAAGTATTAATTGAAAGTATCTTAATTCGGCCCGAAAATCACCAAAATTTCATCATCTTGATAATATTGAAATTCTTTAGATGATTATCAATCACAATGTTGAAATATTCACCTACGTCCTAATGCATGTATTTCGCATCTTATCCAGCTCTACTTATTTCAAAAACCATGGATTTCAAAGTTTGAATTAGTGATGTGCCACCTCCGGAGGTACAATCGGTACTACCGGTTGTTTCTCACCTCCGGTAGTCAAACCACCGGTAGTTTAACCATCGGAGGAAAAACCGGTATTATTGACAACAACTGAAAAGAAACCGATAGTTTGAAATTTTGGGAAAATCTGGAGAATTGGTGCTTATGTCACTTGACAGTTCATAATTATTGATTGGGTGTAGTGCCTAGGCACACCCAAACTGATGCTTCCATGCTTGTAACTTATTGAAGGCTTTGTCATTCGGAATATAGTTGACCACTCTTATACAATAGAGAGCGTTCTTGTATTTTTGTACATATTCTTTCTTTCTTTAGTCTGCGCAGACATCTAGAACTTTATCTGTAAAAATTCGGTCTTCTTTTGTATTCGAGCTCAAACTGATGTACAAATAGATTGTTCCCTGTACAGTGTATTCGACTTTCTTTCATTTTATGAATAATAGGCTTTTTGTAAGTTCTCAATCTTGACCAAGTTCAAATTTTGCTGTACAAATGTGACTAGTGGCTAAATCTGACTGCTTACTGCAGAACAATGGACATCAATGACTGTTCAACTTCTGCAGTTTAATTGGTCACCTCCGGAGGTACAACCGGTACTATTGATAGTGTCTGGAATTCCGCCTTAAATTAAAATTTCTGAAATTTGGAGTACAACCGGTACTATCGGTTATTTTTGCTGGTAATCTCCGGTCTACCGGTAGTAAAGCTTTGACGACAATCGATCTACCGGTTGTTTTAAGCTACCGGTTTTTACCCATCACTTTGAATGTTGGCGACCGGTTTCCGCTCTAAGTGTACTCGCTTGTGTTATCAAAACGATCATGTGTATAGCAAAATACTAGGAGGAGTTTTACCATCACTTCATAAAGCGTATGTATCCTGTGGTACAAAAACGGCCAGAATTCGGATGACAACGTCTCAGGATGTTGAAAAAAAAGTGTTTACTTTTTCAAAGCCACAGCATGCAGCATGAAGTCGTAAGGCTTGGCAAGCTGAATGGGGAACTCTCGAGGCTGTTACCATGGCCGTCTCTAGTTACAGGCCGGTAGGCTGAAAAACGACAACAACGCGAAGAGGCTGACGTTTACATGCGCTCTTATGGGAAATAAACCAAAAATTATAAACTTTCGATTCGTTCTCAAATATGGTGCCTTTTAGAGAAAAAATGAAGAGAATGTAATTAGAAGAATGAAACTTTTCCTTTTTTTAAAGCCCTAGATCGCAGAAATTGATTCATTAGAAAACGAGATATGATGATTTGAACATGAAAAGTCGCGATAGAGGACAAAGCGCGGTACCGTAACACTTCACCGCACGCCAACCAAAACGTCTATCAAAGGAGGCTGATTGCGACGTTGACTAGTTTAGTCTATACTGGCCTGTAACTAGAGACGGCCATGCTGTTACGCACTTTGACCATCATATACATTACATGGACATGCTATTAGGCAATTACACTGACGTTACAATCGTGACTCACAAGATCTCACTCGTTGGCAGTAATACATTGTGGCTTATGGAGCGTATCCTGTTTTTCTCAGTTTTCTCAGAAAATAAGCCTTTATGCAAAAAAATGAAGAGAACAAAGTTTGTTCCCCTTGTAATTTCCTATCGATTGGACCTACCTTTAAAATTTTGTAATTTTTTCTTGTACCATAATGTAGGAAATTATAAGGGCAATAAATCTCATTCTCATCATTTTTCCATTTTAGGCCTTCTTTCCAAAGATAATTGAGAAAAACCAAACGCGTCCCATAACAGGCAATGTAACATCGCCAACAAGTGAGACAATAGAACATGCCGTGTGACGTCATGTTGAATTCCCTAATAGTCAGGACGTAACTATTTCCAAAGCGTATAAGAGTGTGCGTCTCTTCCACGTTTCTTTGTGAAGAGTGTGTGTGCGAATTGTGAAATTCACGCATGCGCACATTGATTGATTTTCCGCATGCGTTTTTTGGAAAAACTTTGACTTAAGCGTCGTTCACACTAGGCCTGATAACGGCGCGTTATTGGATAACCTACCTATTTAGGCTTACAGCTTGAATAAGTTAAAACTTACGCTTACCCACGGCCTATATACTTTATACAAAGGCCGTAATGCAGCAATGTCACAACGTCGCACTTGAAAAGATGTGGATACAAATTAACACGTACGCTTATGGGAGAAAACAAGAATTTTGATTCGTACGCAAATACAACGGTGTTTTTGGAAAAAATGAAAAGAATATAATTTGAAGAGCAAACGATTTTCTAGTTTTTAAGCCCTACTTTAGTAAAATTGGTGCAGTACAAGAGAAGTTATCATCGTTTTAAGATTGAAAATCTCATAGGGGATGAAGTGCGGTACAGTTTCACTGTGGTTACACCGCACCAATGAACGTGAACCGCCCCGAAACGTAACTGATAACAATCCACATGCGCGCTGTTGTCATTTTCTACATTACGGCCTTGTATAAAGTAGGCCGTGGCTTACCACCCTTGCCTGCTCTCTAGTGATGGGAACTATCGATAGACTATCGATACTATCGATAGTTTATGGAAAAAACTATCGGGAAAAACGATAGTTTTGTGAAAAACCATCGACAATACCTAGTCGTCGATAGTTTGAAAATTTTTCTTTTTCTCATCAAAATCACAAAATTGGTAGGAATTTACTGATAAGGATAACACATTTCAAAGAAAGAAGTGTCAAATAGTCGACCGTTCACTTCTGGTCACATTATGTGCTTCTTGGGTGTGGGACCACGTTTTTATGCGGTATTTCTTAGTCACGCTCAGCATCTGGTAACGCTAGAATACATTCCTTGACAAGATTTTCCCCCAAAAAATAACGATCAGGAGAAAAGTATCTATGCAGGCACTTTTCTGCTGATTGATGTTCTTCATCCAAACTATCGATAGTATCGATAGTTTCAGGAAAAACTATCGGGACTATCGATGGAATGAGACTATCGACTGTCGTCCATCACTACTGCTCACCATTGACTATAATCGTAAACCCCTTGGAAAAAATATCGTTAAATTATCTATACCTAGCATGAAACTATCGACTACCTACCGGTATTGCTCATCCACGCCCATCACTACTTCCCGCAAATAGAACAGTTGCTACACGCTACTGGACCTCGTAAGTAAGTACATAAGTCAGAAGAACAGACTCGGAGAGTTAAACGAACGCGTTCTTCTATTAGGTTACGGGTATCCATATATCAAAAAGAGATAGACGTACTCGAAAGGGAGAGTAAAACATACAAAACACCGCAGAAAAATTAAACGACGAGCGCTTTCGGTTTATGAACCATCTTCAGAGACAAATTATGGGAATAATATGATTCAAAATAAGTTCTTTAATTGATTATATTAATAAGTAAAGCTACTAATCTTGATCAACATATTTTCCTCTCTAGCTAGTGATGCTCCAGAAATTGTTATACCTACGAGAGTTTAAAAAAGATCTTAGCTAGGTATTGAGATGGTCATTTCCCGTTTCTTCGTTCAACAGTAGAATTTATAGGCCTTCCTTCACTTTAAATTTGAATGTTTTGTAAGAAATTTTCTAATTAAGCCATTGGCAAGTTCACGTTACTCATCAATTTCTTCTACAATAATGCAACATAAGCAGATGAAGAGAGCCTCTATATTGATAGTGGCTAAAAGTATTAATCTCAGTGGCAATATGAAGAAGAAAAAAAAAGTAGCTACCGGTTACATCTATTTCACAACATTGAGAATTGATTTTTTATTATTTGAGATAGTGGTATGCCACTTACAAGCTAGATCTTAAATTCTTCCTGATAATAAAATAGGTAGTAAACAATTGAACAAGATAAAGATAAATATTACAAGGTTGAATCAAATATGGTAGCAAAAACAGCAATAATAGCGGCAGAAAAACGTTTTTAAAGTTGAGAAATACATTCGAATAGTTGATAAATACGTGTAAATATTTATTTCTCACCTAATACTATACGAATTAAGTGAACGATATCGACGATATAGGAACACAATGTATCAACAAAACGCGACAGAGTAAAAAAATGAAAACAAAATGATACAAAACATTAGGTACCTAATACACATACTGTAGGTACCAATCAAGTATATATTTTTTTTTTTCGCGGAGTAACAGAAAATTGAAAATGAAAAGTTTTCCCCATAGCTCGACTCTTACAGAAATAAAAATCGAATCAAAGAGAGTACGAGTTTTCTTTTCTAATTTAATTTATTTGAACGAACCAAGTTCTTAATAGGAAGATTTTTCGTGGTAAAGCAACTACAATACTAAGTAAATCGGCACTATTACCGATAATTTTTATTTCATTAAATTATAACACTACGTTTCGGTAGCCTGGCTACCATCTTCAGAGGTGCATAGACGAAAACGTCGTAGTGTTCTACTCAATTGTGAAATAAAAATTATCGGTGGTTAATAGTGCCGATCTTTTATTCACTCTGTACCTATCGCGAGTTTTATTTTTCTCCGGTATAGTTCCTTCGTTAGTTTTGACGAAGATTTCTAAGAACCCTTTTTCTTTTCTTTTTTTCGCTTTCAAAGATGGAACATTAAATTGATATTTTGAGTAAATATACTATAATAATTAAGAAAGTAGCTAGACAATAAAATCAGCTGGGTGTATTTTTCAATACGCAAACTACAATATGAATGTGTTATTCGAAAATCGATCCAGTTCATTTCTCTCTTACAAGCACGAGGGTTATTATTGCTTGATGAGGATTACTTTTAAATTGACGACAATTCTCCGATAAATTCAATATCATAAGTTCGTTTCACCTGTACACTTTTTAATTTAAGGACATTTTTACTTTTTCTAAACTTCGTACTCATAACATTGTTGCCTTACTTTCATTACCTCTTTCGGATTTACCAAAAAAATTAATGCCAATCAATTCGAGTATTTAATTGCAAAATAAAATTAGAAGAAATAAGAGAATACTATGACATGCCATTCACGAACAAGAAAGACAAACAAAACAATTTTTCTTCTTTAGAGACAACGAAGTAGTCGAAACGTTACGACAAATAGAAAATTGTTTATGTGTGCGGGTGGGACCTGTTTTGTTTTTTGTTTTTCTTGAAAATACAAAATTTAAAAAAAAAAACGGTCTAAGCAGAAGTTAATTTCATTCCTAATCCTCTCATCAGGTCTCCTCTCGCAGAAGGAATTCCTCACTTCCGTCATCCATACCTCCTCGTACGATCTTCTTCAAAATATTCGACTCATCATTGCAGTCAAACGAAAAGTAGGATTTTTACAGTTTTTCGTTGCAGCATAAAATTACCTACAATTATTCTTGAAAATTGTTTTTACGATTCGTTAAATAGGTAGGTAGGTACCTATTTTTTAGTTGAAGAGAAGAAAAAAAAAAAAAAGGAATCCATCGAGTTTTGAAAAAAGAAAGTTAATAAATTTTGACACCTGATAATTTTTTGTAGGTAGGCCTAGTTCGTTATTTATTGGAATTGGTTTTACAGAACGAATTGCGATTATAGAGAACGTACAAGGAATTATCATCAATCCGAATCGAAAAAATAGTTCGCAGTCAAGTGGAAAATACTGTTCATCAGTTAGAATACTACAAAGTTTAGCGGGAAGTTTATCGAAAAGCCCATTTAGGTCGACCTCAGTAATGGAACCTTACAGCTCTCCAATGAGTCTCGCCATGTCTGTATTGAAATTAAGGCCGAAAACAATCGTATTTCTTATTATTTTTTACTGGTACCTAAAATTTTTACAGATTAAATTCGACATTTTTCATTACTTTTAAAACGAAATTTAGTTCCTTTCTCCTACTCCTATCTAGGCACACTTTGGTATAGTTGAAACTTTTTACGAGTCTCTAATTAGGTAAAAAAGGGTGGACGAATTCGAGAAAAAAAAACAGAGAATGTAGAACAGGTCTTCTGGCGGAAGTCGCATCGCATTTAAGAGGGAATGTAGATTAAATTTTATGCTTATACCGTCATTGCCAGAGATGGACGATTGATGAATGAAAATATGCTATATCCTGCCTTTCAGTCGTGTGAAAGTTGGTACTGGTTAACAACAGAGCTCAAAACAGGTACCTATTATGTCTCGTAGAAAAATCAAAGAGCCCCAAGAACGACACAACGTCATCACTCGACGTATCACGAGCTCAGAGGTAGGCGTTTCCCCCTCTTCATGGTCGTGTGCATTCTTGATATAAAAAGGCCTTGACAGATGCACAGTGCACTATTTTCTATTTTTCTTTCAGCTCATCCACTTGCTAGCAATCGATCGTTGTGACCGCGTGCGCGCTTCGTGTTCTTTTTGAAAGTCGTTCTTCGATCAGTTTTCTTTTGAGACATTTTATTACAAATATTTTCCTTAGCAATAAGTTTATTTTTATTTCATTGTTTCCTTTTCATTTTATTTCCTTAATTATTCTAAGTATTGTTTCATCTTTTTGTGTCGCGTTTTCGAATAACATGGTTCATTCTAGAGAATATAACCAGATGATGACGATCGTGAAAATCGAAAAACGAACCCTTCATTCGCTAAAGACCCTCTGCCTTCGCGTAATTGAACCGGGACCAGTAGCTTGGGTATTTAACGTGCCAGCATTGAATGCCCGCGACGTCGTATTCATGCTACAATTCGCGGGCAAAATGAAATTGCATTTCCAAAATCCAGGAAATCCTTCTGTCGTCGTTGGGAAAATCACCCTGACCGCCTGCCTCAGCGACGACTTGATGCCGGTTTTGGAAAATATTGTGCGG
The DNA here is from genome assembly GCA_035079395.1 of Aspidiotus destructor. Taxonomy (NCBI): domain Eukaryota; kingdom Metazoa; phylum Arthropoda; class Insecta; order Hemiptera; family Diaspididae; genus Aspidiotus; species Aspidiotus destructor. Next base: position 18,493,422 of record JAVHKZ010000016.1, read on the forward strand.
GATGGCATGGAGGAAGTCCAAATCAAGGGCATCCACTTTAGCTGGATGTCCGAAGAGTGGAACTCCCTCTTGTACAACTTATCCAACATATGATTTTCCCGTCAGGTATTTTATTGTAATATTAAATTTATTTTGAAATTTTATTTTTCAACTATTTTTGACACGTATTGTAATAGTTTTGTGAAGCATGGAAGCGAATCAAGTAAAACGTTGATTTTTGGGCAATGGACGACGATTTGTTTAGGTGTGATTTAGTATTTTTAACTTTCATGATCACTTAAGCTCTGAAATTTTTCCTTTTCTGTTTCGCACTTATCCATTTTTACTCTCGACGTTCTCTCACCATCTTCACCTCAACTCTTTAGTCTTGAATTCTCACTGCCTAATGATCTCGAATCACATTTTTTTAAAAGTAAGTAATATATCGATGCAGATTACGACAAATACTTTGGGATTGTAATGAATTTTTTCACCGAATACATCGATTCAGGTGACTCGATATACTCATTGTCTTTTTAATTTGTCAAATTCAATCTCCTGCAGTCACGGGGTATAAGTTGTAACGGCTATGAAGAGTACATTTTTTTGTATCATGAATCGGTGAAGGAGAGGCGAGATGTTTAAATTTCGAAGGTTTGTGCCAAAAATATACGAGCCCCTTATATTGTGAAAGTTTACATGAAATAATTTGGCTATGAATATAGAAAACATTTATAAGTAATTGAGAGACATAAATGAAAAAGGAAGACGCGAGTATTTTACGAACTGGGATAAATTATTTTGTTACCTATCTTATGTATGGAACAATCACCATGTTATCTCTCTGTCAATTCTTTCATCATATTTATTATTTTTGATAAGGCCTCAATTTTATTTCATTAATCAATCAATATTGCAGGTAGGTACCTGGGTTCAGACTATGTTGCGTTTTCGACGATCAGGTTTTGACTTCCGGGCCAGTGATGAGCGCACCAGGGCCCTGGAACGCACGCGACGTCGTGTTCACGCTACAATTAGCGGGCAAAATGAAATTGCATTACCAAAATCTAGAAAATCCTTCTATCGTCGTCGGGAAAATCCATCTGACCAGCTGCCTCAATGACGACTTGATACCGGTCCTGGAATCAATCGTGCGCGGAGGTATGTCAGGTGCATATTTTATTATTAATTTATTTTTGAGTTTCATAGCAGAGGTATTTTCGATTTCTATATATTATTTGTTCATGACAGGTACCTACGTTTCGTAAAATGCATGTAGTCGAAAGTTGGTGCTGGTCTCATTCTGTCGAACGAAATCATTGCCCCAAACTTTGGTAAGTAGTAATTAGTTGTTTCTTAATTTTCATCAATTCGTTCTAATTTTAATTCTGTTGGCTGTAATTTTGATTTGAACAGATTCGTTCGTAATTTTATGCTGAAATTTGAACTCGAAAAATTCTACCGTCCGTTTGATTGTCACCTCCAGCAATGATGGGTCGAATGTTTTGAAGAAGATAGGGCGAGGAGGTAATTATGGATGACGAAAGTGAGGAATTTCTCTTACGAAAGGAACTCTGTGAAGATTAGGGATCGTATTAACTCTTGCTTAGACTGGATTTTGTTTTTTAAATTTTGCGTTAATTTTGTCCTCATTCGTAAATTATTTCAATTTATTTATACTGTATTTTGGATCCTGATTATTTTTCGTGCATTTATAATTTCATTGTGTATTATATTTCTTAATTTTTATTGTATAGGCGTCTCTCCTTTTCTGTCATAAAAATAATTTATCATTGCTAGCAGAACTATCCATATTATGAGCATTTTATTTTTAGGTAATTTGTAGTCTAAGTTTAATTTTTAAAATGGATGTATTTCTTATTCCCTGTACTTTTTCTCGATTTTATTATTTGTAAATGTAGAGTACCTATCGAATACCTGTTCTGTTTTAATATCTGTGCATACATGTTTCATTTTTTTATCGATAATTTTCATTAGTAATTTCTTCTTTTTTTTTTTTTTTTTCGTTTTTGTTTCGTAAGATTTCGTGAATGTATTTTTAATCTCGATTTTTTTATTTGTAGTGTGAAAAACTTATCCATTATTTCAATTTTTTTGTGTACATTCATTTTTTCATAGTGACTATATTCTGATATGTGATTCGTTTGTTTTGTCTTTAGATTTCGATTTTAATTGTTTTGTATGATTTTTGTGAATAGAAGCCGTTTTTCTTCCGAACTCATTTCGTGTACGTTATTATTACCTTAATGAAATGTAAATGAAACGAAAATTTCTCTATAAACTAGACCGAGTCATGGTTTGGAGCGACAAAATTTTAGCGGTGGCATTTGTTGATAATGAAATAAAAGATAAGCATTTTTCCCCATTTTGAGTATGATGCGCGTAATGAAAGAAATATTGTAAACACGAGGTAAAAATAACGAGTAGGCAGGTGTTCAATGACTGTTGCCAACACAAACAGTGTACGAGTAGGTATACAACGTGAAAAAAATGATTAGTACTATTTCTGTCTAAATCGTCTATTAGACTATTAATGTTTGAGTAATTATCTCTCGTAACACACCTTCTTTCTACATGCCCGTTGATACCTATCTCTTCCTTTTCCTGCATGTTATTCTGCAATCAAAATTAACCGACAATATACTCGTAAGTATTTTGTGTTTTACTCGTACATTCGTACAGAAGACTATTTACATTTTCATTCTATTTCAATTTTGGAGCCTTTATAAACTTATAATATTTTTCAATGAATGAGAGGAAAAAAAGAAAGTTGAGCCAAGTACGAAAAGATACAAGCAGAAAAAAGAAGAGGAAGCGACACTTTGGAAGAAGTTTTTCGGAAAAAAAGAAGCCGATGACGGTAGACTATTTCTACTATTGTAAATTTTTTCCTTTCTAGCTCTTTTCTCAATTAAAAAGTATTACATTTTCAAAACTTCAGAAGCGGCAATTGACTGTTGGCTTCCTTTGGCGGCAAAAACTGAAGCGTGTACAAATTATAATATTCTTCAAAAAACTGTCGATTACACGAATCCATGAATCATTCATTCGTCAATTATACTGTCGAGTCAGCCGCCTGGCAGCGCATGCATAAGTAATTATGATAAATAATAGCAAGTTCTGAAAATATCACATACTCGTAAAGGAACTTCTAGCACATACTATCAGAATTAATCGTGCAGTAAACTATATATAACGGTTTGACTTTGAAAATATCGAAGGATGGGGCCTCTATATCGGAAAAAAAAAAAGCGAACAATATTTGAAAAAAGTCTGCTGAAGTTTTGCAAAAAATATAAAGGAACTATTCGACCGAAAGTATTGACTGAAAGTATCTTGAAAATTTTGAGAATTTTAATTCTGCCCGTAAAAAGTTTCATTATCTTGGTTTTTTAAAATCCTTTAGATGATTATCAATGACAATGATGGTATATTCAGCTACGTCTTTATGCATGTATTTCGCATTCTATCCAGCTATTTTAAAGAACATGGATTTCTGAATGTCGGCAACCGGCTTCCGACTTAAGTATACTCGCGTGTTATTAAAACGAACATGTGCAACAAAGTACTTGGAAGAGTTTTACCATCACTTCGTCAAGCATATGTACCCTGCGGTACAAGAACGGCCAGAATTTGGATGACAACGTCTCAGGATGTTGAATTCCAGATTTTCTTACTCTCGTCAAAAGCAGTCCATCAATCAGTACCTATAAAATAAATTTTTCGCTTCAGTGAATGCAAAATTGTATCATCACTGTAAAGTGATCCGTAAGGTACCTAGATTTACTCTTGTCAAATTATATCGTATGAATTAAATACTTTTTATGCCGATGTCGTAATTTAGCGGAAGAAAAAATCAAGTGGATACTACAACCCTTCCATCTCAGAAACTACCCTGAAACAATGCCCTAAATCCTCAGCACCCGGCTATGATCAAACCCAGTGCAGTGTTTTTACCGGAACTCCACCCAGAAGCAATCTCTCACTTCACCTCCTTTCAACATAGAATCTTCAACTCATCCATATTCCCAGCTACACATATTTGGAAACTAGCTCAGAACAAAGAAAGATCCAACTCTCTATCTTTTCTATACCGACCAGTCTCATAGTCGGACCTGCTCCGGTGGCTGACTGGCGATCGCCAGGGGACCGGACGAGAATAGGGGCCCGTGAATGCCCCTAAAATGTATTAGCTGGAAGGGAAGGAGTCAAAAAAATTATCAGGGGACTCGAGCGCCGCTTTCGCTAGGGGCCCTCAAATGAACCAGTCTGGCCATGATCAATCTCTTACTAAACACCCACGCCTAAATTTTTGAAAGAATTCCTACCGAAAAGACTCATCTAGATTTTAGAATCCAACGATCTCGTAGAGAATTCAAAATGTATTACACTGTGTAACAAACTTTTTTTTTCGGTTTGTCCTTGGGCTTTCGTTGGTATCCTCAAGTTGTTTGGGCTCGTAAGAAACCAAATACCACAACAGACCCTTCAGAACTTTGCTTTTGTACGCATGCACATCAGCGCAGTCCGATCAGAAAAACCTATAGTTTTCATTTCTGTGATTCCATTTAGCTTAGGTGATTTCTTTCTTAAAAGCAAAGTCTCAGATAAAAGATAAATAGCCAAGTCCAAATTTTTTGTTGCACAATGTTATGGATGCTGTTGTAGCGTCACAAATCTTCGATTCGAGTCGTATGAGAATCCCATTTTATTCTTCTCTTCTCATTAATTCAACGGTCGAAATCACGTAACGTCGACTACCCTTCGAACTAGTTTCCTAGCGCGTTTGTAACGCGTTGTACGAGGATACAGGCAAAAAACACACAAATGTTCTTTTGTACTGCACTATACTCTCATTTGAACAGTTTCTTGATGTTCGAAATAGACTCTCTCCGGATGTTGTAAATAGTTTGGAGTCGTAAACTAGCCCGATCGAATTTAACCCTCTGTCCGTAGTTTTCCATATTGTGTTTCATAAACTCATTCTTTTTCCTTTACAACCAGTAAAAATAAACTCAAATGATTTTCTTTACTTAATCGCAGTACCTCCTCTTAAAGGAGTAAAACGTGAAGTTTCGACGGTCAATTACCGAGCGTTCGAATAATTTCGTTCTAAGTGAAAGCGTTTCCCGCATTGATTTTTCAACTGACTAGCTCGGAAGTAGGGTAACTTGACGTCTCCTTGCGCGCGCTTGCTTCTACCGCTTATTTTCGATTTTACGCTTGTATCCTATTCAGTTTCGTTTTCTATTTACTTCCACAATCCTTTTGAAAGAATATTCTCTTGATACAATGTCGATTTCAAAGAGACTCGCTTTTACACGACGAGTCAAACGAGGGTAGTTTGTATAGACAAACCAGTTCAGTGTTTTTTCGACTTTCTCTCCTCTCTTCTATCTTCGATTCCTGAATCCATACAGCACAATTTAGGATCGTAATTCGTTCTTGTGGCCTGCGTGCTACGTTTTGGTTCTATTTTACATTTATTCTTTTCCTTATTTAGGTTATCGCTTCTCTCCTTGTTCTCCTTCCGTATCAGTCTAATTGTGATGTTACTCGTATATTCCGTCGTCACAACATGTAGTTGTCGTGTGTATTCGTCGAATCAAGCGTTGAACACAAGCTATAGTTACGTGTGTCTCTGTCTTTTGATTAGAAGGAGGAATTTCGTTACTCTCTTGATATGATTTCGCCTGTACCAAAAACAAATCAGTAAAGAATCTGGCTTTGCGCTTGCTCTAATATTAGTTGATAATTCGAATAATTTTTCATTACTGGTTTACGTATTATTTATTTATTTTTTTTATAATTATTGTGCGGCATAAAGACTTCTATTTGATAAACGATGATGTAGGCATTAACTAGGCTTCTTATTTTTAGCATGGATTCATAGGGCTGACTTTCCGCTAACCTATACGATGATGAACAGACCTTTGTTAGCATTAAAGGAGTGTCCCATCTTTCGAAAGGAGATGGGCTCACCTAATCGATTTGTAGAAGAATTTCGACAGGCAATTGCCAATTATAATTTCTCAGAATCTGAGAAAGCTGCGATCTTTGTAAGTTGTGCTGGAAGGGCTAACAATTGGGACAATGCCTTAGTTCTTACAGAAAATACTCTAAACGAATATATTCGCCATTTCCTTGACATTATGTGTACCAGCACTGCTCAAGAGAGGCTACTCGACGAATTTGCAAAGCTAACTGTTAATTGCACTTGTCGGTGCGAGTTAGAAGAACAACTAACAATCTGGTACGATAAACTCTCGGCGCTGACGGGAAAACGTTCTATTTCTACTGAAGCAATATTTGAGAAACTAATTTTAAAGCTTCCCCGTCACGATCGAGCATGTCTCTTAGCTGTAGACTACAATGAGTTGAACCAATTCCGTTGCACCGTCCTTGCTCGATTGAATTTTGAGTGCAACGGAGGAAGAGACGAGTGTATGTACCGGTTCATAGAGTCTGAACGAGACCAATCACTGCGCGAACATGCGGAAAGGGAATGTGCTCTTCTCCTTTCCCGCCTTGTTCCCATCACTGCCGTTGAACGCACTTACGCCCTTGAAAATGACGAGGAGTCATGCGAAAATTCAGGGGGCACAACTACCAATGACCCAATTATTGATATAACGCTGAATATCCTAAATACTGAAGAGCAACCTGTCAACTTGGAAACGGCCACTGAGTGCTTAGAAATACTCGTTGCCTGTGTCTCAATTTTATTGGACAACTTTGTACTAGGTGTCTTATGGTCGTTGCTTACGTGTGCGCACTCTTTGAATAATCTCATCGCAGCATTTGAAGACTGGAAAACGTCTCAAACTGTGAACAGTGTTCCAACTCGAATTTGGCCTAAGGAATCCAACGGCACCTGTCGTGTGAGTCCGTTAATCTTGTTTCTATTGTCTCTGTCTCCATTCAGGAAAAAGGACAGTAACTCTAAAGCTGCGATTGAAGAGTTCCTTACGGGTGACCAGACAAAGTTTAGCAATGAATGTGCCTACGTTTGCCTTCTATGTTGTGTCGTTCGATTGCAATTGTACACTCTCTATTTGTCACCGTTCCGCAAAAAATAGGCGACATTATCTTTCGCAAATCATTGCACTCTGTTCGCTGCTAGTCACTTGAGACCTAGCAAAAGTACAACGAGTGGATCCTGGCGCAACCGTCCTCCTGAGGTTTCTAACAGATCCAATTCCGCCCGCGCTAATTCGTTGGCTAACTAATCAAGAATTTTTATGTGAAACTGCAAATCTTAGTTTTACTAGTACCCGTTATAATGACGAAATAATGTTAGCGCTGCATGCTTTGCGCATAAGTTCATAATTTTGACTTTGTTTTACAGGTGCAGACAATATGGATTGATCTTTATATCCCTCTTCTGGATTATCTCATTTAATTAGTTTTCTAAGCGTTTATTCATCAGAACCCATTGTTGGTCGGGGCTCTCTTGGCACTGAACCATCTTGGTGATACCTTTGGTATTTGCGAGTTGTTGTAGGTCCCCCTCTCTTACATTTCCTGCTACCGTGCTATTTTCCCAATTTGTCAACCGCTTTTTTCACAGTTCAATGGGACATTGTTCCCACTTCGATTCTGTTCCACGCCTCTTGGTGAATGGAGTCCGTACTGTCTCTCTGAGGTTTGCCTGTTGATTCCAATGGAGTCTTTGGACCCCGGCGGAGGTCGGAGGATCCTGGTGACGCTTCTGGGTAGAAATCCCACAAAGCCCTGCAGACTTTGCAGGATTCCTAGGGGGCATCTGTAGCGTCACAAATCTTCGATTCGAGTCGTATGAGAATCCCATTTTATTCTTCTCTTCTCATTAATTCAACGGTCGAAATCACGTAACGTCGACTACCCTTCGAACTAGTTTCCTAGCGCGTTTGTAACGCGTTGTACGAGGATACAGGCAAAAAACACACAAATGTTCTTTTGTACTGCACTATACTCTCATTTGAACAGTTTCTTGATGTTCGAAATAGACTCTCTCCGGATGTTGTAAATAGTTTGGAGTCGTAAACTAGCCCGATCGAATTTAACCCTCTGTCCGTAGTTTTCCATATTGTGTTTCATAAACTCATTCTTTTTCCTTTACAACCAGTCCGTATTCCTTTTTTTTGCTGTGCCACGTGATCGACCCTATATTAGTGGTGGTCGATGACGATATTTTCGAGAATCGTATTCAAAAAAGTTAGTCGTCGTCCAAATGCCGAACTGATTGTGGTTGTTCGAATGCTCAAGACTGCGGTCGCGAGTCTGTCTTTCGTTGTTTGTGTTTTTAGTGCGCAGTACTATGTAACTTACTCTGAGAATGGCCGCGAGGCCTCTACTTTTGTCATCTTTGCGGTATCGTCATACTCAAGTTGAATATTCACTTCTTTGAACTTTTCGCTTAGAATGTGACATTCGAATCGTATTTTGTACGCGCACACGCCGTGTGATCGGCCTTAGAGCGCAAATTCTTTGTTGCTCTCCCGCTATCGTGAAGTTATGTGCTCTTGCTGTATCATGACGCGAGCCATGCGTCCTTAGTTTTCGACCAGCGGAGAGTCGACCCTCAAAAGCCATGCATCTTGCTGTAGGCAATCCATCGGTGCCAACCCGCAATGCCCGGGATCATCACCACCTCCAAAAGTGTGCCGGCCAAACCATTTGAGGCCATGTCAACATGCGTCACTGTCTCCATCGCCTAGACAACCATGGTCATTCCAAGGACCACCGTCGGAAGAAGATCAATCCGTTTGTCTCTGCCGCCTTATGTTTTTTATCGTTAATCGTAATTTTGTATTTGTGTTTATTTTATTCGCTCTCACCTTATTGAGGAGTCTCTTTCTTTTTAATAATGTAAGGATCTTAGAATTTATCCCCCCCCCCCTTTTACTGGGGCTGGGTGACGTTTTTAATTATGATTTCGTTGTAGCTTAGCGATCCGGACTCGCAGTGCGCATTGCAGGAAGGATTCAAGGTATGTAACTTGTACTTTATCTTTTGATGTAACTTGTACTTTATGTTTTGATACGCATTCTACGTTTACTCGTTTGTATATTCTTTCGTGGCTTCAAAATTAGCCTTTTAGCACTTTGAAGTGTTCTGTTTGTCAGGGGAAGGGATTTTCTTTCTGGCAGCTTTGTTTTTATACATGAGTCGCTTAACCCTGTTCGACATACTCCGTGTTGTTATGTCTGCTCATTGATTTCTTTTTACTTTTCTTTATTTTATTTTATTTTCCACGGGTATTAGACTAGGTTGGGGTGCTCTGGAGCGGCTCCCTTTTATAGTGTCCTGTTTTGGTGGATCGACAAGCTCCGACACCAACAGATGACTATTTATTTTATGATATACTTCGCCGTGTGACGATAAGTCCAGCGAGTTATCTTTATTTTGCTCGTCATAGGCTCTTCAGCCGTGCGAGTCATTTATTGTTTTGGGATTATGCCCAACTCCAGTTGCTACACCCACCATGGGTATTCGACTTCATCGTTAATTTAACAAGTTTTTGGTTAGAGAAACCTCACCCTTGGCCAGAATGCCGATCTTGTGCTTCTTGGCTCTAAATTTTGTTTAATAGATGGTTATCCCATCCATTCTTTTTCGATATTTAGTTTGATTCACTAAATTATTTTGTAGTAATTGCTTACCTTGAAGCCTCCTACCTTATGTGTTATTTTTTACTGCATATCTTTTAATATATTATTGTGTTCCCTTTGCATTTGTGTGTTCTTATTTCCTAATTGCAGCGCAAATCCAGATATCTTCGAATCATAAGATTGATTCAGTTTGTTTACACTTATTCGTTAGGTCTGTCGAATATGCCCTTCAAATTCGACTCGGGAGAGTGGTACTCTTTCCCCTTACGCACTTTCTGCTCTCCTTAAAGCGTATATGTAGCTTTCCGTTTGTTGGAGGTCATCACACATTGATTGGCTTGGCCTTCTCCCTTGTGATTATAGGTTTCCTCATTTCTCCTCCGTTAGTTAAAAATGTAGGTGGCATCCCTTAAGTACTGTCTTTGCTGTGATCCCTCTAATGAGCGGAAAGACCCCTCTGACAAAGGGGCGGGGGGTTGAGACGCTACACTGTAATGGCCGGTCTACAACTATGGCATTAGCCAAACTCGATACCCTCATCCATCAAGCTCACTTTAATAAATCAAGTCTTTTTTCAATTTTTCTTTTATTTAGAAAACACTTTTCCGAAGATCTGGCGATACCACATTCTCCTCACCCTGCACAAATAATAGTTTCGGCGGTCTGTCCTCACAACTTTTAGTAAATTATCTACAAAACTGTTTCTTTCAAGTCACAACTCTCTTCTGCTCTCATTCAATCCAATGGAGTCTTACAAGCTTTTCAGAATCGCAATTAATGACTCCTACAGTAACTTTGCTTTCCCCGTTGAACCAATTTTAGATGCTAATGACCTGGGCATCCATATGCAAATAAATAATCCCATCTTGTCCATCCTTAACTGGCTATATCATCCCCGAAGTCCTGTATCAATATTTTCGACAAAATAATCTGAAACCTCGTGTCCTCCCATCTTCCTCAACTCCATCCCTATCGCAGTTGATGATGCACTAAACAATCCTCGGCCTCCTCATTGCTACCGCATATTAAAGAAATGAAAGCCAAAAACTTGAGAGCTTTAAACGTCTTAGAATCTGTCCTTCTACCAGTCGCAACCGTAAAACTCCCCACTTCCCCTCCACAATACGCAAGTCCGATCTCTCTTGGATTAAGGATCGCTCATGTATGGACTCGCATTCTTATCACGTCTCTCACTATTAGACACAGTCAAAAATTCCGTCATTCGCATTTGCAGAGGCGCTTTCCGCCATAGCCTTACTCCAGGTTAATTGTCAGTCTCCTCACCTTACCTTACAACTTCCTCAAACACCAGTTCACAACATCCTATTTAATTCTACCCCAACTCATGCTACTTATCGCAATATTTTCGACATAATGCTTTACTTTCTCACCCATCCCCTTCAAAAACAAATTCTATTCCATTGCCTAGTTACTGTTCTTCCTGGGCCTCATCCACAATTAAAATAATGCACAAACTTCGTCAAATGCCAAAAAGATGTACCAATCCCGTAATTTACCGCTTCCTCTCTGTAGAAATACTTGACTCTATCCCCATCACTACACTCGGTTTCATGGATGGATTAGAAATTGAAAACCAAGTAGGTTTTGCGTTTTCAATTCCCACTTGATTTGGCTCTCGCACAATAGTACAGGAAAATGAGATGAAAAATGTGGATAGAAAAATAGAAAATTCCTACCCTCGATTTCCGGGCCGTCAATGGTTTGGTATGATTTCCTCATCATGAGGAAGAAACCCCCCCCCCCTCTCTTGTGCTTCTTGAGATATGAGGGTTGAAAGGTTCTTACGGAGGGATTTTTTGACATGTTTCATGTCTTTTCTCTGCATTGATCGACCCCTAATTTGAAATTTTCCGAGTGCCCCCCTTCTCCCTAGAATGCTCATGACTGTTCCCAAGGTCTCGTTTTTGCTGCTGTCTTATTGGTATTTATTGAAAATTCACTGTAAAATGTAAATTTCAACCCGTGAGGCATCAGTTAGGCTGAAGTGCGAAATTTCGAAGGGTACAAGTTTACCTTACGTAAATAACTAACGAAACCTGGACGCAATTTTACAGAAACAATTGAAGAAACTCTGTATCGTAATTATTCTTGAGTCGGTCCGTCAACAAGAAACAAACAGAGCAACTTTACATTTATGTAGGTCCCATAAAGAGCTATAGGAGAGCCACGTACGTTTATGTAGGAATATAGAAAGCTTCGAAATATCTTCTTCCAGATCCCAGCGTTTAGAGTAAATATCGATTTTCATGAAGAAAAAAAAAACTCGTTAGTGCTTGAGATTTTTTTTCAAATTAGTCCTAGTTCATTGAATTCAAGGAAGTAAAAAGTGAGAAGGATTTCTTGGCGTTGCCAAAAATATAAAGATCATGTTTCATGTTTTTTCGCCAGTCGTCTTAAGCTCTTCATCGTTCGAAAATATCCAAAATTTCCAACTTCTTGTTCTAGTATAAGTCAACTTTGGATGAGATTACTGGGACCCACTCGCGCTTGGTCCAGTACAAGTCCCCTTTAATATATTTCAAGTTGATGAGGATACTGGGACTCACTCGCTCCGCTCGTTCGTCCCGCTTCTTGGTCCAGTACAAGTCAAGTCCACTTCAATATATCTCAAGCTGATGAGGATACTGGGACTCACTCACGGCGCAAATTTCTGAATCAGTCGCGGTTATAAATTTGCACGCGCATTTTTAATTTAATTTAATTTTTATTTAATTTAATTTTTATTTTTATTTTCATTTTAATTTTTATTTAATTTAATTTTTATTTTTATTTTCATTTTAATTTGATTTAATTTAATTTTTATTTCAATTCAATTTAATTTAATTTCGCGTACGGGAGAAGTATTTTAATTCAATTTAATTTAATTTAAATTTAATATAATTTTTATTTTTTTTCATTTTTACTCAAAAAGTGGTACTTGCAGATTTCTGAATCAGTCCAGGGTATAAATTTGTACGCGCACGCGCACGGGAAAAGTATTTTAATTTAATTTAATTTTAATTCAATTTAATCTAATTTTTATTTAATTTAATTTAATTTAATTTAATTTAATTTAATTTAATTTAATTTAATTTTTATTTAATTTTTAATTTAATTTTATTTTATTTTATTTTATTTTAATTTATTTCAATTTAATTTAATTCAATTTTTATTTTATTTATTTCTTATTTTATTTTTACTCAAAAAGTGGTACTTGCAGATTTCTGAATCAGTCCAGGGTATAAATGTGCACGCGCACGGCATTTTTAATTCAATTTAATTTTATTATATTTTAATTTTATTTTAATTTAATTTTTATTTTAATTAAATTTTTATTTTATTTATTTTTTATTTTATTCATTTTTTATTTTATTTATTTTTTATTTTATTTATTTTTTATTTTATTCATTTTCTATTTTATTCATTTTTTATTTTATTTTTACCCAAAAAGTGGTACTCGCAGATTTCTGAATCAGTCCAGGGTATAAATTTGTACGCGCACGCGCACGGCATTTTTAATTCAATTTAATTTTATTATATTTTAATTTTATTTTAATTTTATTTTAATTTTATTTGAATTTAATTTTTATTTAATTTTTATTTTAATTAAATTTTTATTTTATTTATTTTTTATTTTATTTATTTTTTATTTTATTTATTTTTTATTTTATTTATTTTTTATTTTATTTATTTTTTATTTTATTTATTTTTTATTTTATTTATTTTTTATTTTATTTATTTTTTATTTTATTTTTACCCAAAAAGTGGTACTCGCAGATTTCTGAATCAGTCCAGGGTATAAATTTGCACGCGCACGCGCACGGCATTTTCAATTCAATTTAATTTTAATTTAATTTAATTTAATTTTAATTTTAATTTTTTTTTTATTTTATTTATTTTTTATTTTATTTTTACTCAAAAAGTGGTACTCGCAGATTTCTGAATCAGTCCAGGGTATAAATTTGCACGCGCACGCGCACGGCATTTTTAATTTAATTTACTTTAATTTTAATTTAATATAATTTAATTTAATTTTAATTTTAATTTAATTTAATTTAATTTAATTTTAATTTAATTGAATTTAATTTAATTTAATTCTAATTTTATTTTATTTTATTTTAATTTAATTTAATTTAATTTAATTTAATTTAATTTAATTTTTATTTAATTTTTTTTGATTACTGGATAACCTCCCAGGTAATTCTCAAAAATTTTCTAAGTCCATTATAGGGGGAGGGGGGTGGGGGTACTCGTAAATTTTCAATAGTGCACCAGGTGTCAAAAAAGACATGAAACATGTCAAAAAAAAAAAGCAATCCCAAATTTAAGAGACAATGACTTTAGGGGGTATTGGATTTTTTGGGGCAGCCAAAAAGATGAAGCATGTTTCATGACTTTTGAAAATTTTGCCCAATCAGATATGTTGTGGATATTTGAGAGTTCCCGTTTAAAGATCATTAAAGTGTCTTTTATGACATAAGCCTACTTTAGAATATTTTAGGCTGAGGCTTTAGAACGGCACACTCGCTTGGTCTAGTATAAGTCTACTTTGGAATATTTCAGGCTAATGAGCCTTCTTGGTCTAGTTTAAGTCTACTTTAGCATATTTCAGGCTGATCAGATTAGGGGGCCTCACTCGCTTTGCTAGTTCGTCACGCTTCTTGGCCTAATGTAAGTCTACTTTAGTATATTTCAGATATTGTAAGCGGACCAGGATTGACGACTTATGACGTCACCGACTTATGACGTCACAAACTAATAGCTTCATAATGGCTCTCTGAGTTTTCTTAGCCTAGTATAAATCTAACCTACGCCTTTTCATTATATATATTAGGATAAGCTAGAAACTACAGAGGGGGGGGGGGCTCGGACTTTGACTCGGACTCGCATCGCAGATTTCAGAATCACTCCTGAGAAAATTTTCTCGAAATTTTTCCAAGTCCCTTTCGAGGAGGGGGGGGGGGAGGCTTCCTCGGACTCACAGATTTGAGAATCACTGCCGCAGTGAAAATTCCCATAAGGTCGAGCCCAGAGCAAAGACATAAAACGTGTCAACAAAAGGGTCACGAATTTTCCTAATTCTCATAGAGGGCTATAGAAGAGCCCCAAATTATTCTAAATCCCAGCGTTAAGATTCCTGAGAGGGCCCCCAATAGCTGAAGAGGTAACAGGTCTCCCGCCAATAAGGGTCAAGAATTTTTCTGAGTCCTATGAAGGGTTATAGAAGAGCCAAACATTTTTCCGAGTCCCAGCGTCCCGTTGAACCATGTCGACTCTAAATCGACGTCGATGTGACGTCAAATCGACCTTAAATCGACCCATTATTTTGATAAGTAATCGACACAAATTCGACGTCAATTTCCAGTCGAAATAGTTCCGGGGTATGTCGACCATAAATCGACCGCAATCGACTGCAAATCGACGTCAAATCGACTTGTTGGTTTCAATGTATGACTCGAAGTCGACGTCGTTATCAAGTCGATTTAAGGTAAATGGTTTTCTAGGACTCGAAATCGACGTCGTTATCAAGTCGATTTTGGGTCGACAGTCTGTTATACTGCTCAAAATCGACGTCGTTATTGAGTCGATTTGAGGTCGACGGTGGCCTTCGACCGGAAATCGACTCCCTATCGACGTCGTCATCAAGTCGATTTGAGGTGAGCCTTTTTTTACGACTAAAAATCGACCAGTAATCGACGTCGATATGAAGTCGATTTCCATACTCGACCGTTTTAACCGGTAGCTTGCTTCTCAAAAATATAGTAAGTTGATTCCTCCTTAAGTAACTATGAATGCATAACTTATCTGCGAGTAGTGAAGTTCCAGAAAAAAACAGGTCGATATGGAGCCGAAATCAAGTCGACATCATTAAACGGGGCTCAAATTTTTTGTAGACTAAGAATTTAAGTCGATTTTAAGTCAAGTCCGAGTAAACTTCCTTAGTTCCGTGTCGACCGAGAATAGACTCCTTATTAACTGTCCAGTCTACATTACTTGACAAAGTTCACATTTTTTGTCGACCAAAAATCGACGTCGATTTCGAGTCGACCTTTTCAAACTTTTTATCGACCAGGAGTCGACTCAATTTCGACGCCGACAATGAGTCTACCTTCAGTCGACTTTTGGTCAACATAAGGGTCAAACTAAATTGACTCAAAATCGACTTCGATTCTAAGTCGATTTCGAGTCAACAATAAAAATATTGTAGTCGACCGAAAATCGACCATTTGTTGCCGTCGACATCGGGTGCACAAATTGTTCACATTTTTGGTAGCCTGAAAGTCGACGTCGAAATACAGTCGAAATGATATTGGACAAAATGTTATCTTAATCGACGATATTTCGACTCTAAATCGACGTAGTCAAACAGTCGATTTACCGTCAAAATCGACCGTAATGTCGATTTGACGTCGAATTACAGTCGATTTGGAGTCGACATTGCCTATGACTCGAAATCGACCCTAAATCGACGGTCGACATGGTTCAACGGGGTTACGCGTACGCGGACAGAATTTCTCTGAGGGCTCCCAGTAACTAAAGGGATGACGGGTCTCCCGCCAATAGTTGATGAGGTCGTCATACCACACACGTACATTACCTTGGAGACGTGCTTGATATGGTAGATAGTAGTAGTTTCTGTCCATTTGAACATCTCGCGAAACTGTTCCAACGTACACATATGTAACCATTGTCCTGTTGTCCATGTACTCGGGAATACTTGAGGTGTGTAGACGTACGTCTACTGATCTTGGGAAATACTGTCTAACTTCATGGTCGGATGCCCTGATACTGGCCCTTGTATGGGAGCAGCTCTTTGCTCTGCGAAGAACAGATTCATCATTGCCTGTTGACGTCTCATCCAAGCCTGTAAGTTTTCAATCGAGCTCCTCTAACTACATTCTCTTGAGTACATTGTCCTTGTTGAGCAGCATCATCATCTTGTTTCAGGCGCGCACACAGAAATTTCTTTTGGGGGGGGGGGGCTATTCTTAGGTTAGGTTAGGTTAGGTTACTTTTTTTAGAGCAATCAATTTTTCTTCGGTATTCTTCACCAACTTTTTGAACAATGCGACGTCCAAAAAATTGAAGTAGGTGATGCTCCCCCTTCAATAGCTTCAACTTCCGTGTTGGGATGATAAAACAGGGTTGCCAGTTTCTGGAAAATTTGGAAAACCTGGAAAAGTCATGGAATTTCCGTCCAAATCATGGAATTTTGATTTCTTAAGCAAGAAACTATTTTTTACATTTTTTTCGATGTATTTGTTTTTTTTTTTTTTTTTTTTGCTTGTTGAATTGAAAATTTTGGGAATGATGTAGTAAAATTTCTGGGAATGATGTAGTAAAATTTCTGATTTAGATGAAGAAAAAGTCATGGAAAAATTGAAAAATTGACCTGGAAATCCTAGAAAAGTCATGGAAAATGTTTCTTGAAAAAAACTGGCAACCCTGTAAAATTTGAGCCTACCTGCTGTGTTTGTGTTCGAAGTGGAAAAATCGTCTTTCTGATCAGAAAGTTCAGTAGTTTCAGATTCACTCTCATAGCCGGAAAAAAATTTCAAATATCCATTTCTCACTTTTTTCAAATAAAAGACTTTTTACGCTTAGCAATAAGACTGTTTTAAAAAGATGTCCTCAACTCACGTTCTAGTGCTGTGAAAATAAATTTATTTTTCGAGCCTAAGGGGGGGGCTTCAGCCCCCTAGCCCCCCCCTCCTTCGGTGCGCGCCTGTCTTGTTTACAATGTTGGCAAGCTGAGTGGCTCATAATACTTGCTTAGAAATATTGTTAGAATTTATCGCTTCATAGCAACGTCCCTGTTTGTCTCAGCACTTATTAACGAGAGACACTTTTTGTAGTAAATTTTATGCCGAACATTTTGTTTCTGATATATTATCTTGGAAAAGTTTATATTTTTGAGAAAAAACTGAAGAAAATCCCTCTGCAGGGACTTTCCAGCCCTCAGATCTCAAGAAGCACGAGCTGTGGGGCGACGGGGGTTTTCCTCGTGATGAGGGAATCATACTAAACCATTGACAGGCCGGAAGTCGGAGGGAGGGATTTTTTTGGTCCAAGCCTCAAATTTCTTTTTTACAGTTCTTCAACAGTTATGTACAAGGAAGAGAATCAATTTGACCACGTTAGTGTGCTTCACCAGGTCGTCCAAAAAGCCATCACCTATTTACGTTCACACTCGAAAGACTCATCTATTCCAATTATTACAACTTTAGTATCCTAATTATTCTGCAGCACGACGGTCAACAAGCAAGCATAATTTTCTTGAAGACTCTATCCGGTTTCACGCGACAGGAGGATGAGCTATTTTCTTGTTACCATATTTCCTACAGTCAAACACGTTCAAACTATTAAGCAATGGCTCGTTTTTCAAATTAGGGCCTACCTTCTCTTTGTGTTGATTTCCAATTTAAAACCAACATAATTCGAATTTTTGTTGGTTATTAATTAGAATGAACATCACGTACATTTGTCTAGCTATTTCCAAATTCATTTCATTTTCTTGAAGTACTTATTTCAAAGTTTGAATGTCGATAGCAACTATTTCCGACCTAATTATCCTCGAGTATAGAATTACTTGGAAGAGTTTTACTTTTGCGTTATAATGTATGCGTTCCGCGGTCTGAAAAAAGTCAGGATTAGGATGACGAAATAATTCCACACTATTAAAAGCCAGATTTTCTTACTCTCTTAGAACGCAGTATTGCATCAAGGCAACCGATGAAAAGAGCATCAACTCTAAATCAAAGTATGAAGATGCAATATTGCGTTCAACGGTAACAAGAAAATCTGGCTTTCAAATGACGTCATCCGAATTGTAACAGTTTTCAAGACGTGAAAATCTCAGTATTTCTCAATGATTTTTTTAATGACACGCGAGGATACAAAAACTGGATCCTCATCAACTTGTACACATTAGAGCAAGGCTGGACGACCCGTTTCTCGCGAAGTTAGGAAATGCGGCCTCCCAAACATTTTTAATAACAAGACGATTTTTTCAAATTTCAAATATTGATAGGGGTATGAAATTTGTAAATAAAAAAACTGTTTTTCTGGCGGAGCCAAATAAATAAAGATCATGTTTCGCGTTATTCCTTTCTTCGTGTATAAGTATTTTGTTGTTAAATCTCAGGATGACCGTGTAAATGGTAAATACTTCAAGCTATTAGCTTTTGGAGAGCTCATTTGCTCCGCACGTTCAACCCTTCCTTAGTCTAGTATGAGTCCACTTTGAACTATTTCAAGCTAAGAGCTTTTCGAGCACTCTCCTTGGCGTAAAGTTCCAGTTAGCGTATTTTGAGCTAATAGCTTTTGATGGGTAGCTCACTCACTCCGCTTGTTCACCTCCTCCGTGAGTTAGTATGAGCCTACTTCAGAATATTTCAAGCTCATAGCTTTTGGGTAGCTCACTCAGGCCTGGCGAAAGGAGAGGGCAACTGGGGATTTTGTCCCCGGGCCCGGGTCTCTTAGGGGCCCGACAGGGATGCCGTGAGGGTAAATTTTTGAAGATGATTCTTCGTTGACGTTTTAGCGGGGGGGGAGGGGGATATAAGTTTGCGGGGGGTTTCTTCATTGAGCCAAGGGATCACCGCACCCCTTAAAAGGGGAGAAGTGAGAAAGATTTTTTGGGGGCCCACTGTATTTCTTGCCCCGGACCCGACTGGAGCCCTCGATGGACTTGCACAAATTCTACACACCTCCTGAAAGCCTACAGTATTCAAATCTTTTCCTTGATAATTGAGAGACAAAAATCTTTTTGTCAGGCCAAACTGCTAAAGGAAACTAAACGCAGGCATGAAATACCCTTGAGTTCTTGAAGTTGAGACTCAGAAATAATTCTATTTTCAGAATCCTAAGGATTCATAACTCAAGACCCAAAGACTAATTCGTCATTGGGTCAAAACAATACAAAAATGCCATCTCTAGAGAAAGCTCAAAAGTTCAGACGCAGACTCCCTTTACCCTTGTGATTTGAAGTTGAGACTCAGAAATAATTCTATTTTCAGGTTCCTAAGGATTTATAGCTCGAGACCCAAAGACGAATTCGGCATGGAAAATGTCTATGTCAGACAAAATCGCTCGAGAGAGCTCAAATGTACAAATTTTTTGGAGGGGCTCGCTTTGTTCCTTGCCTCGGATCCGACTGGAGCTCTCGACGGGCCTGAGCTCATTCCTTGAGTCAGTATAAACGTACACAAATCCAGAACTCAAGCTAACCTACGTTCGCCTTTCCTCAGTGTAGTACGAGTCCACTCTAAACTATTTCAAGCTAACAGATTTTAAAGAGCTCTCCTTGATGTACAGTTTCAGTTAGGTTATTTCGAACAAATAGCTTTTAGATAGCTCACTTCGTGGGTTACTATGAGCCTACTTTGGAATATTTCAAGCTAATGGCTTTTGGGTAGCTCACTCACTCCCATTTTTCTATCGATTCCCTCCTCCTAATTTCTGGCCTATCAAAATGACCTTATAAAGCCTTAGCCCTCTCTCCCTGAATGCTTTGACCTTCTGTCGGACTTGTGGAAATTTTGATTCCTGCCACCCAATATACGCGAAAAAGTTTGATTGTTTCTTGCATCTACTGAAGACTTCCTGACAAATTTCGTCGAGAAATATGAAATAAGAGCTAAATTTTAGCGCTTCGATGGGCTCGTGGAAGGAGCACACGATTCAAAATTCATCAAAATAATATTTTTAAAAACAGCACCCAGATTTTTGGCCCAACCTTCCCCCTCCTCATGGAAGAACGCGGGAGTGAAACGAAAATTTTCGATTTTCATGACATTCGGAGCAAGTTTGGATTCAAGTTGAAGGAATTATAACTGGAATTGACATTATCAAAGCTGAAACAGATCGATAAGATAGGGCTTATGATTACTTTTTTGAGTAATGAGAAAAAATTGACTGGGCTTTCGGCAAGGTGGCGTGCGTCGAGGTACACCGGTTGAGAAACACTGCTTGAAAAAATCACCTATTTTACATATTACGACCTCGTTGTTTTTAGATTGAGAACACGTTGAAGCAACGATTCGTTTTTCGAATCGAGGCCAACCTTCTTTTCAGGATAATATTCACTTCGAAACCGAAAAAAACATTTTTTTTTTTCTTGAAGATTAGAACCAAGTATCCTCGCGTGTAATTCGGTAAAAACGATCCAAGAGAAATACCTGAGACGATTTCACATTTGCTTTGTAGTACATATGCATTTCACGGTACAAAAACGGCTAGGATTGAATGACGACACTCCATTATAATAAGCTATAACAAAAGCAAGATTTTCTTGCTCTTGTCGAACGCAGTATTGCATCATACGCTGACTCATTTTATTTTACAAAGGATCGGTCGGGGTTCCTAATAAAATATGATTGTCGAGTCTAAATCAAGGTCGAGTTGACGTGAAATGCTCTGGAACGCGATGAAAACACGTTGCTACAAAAAGTCGAAAATCCTTTATAGGAATGCACGAACATGTATCATCGTCACCTACTTATTCTATCTTAAATAACCAGAGCTCAAGCCTTCCTCGTCAGCATCGCTCGAATACCTCACAAGTTTATCTAAATTTTCAACATAATTTTGTTTGTAATAATAATTTTCTTTGAAAGGATGGGAAAAAAATTCATAGTTGTAGACGCTATAGAAACAAAGTGATTGAATTTATTATTTTGCAACTACTCTTAATAGAGATATGAAACTCATAACTCGAAATTTTTCCTATTACGTATAGTCGTATTTTCATTTTCTTTTAGGGTTACGTCAAAAATATTTTTCGCATTCTAATATTCCTCGGAGGCCGGAGCCCTTTTAAGATTTGTGGAAAAGTATTGTCGCTGATAATTTCAATGGGAAAGAAATAGCTCGGGCCACGGAGTCGGAGCAAAAACTGCGTCCTTGATCTTCGATGCGCGTTCAGATACAAGAATAGAATCACATTGTAAACCTACGATAAATGCTGTGTAAATTACGAACTTGTATTAGGATGATTCCAATTTGACACCGCGGGATCCTTCGGTACTATGAACAGGTTCTCGAGAGGACAAGATCAGTGTGCATCCAGAGTACTGCCATCTAAAACTCCGTACCGTTACTTCCAAATGAGATGTTTCGAAAGGCATCCGATGCGCGGGAAGAGTCAGAGTTATTCTTTCTACATATCTTTATCGGACGAAGTGACATTTTATTCGAATGGGCGACAATTTATCAACCGACTGATATAACATAAAATCAATGTCGAAGTTGTGAACCGCAAAACCATCACGTCGATTAAGCGGAGAAAAATACAAATTATGATAATTCTTCTTTTTACATTTCAAAATTTGACCAGACTTCGTAAAACGGCGTTCAATACTTTGACCACTCACGATAAGGTTCATCATTAGGAATGATGAAAACTTCACTACACCGTATTGTTAGTTTAAAATCACAAGCGTTTTCGGTCTAACCATCATCAACAGGCAAGTATGAATAAGATGATATTACCTACACGGAGTCAGTAGAGCAAAACTTCGACGAGAAATCTTTCTTATCGAACTACGTGTCATATCATGAAGAATGACCCATGGGTGATTCAGAAAGAGAGAAAAAACATGCACAATATACAACTTGTAAGGTCTTGAAACATGAAGGAGAAAGGACAGAGGAAGAGATAAGATACGTATCTTTCCCAGTCGTGCGCGCATATAAGTCAGACCCCAGATTTGAAGATGAAAAATTAGAAAATTCTATATATTCTGCTCGCGTATAAGTCGCAGTGTCTACTTATGTACAGAAAATACATGAAACGTGCAAAAATAATACATTTTAGGTATTTTTACAAAAATTGATTTTCGCTCTCAGAATCACTTTGCTTTTGATATCCCGGACAGCTCCTGTACGACGATCCCGAACTACTTTTAAACCAATTTCTCATCGAATCCGACGTCATCCATCTTTTTTCCTGAGCACGCACGACAACATCTTTTGGAAAAGTTTATTTTTTTGGCATTAATTTACTTTCTTTTTTTTCTTCATTTTTATACTCGCTTATAAGAAGCACTCGTACATAAGTCGTATCCCATTTTTGGGGCTCTTGAAACCTGTTTAAAAGTACGACTTATACTCGGAAAAATACGGAAGTCGTTACAAGAAAGACCGAAAGATTAAAGACATGTCCTGAACGAGGATGTCAGTCGGGTACGTACGTACACTCACTCAAATGAAGAATATCTCAATTCAACAAAGAAGCTGGTGTAGTTATACTAGCCTGAAAGAAAGGTATGAGCCGAGAAAGACTCTCATGGATCAAAACTTACTCCAAATATCCACGGTGGACCAATTAGTTCGTGCAGCCGATAAACTTTTTGCATATGAGTTACGGGTGATTGCCCCAACGCAGCTGCCGCATAAAGAAACAGGGAACCTGTTTCATGGAAGTCATTTGCGTGCAGTATCAAGCTCAGGGGTTGAAATTGTGGGTACTTTTCGGGAAAAACGCGTACGCCGTCCGCTGTAGCTTTTGGGTAGCTTACTCGGTCCACTCGTTTGCCCTTCAAGCTAATAGCTTTCGGGTAGCTCACTCGCTCCGCGCGTTTGCTCTCCTCCTTGCTCTTGCTAGTATATACTGACTAGATCTGTTCATATTTTTGATGATTGGCCTGCGCCCGGACACCCAATTATAGGCCTAGTTTAAGACTAGTAAAATCTTAGAGGGGGGGGGGGAGGGCTTCTTCGTCTATTATAATTCTAGCTTAAGACTGCTAAAATCCTAATATAAAAATCAAAAAGCTAGTATAAACCTAGTATATAAACTGGGTAAGGTGAACTCGCGGGATGAACTCGCAAATTTTTGAATAACCCGCGGTGTAACGAGGGTGAAGGGGGGGGCACGCTCAAAGTAGGCCACTCGGAAAATTTCAAATTAAGGGTCAGGGCAGAGTAAAGACACGAAACATGTCAGGAAACAAACCTCCTGACAGTAAGCGCACCCAGGGAGACAGCAAAGTCGAGATCAACAAAGCGGAAATAGAGAAGGTTTATGTTCTGCCACCCAGGGGAATAGTAGCGAGTGATGGCGGACTAAACCGCAGAGATAAGTCAACGCATACGTAAAGCCTGGATTTCGTTTTTGCTTTCCTGATGGTTGATTTGCGGTTTGCTGCTAATTGCTCTTATCTTGGAACCAACTGACTTAGCCCCTTCAAAAAGCCAGGTATGCATCGCATCAAACATCATGAGACTAATTATGACCTGTTCCAAAATAAGGGCTATTAGCATCAAGGTAGGACCTAAAAACGGATTTCGACGGACTTTGACTGATTAGTCAATACCGATCAGGAGAAATGTATCTCTAATAAGGACAACTCTTGATCGACTCGATGTTACGGCCACGGGGGAAAGCAGCATCAGCTCATGACGACTAGGAGAAAAGTATTTCTCATGTATGTGTCTAAGGTACTTTTCCTCTGAGCGCAAGAAATTCGTATTTTACGCAAAATCCGTAGAAATAATCCAAGAAAGAAATCTTCTGGCGGAGCCAAATAGAAAAAGATCATGTTTCATGTCTTCTATAAGGTAGCATGCTCCGATTGGTCTAGTACAAGTCTACCTAAGTATATTCCAGGCTGATGAAATTAGGGGGCCTCATTCACTCCGCTCGTTCGTCCTGCTTCTTTGTCTAGTATAAGTCTACTTCAGTATTTCAGGCTGATGAGATTAGGGAGCCTCACTCGCTCCGCTCGTTCGTCCCGCTTCTTGGTCTAGTATAAGTCTACTTCAATATTTCAGGCTGATGAGATTAGGGGGCCTCACTCGCTCCGCTCGTTCGTCCCGCTTCTTGGTCTAGTATAAGTCTACTTTAGTATTTCAATAAAGTGTATTCCTTCTACTTCAGGTTCAGTATAATGAAAACTTCCGACGCACGGCGCAAGCAAATTTCAAATTCAGGGTAGGAATCTGGCTTGATCTAGTATAAATCTAGTTTACATTTCAAGCTAAAATATGTATATTAGGCCTTTATAATGTAGGCTATGCCTACTACAGCATACTGATTCAGGCTTAGTATAATGAAAGCTTCTGAGACCCAAGGTCATTTGCATACGGCGAGGTAGTACTCGCAGACGCGGTGAGTTCACTGCACACATCAAAAAGAGATCTAGCCTAGCTGGTAGAGACTAATACAAACTTCCCCTTTGTAGGAGCCTATGGTATAAAGGAGCTTAGTTTGGAATGAGCCTGTGGTATTCCTAGCATAAAGCTAGTTTAAACTAGTATGTAAACTAGGCAAGGCGAACTATGAAACTTCTCTAGGAGTCAGAAGATTTAAGCCTTCATAAAGTGTATATGTCTAGTATAACCAGGGTTTCGCTAAGAGTCAGACGACTTGAGAAATCTTAGTAGCCACCATAAAGCTAGTATAATGAGGCGAACTATGAAGTTTCTCTAGGAGTCAGAAGACTTAAGCCTTCATAAAGTGTATATTAGGTTTAGTATAATGAGGGTTTCGCTGAAAGTCAAACAACTTGAGAAATGTTAGTATAAAGCTAGTATAATGAGGCGAACTATGAAGCTTTTCTAGGAGTCAGAAGACCTAAAGCCTTCATAAAGTGTATATTAGGTCCAGTATAATGAGGGTTTGGCTAAGAGTCAGACGACTTAGTATAAAGCCAGTATAAAGCCACAATAAAGCTAGTATAATGCTCGAATATAAACTAAGCAAGGTGAACTCGCGGGGTGAACTCGCGTTAAAAAACTCGCAAATTTTCGAATCACCCACGAGGTAATGATATTAGGTCTAGTATAATGAGGGTTTGGCTAAGAGTCAGACGACTTAGTATAAAGCCAGTATAAAGCCTCTATAAAGCTAGTATAAAGGCACCATAAAGCTAGTATAATGCTCGAATATAAACTAAGCAAGGTGAACTCGCGGGTGAACTCGCGTTAAATACTCGCAAATTTTCGAATCACCCACGAGGTAATGGGGGGTGGGCCACTCGCGTTAAAAAAACTCGCAACATTTCAATAGTGGTTAGGGGGATCAGGTCAGCGTAAAGACATGAAACATGTCAAAAATTAGAGGCCATCGCAGGTTTACAGTGGCAGCGAGGAACCCGCAACCTCCCGCGCTTTGAAAATGCTCCCTCAGAAAATGAGTTGGCTGGGCTTTTCTCAGTATACTGCATGCTAGACCTGATATAATGAAGGCTGGAAATTGAAATTTTTTTCATGTCCCTAAAGTAGGTCAAGGTCGATGACATCATAAAGCGTCAAACGTGACGTGACGTCACGCAGTTCACAGAAACTCCCGGACCCAGACATTTTCTGAGGATGTAATCCCCATTAGCAAAATGGGTAGCGGGTTCCCCGCTGAAAATTGGCTCATTTCAGCTTTTGGCTCAGAAGTTGAATAGAGTTGGCTTTTAACTTTGCTTTTGCTCTCATCAGTGAAAGTTCGGCTGAATTTGGCGTTCAGCTGGTTACAATGCTCTGATTATATCAACTTTTGTTTTGATGCGTCCATCTTGGTCATAATGACGTCATAAAGACGTCCCCCTACATCAGTATTACTCATTCAGCTCAGTATAAACCTAGTATTCTAAATGTTTGGCTAACTCGTTGACGGGCTCATCCTTAGCTTTGTACCGGTGTAGTATTTTGTATACTAAGCTGAGTGGCTCACAGGCTCACTGGCTCGGCTCGTTAGCTCCTTTATACTGTATATTGGGCAGATCAGCACACTCGCTCTCGCCGTTCACCGAGTATAAGACTATTATAGGCCTATACATCGTACTACACCCCTCCTTTTCTCTTCTTCTGAACCTAGTTTATTACACTTTGTTGGACTAAGAAACTAAGCGCGATTTGGTCTAGTAAATTAGAGGATAATTTATAAAGTACAAGTTTCAAGCTTTCTATGGGAGTAGGATGTGCTGATTAGACGAACGTTCGTATATGTAACTGCTGGTTCACATTTGTTAGGCCGGGTAATCTGCTCGTCGGGCCCCCGAAAATTGTCATGGTCAAACTCAAGAGTTATTTTGCGAGCCCCATATAACCTATCGTAGGTCTTTCCTGGCTGGGGATCCCTGGCCGCTCGGCTGGGTCAGGGCATTGCTGCTCCAAGTATATTGTATGTCAAACTTGCGATATAGCCTAGTATAATATTCATTAGGCATAGTGTAATGAAGGCGTAGAATACAGGTCTCAAAGTAGCGAAGCGCCGAGTGCTTTAAGTAGGTCAAGGTCACTGACGGTATCTTCAAGAGTAATCCCAACCTCATAAGTATAAGAAAGGCTAATAAAGGGCTGAATATTATTTTACTCCTATTTTCAGTAGAGCGTCGATTTAATCATTTCCAAAATTCCACAAAAATAGAAAGCTTCAGCAAAGGTTGCCGATGAGAATGAACAGATTTTTAATTGACGAACTTATTGATGAGGTGACGTCAATATGAATTATTATAAATCACAACATGTTTTGTACCTTTACCCGTATTACCACTCCCCCCCCCCCCCCGGATTCAAAAATATATTTCGGAAATTGATTATTTGAAGATTTCAAAAATTCTGAGATGTCTCATATTTTATTTAAACCTTTCCTAGTGCACTAATTTTGATTTGTTCGTATACTTCTGACTTTGAGATTAGAATAGAGACTTCTGGATGATTTAGGAACTTGACCATGGACCTCAGCTCTTTGAATGAGCTCGATGACTTTCATCCAAGTAAACTTGACTTACTTTCAAGACTTTAAAAAATTGAGCTTCACAGCCAAAGAATCTATGTGACCTTGGTCATCTGGGGAGAAAGTGAACCGAGATTACAGCCTCCTGAGATATGTAGGACATTGAACAATTTTTGATGTCGGTCATCGAAGGATATGAAAATTTTGTCATTAGATAAATTCCTGGCCTATTTTCCTGATGTTGATACGTCACTGCACGTTGCAATTTCTTTTCTTGAGTTGTTAGACATCAACTAATTTTTGAAGTTTGTCATTCGTAGCAACAGAAGCATCTGCTACCCTCTGTGTCTTCATGAAGCGCCGGCCTTCTCTCACCCGTGACCTTGTTCGAATTTTGGGGTTCACCGTCAAAGAAATTTTCTACCCAGCCGTTAATGACTGGCTATGAACATATTCAGAAAAATTGGGGAGGTAATAATCATCGTCCATCCACTTAAAATGAGCCTAATTTAGACTCGCACCTATTATCTAGAGGTGAAAGAAGTTTAAGCGCTACTACCGAAAAATCTACGCTCACGAGGAAAGCCGAGGCTAGAGCCTTCTGAGATGTGAAACCTTGAACAATTTTGGAAGCCTGCAACCAGAGGGTGTTGATATTTGGTCATCGGAAGAATCCCCAGGTTATTCTACCGAGAGTTGATATTTTCCTGTACGCTCGACCTCTTGTTGCAATAAACATTGGATATACGTACATCCAAAAACGTAAACACTATAAAACAACGTATGGTGTAAGGAAGGGGATTATGTGATACAATAGGCAATAGTTCGTGACGATTTGAAGCCAGTATTGAAAGAAATATACGACGTTCAAAGATTGGAAATAGCTGAATAAGCATACGGTAAACTAACGATAAATATCCACGCGCGCAGTTTTCAGACCTGCAACAAGGCATCGGCCGAAGCCTATGTGCTCACGTATAAAAGAGAAATCTACGTCCTCGATTATTATTTTAGACTTATGAGCAAAAAGCCGAAAGTATCGTTTTCGTATTTTATTTGTTTGTAATGACACAAGTATACATTGTTCGATTGCAGTAATAAAGTACATCCCGCCTCGGAATTGTAGTTGGAAAGGTATACGGGTATTTCAAGAGGGAATTCTTGCCTTTTTTGCCATAGCATGTAAGACCTTTGAAAAGAAAATAAAACGTCTTTCATATCGTCGATTTAGATGTACATCATTCCCCGTTTGCTCTTCTTAATCAAAAAATGTGGAACCGTCAACTTGATCTGATAATTGATTCTAAGCTGTGCTAAATATTCCTTCTTAATCTGAATTCCAACAAAATGATAATAATTTTTGTGTACCGTGAGCGAGTTAAGCTGTCCTCAACTCATTCCTGCACGTCAAGAATTCGGTGAACATAGAAAAAGCATTCCAAAATACGGCTGTAGGCTGTATCGCGTTGTCTTGAAGCATTATAGATATCTGTAGGAAGTACTAGGCCTATATATTAGTATTTATCGCACAATACGAGTAAAGCTATTTCTTACTATGTCGTATTTAACGTTTCACGAACTCATTCAATAAAAGCGATTTATAAATATTTAATGGTGTTTATTTAACGCGGTGCATTGATTTTCAAGGAAGCCGGATTTGAAGAAGATTCTTAATAATGAGAAAAAGGAATTTTTGTGAAACATCCTATACAGTCATTGAGAAAGAATTTCAAAGAATTAGAGGGCAAATTATTCTAGCGGCGTGATTTTTACTAGGACACGTTCGGAGGGGTTTCGGAAATAGCGTGACGAACGAAACAATTTCTTGACCAGTTACGTACAATAGGTACCTATTCTATACAAACGTAATTATCACGCTTCATCGCTACAGGATATATGACTGCCCGGTGTAGACACAGAAATCGTAGTATTTCGGACTCCTGCAGGGATACGAAAAGAATGGGTCCATTCGGTATCAAAACTAAAAAGGTAGAGGCCTATCACTTCACGTGTTCTGTTTCTGCGAGAAAAACAGTTTCATTTGAAACGTGCTTGGGTGTGTACCTCGAGATGAGTGCACGAAGCATTGTATTTTAGGACGACCATTGTATCTTCAGATAGTAGCTATAGGGGTGGTCATCCGACTCACCAGAATTTTCGAAGGATGTGCGATCGGCCACCACGTATCTTTTTTCGAATCTTTTCTCAGATAAATAGTACTTTACGAGGCGCGACACGATAGCGAAGAGTGGACCCACAGAGTGATTCTAAGGAAAAGAAGAAATCTAGACTGAAATTAAGACGAACATAAATTTAGAACACCAGTCGAGTTGTCAGAAAGATGAGCCTGTAAGACAGAATCAGAAGAAAAGAGCTGCCGGCAGATTTGGTTGGAATAGAACTTAGATAGAGTTGCATGCATTTTGTAAAATATCTAAATATAAGCCCGGAAATAATGGAAGCTAGATATTTCGGTAAAGATATTTTTATATTGTGAGTATCGTGTGTACGTGCACAAGCTATAAAATTCACATCATAGTGTAATGTCTAAAGTAAAAGTTTAGAATAGAGAAATGTTGCCTCAAAATTGTTCTTCAACAATAAAAAAGACTCATTAGGTATCAATACTCAAATTGACCTTACGACACATGATCAGAAATCAGAACAAGCATGTTATTCTACACGTAATAAAAACTCATCACCTCCTGTGTCAAAACCCGTAAAGAGGGGATTATATTTGAGATCTTGGATGAGTCAAACTTGGCATTCTTTGTGTTTTTTTGATTTTCTATCTGCTATCCAGAGAGTAAATACGAAAGTAATCTACAATTACGTACTCAAACGAAAAGAATATTCTTGTGATTGTTTGATTGATTGGCAAAGATTACCATTTTGTTAATTGAAAAATAAAAACTGTAATCTCATCATAAATTCCATGTAGACGTCAATCGAACTAAGGTTTTTCTGCAATTAATACGGTTCTCTAAATTATGACCAAAGACACCAGATGGATACATACTCAAACTTGTAACACAAAGGAGTACCTTGAAAGGTAGCCACAGAAACGAAAATTTTTTGCCGGAGCGCTTTCGATTAAAAAACCATTGTCAACGACGACATGAAAGCAACTAAACAATCAAACGGCTAGAAACAATGAACCACCGAGGAAATCATGATTGAACTAGCGAGTCATCACGATGTGAATCACTCTCATAAACTAGCTCAATCAAACCCTCATCAGGTATGTACCTGTTGAGCACGTTAAGGTTATCGTTATTCAAATGGCGAATAATTTCAATATGTTCGAGAGCTTTTCGTTTGAATTCTGAGGACTCTCTATGGAGGAGGGTTTCAGATCCCGCTATATAACCGTGGCCAGTAGCCAAAAGGTGGTCCGCAAATGCCGACGGACCTATTTTATTTAACTCCCACTTCTTAATATGCTCATCTACACGAATTTTGAGCTGGCGGCTAGTCTCACCTATGTAAACTCCATTACAATCATTACACTCCAATTTATAAACCCCACATTTTTCGTTCAAAGGGATGGGATCCTTCAGCTTGATAAAAAGACTCCTTACAGTGTTAAGATTGTAGTACACTGGGCGGAAACCGAAGGGGTGGAGGATACGACTTAATTGGGAAGAAAACTTACCCAAAAACGGGAGCCTGATCCACCGCTTCCGGACAACAGCCGTCGGATTACGGGGGAGGGAGGTAGTAGAGTCAAGGCATTTCCTAGCTAGCTTCCTGCGAACCATAAGATCAATATCTAAGCGGACCTCGTTCACTCTGGCCAAGTGCTTTATAGTCAGAAGCTCATTATGGAAGGCGAGCTGACCCAATGGAATGCTGGTCAATCGATGAATGTGACTATTGAAACCAGCGTATTTGTGAGCAACAGGGCAGAAAGATTTGCCGTGGACCATAATATCGGTCGAAGTATCTTTTCTATGTATGGCAAATTCATGGACACCGTCTCTATTAGAGATAGTAAGGTCCAAAAAATTAATGGATGAACCGCCTACTTCCAATGTAAATTTAATGGAAGGA
Source organism: Aspidiotus destructor (assembly GCA_035079395.1). Classification (NCBI taxonomy): domain Eukaryota; kingdom Metazoa; phylum Arthropoda; class Insecta; order Hemiptera; family Diaspididae; genus Aspidiotus; species Aspidiotus destructor. The sequence goes on from JAVHKZ010000016.1 coordinate 18,524,739, forward strand.
TATTGAATATTTAGATACTTGAGGAACTCCAAGAGAAGATCCTGAGGACCGGTCCACGTACACAACACATCGTCGACGTACCTGTGCCAGTAATAAACGTAATCTAAGAACACCTGACCAGAGGAAAAGAGGTCGGACTCAAATTTAGACATGAAAACCTCCGAGATGAGGGAGCCCAGAGGAGAACCAATCGGGATGCCTACCTCATCAGGAAACTCAAAATATTTACCATCAAATTTACAGAAATTAGGGCACCAACAAATATTAAGTAAAGTAAAAAATTCAGCAACTTCTTCATGGCAGATATTAGATTGGATGAGGAGGTCACCTATGTGTTTCATGGCCGTAACTTTTGGAATACTAGGAAATAAACCCACCACATCAAAGGAGCATAGGATGGAACCTGGCGGTAGAATATCATCCTTAAGCTTATCGGCCAAGGAAACAGAATTCTTTACAGAGTAGGAAGATTCAAATTCTACTCTGGATTTAAACCAGCGATCCAAGAACTTCGCCAGGAAATAAGTAGGGGAAGATACAAAAGAAACGACTGGTCGCATTGGGATGTCCCTTTTATGAACTTTCGGCAACCCGTATAGGAGGGGGGGCGCAGGATTAGGCTCAAGAAGCCGCTTTTTAAGCCTGTCGGTTTTAATAATAAATTCACAATTACCGACTACCTCTCTGACCTCAGCAACATGGCTAGAGAAATTAAAATCAGCATTTTCCTTGGCGCCACACTGGTTAAGAACGTCGTAGACCTTGGAGACGTAGGAGGACTTCTCCATTACAACAATGGCATTACCTTTGTCAGCCTTAGTAATGGTTAAGCCCTCCTCTCTAACCTTCCTCTTAATCCCTTTGATCACCTTGGATGCATGATCATTTATTCGGGGGAGGGGGGTGTTGAGGATAAAATCGGCACAATCCTTCTGGGTATTTACCCCAGGCCCAATTTTTATTTCCAGGTCCGCAACCACATTAGCTAGTGTATCAGCATTATTAAGAGGGGGTAACCCAAATTTTAACCCCTTCTCCAAAAGATTTAACTCATCGCTCTCGAACTCAACATTAGTATAATTTATAATACGGGGGTGAAACTTTTGGATATCGCTGGCGTCAGTTCTCACTTCCTGGACAGCGGAGGCATTCAAATTTTGGAGGGAAGAAATTTTCTTATTTTTCTTCCGTTTCAATTTAGCCTTAAATGAACGGCATTTAAGATTAACAGAATTAATGAATGAATCCAACTCACCCGGGTGGAGTAGACCAGAGAGCCTAGAATGGACCAGCAAGTTAAGTCTTGTAGTGACGTTCAGCTTGCCGTGCCATCTCCTCAGCTCAGTACGGATCCACTTACCGGTTAGAAATTTCTCCAATTTTGAGATGGTCTCATTACAGTCGGAGAACAACCGAAATTTAACAAACTTGGGTTTTAAACGAAATTTTAAACACTTGTTAAGAAACCAGATGTGAGACGAAAACGATAACCTTTGTTTACGAAACTTCACGAAAAGGAACCGTAAAAACGCCTCATCAGCGTTATTAATGCAATTAATACGGTTCTCTAAATTATGACCAAAGACACCAGATGGATACATACTCAAACTTGTAACACAAAGGAGTACCTTGAAAGGTAGCCACAGAAACGAAAATTTTTTTGCCGGAGCGCTTTCGATTAAAAAACCATTGTCAACGACGACATGAAAGCAACTAAACAATCAAACGGCTAGAAACAATGAACCACCGAGGAAATCATGATTGAACTAGCGAGTCATCACGATGTGAATCACTCTCATAAACTAGCTCAATCAAACCCTCATCAGGTATGTACCTGTTGAGCACGTTAAGGTTATCGTTATTCAAATGGCGAATAATTTCAATATGTTCGAGAGCTTTTCGTTTGAATTCTGAGGACTCTCTATGGAGGAGGGTTTCAGATCCCGCTATATAACCGTGGCCAGTAGCCAAAAGGTGGTCCGCAAATGCCGACGGACCTATTTTATTTAACTCCCACTTCTTAATATGCTCATCTACACGAATTTTGAGCTGGCGGCTAGTCTCACCTATGTAAACTCCATTACAATCATTACACTCCAATTTATAAACCCCACATTTTTCGTTCAAAGGGATGGGATCCTTCAGCTTGATAAAAAGACTCCTTACAGTGTTAAGATTGTAGTACACTGGGCGGAAACCGAAGGGGTGGAGGATACGACTTAATTGGGAAGAAAACTTACCCAAAAACGGGAGCCTGATCCACCGCTTCCGGACAACAGCCGTCGGATTACGGGGGAGGGAGGTAGTAGAGTCAAGGCATTTCCTAGCTAGCTTCCTGCGAACCATAAGATCAATATCTAAGCGGACCTCGTTCACTCTGGCCAAGTGCTTTATAGTCAGAAGCTCATTATGGAAGGCGAGCTGACCCAATGGAATGCTGGTCAATCGATGAATGTGACTATTGAAACCAGCGGCTACCTTTCAAGGTACTCCTTTGTGTTACAAGTTTGAGTATGTATCCATCTGGTAAGGTTTTTCTGTTGTACAATGGGCAAACGAAATACTTTCGAAAAATTGCGAATTTTTTGTTGTTTTTAAGCATTTTTACAAAACTAGGTGTTGTCCAAGCGTCATTTGCCAACGCGTCAATTCCATTTGTATTGTGTTAATTGAAAAATCACATTAACACTTTTCGGGGCTCTTGCCGTGGCAAGCCTAGAGCCCTTTTGCAACCGTGAAAAAGAAAAAAAAATCTTCTGGTGGAGCCAAATAGAAAAAGATCATGTTTTATGTCTGCTGTCCTTTCGTGAGGTTTTCACTCGTTCGTTTTCATTGTTAATCCTGGTTGGCTTTATAGATTGGTGAGCGGCTCGCGTATTAGGTCTGAGGGCCAATTTTACCAGCGTTTGGTGTATAGTTCCAGTTAGGGTATTTCAAGCCAACAGCTTTTGGGTAGCTCACTCGCTCCGCTCGTTCACCCCCTCCGTCGGTTGGTAGAAACTCACTTTAAGGAATTTCAAGCTAGTAGCTTTAGAAGAGTTCACTCGCTCCGTTCGTTCACTTTTTTCCTTGCTCTACTGCGTGTCTAGTTTATGTTGGGGGGCTCACTCGCTCCCTTCGCCACCGTCTATGGTCTGGTATAAGTCTACTCTGAAATATTCCAGGCTAATAACTTTTTGGGGGTACACGAGCGGAAGCTCATAGCTTTTTCAGGCTCTTTCGCTTTACTCTTACGCCCCCCCCTTTCTTGGTCTAGTTTGTTTGAGTCTAATTCAAGACTAGTAAAATCCTAGCATAAAATTATCATTATCATCTAATATATAAAGCAGAAAGTTTGTCCGTCCTCCTGTCCGTTTATAACTCGAGAACTACTGGGCCAATCGCTTTCAAACTTTTAGGATATATTGTCCTCATCCCAGAGCAGCACATAGACTCATAAAAATAAAAATTTGACGGGGAGGTGCTGAGTAATTTCAAAAAAGGGCGAAAACAATGACTTTTTTCAATATAAAAAAACGTGGAGGTGTAGCTCGCCATCGAACGCGTTGTTCCAACGTTGAGTGCAGCGCAGTTGTGAAAATACTATTTTTGCGATAACTCGAATATTATTCATTTTTATGAAAAATTGAAGAGAACAAAAATTGTTGCCCCTTTAATTTCCTTTCGAATGAGCCCAATTCCAGATTTTTAGGAGGAAATTTTGGAACCATTGGTATTTTGACTGATGCGTATTTAAGATCATTGTGTTTACAGAGAGAGAGAGCATTTAAACCGGTTGCTCTGGATGAATCTACAGAGACTATTCGAGTTTTACGTATCCAATTTTCGATTTTGAAAGGAGACGTTTATGTAAAATAATTTCTTGAAAATTTGCTCTTCTTTTGTGACGAGTAACTATACATTAGGTAAATATCGTCGTCAGAGTTTGAAACTACCTAAGAAAAGGTACTGGGTTCGAGAAAGAATTAAGAAAATTACATCCGGTTTCTCATATAGGAAACGACTGAGTTCGTCTCATGCCTCTACACAGACTGATGTAATGCTTCGGGGATATGGCAGGGTTTTTACCTACTGTCCATCTATTTCCTTAATCATTGCGACGGTTCATGAATTAGTCCGTTTTTTGCTGCAATACAGCCCTTACCTGTCAACTCAGCTCTTACCGTTAAAATCGAAATATTTACAAAACATGATATCTACTCAACACACAGCTGGCGGTCAGGCGCGCCGGAGGCGCGCCGCCACCGCTAGTATAGTATAAACTAATATATAAACTGGGCACTACCTAATATGAGTCTACTTTGAAATATTATAAGCTGATAACTTTTAGGTGGCTCACTCGTTCCGCTCGTTCGCCCCCGTCCTTGGTCTGGTATATAAGCCTACTTTGAAATGTTCCAAGCTATTAGCTTTTAAGGACTTACTTGCTACGCTCCCTCGCTCTCCTCCTTGGTCTAGTATAAGTCTAGTTTAAGACTAGTAAAATCCAAGTGGAGGGTCTTCTACATCTATTATAATTCTAGTTTAAGACTGCTAGAATCCTAGTAAAGCCAGGTCTAGAAAAATTAGAGGCCATTGCAGGTCTGCAATGGCAGCGGGGAACCCGCAACCTCCCGCGCTCGCGATGACGTTGTCGCGAAAATACCCCCTCAGAAAATAAGTTGGCTGAGCAAGACTCAGTATACTGCAAGCTAGACCTGATATAATGAAGGCTAGAAATTGAAATTCTCCAAGTCTCTAAAGTAGATCAAGGTCAATGTCATTAATGACGTCATAGCATCCTGGCTGAAAATTGACATTTTTTCCAAGTCCGTGAAGTAGGTCAAAGTCAAGGTCATTGATGATATTCTAAAGCGTCCCGACTGGAAGTTGAAATTTTTCCAAGTCCCCAAAGTAGATCAAGGTCATTGATGACGTCATAAAGCGTCACACGTCACGTCACGTAACGCAGTTCACAGAAACTCCTGCTGGAAATTGAAATTTTCCGAGTCCCTAAAGTAGATCAAGGTCAACGTCATTGATGACGTCATAAAGCATCCTGGCTAGAAATTGAAATTTTTCCAAGTCCCTAAAGTAGGTCAAGGTTAAGGTCATCGATGATGTTATAAAGCACCCTGGCTGGAAGTTGGAAATGTTCCAAGTCCCCAAAGTAGATCAAGGTCATTGATGACGTCGTAAAGCGTCACACGTCACGTCACGTAACGCAGTTCACAGAAACTTCTGCTGGAAATTGAAATTTTTCAAGTCCCTTAAGTAGGTCAAGGTCAATGTCATTGATGACGTCATAAAGCACGCAGTTCACAGAAACTCCTGCTGGAAATTGAAATTTTTCAAGTCCCTAAAGTAGGTCAAGGTCAATGTCATTGATGACGTCATAAAGCATCCTGGCTATAAATTGAAATTTTTCCAAGTCCCTAAAGTAGGTCTAGGTTAAGGTCATCGATGACGTCATAGAGCATCCCGGCTGGAAGTTGGAAATTTTCCAAGTCCCCAAAGTAGATCAAGGTCATTGATGACGTCATAAAGCGTCACACGTGACGTCACGCAAATCACAGAAACTCCCGGACGCGGATGTTTTCTGAGGATGTAATCCCCTTAACAAAATGGATAGCGGGTTCCCCGCTAAAGAGCCCATTGCATTTCTCAGACCTACCCCCTACTTGGTTTAGTTTACTGCACATTAGGTCTATATAAAGAAGGCTCAACATACTACAGTAACTAGTTGAGATCCAGCTCAACAGGGAATTCAAAAAAGAAATAGTTATAGTAGGTTGCAAACTTTAACCGTGTTGGTGTCGACTAAGTAATATCAGTGATGCGAACAACAAAGACATGATAGTAGTCAGCCGATGCGAACAACAGCCAACAGTTCTTAGTCCATGGTTCTGTAACGCGACGGACGAGATGCGTGCTAGCATGAGAAGAAGTGAAGCTTCATCAACAGAAATACATTCTAGTATAAACTGACTGTTTATACAGTATACTGTTTCTGATGATTAGGCTACACCCATAGGCCTAGTTTAAGAATAGTAAAATACGAAGGTGGTAAGGGAGGGGGGTTCTTCTCCATTGTATTAAAGGTCTAGTTTAGGCCTGGTAAAATCCTAGCATGAAGCTAGTATCAAGTCATCATAAAGCTAGTAAATATAGGGTATTTCACGCTAATTGCTTTCGGGGACTCCATTGCTCCGCTAGTTCGCCCTCTTCATGGTCTGGTATAAGTCTACTTTAGGGTATTTTAGTCTTATTGCTTTCGGGGGGCTCACTCGCGGTCTAGTGTAAGTCTAGTCCAAGACTAGTATAATCCTCGTATAAGGCTGGTATAAAACTAGTACAATACAATGGGTCCTCCTTTAGTTAAATCCTTGTATAAAGCCACCATAAAGCTAATATAGAGCTAGCATATAAGCACTACGCCCGGACACCCCATTAAAAGCCCACTTCAAGACTATTAAAATCCTAAAAGGGGGGAAAGGGGGGCGCTAGTTTACAACTGGTTAAATCCTAGTACAAAGCCAGTATAAAACTAGTATATAAACCGGGCAAGGCGAACTCGTGAGACAAACTCGCAAATTTTTGAATAACCGACGGAGTAACCAGGGTGAAGGGGGGGGGCACTCGCAAACTCGCAAGATTTCAAACTAGGGGTCAGGTCAGAGTAAAGACATGAAAATAGTCAATAAAATGAAAATTTTCTGGCATAGCCAAATGAATGAAAATCATGTGACATGTCTTTCTTAGTAGCTAATAGCTTTTGGGAGCTTACTCGCTCCACTCGTTTGCTCGTTTCATCGGGTATCAGCCTCCCGGTAAGAGCCAAGTAGAGCTAGTATAAATCAATGAAATCTTCCTCTTGGAATAAGCCTATGGTATGGAAGAGCCTAGTATAGCTTTGGACTATACTGGTATACCACGGCAAAAAATAATTATGAAGAAATTTCGAGTGGCACGCATACTGAAAATGTTTTCTACGGTCATAACTACTACAATACCAGACCTCCGAGTCATATGTGATGGCGGGAGACTTGGAGAGAAATCAAATACTGTGTTGTATCTGATGGGGAGAACTTGGACAAATGTGGACTATTAAGCTTAAACTCTGTAAGGTGGCGAGGACCAATGTTCAATCTTTATTCAGAAGTATTGGCGACATCATAAAAACGACGACCATTCTTGTACAGCTTTTATTCGCTTCAATTAGAAGTCTCGTATTTAGAAGAATCGAAGAATACATCGACTTTTTAAACGGCCTCAATGTATCACGTATTTCACGATAAAAAAAAAAAAAAAAAAGCTTCCAAGCAAAATTCTGTTTATTTATTATACGTTACGTATAAAATATATGTTATTCAAAACGCATACTCAAAAATATTCAGTCTTAAAATTGTATGTTTTTCTTAAGAATACAAATTTGTACTATGACTTTGTGTTTGTAAAAATTATCACATAAAACATAAACAATCTATATTATTAATTACATAATATTATTAGCAATGAACTGTAGGAACCCAAACCCAAATGCTTTTTTCGTAAGAAAATTAATTATTCGCTTTTCTTAAATTATTCATAAGAAATATAAAAATGTAGAAAAGTGCACACGCTGATGAACACACTGAATTAGTCAGTCTTAACTATACAAATTGTGTTAGTGTTGTGAGTATTACAAATCTTATTGGTCCTGAGGTATCATGTAAAAAAAATGCACACCAAATGACTAAAAAAAAATGCCAATAAAGCGAAGAGCCCGGACAAAACCAAATTATAGTGCAGCTAAGGACGAGAAATAATTATGATTTCACTCTACTAAGACGAGACGTAGTCAAGTACCCTCAGCATTTTTGAACCCGCCACACCAACTCGCTAGGAGCCAAATGTCTCTATTTTATTACCATTCTCAAATACTGAGCTCACCTCTGAACTTCCTCCTCAACAACACAAGAGTCTAATTTTCTCTCAACTAGATCACATTGTCTCGACAGTTGAGGGACTCAGAATAACCTTGGTGTGCTACATTGTAGTCCTACTTGGAAACTTACCGCTGGTTTTCTCGCATCCACTCAGCTTCTAGCCTACGCATCCGCACTTCTCTCTCTCCTTTCAAATCTTAACTATGTCACATCTCAAATGAAGACCTTTACCCTCTATTTTATCGATTACTCTTCCACGGCTGACTTCTCCCCAGTTATCCGATTCGGTCCTAGCCAATATTTCCAAAATTCGCATGACTATTTAAACAGGCAACTTATTAGAAATATCGGAAATTTCGACGCACTAGCTCTACTTCACCGACAGATCAAGTAGTTTCGCATACGCAACATCATTAATTGAAAGATTCCGTCTCCATTTTCCCCGCTGAACTGAAAGTCATCTACACTTGTCACCACCATCGCACTCTTCCAACCCCGCGGCTCAAATTTCTACTGTTAACTGATTCTCTCCTAGCAATGCTTGACTGCAGCTAAATGTTGGAGGAATAGTGAGGGAATTACTTGCTACTCTTCGGATTCGTTCGTCTATTCTGGACTACCACAAATCTAATAATACTAAAATAATTTATTCATAACCATTCCTAAAATTGAATAAAGGAGTAGATACACTCCCACCATTTGAATTTGTAATTTTCCCGCATGGATCCACAAATGAAGTAAAATTCATCTAGAATTAAAAATGTTATCTCTACTAGAATCTCCTACTATAAAAGAAACCAAAATAGGTGATAAGAATACAAATCAATATTATGATAATATTTGGCATCAAAGAGAGCTGAGAAAGGATATTTTAAGAATGATACTTAAAATTATATTAAAATAAGTACGCACCTTCCGATCAATATAGTTCACCTTTTGTCATCTCAAATTTTCTCCGCTAAACGGAACACGGGAGCAATTTTTAGAGATCTCATTTTTTTAACCACCTTTTTCAATTTTGAGGAAACAGCTTCTTTATCCTGGCGTGGGCCAAAGCGTTTCCTGATTTTCGATGATGTTTTTGGGTCAGATAAGGTCGCAAGGATCTTCCAGAACTTTCCTGGCGCGAAAAATATTCGGGATTTGCCAAGATAATAGTGAACATAGCGATCTAAATCGCTTTTCGAGGCCAGCCACTGCATTGAACAAAAAATTATTGTTAATAATACAAACAAAGATGATGAAATTTATTCCGATACTTTTTAGTAAAATTGTTCGCGAGCTCTGGAACCTTCTTTTTTTAAAAGACAATCAGAAAAAAAAAAAAATCATAGTAAATTCTCCTTCGATATACAATATCACAAATCGTCATGCCCGATTGGTTGCCTATACAGTACTTTGAAGGCGCGAAATACTTCCCCAAGTGCATTCATTATGCGGCTAGAGTCAGTTTTACGAAATACTATATTTGCGAACAGAAAACTTGCTCTGAGAGAAGCCTTTTGAGAGAAAAAACCAGTCGTAGTCGTCCTTTGAGTGGGATTGTCGAGCTGTTCATAAATATAATTTCAGTTTTCTTCAAGTATCCCCTTCTTTAGAGCGCCAGCAGAATTTTAGCCCTTCAACTTGTTAAACCACTTCCCTTTTTCATCAAGCCCGTTGATGAGATTTTTAAAGTTCTGTCTCTACAAGGATGCAGAGCTCAAAAAACTTTCTATGAGCAAAAAATAAACATCGTGTTACATTTTCATCTCAGGAGAGTAAACCTCGTATCATCGAGGGTTCTCTTTACTGTATGTTAAGCTATGGTCCCACTAGCTCCCCTCTTTCGCCATCCCTTCCCAGGATCGTATAACCTGGTAAACTAACTAGCATCTCCGGAGGCCTACGAGCTCAAACACCTAGTATATCCCAAATCTAGCCCTAGAGTGAAACTAGCATGGAGATGAAAGAGACGGGTGGGTCTCAGTAAAGACATAAAACATGCCAATATTTCGAAGTTTCACCTTTCCTCTTCTACTTTTAGCCAATCCGCAAAATTTTTTCGGAACCTCTTGTATAGAGGTTTACAGCTCGAAACGTTAGTAAATCCTGATTGCTCCTAAATTTATTCATCTCGAATGTCGAAATTTACTTTCAACTCTCAAGGTCAAAAATTTTGGACAGCGGACGACTTCCAAAACTTCTCAAAGAAAATATTATAGAATGTATGACCAAGTATTCATTATCAGATCCGTTAATGAGTTTCTCAAACCAAATTTATAAAGTTTTTGCAAAACCTACCGAACAAAATATTTTGCTGTCAATTCCCTCCAATTCGGAAGGGAAATGTTTTTTAGCCATATCGTGTAAGTCGCTATATCTGAATTGAACGGGATGATTTTGCTTCGTGTCAATGTATCTGAGTTTAGTTCCGTATAAGAATGTCTCCTCAAGTTGATTGAAAATGAACCACTCATCTATGGAATCTGGTAGATTATCAATATCCGCTTTTATACAGCGGACTACATGTACTTCCTGCAGAAAAAAATCAGAATTAACACCTCGGAAAAACGCTGATATATTGATCCAAATTTTCATTTGGTTCTCCAAGAATAAAATTTTCAATTTGAAAAAGCAGCGGTTACTCTATAGGGAAAGAGTTTTGAAAGGCTCATCAGGACAGTCGTTTGATAGGGGGACTTTTCATCTTGTCTAGCTGAAGTGTTCATGAATGAGCTTGAAAATAAAATCCTCCCCTCAGATCTTCCTGATACCTTTGTTCAGGTTCGGGCTCCTAATTCTGATCAGACAAATGAACTCGAGAAGGCAGCTCACAACTTACATCTCTACACACGCATAGCTACTCCCAAGCCAACCCTCAGCTTCTTCTTTCTCTTTCGAGTTTGTGAGAAAATTTCTTCAGTAAGGTGACAATTACTTAGGTACGCACGGTCTTATCGATGGTCCGACTTCATTACGAACAAGGAAATACGCGACAGAGCCGGCTCTGCCCATCGAGATGCCTATCGCTAAGAATCAACTCCGTTGGCTGGGTCACATTAAGAAAATGAATAGGGTTCTATAGGCTGAATTATTAGATGGAAACAGAAAGAGTGATGGCCCGTAGAAAAGGTACAAGGACCAGCTCCACATTTTGCTTCAGCGGGCAGGAATTGCGGACCAATGGGAACGGTTGGGGGGAGACAGAGCCACCTGGTGGGAGATGATCCATAAGTACCAGGGGTCGGACGCTTTAAAACCGAGAAGAAATACGCCGGATCCCGTCACCTTCATCTGCAACGACTGTCATATGCTGATCGCTTCCAGGATCGGAATGATTGCACACGGTCAAACCCACAATAAGTGATTAGTCGGGTCGAAGAGAGCTATTTTCGTAAGAAGAACCGCTATCATATACGTCATAAATAGTCAATAGGGTTACCTTTCATAATTTCTTCTGTCGGGTTCATAAATGAACTTGAAAATAAAATCCTCTCTTCAACTCTACGCTAAATTTGTAAATTGATACCTTCGTTCGGGTTCTAGCCCAAATTTCTTATCGATCCAATGAACTCGGGGAGGTAGTTCACAACTTAGATCACCATACATAAGCCCACCACTCTTTTAAGTACGTATCTTTTTCTTTGTTCTTTCTTCTTCCTTTTTTGAGTTTATGAGAAAATTTCTTCAGTTAGGTAAGAATTATACAGATACGCACCGTCTCCTGTAGCTTGTTGATTAAGTCGTTGACCACTTGAGGGAAGCAAGACGTGGTAGTCCTGTTAGGGCAATCATTCTGGATCAAATCTTGCATGAGAGAATCTTTACTCTTCAGGAATAACCGTTCAAACTCCGGATGTTCACGCCTCAGATTTCCTCGAGCAAATACTTTCTGCAATATGGAAGAAGCGTTTGTCCTATAAATCTGAGTTCATAAAAATTGAAGTATGTAGTACATAATCGCGAGCAATACTTACGGTCTCATAGAATATAGTAAACCAACGATGTCTCAGAAGAAAACCCTCGGTCATTTTTCGGTCCTTTACCTCCTTGTTTAATGACATACTCGGGGGGTGTACGAAATATGAATCTTTCCATTGAGCATGTACTTCGCATGCAAAACTTTCTCCCTGTTTCCTATTCAAGTCGTAATTTGTTTCTCGTTCGAGTAGCGCAAATAAACCCTTATCTTCATTTTCGATCACATCTGAAAAACAGTGCAAATACTGATTTAGGCATACAATTTGTTGTGTATTTTGTGACAAGGCACATTATATTTACTTAGGCTATCATTAGGAAAATTTGTTGTCTCACTATGTATTCTTTTACCCAATTATACGAGGCGTCGACTGAAAATCGACAAGGCCGAGTCTTGATTGACTGTGATGCTGACGGTATCTAACCGATATGGGGCCGAATTAAGTCTCGTCGTTTTCATTTCAACTTTCTTGTCACGTTGCTTTCAAGTCGTTTTTATGTCAATTTCTATAAATTTTGAGCATATCCGAAATCAACTGCTTTGAATCAGTCACAAATCGAGACGACGTTCTCTCAAGCATGCACTGATGTTGATATCGAATCGACATGAAGTTAGAATGTTCCTTTAATTCCTACTGAGGAGTCGAGTCGACCTTTACAATAGCCTAATGGGATTACATACGGGGCAATGTCGATTTGTCGCGCTCCGAAAACGTATTATGAATTGGTCTTGAAATATTGAAATCAAATTTCCAATAATAAATTGCGCGTCAGTCGACTATTGGAACTCATTTTTCCGATCAACCTGTAGTCAATAATTATACAGTCGATCTCTTCATTCCAAATACTCGATGAAATCTCTTCAGTGACTACTACTCGCATATAGAATGCGGGTCGTAATCACATGATGACGTTTATAGTCCAATCAAATTAGACATTAAAGAAGGCGAACCTGGCACATGTCTCCAACAAAGATTTTTCTGTGCATATTTGTTGGAAATAATCTCCTCAAGAATTTCAAAGAGTTCCCTCTAAGTGTGGTGCTTTTCCCCCTTAGAGGCTGAACGTTCGAAAAAAATCAGTTTTTTCAATTTTTCTTGCGAATCATGCTGTATACGATAAAAAATACCTCTGAACAAAAATAATTCTCATTAAATTTGCAATAAAAACGTATTCTTGTAATTTTTTGATAAACGCAATAGAAATCGAGTAAACACGCCCTCAAAATGACCCCTGCAAAAGAGCTTTCTCAATAAAAATGACTAAAAACATTAAAAAATACACTTTTTGCAATTTATCTCATGAATCGCGCATCGTACAAAAAAAAACACCTCACTAAAAAAATGTTCTACGTAAAATTTGCACCAAAATACCTTCTTGACAGTTTTTGATTTGCTCAATACGATGGAGAGAATGTGGGCCGAAATAGAAGATACACACGGAAAACGCGGCAACACGCGTTGACTCTCCAGTGCGAGGCCCATCCGCTATCGTCAATTTCGGACCGCATTCTCTCTTATCATTTTGAGCAAATCAAAAATTGTCAAGAAGATAGTTTGATGCAAATTTCACGTTGAACATTTTTTTACTGAGGTATTTTTTCCGTTCGAGGCGCGGTTCACAAGACAGATTGCAAAAAGCGTGTTTTTTAACGTTTTCAACCATCTTTATTGAGAAAGCTGTTTTGCAAAGGGTTATTTTGAGGGCGTGTTTACTCGATTTCTATTGCGTTTATCAAAAACTTACAAGAATACGTTTTTATTGCAAATTTAGTGAGAATTTTTTTTTTCTGAGGTATTTTTATCGTATACAGCATGATTCGCAAGAAAAATTGAAAAAACTGATTTTTTTCGAACGTTCAGCCTCCTAAGGGAAAAGCACCACACTTAGAGGTAGGGAACTCTCTGATATCCTTGAGGAGACCATTTCTAACGAATATGCGCTGGAGATTTGTACCAGGTTCATGTTTAATTTGACCATTATTGAAAATCACAGTCATGTGCGCTTAACCAATGCGGCAATGGTCAGATGACTACGGTTGGTAATGGGCAAAATTTTTCAGATCAAAGTATGATTAAATATGGCACGGCCGAAATTTAACTTATTCTCGATGGCTCGTACATTTGAGGATACCGTCAGTCTATTAGATGATATTTGATTTTCTTACATAACAACCTTACATCTTAGTGCAGACCACGAAGTATCTTCATAACTTACCAATGAATTCTTTGTGAGGCTTTATTAGATAAGATGAAGGTACTCTTAAGTTAAGACCTTCATCCTTGAACAAAGAATTTGCAGATTCAGCGAAGTGCGAGCCAATGAATAGTTCTAGTTTTTCATTGAGATAGAGCATACATAAGTCGTGGAAAACGTATTTGTCGCGGATTTCTGTAACAAAAAAAAAACAAATCGTAAAGATCAGTAAGAAGAGTAATCAGCTACACATACTTTAATAAAATTGAGTCCAGAGTGATAAGGAATACCAACGGTGGCATCTCTCCTCACCTGTGACGGCAACTTTCTATAAATCTGTAGCAACCGAGCGAGGGTGGTAAGTGGTTTGATTTTAGGGCTTAAGCTTAAGTCTTGAACTTGGAGAAGAATTCGTTTTTGCTCAAACTGGACTCATAGACTTGAAATAGAATTTTGTTTTGCTTAAACTTGAAAACTTACAAGTTTCAACCTAAAACTTAAACCTAAAGCTGCTGAAAGGACAAAACATGTTTATCAAGGAAAAACAAGCTTTTTCAGGAAACAAACATGTTTTTGTTGGGAAAAATATGTTTTTCCCTTTTTGAGTCTTAAGCTTTTATTTTGCTTATTAAGTTTTAGTTTCTAATCAAGCAGATGGAAAATCGTTTTGCTTATCAAGTCGCTTAATTAGGCAAATGAAAAATCGTTTCGCTTGAGCTTATTTACGGCTTAAAACTTGAATAAAACTTGAGCTTACTACCTTTGATAGCAACCGCGCAATACTGTGCCGGTTGGGCAACCCACCAGTGCTGCCAGATGATATAATCAAAAATCTGAATTCGTCGTGAACTTCTACGGACTTTAGAAAGGTATCTCTCAAAGAGGTAACTGAGGTACTTTTTCCTTGATCAACTCATTGTTACAAAAGTCCAGAATATCAGCCTATAACGACCAGCGTGACTAAGATACTTTTACTGTGAGCACAAAAATTCCTTTTTTACGCAAAATCTGTAGAAAAATCCGTATCTTTATCAAAGAACAAAAATCTGTAGATCTGGCAGCACTGTAACTCACCCCAAACGCTAGACCACGTCTTTCCAGATTGTGCCACTCTAAAATGAAATTGCCTCAAAAACTAGAATGGTACCACCATTCACCATGTGGACTACGAGGCAGATGTAATCAAGATGTTGCGGACCATAGAAAATTTGGTATACAATTTTGGTTTTGATATTGAGAATTGGATATCTCCTTTCTATCGTAAGCATCGATCAATATTTAAAAATCTTCCATATCAAACTCCTTAAATAGTAAAATATTTCTAATTCTAAACCAATCCTATATTAGCCCAAAAAAGAAGTGCAACCACCCTTGCATGTACTGAGTTATAATAGATGATACAGATAGCTAAGTGTATCAGTATTCATTTTGTATATTCCCCTTACTTGGCCATACTAACACTCAACAACAGAATACTCGTATATTAAAATATCTACATCAGAGTCAAAGTTCACGTGGGTATTAGATTTCTCGGCGCAGCCAAAAAGATGATGATCATGTTTCATGTCATTGAAAAATTTTGCCCAATCAGATATGTTGTGAATAGTGCGAGAGAAAAATATTTTTTAGAGCGGCACACTCGCTTGATCTAGTATAAGTCTACTTTGGAATATTTCAGGCTGATGAGCCTTCTTGGTCTAGTGTAAGTCTATTTTAGTATATTTCAGGCTGATGTAAATTCAACGTTGCACAACAGACTTATAAAAAGCAAGCGCAAGCGCATTCAACTTGTGACGTCATCATTTTCGGAGAAAAATTTCAGCTCCTAAGCTCCGTATGATGGGAGAGAGACAGAAAAGTTTTAGTTTTTGAGCAGTATGTTTTAGAGGGGGGAAGCTAAAAGAATTTCAATCTTGTAACTATGTTTTGCTACAATGACGAGACTTGGAAAAATTCACGAGGAAAATTTTGTTTCTAAAACTACATATTATTGAAACTCATATTGAGTGGAAAAAAGGTGAAAGTAGAGCGTTTAAAATTGAAAAAGTCTTTTCAAATGTACAATTCTACTTTAATAGTTGCTTTTACAAAACTACTTTCGGGTGTTATCCCATCATCAGTTGTGTCGCAACTGAAGAAAAGGCCTTAAACAAGAGTTTTTATAGTATAACACTGTGATCTTATTGGCTGTAACAATGCTGTGCTGTGATTGGTTCACTCAGAGACTTATTCTTACACTATTTAGACAATGCGTTCTTATTGGCTAAAACATGCTGCTTAGTGCTTAGTGATTGGTTCTCATTCTAAAGCTAAATACGGTGTTCCTGATAGCTAACTGGTTTCCTGCCATCTTATTGGTCAACTCTGTTCTTCTTCTCTTGTCCAATCACCAGGCCGAATAATTTTTCGCTGTCGAATGTGACTACATTGTTTCTTCCTCTTGGCTTTTGCAATCTCCATTTGCTCCCAGAGTTTTCTTCTTTTCAAGCGATTCTCTACACGTATGATTTCAAATATCCCATCTCCATTGTGGTGTTCCTCATTACAGTGTTTGCCAAACAGTGATTTGCCATCTTCTTTCTCCTTTGACTTTTCGTGCTCCTTCTTCCTGATCTCAAACTTTCTCCCAGTCTCACCAATGTATATGCCCTCACACTGGTCACAACTGAGCTTGTAAACTCCACTCAAGCTCCCCTCGTCCTTGGCTTCCGTCTGGTCGTTGCTAATTCTTTTCACCATGGGTAAGTTATTCTGGATACCCACATTTACTTCATAGCCATTGAACGCCTTTATCACTTTATTTGTATACTTTCCTATGTATGGTATTGATCCGGAGTACTTTTTTGAATTCCGAGCTAACTATGAGGGGGGGGGGGGACTTGGTAAATTTTGACTCGGGATCTATATATGATAGGAGTGGAACTTGGAAAAAATAGTACACATTCAACTTGAGACGTCATCATTTCCGGACTTGGAAAAATTTCAGCCTCTGAGCTTCAAATGATGGGAGAGGGACTTGGAAAAGTTTCATTCTTCAATCTGTATAAATAGGAGGAGGACTTGGTAAAATATTGACTCTCGAGCTATATTATACATGATGGAAGGGGGACTTATAATAATTTCGACTCTCGACCGGCATATGATAGGAGGGGGACGCACATATGATGGGAGTGAGACTTGAAATTCTGAATCTCTAAACTTTATAATGATGGAGGAGAACTTGGGGAAATGTACATCCGCCCGGTTATATAGGATAGGAGGAAATTTAGAAGGTCGGCTGTCGAGCTATGTGTGATGGAAGATGGTCTTTAAAAGAATTTGACTTTTGAGATGATGGGAATAGAATACAGAAAATTTTCAACTGGAATCCTGCTGCGCCTAAAAGTTGTGACATTTTGCAGTCTTTGACTCAACCAAGGGAAAAAAGAGCATTTTTTCAAGAAATGATGAGAGAAGAAGTTAAATTTGGCCAAAATGGGTTTCCTTTTGAATATTTCGAGCTAATACCTTTTTGAGGCTCACTCACGGCCTTCATGGTCTAGCATAAGTCTAGTTTACAATATTTTAGATTACTAGCCTCCAAAGGCTCATTCGCTTTGCTCGTCTCCCCCTCCTTGGTTCAGTATACTGTACATTAGGCCAATGAAAGTGAAAACACTATAGCAGCCTGGTTTGGGTCCATCTTTTGGTTTGGTAATCTAGTATAAGTCCGGTCTAGTTCATTTTCAGTATATTGTATACGCCTCTATGGTGGTGTAATGCCTGAATCACCTTCAGAAGAATATCAGAGGCTAATTCCTAGTATACACCTGGTATAATGCAGAATACAAACGTAATATCCTAGTCTCAGGCCTAGTATAATGAAAGCTCTAGCCTAGTATAGGTCCAGTGTATGAAGTCATTTGGCATACTGTATATCAGTGTTTCTCAACCGGTGTGCCGCGAGCCCCTTCCAGGTGTGCCGCGAGATTTTCAACAATAAGAACGAAAATGATATAGAACAGAGGAAATCTTGTATCTTTCAAAATAATAAAATTTTCAGATGCTGCAATACAGGACGATGACTCATACGAAGAAAGGAACACGTTTATCGCGAGGTAAAGTTTTGTCTCGTGTTTACGAATTAAAAGAGGAATTACTGATTTTCTTTATGCGAGAGAATAATCAAAAATACGTCAGTAGGTTTGGTGTTCTTATTGAGCCAACAAACAACTATGTAACATCACTTATTCCAAACACTTAGAAAGCGGATCATCGTCTCTGAAATACCTCAGTGATCAAAACTTCCTTTACATTCCACAAATTACAACCGTGCTGTTAAGAAAATTCATGATCCCTTCTCTCTACAATGATTGAAACTCACCTGGTCGGCATACATCCAGCAGACCGATAGTGTAGCTTGCCTCATTAGATGAAATACATTCATTGATCCGCCGTACAATGTGATCGAAAAGTCGACGGTATAAATTTCTGAACACAGAACATAGGAATAAGTCGTTCTCTGGACGCGTCGTCGCAGTGCTGTTTCCGGGATAAAATTTTTTAAAAAATTAGCGAAACGTACATTTTTAATTGACACTCAGACAGCATAATTTCAAATAATATATTGTTTACTTGTCAAAACGATATTTCGGCGTTGCCGGGGAATCTTCGGCTCTTAGGAGGGCCGCCCTCGTCACAATGTTTTCAAGGTCTGCTTCTTCCATCCCGAGCAATTTGGCTGCAATCGCTAACGACTTCGCGCCAATTTTAGAAACTTTGCATGTACCATCTGCCTCAATAATGGTTTTTATACTTCCGAAATGGAGTATGCCGGCTACAAACTTGTAGATTTGTAGTATTTCGTCATCAGACAGTCCTATCCTAAGGAGAGCCTACGAAATTCATATTCATAAATTATGGGTATTTTCATAAGCACGTAAACTTCGATCTAAGTGGTATTCGAACTTACTTTTTGAAGTTCATAAAAGTTTTCCCGATCGTCCATCTTTGGATGTTTCAATCCACCTTTTTCTTTGTGTGTTTTGCTGAGTCTATCAGGTTCATTCTCTTGTAAATATTTCTCGGATGTGTCAGTGGTAAAATATTGAGTACACCCGTGTCTTATTAACTGAAAGCAAAGAAAGGTTGGCTTAAAGCATAAACATTTAGAGCCATTAATTTCAAAATGCCAAATCTTAATCGCTCATTCGCTTTTTTCACGAGTGCAGCGCCGACCTTCGTCCATGGTGGAGAGGGTGCGGTTGGCGTATGAATTCAAATTTGTTTACTCCAACACCGGAATCGACCCTTTTTGGTCCAACTTCAGTGTTGGACACGTCTTGTATCAAATAATTAGTTATCATACTTACAGTAAAATTATCTGGATTGGTCAGTCCGAAGTCCGTTTTATGTGGATCAGGAAGACCAGCGAACAGCATGTAAAAAATATGGGGGTTCCTCATATGGATGCTTAGATAACTAAGGTTTTCTTTATTGAACAGATAGTGATTCACATAACCCCCGACGATTTTTCCATCTTCGTCGAATTGTACATTCAAAAGCTGGGTGAACATCGACGTGTTCACATTTGTCTCCGTCGTACAACGATTGCCAAAACATTCCAGAACGAACATTGCTAAAAACATACAATAATAATTTTAGAAATTTGAAACTTGGTCGAAAAATTATTCAACATTTTGTATCTAAAAATACCATCGAGTATCAATCTCTGGACTGAACTCTCCGATTCACTCGGATTAGAGACATGGAACAAATACTTGAGAACATCTGTCAACGCTGCCGATCTTCCTGACCCAGGATTTCCAGAAAAAATAATGGATTGAGAAATCCTCGACGTTCTCATGTGGCGATATGCCTTATCAGCTAGAAAATAGAAGAAAAATACGAATATGTTACAATTGTAATCTATATTTTAGAAGAGTGCGCGAATGTAACAATATTTGTCGCGTGTCTTACCTATAGCATATACGTGTGCTGACTCGAGTCCGTGTCCTTTATTTCTGTATAATTCCATTGTTTCTCGGGTGTACAGTTCCTCATTCCTAGGAACCGTATTGACCGAAATTATCATACGTTTGGTGTTGTACGTCTGAAAAAATAAAATCTTTCTTTAAATCAGATGTCTTTCGAAAATTGGCCCAATAGATTTTTCACTCTTACATAGGGAATTCCATCTTTGAGTCGCAGTAACATACATCGTAAGAGTCCGTAGATACTCGTATCACATTCATTGAGGAAACCTGTAATCTTTCATTTACTACAGTGGAATAATACTATCAAAAGCTAGTAAGTTTGATTAAAGGCCGTAAAACTCACGACGGTCCTCTACGTATGGATCATCTGCAGCCCCACGAACTTTCAAACAGCAAAGTACAGGAGTCTTTGTTTTGTCTTCTGGTTGAATCATTACACCGTTTTCTCTAATCTCAACTATTCGTCCAGCCACAACAGCTTCGCCGTGTAAACCTCTACCCAGAACAATCGTTTTTTTATACCTGAGTGAATATAAAAATACTATATTCATGAAGAACCAGGAATACACTTAACAACCACAGTCCACATTATTGCTTACATCATTTTTCTGAGTTTGAAAAACAAGAAATAGTCGAAATCCAGATCTTCGTAAGCACAAGTCGTCACAGGGCCACCACAAACTGGTTTAATGACAGCCTTTTTATGTTCCTCGTCATGGTGAATCAGTCTTGCAATTTGATTATTCCATATCGCATTCGGAGCCCACACTATAGGGCCACGCTCAGCTTCTTTCCTGCGAAAACAGCAGACAAATTAATGGCCACTTGTTCATTTTCAAATACGACATAATCAGTGTGTAGATGAAAAACTTGAAGTGTTTGAAGCGTTGCATATCTGGCTCACTAAAGGGACTCAGCCAACAGACAGTATATTGGACTTGAACTAGGCTAGGACTCCTAGCTTTATAGTACTGTCGTAAATATGATAGGAGGGTTTCTAGAATAGTTGATAGGAGAAGGTTTGGGGGAAAATTTCGACCTTTGAGCTGTAGGTGATAGGAGAGAAACTTGGAAAATTTTCATCCGTTGCCAGCCCCAGGCCAGCCGGATGGTGGACGGTTTTTGAGGAAAGACCCCTCGATTAAACAGGTTCTCTGTTAAAAACGATTTTTTGGCATAACCAAATGAATAAAGATCATGTTTCATGTCTTTCTCAGTAGCTAGTGGCTTTTAGAGAGCTCACTCGCGGGTCTAGTAAAGGTCCAGTATAGAATATTTCAAGATCACTCGCTCCACTCTTTCGCTTCCCTCCTTGATCTAGTATAAGTTTACCATGGAAAATTTGAAGCTAATAGCTTTGGGAGAGGGGGAGAAGCTAGTGGCTGTCGGGTCTCCCTCCTTGCTTTGCTATAAATCCACTTCAGAAAATTTCAAGCTAATAGCTTTTGAGAGCTCACTCGTATAGCCTTCATGGTCTAGCATAAGTCTGGTTTACAATATTTTAAGTTAGTGGCTTTTAAGGAGCTCACTCTCTCCGCTCGTTCTCCCCCATTAGTCTAGTATGGGTCTCTTTTAGAATATTTCAAGCAAATAGCTTTTGGGGGCTCACTCACGGCCTTCTTGGTCTAGTGTAAGTCTAGAGGCCTAGCTTCCAAGGGCTTACTTGCTCCGCTCGTCTCCCCCTCGGTTCAGTATACTGTATACTAGGTCTATATGATGAAAGCTAAGCCCCCTATAGCAGCCTGGTTTGGGCCACCTCGTGGTTTGCTCGTCTAGTATGGGTCGAGTTAAAGACCGGTATAATTCTAGTATAAAACTAGTACAATACAAGGGAAGGTCCTCGCCTAGTTCATCTTTAGTGTACTTTAAACGCCTTTATGATAGTAGAATGTCATTGATTATACTAGAGATATGTAAGAAATTGAAACAAAAATAACGGCTTTTCCCGCACAGATTTTATTGTTTATACGACGAGAAACATCTGTACCCGATGAAGTCGACTAGCTTCGACAAAACGTCGTATAAACAATAAAATCTGTGCGGGAAAAGCCGTTATTTTTGTTTCAATTTCTTACTAGTTCTCTCCTTGCACGTAAAAAATTATTATTTTTAATCTAGAGATATGTATGTAAGAACGCTATACCGTTCTCACGAATTTTCGTGTAGGTAGCGTCGCATCGATACTCGCAGTCAAAGTTAGGACTTGCATCTTATAAGATAAAGAATAGTAGATGAAGATTGTCAATTGATTTCACGTTTCATACGTGCGTCAAGATGATAGGGAAAGACGAGGCCGGAAAGACGACACTGGAAAGACTTTGAGCAGCAGTAGACGAGCACCCTGTCATTCTTACATGTATAATAATACTTCCTACAGTAGGGAACTGTACAGACGCCCGGACGCAAATTCCGGATTCAGGGGTAGGATTGAGGTTTGACGTTACGTGACATGACGTGTGGCGCTTTATGACGTCATCAATGACCTTGACCTACTTGAGGGACTTCTAAAATTTCAACTTCCAGCCGGGATGCTTTATGACGTCATTAATGACCTTGACCTTGACCTACATTAGGGACTTACAAAATTTCAACTCCCAGCCGGGATGTACGTAATACTCTTGGTACAATGAAGAAACCCCCCTTAAATTTTAATTCCTTATAGCAAAAAAAAAAAATGCAAACAGAAAAAAAAAATCATAACCCCCTCCCCTCCTAAAACGAATACGAGGAATCGTCTTCATGAAAATGGCCCCACGACACCCCTGCAAAAATATCCCGGCTGGAAGTTGAAATTTTCCAAGTCTCTAAAGTAGGTCAAGGTCATTGATGACGTCATAAAGTATATCTTAATGACGTCATCAATGACCTTGACCTATTTTAGGGACTTGGAAAATTACGATTTCCTGCCTTCATTATATCAGGCCTAGCATGCAGTATACTGAGAAGAGCCCAACCGAATCATTTTCTGAGAGGGAATTTTTGCGCCAACGTCATTGCGAGCGCGGGAGGTTACGGGTTCCCCGCTGCCATTGCAAACCTGCAATGGCCTCTAATTTTTTTGAGGTATTTTTGAAGGGCCTTTTCTGGGTCTCATGGTCTTTGGAGGTTACATATCTGGTTCATTGTAGGGGTGGTGTTCGAACATCGTATAACTGGCTCACCGAAGAGGCTAAGCCAATTGGTATATGAAGCATTGCATATCGAGTTACTTTAAGCAGGCCATAAACACCGACCTCCAAGCGGGGACTTTGGTATTTTGGAAGGGTTTTCTCTGAGTCTCATGGCATTTGAAGCGTTACATATGTGGCTCATTGGAGAGGCAGTGCATATCTGGCTCACTGAAGGAGTTAAGCCAGCATATAGTATGTTGGACTTAACTTGGCCAGGATTCCTCTTTGTATTATACTAGGTTTATACTGTAATTATATGATAGGAGAGGATTTGGATTAGGTGATAGAAGGGCGACTTGGAAAATTTTCGACCTCTGAGGTTCGCCAGCCAGCCGAACGACGAACGGTGGACTTTTTTCCGGACCCCCTCCCCCCCGTTGAAACAGGTTCTCTGTTTAAAAAAATCTAAAAGAGCGTGTGATTAGTTTAGTGCAAAGGGCACGATAAACACCACAGCCTTGTGTTTGAGAGAAGCTTATGGATAACATGCCTAAGGTCAAAAGAGAGTAGAAGGCGCACCAGTATCGGTGGGATTCAAAAATGCGGGTCAGTGATGGCCAAGGAAAGGCAAACGAATCCAGCGCTTGCGAATAGAGGCTCACCCATTGGAAGGCTATCGGGGAATTCATGAAGAGTTTCCCGGAGGAGACAAATGTTTTTGCTGAGGCATAAAGAGATGAGGGCTTGTGACTCAGAAATGGTATCAGGATGAATGTGACTGCGGGTGAGGTGATCCAACCTGTAGTCAATACTCCGGGTGACCGGAATATTGGTGTACATGCTAGACACATCGAAGAAAATGTGGGAGGCCTACTCATAGAACTTCAACTTTCGAGCCATAGTACGAGTATTCAAGAGAAAAGGGACTTGGAAACCAAACCACTCACAGGCTATAACTCGGAAGCTAAAATTCTGTCCAGCTAATTCTAAGAAATTTTGTCCAGTTTCTAGCACAGCACGGTACTGCACGGGTACTCGGAGATTTTTGAAATTGTTCTCAAAACTTTTTCAAGCCCTTTATTTGGAGGTAGGCGAAGGGGGCTGGAGGTACTCGCAAATTTTCAAATCGGGAACTTAGGATTCTTTAAGATTTCAATTTGAATTCTCAATACCATCCCAAGAACGGAATTCGATTCAAAATTATAACCAGGGTCTACAGTGGATGTCACTGAAATTTTACAGAATTCAAGGAGCGGTTCATAGACCAATGACTCCTTCAGATAGAGCCGAGGAAACGATAATGGAGGAGTTATCAATTCTTATGACTAAAAGAAATTGATGATTTGATAAACTAAAAAATAGATGTTTTTGTAACTCAGCACAGGTGTGAAATGGTGTTCATTTTAGAGGCAGTTCTCAAATTAAGATCTCTGTAGACCAAGACAAAGAAGGAACATCGTTGACATGCTAAACTAGAGAATTCTAATTTTTCTTGGTCTTGGTCCAGGTTTCAAGCATGTGTGGATGTACTTTCAAAGCAGACTTTACGATCGAGATAAAGAAACATTGAAGGAAGAATTGACCAAAAAGATTGAACGACAAATTGAGGTACAAAATCTCTCAATTTTTCCTTCAAAAAATATTTCAAGGGTATGCTCGAAGTGGATGAATTATTCAAAGGGGAAGAGGGTAGAGAAAAAGAAATTGAAAAGAAACACAGAAAAAAAAGACTACTCAAATTGACATTTTCGATTGTCGCAGACGTTCACACTTGATCCTCTACAGTCTACATTGTAAATGAATCATAATTTTTAATATTTGTCATTCGTAGAAATATTTCCTCTTATTCCCGGAACACGTATACGAATAATCACTTTATTTATCAAGAAATAATTTTATAATGTCATCAGCTTGTCACAACACCGAAAAATACTTCTTCTCTGTAGAAACTAGTTATTTATAGTCAATGGTACTACCCTTCGTAAATGTTTGAAATGGTACGCTCTCACCAACAGCTGATCTACAGAACACGAGCCGCGGCGGTAAGCTACTGGAGAAGGGTTCGACGGCCGATACGGCCAGGAAATGGCTGGCGGTTAGTGGTGGTTCCCCCTTCACTCTTCTGTCATTCAAACCAACATGCATTTCGAACACGACCGTGTATGGCATCCCTTTTATTTTACTCAAGTCTCGTAAGCTGTTTCATTTTTCGTACGTAGTGAGGATTTCTAATATTTTGAGAAACCGTGTTTCCGAGTAGAGCAATCTTCTTCCAAATCAATATTTTACACCGTATAGTCGCAAAAAAATCAGCTTCCGAGTACAAAAACTTATTTCTGACAAAATCTACAAATACTGACTTGTACTTACATAATTTCGCGAGGGCCGATGAAGATATCGAATATCAAAGAGGACATCATGTTCATATGCGAGTTATAGTCTTCGAATAGAGAATAATTTTTCGAGCACACAAACACGTTTTATTATACAATTTCACAATGTTGTTGATTACACATAGAAGAACATTGTCGTACAAACTGAGAAAAGATGAACTGAGAAACGAAGGGTGCCGAACGCACGTACAAGCTCTTCGTTGGCGTGGGGGAAGTACCCTATACAAGACAATCTTCCCACTTTTTTTCTCCTGGTTTTTACGAAAGAACGAAAGAATCAATCAATAACGAGGCAGCAAACACTTGGTCGACACGGATGGGTATATTAGATTTTCGTTCCGCGTGGACCTTTTTTACAATGATATCTGTTATCTTTAGTTTAAACACCGGCGGAGAGAATTCTAGCTGGTTGAATCTTAGCAAGGAAACAGTCTTAACAAAAGATCGATATAAAACATTAACCTCTGCCTGTAATATCACATCTCAATTCACCATCATTTTACATAGATGGATATAAGTCTAACGAAAGACTTTAATTTTTACCGTAATTTTCTTTTTCCAGAAAAAGTGGAAACCAGAGGCAGAAAGTGGGAAGGAAACGATACCGGTGATTGTATGGGGAAAACTGGAATGATTTTCTTTTTCTTATTTATGAGAGCGTAAGAATAAACTAATCGTGTTTAGAGAAAAAACTTACTTACAGATCTTTTTCAATTTCCTCTTCGATTTTCGCCCTCATCCAACTTTCTATAACCCTTCTGAGCCGAGTTATGGACCAAAGTGTGCTAAACTTCATTGGCAAAACAATCAATTTTTGATAAAACAAAGCTCAACCGACTACCTAACCAAAGAGTTTGCCCAAAAAATCGCCGAGACAAAGAGTGAAACATTTCGAGCATATCTTCATAACCTCGATGCCACGGATAATACGGATTACTCCTCGTGGAGAGAGACGAAACGAATCAGAAGACCAAACGCTCAAATTCAGAAGATAAAAATTGAGACATAAATTTCCAAGAGCTGAAATGAATTGATCATTTTGAAAACTTTCCAAGTACATGGAAAAGATGAAAAGAACGTATTGTACAGCGACTTGAAACAGCGTGATTGAAATGAGTCGTATACTACGACGAAAGAAGTCTTGCTGTTGAAATGTATCAATATTAAAGCGTAAAGTGTTCATCACCGCCCCACCCCCCACATGGAAAGTAGTTGCACTTGGATGGTTTTTAAAATGACCCTAGTATATTTTTGTTGCAAAATGTTGATTTGACAACGAGTAAATTGGTACAAAGGGCTGTTCAAGCCCTTATCAAAAAAATGAACGTGTTCATGAGAAATTTTCCGCAGTTTACTCTGATAAATTTTCCCCTCTACTCCAAGTAAATCGGTCATTTTGAAAACCACTCAAGTCCACGGAGGAAAATTTTACAAGGGAGGCTCAAAACAGTGTCATCAGAATGTATGCCGCGCGGCTGATAAACCAAACTGACCATCATTTTAAGGTCGATATTGCTCGGTTTTTGGTTGTATGACTGAATCCTAGAAACTAAATTTTGACCATAATTTTGGGGTAATTTTTGATCATTATGCGGAGTATACCTATATTTTGGTCCATTTCTGGTTGTCATACTTTCAATACAGACTGAAATTTTTCCTTGTTTCTAGTTCAAGATTGATATTATATTTATTACTGAATTTTAACTCGGATTTCAAGTTGATTTCTGGACAGATATTCTGGGAGATACCTTGGTCCGTTTTCAATCGGTTTGTCCTAAACATCTACCAATGGTTTTCCTCTTTTATTCGGTGAGTATTATTGAGCGAGACGCATAGTTACTCAATTCTCTGGGAACACCTCCGTGGGGCATATCTTGATCCATTTTCTGTCAATTTTGTCCTCAACACCTACCAATATTTTTACTCTCTTCTTCGGTCTATTCCCGTGCAGAGCGCACAATCACTCGATTTTGACCAAAATTTACAGTCAATTTTTGGGGGCAGATATCCCTGGGATACATCTTGGGTTCAATTCTCGTCTATTTGTCCTCATAATTTACCTCTATTTTTACTCTCTTGTTTGGTCGGGTGAGCCACACAGCCACTAAATTTTGACCCAAATCGCCAATAAATTTTCGTAAAAATTACGATCAAACTTGTACAATTTCGATTTGTTTTAATCTGAAATCTCGTATTTAGAAGCATCAAAAAATGTCGAAGTTTTGGACAGTTTTATTACATCACCTTTTCCACGACGAAAAGAAATAGTTTTCGAGCATAATTCTTTTTACGTAATCACTATTCCTTACAAAAAATATAGGTACTCAAATATTCAGTCTTCAGTTTGTATATTTTCTCAAAAATACAAATTTGTACTATGACTTTGTGTTTATAAAAAAATATCACATAAAACATAAACAATATTAAACAATATTATCAGCAATGATCTTGAGAAACTCAAAATCAAATGCTTAAAGTAATTATTCGTCATGAACACACTGAACTAGTCATTCTTGATTATACAGATTGTGTTATTGTTGTGAGTATAACAAATCTTATTGGTCCTGAGTTAAAAATTAATACTTATCATATAAAACAATTGCACATCAAATGACTAAAGAATGCCAATAACGCGAAGAGCCAAGAAGAAACCAGATTATAATTGGCCAACCATTTCAGCTACTAAGAGGGAGAAAAAACTTACAGGCTCTTGCTCAGGGATCAAGAGTTGCGGGAGACCCGCGGCTGATGATAGAAAGCTGAGTGTATAGAACAGCCCGGATTTTTTCCAAGTCTCTATACTAGCCCATAGAAGAGCTCGAAATTTTTCCAAGTCCCTATACTAAAAGGTCACAAATTTTTCTAAATCCCAGCCTTACGCCCGCCAGCGTTACGCCCCATAGTGTTATGCGTACGCATGGTGGGTCTCCAGCCAAAATATCTCATTTTGATAAGACGAGACGTAGTCATGTAGCTCGGTCTTTGGCATTACCTTTGACTACAAAACTTCTTGGACCCGTCCCACCAAGTTGCTACGAGCCAAATGTGTCATTTTCATTACCCATTCCTCCTCAACAACACAAAACTCCAAGTTGCTCTCAGCTAGACCACATTGTTTCAACAGTCGAGTGAATCTTACCTCAAATTATTACACACAACTCAATCGTCCGCACTGAGAATAACCCTTGGTGTGCTACATACTAGCCCTACTTTCATCCTCTGTGCTAAATTGGAAACTTATTGCTGGTTTTCTCGCATTCACAGCCCTATCCACTCAGCCTCCAATCTACACACCCGCACTTTTTTCTTTCCTTCCGAATTTTAAATATATCAACATCTCAAATTTAAACTACTACCCCTTGTCGCATCATTCACTCCTCCATGGCTGACCTCTTCTAGGTATTCGACTCGATCCTAGCCAACATTCCCAAAATTCGCAACACTATTTATACAGGCAAGGAACCGCGACCGTTTTTTAATTGAAAAATTCCGCCTCCATTTTCACGGCTCTCATATCATTACCATCGCACTCCTCTCATCCCTCGGCTCGTATTCTTACTGTTAACTGATTCTCTCCTAGCAATACAGGATGCTCTCGTAGATTCTTGATTTGAGCTGAATGTTGGAGGAATTGTGAGAATGACTGCTACTCTTTCTTATTTCTGCGTCTTTTCTAGACTAAAGGAACACATTTTACCACAACATAATTCTTTCTTATCATACCTAAAATTAAATAAAGGAGTAGGTACACTCCAGCTATCTGAATTCGTAATTTTCCCGCATGGATCCACAAATTAAGTAAATTTCATCTCGAATTTCTTACTATAAAAGAAACAAAAATAGCAACTGAATTTCAGCTGATATAAGAAGACAAATCAATA
Organism: Aspidiotus destructor; assembly: GCA_035079395.1. Classification (NCBI taxonomy): domain Eukaryota; kingdom Metazoa; phylum Arthropoda; class Insecta; order Hemiptera; family Diaspididae; genus Aspidiotus; species Aspidiotus destructor. The sequence continues at coordinate 18,554,161 of JAVHKZ010000016.1, forward strand.
TGATAATATTTGAGATCAAAGTGAGCTGAGAACGGATTTAAGAATGATATTACTTAAAATGATAATAAAATGAGTACGCACTTTCCGATCAATATAGTTGACTTTTATCATCTCAAATTTTCTTCGCTAGACTTATCACAGCAGCAATTTTAAAAGATGTCAATTTTTGTACCACATTTTTCAAATTTGAAGAAGCATCTTTTCTATCCTGGCGTGGGCCAAAGCGTTTCTTGATTTCCGATGATGTTTTTGGGTCAGATAAGGTCGCAATGATCTTCCAGAACGTTCCTGCATCAAAAAATATTCGAGATCGGCCAATCCTAAAGTCAGCCCAGCGCCATAACTTGCTTTTCGAGGCGAGCCACTGCATTGGACAAACAAATTATTGTTAATAATACAAACAATGATGATGAACTTTATTCCAATACTTTTCAGTTAGATTGTTCGCGAGCTCTAGAACCTTTTTTTTCCAAAGTCTTGTGAATAAGAATTAAGACAATCAAATGATCAAGAAAAAGTGGGGGGGGGGGGGATCTTCCTTCAATATACAATATTACAAATCATAAGCTCGACTAGTTGTCTATTTAGTACTTTGAAGGCGCGAAATACTTTCCTAAATTCATTCATTATGTAGCTGGAGTCAAACAATTTTATGAAATTCGATATTTTCCTACAGAAAACCTGCTCCGAGGGAAACCTCCTGAAAGAAAAATAGTCGTAAAATTTGTTTCCCTGCCTCTCCATGGCTTGAAACGTGCTTATCTTTGATTCCCACTCCTCCCGCCCGCACAGAAGTAAATTGACAAAAGCTATAAAATCCATGCTCTATTTATAAGCTAATGTACTGTTTGTTAGGCTAATTAGCATTGCCGGAGGCCCAAAGGGTCAAACATATAGTATAGCCCAAACCTAGCTTAGTATATAAGTCTAATAAAAATCTAGTATGAATCTAGCATGGTGATGAGGGAGACGTCAATTTCCCGAGACCCCTTGTATAGAGGTTAAGAGCTCAAAACTTTTGTAAATCCTGATTGCTCTTGAATTCATCCATCTTAAATGTCGACATTAATTTCTTCTTATGCTCAAGGTTAAGAATTTTGGACATCGGACGACTTAAATTTTTTTAAAACTTTTCATAGAAAATATAGAATGTACTGTATAGGAAAGGTACAGATTTTTCCAAGTTTTCATTATCAGATCCTAATGAGTTTCTTGAACCGAACTTATACAAAAGAAAACTTTTTCGGCACTGCCGTCAATTAAAATTTAAAAAATTGTAATTGACGGCAGTGCCGAAAAAGTATTCTTCTTAATGTAAGTAACCGTCAAGCTTAAAACTCTACACAATTTGGAAAAATTTTCTTTTTTTTCTAATTGTTTACAAAGTTATCGCACTTATAAAGTTTTTGCAAATCATACCTTACAAAATGTTTTGCTGTCAATCTCCTCCAATTCTGAAGGAAAACTTTTTCTAGCCATATCATGTAAGTCACTAAATCTGAAATGAAGGTGATATTCATCCTTGAAGTCAAGGTACTTAATTTTAATTCCGTATCCAAGTGTGTCCTTAAGTTGATCAGAAATTTCCCATTCATCTATAGAATATGGTTTGTCATCATCATTGGCTTTTATACAGCGGACTACATGTATCTCCTGTTGAACAGAAACATTTTGAAAATTTATTCACCGGAAAAACAATGAAATATTGATCCGAATTTTCATTCGGTTACACAAAAGCAAAATTTTTGATTTGAAAAAATCAGAGGTTACTCTGGGGGAAAGTCTCATCAGGACAATTTTTTAATAGAGTACCTTTTATCATTTCTTCTGAAGGGCTCATGAATGAGCTTGAAAAAAAAAAAGATAAAGGATTTCTTGGCGTTGCCAAAAATAAAAAGATCATGTTTCATGTCTTTTCGCCAGTCGTCTTAAGCTCTTCATAGTTCAAACATTTTCAAAATTTCCAACTTTTTGTTCTAGTATAAGTCTACTTTAGAGTATTTTGGGCTGACTGCTTTCTAGGACTCACTCGCGGCACTCGCTTGATGTAGTATAAGTCTACTTTGGAATATTTCAGGCTAATGAGCGTTCTTGGTCTAGTGTAAGTCTACTTCAGTGATTTCACTTCTTGGTCCAGTACCAGTCTATATCAGTATATTTCAGGCTGATGAGACTATTGGGTCTCACTCGCTCCGCTCGTTTGTCCCGCTTCTTGGTCCAGTACAAATCTACTTTAGTATATTTCAGGCTGATGAGTTTTTTCAGAATTATTTTTGATTTTATTTATATTTCATTTTATTTTATTTTTTGATTTTGATTTTGATTTTGATTTAATTTTTTCTATTATCTTTTTTGAGAGAGGATGATACTCGCAAATTTCTGAATGACCACCCAGACATTTATTTTTTATTTTCAATTTAATTTTCTTTAATTTTATTTAATTTGATTTAATTTTATTTTTATTCCATTTTATTTATTTAATTTTATTTATTTTATTTATTTTATTTATTTTATTTATTTTATTTATTTTATTTATTTTATTTCATATATATGTTACTGCCTTTATCGAAACTCGAACATTAGTGAAACTCGCACGCTATACCCAACTGACGCGTAACGTACGCGTGTTTTCACATTCGGCGTGGTCTATGCGATCACCTATGGCCGCATATTCGGCAATGTTCTTGACCACTAGACCACCAAACGTTGCTTACGTATTACACCTTATTTCGTCTATTTGCATGTTCATCATACGTGATTTTTCTCAGTGAAGAGTAACGCGGTACGCTGAAGTTGATTTTTGATAATGAAATTCCTTCATTTTTCCATTACCTATTATCATTATTATTATTATTTTTTATTTTTTTTTTTTTGCAGTGAGCAAAAATAAAGCAATTTCCCTCCTCAGTCTGATTGAAAAGTTGACTCTATCAATTATTTATGGTTTCTTTTTTATGGATCTCTTCTTGGTCTGATTGAAAAGTTGACTGTATCAATTATTTATGGTTTCTCTCCTTGGTCTGATTGAAAAGTTGACTCTGGTATCAATTATTTATGGTTTCTCCCCTTGGTTCAATTGAAATGTTGAGTCTATCAATTTTTTATGGTTCTCTCCTTGGTCTGATTGAAACGTTGACTGTGTCAATTATTTATGGTTTCTCTCCTCGGTCTGATTGAAAAGTTGACTCTATCAATTATTTAAGGTTTCTCCCTATGGTCCAATTGAAATGTTAAGTCCATCAATTTTTTATGGCTCTCTCCTTGGCCTGATTGAAAAGTTGACTCTATCAATTATTTATGGTTTCTCCCCTTGGTCTGATTGAAAAGTTGACTCTATTAATTATTTATTGTTTCTTTTTTATGATTCTCTCCTTGGCCTGATTGAAAAGTTGACTCTATCAATTATTTATGGTTTCTACCCTTGGACTGATTGAAAAATTGACTCTATCAATTATTCTTGGTTTCTCCCCTTGGTCTGATACAAATGTTGATTCTATCAATGATTTATGGTTTCCCTCCTTGGTCTTATTGAAATGTTAAGTCCATCAATTTTTTATGACTCTCTCCTTGGCCTGATTGAAAAGTTGACTATCAATTATTTATGGTTTCTCCCCTTGGCCTGATTGAAAAGTTGACTCTATCAATTATTTATGGTTTCTCCCCTTGGTCTGATTGAAAAGTTGACTCTATTAATTATTTATTGTTTCTTTTTTATGATTCTCTCCTTGGCCTGATTGAAAAGTTGACTCTATCAATTATTTATGGTTTCTCCCCTTGGACTGATTGAAAAATTGACTCTATCAATTATTCTTGGTTTCTCCCCTTGGTCTGATACAAATGTTGATTCTATCAATGATTTATGGTTTCCCTCCTTGGTCTTATTGAAATGTTAAGTCCATCAATTTTTTATGACTCTCTCCTTGGCCTGATTGAAAAGTTGACTATCAATTATTTATGGTTTCTCCCCTTGGTCTGATTGAAAAGTTGACTATATCAATTATTTATGGTTTCTCTCCTCGGCCTGATTGAAAAGTTGACTCTGGGGCTTGAATTTGCCGGAGAAAATTCAACGTTCACACGTAAGAAATTATGGTGTTCTTAATTGGAAGAAAAATGAAATTTTGGTGTTCTTAATAGGTAAAAATTCAAAATGTACGTCCAAAATGAAAATATTGAATAAACAATGATAAGAAAGTACAATAAAAAAAAAAAAAAGGAAAAAAAAAATGGAAGTCTGAGTGAGGCTCGAACCGGGTTCACCAGGTTCTGCCGGAAGAGAAAATTCAACATTTATACGTTAAGTAGCTGGCGCGCGTTTTGGTGTGCTGTTTTTCACGCGAACACATTTGCTGGCCAGCGTAAGCGTGCGAGTTTCACTAATGTTCGAGTTTCGATAAAGGCAGTGACATATATATTTTATTTTTATTTTATTTTATTTTTTTATTTCATCTTATTTTTTTAAATTCATTTTTCTGTTATTATTTTTTTTTTTTTACCAAAATTCTTACAAGTCCCAAGGTCACAACCGGACGCCCTGACGCGGACGCCCGGACAATTTTCAAGAATTAGGGGGTAGAGAAAAGACATGAAACATGTCAATAAAATCCTTTTTTCAGCTCTTCACAAAATTTGTACATTATACCTTTGTTCAGGTTTGGGCTCATTTTCATCAGGAAAATGAACTCAAGAAAGCAGCTCACAACTTACATCACTACACACGGCAGCTACTCATAAGCCCACCCTCTCTTATGAGCACATAGCTATTTCTTTCTCCTTCCTCTTTCGAGTTCATGAGAAACTTTTTCCTGTTTGGTAACAATTATGCAGATACATACGGTTTCAAGTAGTTTGTCGATTAAGTCATCAACCACTTGACGGAGACAAGACGTGATAGTCTCGAATGGGACATCATACCGGAACATATATGTTGTGAAAGAATCAGTACTCTTCAGAAATAACCGTTCAATCTCCGGATGTTCACGTACCAGATTAGTTTCAGCAAATAAATCCTGCAATATTGAACAAGAGTTTGTGCTATATAATATGAGTTCATAAGAGTCAAAATACCTATTACATAATCGAGAGTAATACATACGGTTTCATAAAATATGGTTGACCAACGATGTTGCAGAAGAAAACCCTCGGTTATTTTTCGTTCTTTTGCCCTCTTGTTTGATGACATACTCGGGGGGAGTACAAAATATGAATCTTTCCATTTAGCATGTAATTCGCATGTAAAATTTTCTCCCTGTTTCCTATTCAAGTTGTAATTTGTTTCTCGATCAAGTAGCACAAATAAACCCTTATCTTCATTTTCGAACACATCTAAAAAACAGTGCAAATACTCATTTAGACTGACAATGTTTTTATTTACTTAGCCTATCATCAGGAAAATTTGTTGCCCCACTATTGAATTTTTTTACCCAGCAAGGTCGATTTGTAGTACTATAAAAATGTAAATGCGTCGACTATGAATTGTTCTCACAATATCAAAATCTAATTCTGAATGGGGGATATTAAAAAGCGCAAGGAAAAAAAAAAAAAAAGAGATTGCACGAGAAATGGAGAACAGGAAAACAAAAGAAATACACAAGAGATTGACAGATTTTCCCGGGAAAAGTATAATGCAGAACTACTTTGTAACTGTAATAGGGAAATTAAGTGAGTAGGTAGGTGATGTGTGATCAGAGATTGGCTGGTTTCTGTCTGTCTATTATTGAAACGACTGTAACTCTCCTGTAACTCTTGTAAGTTTTGTTGAAGCAGGCAATGTTTTTCCTGGCCATCAGTGGGGTAGTTGATTGAATCTTATAAATTTATTGAAGCAATAGATCCATTAATTATTATATCGTACTAAATTTTTTTTTTAAATTTTTTTAAAGAAAATTAAATTAAACCATATAATGGACCGTTTTTCCAAAAATCGTTAAGTCCGTTTTATTAAAAATTGAAATATTAGCATTTTTAGCGTTTTATACAAGTAATACATCATATAAAAATGTCAAATAATTTTTGGCACCACTATCTATGCGTCTAAGATATATGAGCCGTGTTATTTTAGCACCCTGTTTCAATATTTTTTGGACATAAATACATGTAAATAAGATAAATTAGTTTTCCAAAACTCGTTAAGTCCAAAATTTGTACCTCTTTGGCGCAGCCTCACAAGCTAATGAACCAATGCACGTGGATGCCAATTTTTGTACTCCTGTATGACCATCTACTCACTCCTACTATAACCATTCACACAATGCCATTATCTCTCACTGTGACAAATAGAGGTAGTTTTTTATTTTTCCTGAAAAAATTTGCTAAATGGACTAACAAGTTTTGGAAAAACGCTCCTCTATGTAATACCATAATATTATACAGTATTAATAAATCACCCTGACAAGAATTTTATTCATTTATAAAATAATATTAAATTCATTTTATTGAAGAGTAATATAAAATAATCGTTTTTATTTTTAATTAAATTTAAAATTACGTTGAAGATAACAAAATATTTAAGTAAATGGTTTTTTTTATTACCTTGATATTAAATTTAAAAATTGAATTAGGATCCTTATAAATTTTTTCAAAATAATATTATTTGTAACTTTTTAAATTATCATTGAAATAAAATTAAAATTGATAGGAAAATGTATTATTAATTAAATTTATAAGATATATAATTTGTATTATTTTTTATATTAAATTAAAAAAATTTTCTTATAATAAATAAGTTTTTATCAATAGTAATGATTTATAATAATAATTATCATGATTAATAAGTAATTAATTCTAATATTTTTATTTAATGGATCAAATATATTAAATAGATTGAATAATATTTTAATACGTTTTTTGAATTTTTTTCCTGTGCACGCTCATCTTGTGAGGAATAATAATATTGTTTCTTGGGTAAACATATTCGATTGAGTGTGTGCCAATTAATTTCTTGCGGATTTTGATAATATTACATTGTAAAAATGTGTTATTTTTTTTTGTCTTCAGTACTTGTTTTCTATGGAAAATTTATTTTCATGGTCATTATTTTAAAATTCTGCTATGTCACTCTCATTATCTCGTGCTTCCTATTATTTTTCTGAATTAAGGTATGAGTGAGTTGACCCTATCTTTTTGGTCGACTTGTTGTCGAAATACAATCGTCCTCCTCTCCCGTGATCCCCGATGAAGTCTTTTCAATGACTTTGCATCTCGCAGACAGAATACAATCACAATCCAAGAGTGAGACTTCTTGAAAATCGCGCCTGCTCAACCGATACGGCAATGATCGGTTGACGACGGTTGATAATGCGCAATTTTTCAAATTGACACGAGTATTTAATTCAGTTTTAATGGCTTATAAATTTGAGGGTATCGTCAGTGTGTAAGATGATACTCGATCATCCTGCATAACAACTTTATATCTTAGTAGAAATCACAAGGTATCTTCATAACTTACCAATAAGTTCTTTGTGAGCTTTATACGTTCTATGTTCAGGAGGGTAGGGTACTTTTACCCAAGGAAGACCTTCATCTATGTACAAAGAGTTTGCAGATTTAGCGATGTGCCAGTTCATGTACAATTCCAGTTTTTCATTGAGATAGAACATGCATAAGTCGTGGAACAAGTGTCTATCCCTTAGTTCTGCAACAAAAAAGAACAAATTGTTCTGAACAGTATGAAGAGTAATCTACCAACTACATCGCAGGAGCAGAGGTCGTATCCGGAAGAAAAGTATCATTTTTAAAACCAAATTTTTAACGCAGTAAGGCAAATCATACTTGATTCGAGATTCGACCCCTTAACGATTCAAAAACTTCACCAGAAAGTAGGCGGAAGAGGGGATATAGAGCATGACGGGCCGCATTGGAGTATCCCTGTTATGCACCTTAGGCAGCCCGTAGAGGAGAAGAGGCACAGGGTTGGGTTCAAGTAGGGCTCTCTTAAGCAAAAAATTTTCAATGATAAGCTGACTTATATTGACAACGCTTCTTACTCATTGTCTAAAGAAAAGTATCTCAGGGATAAACATCAAAATTGGTTCTTCAGAAATAAGTTTACAAATTTACAATGATTGAAACTTACCTGGTCGGTATACATCCAGCAGACCGATAGTAAACCTAGCCTCATTGGATGAAATACATCCATTGATCCGCCACACAATCCAATTGAAAAGTCGACAGTATAAATTTTTGAACACAGAACTTACGAATCTATGATTCTCCCGAGACGTTTTCGCAATGCTGTTTCCGAAATAACATTTTCCAGAAAATTAGCAAAACGTGCATTTTTAATTAACTCTCGTTATTCCTCATATTTTTAACTCAAATTCGAATAATATATTGTTTACTTGTCAAAACGATATTTCGGCGTTGCAAACGGAACTTCGGCTTCTAAGAGAGCCGCCCTCGTCACAATGTTTGTAAGATTTGCTTCTTCCATCCCGAGCAATTTGGCTGCAATCGCTAACGACTTCGCGCTATATCTAAAAACATTGCGGGCACCATACCTGAATATATAGGATGATATATTTCCCAAATGAAGTATACCGGCTAAAAACTTGTAGATTTGTAGTATTTCGTCATCAGACAGTCCTATCCTGAGGAGAGCCTACGCAATTCATATCCAAAAATTATAGGTGTTTTCATACACAGGTAAACGTCTACGTGGTATTCAAACCTACTTGTTTAAGTTCATAAAAGTTTTCCCGATCATCCATCTTTGGATGTTTCAATCCACCTTTTTCTCTGTGTGCTTTGCTAAGTCTATCAGGTTCATTCTCTCGTAAATATTTTTCGGATGCGTCAGTGGTGAAATATCGAGTACACCCGCGGCTTATAAACTGGAAACACAGAAAGGTTGTTGGTTTAAAGGCCGTATTCTGCGGAAAATTTTGCAGAATCTAGATACATAAATTTCAGAATGCTAACCCTGAATCACTCCTCTTGTATTGAATAATTAGTTATCATACTCACACGAAAATCATCTGGGTTGGTCAGTTCATAGTCTGTTTTGAGTGGATCGGGAAGACCAGCTAACAGCATGTAAAAAATATGGGGGTTCCGCCCAAAGATATTTAGATAGTTAAGGTTTTCTTTATTGAACAGATAATGATTTACATGAGCACCAACGATTTCTCCATCGTCGTTAAATTGTATTTCGAAAAGCTGGGTGAACATCGACGAGTTCACATTTGTCTCCGACTTACACTGATTGCCAAAACATTCCAATATGAACATTGCTAAAAATATAGACTAACGATTTGAAAATTCTAAAACTTAGTTGAGAAATGATTCAATATTTTGTGTCTAATTATACCATCGAGTATCAATCCTTGAACTGAACTTTCCGATTCACTCGGATTAGAGACATGGAATAAATACTTGAGAACATCTGTCATCGCTCCCGATCTTCCCGATCCAGGATTTCCAGAAAAAATTATTGATTGAGATACCTTCGACGTTCTCATGTGGCGATATGCCTTATCAGCTAGAAAATAGAAGAAAAACACGAATATTGTACGAGTGTGTTACATATAAACATGAATGTGAATGGGTGTCTTCATTTTAGAAGAGTGCGCGAATATAACAATATTTGTCGCGTGTCTTACCTATAGCATATACGTGTGCTGGCTCGAGTCCGAGTCCTTTATTTCTGTATAATTCCATCGTTTCTCGGGTGTACAGTTCCTCGATTCTGGGAATCGTGTTGACAAAAATGGTAATATTCTTCGTGAGGTAAGTCTGGAAGAAAAATATCTTTCTGTATATCAGATGTCTCTCGAAAATTGACGCAATCAATTTTTCACCCTTACATAGGGGATTCCATTTTGTAATCGAGTGTACAGAACCCGATGAGGTGCGTAATTCCTATCACATCCAAGGAGGAAAGCTATAATTTTTCATTTACTGTAGTAGAATATTACTATCGAAAGCTTGTAAGTTTGATGTTAGACCGTAAAACTCACAACAATCCTCTATGTATGGATGATCTGCAGCATTCCGAACCATTAAAAAACATCGCACAGGAGTCTTTGTTTTGTCTTCTGGTTGGATCATTACAGCGTTTTCTGTGATCTCAACTATTCGTCCAGTCACACGCCTGTCGTAGGTTAAATCTACACCGGTAAGAATCGCGTTTTTGTACCTGAGTGAATGAAAAAATACTAGGTGTACACTTTTTCTTTAGAACGGATAACATGTACCTACAGTCCACATTATTACTCACATCATTTTTCTGAGCTTGAAAAATAATAAAAATTTAGAATCCAGATCTTCGTAAGCACAAGTCCTCACAGGGCCACCATCGAGTGGTTTAATGACGGCCTGTTTATTTGTCTTGTCATGGTAAATCAGTCTTGCGAAATCATTACCCGACTTCACATCTGGAGCCCACACTAAACGTCCACGCACAACTTCTTTTCTGCGCAAACAGAAAACATAATTCAATAACCGCTTGTTCGTTTTCAAACAAGGCATTAATCTCTTGTAATCCATGAGCAGATGAATAACTTGATACTTCAGTCCTCGAGAAGAGGTAACAAGACGGATCGGTGCGGCGATTGTGGCAAAATGGAGAACCAAAAAATTTATGGGTCGGAGTCAGGTATACTCGCAGATTTCTGAACCATTCAAGAGGAAGTTTTTCTCAAAGCTTCATCACGCCCGTTATTATTTTTTTGTGGGGGAGGGAAGGGTGGAGGTGCTGGCAAAATGAAACACATTAGAACTTGGGATTCTCAAGATATGAATTTGAATTCTCAATACCAAAACCAATTCGCCCTTCACAACGGAATTTTATTCAAGATTATAGCCGGGGTTCACAGCTAATGAGATTGAAATTTCACAAAATTCAGGGAACGGTTCATAAAGCAATGACTTCTGATAATAGAAACGAGGAAATAAATGCTTATAATCAAAGAAAATTGATGACTTAAGCTAAGAAAAAAAAGTTCTGGTGGAATCAAATAAATAAAGATCATGTTTTATAGACCTATAGTGCTAGGTTTTGTACTCGCTAAGCTAATACTGCATTCTTAGTATACACTTAGTATATAAACAGGAGTGAACTCGCGGGATGGAGTCACAGATTTTTTGAATCACCCACGCAGTAACGAGGGTGGAAGGGGGAGGGTCCTCTTCATCCATCATAAGTCTAGTTTAAGACGTTTCATACCTTTACTCCGACGTTCATTTGAACTAATTAATTATCTATTACAATAAAACATCTTTTGAAGCCTTTGAATCTTTTATACTCGTAAAGTCTTCCCTTATATTTGTACGTTCTTCAAACAGAAGAAAATACCTCGTGCACATTGTGCTACACAGGGTCCGCCAAAAAGATGTTAACATAATTGAATGGGAATTTGAACTAAATTTTCTTGTAGCTCGAAAACGCAAAACGTCAAATATATTGTTGACAAGTGTATCTCAATTTTATCTTCAATTTGCGCCAAATGCGAAGCATCTACGTCTTCTTTGAGCCGAGTTATGGGCCAAAATGTGCCAAAAATTGACCAATTTGCCAAAATTCTTGGAATAAAAGTTTGACAATTCTTCCACTTTCAGACTTTGTTGGGTGGTTCTGGTATTTTTTTCGGAATCAGCGTTAAATTTCCCTTTTGAATCAAGTGAAATATAAAAGTTTAAACGAATTTTGGCAAATTATTCAATTTTTGGCTCATTTTGGCCCATAACTCGGCTCAGAGAAGACGTAGAAACTTCGCATTTGGCGCAAATTGAAGATAAAATTGAGATACAAATTTCTTACCTTCAAACAATACATCTAATGTTTAACGTTTTTGAGCTACAACAAATTTAGTCCAAATCCCCATTCAACTGTCAACATCTTTTTGGCGGGCCCCATCCTATACTAAGTTTACACTAGCTTTTTGATAGCTTTATACTAGCTTTATACTAGGATTTTAGCAATCTTAAATTAAAATTATAATAGACGGAGAAGCCCTCCTCCCCTCTTTGGATTCTATAGTCTTGAACCAGGCTCATAATAGGTGTCGGGCGTAGGTTAATCATCAAAAATATGAACGGTTCAAATACAAAGTTTCTACAACTTCTCTGAGCCGAGTTATAAACCAAAATGAGCCGGAAATTAACAAATTTTTCACTTCAAAGTATTGAACTGAATTTCAAATGTTACGTTCGAAAAATTATGAAGACGAATACTCGAAAATATTCGTGTGAAAATGAACGCACGTGTGTGTGTGTGTGTATGAAATAGACACGACGATCGTTAACCAGTTGCTACGCCTAAACGAGGAGAAGTAGGAAGTTTACGACCTCAGCTGATTCTGAATTACGCATTCTCGTAAATTCGTATCCGATGTTGACATACAACTCGTACATCTTAGGTTTTGAGATAAAAGGCTGAAATCGAGCGTTCCCTTTAAAAAGTAGAGAATACTTTAGTCGAAAGGTTTAAGAACTCAGCATTCAAAGATGATGGGTAACTTTATTCGCACTCGTGAGATATTGATGAGAAAGGATGCAAAAAGATGAACACGAGTTGGTTTTGCCATTAACGCTAGTTGTTAGACAAGGACTTGAAGAAAGAGAACGCATGACTTTACGATATGGTACTAACTATTGTCATAAAAACAGCTCTACTAACACGTTCAAATGAGTTCTCTTTGGCCATTGCCGGGAACTCTCTTCTCACAATAGAAGTGGCCCTTGCCTGCTATTGCTCGAGAAGTTGCCCCGCGAAAAGATAAGCCGATTGTCTCTAACGAAGTTCAAGTTGTCGTAATACGTACCGGGTGGAACGGAGGGACTGAGCATCACGCACAGCCGTACGTACTCTTTAGGACGGTGATTAAGAAACCGGTTGACAGTTGAGTGCACCCGAAAGGGAGAGAACGCCGCCCCGGCAGTGGCAAGTATCAATGAGCATATTCCGGGAATCTCCTGGAAGCCGGTGGATTGAGAAGCCGTGAGAGACTTTTAGGCGACTTTACTGGGCCGGAGCCCTCGTAGGAGTCTATTCAGAGAGGATCAAAATAGGGACGTAACACAAAGATTTCATAAATCGAACTGATATTCCTGAAATGAAATTCTACGGGGAAACGAAAAAAATAGTCACAAAATAATGCGAAGCATCAAAATGGGTTCATGGGTCCAACAAGTTTCAAAATATCCCCAAATTGGAAAATTGACAATTTTCATTTGGTTCTCTGGTGAAAATTGGCGATGAGCCCGAAAAAATCACTCAATTGACTCTACAAAGCTTGAATTGGATGCACAGCCCAAAAGAAAGTCAAAATCCTTCTGATGAAAATATTGGGTGACCTTCAAAATTTTGTACAATTCTTTGATAAAGGTTAGCACCAAGTTCGAAAAAATCACCCAAATGACCTTACAAAGCTTTAGAATGGATGTACGGTACAAAACAGATCAAAATCCTCCCGCATAAGAAAATTGCGTGATCTTTGAAAATCTGTACAATACTTCGGTGAGATTTTGCGCTGAGTTTGAAAATAATCACCCAAATGAGCCTATGAAGTATGAAAAAGGATGTGAGCTAGCATTTGGCTGTAGATTCACGATGAGAGATTGAAGGAGGCTCCGTTTTTGATCAAAGAGGGCAGAAGTGCAGAAATTTGCAGCATGTCGGCCACTAGAATGATGATACTGAGAAGCATGCACTCCGTTCTACACTCGGAGTGAGAGATTGAAAGAAGCCCCGTCATTGATGAAGGAGGGCAAACATGGCGAATTTTCCGTTGGTTCACGCCGTGAGGCAAAGGTTACGGAGAATCTCGCTTTCTGTAGTACACTCGCGGATTTAAGAATCATCCCCATTTTCATGTGGAATTTTCACCCTTCTTACCCTCATTGGGCACATTTGATCATTTCGGTGCTTTGTCCAGTCATTCCACCATTTTTTTTTCTGACTTTGTCCAGGTTTCAATAAAAAATGTCAAAAATAATCGCATTTTTAATTGTGGGAAATTTTAACCCTCCTTGGGCCCATTCAGTCATTTTGGGGTTTCGACGAGTAATTCCACAGTCTTTTTCAGACTCAGCGCAAAATTTCATCGAGGTTTTCGAGAAAAGTTTTAGAAATGACGGCGTTTTCAATTTTGGGAAATTTGAACTCTCCTTGGGCCCATTCCGTCATTTTGGTGCTTAATCGAGTCATCCCACCCTTTTTTTCGGACTCAGCGTAAAATTGTGGTGCGCATGCGGGAAAAAATGAGAGATTACGCAATTTCTTATTCCAAAAACACTTTTTCTTGATAATTAACCACAAGATAGAATTAAAATACTTTCCTACATTTTAAACTAGGTACACGTCTAACGTTTCGCGTTTTTGCGCTACGATAGGTAACATCATTTTGCCTAACCCTGTATACCCGTCTACATGAAGCTAAGTACCAACTACTTGTGGAGCCAAAATGTTGATAGTCGGATACGACTGGATATTGAACGAATCTTGTGAGGAACGAGAACGCGTACGCAACACTTTTTATTTTCCTGAGCAATGTTGACTGATCAGCACAACAAAATGAGAAATTGCTTAGACACCTTAAAAGTTTCGTGTAAGCTGAACGTTTCTGTACGTTCGACCAAGTTTATTCGGGCTGAATTTCTTTAGGGCAAAAGTTCATTTGAACAAATATTTTATTTATTTATTTTTATTTTTTTTTTCTTGTATTTTGGGCAAAATAAAGGTTGTCATAGTCATTAAGGAATATTCTTTTTCCAGGAAGAGGTATCCGGGTATTTATTATTTTTTTTGATTTACGCATTTGGGCAAATGACAGGGAATTGGAAACACAACTCGAGTTGATACATTTGATCGTTGACGTTCTATACTGTATACTACATGAATCATAATTTCAAATATTTGTCGTCGGTATATATGTTTCCAGAAGTGTACTTAGGGTATACGGCGTATACTCTCAAGAACCTAAAATTCTTACTATGGCGGGAGGAAAGGGGGGAATTGGTGTACAATAAAGAACTATCGGAAGTATGAGGAGACATTGGCGTATACTCTCAAAAATTTCCTTCGGAACACCACTGTATATTTCCTGTTATTTTCAGAACATCTATAGAAATGTTCACTTCATTTGTCAAGAAATAATTTTATGTCATCAGCTCGTCACAATACCTTGTACCTCATTTCAAAAATTATCTATTAAATAAAAAAAAAGAAAGGAAGGATTTCTTGGCGTTGCCAAAAATATAAAGATCATGTTTCATGTCTTTTCACCAGTTGTCATAAGCTCTTCATAGTTCAAAAATTTCCGAAATTTCCGCTGGGACTCAATTGCGGCACTTGCTTGATGTAGTATAAGTCTACTATGGAATATTATAGGCTAATGAGCTTTCTTGGTCTAGTGTAAGTCTAGACTTCAGTATATTTCAGGCTGACGAGATTACTGGGCCTCACTCGCTCCGCTCGTTCGTCCCGCTTTTTGGTCCAGTGCAAGTCCACTTTCGTACTTTAGTATATTTCAAGCTGATGAGTTTTTTCAGAATTATTTTTGATTTTATTTATATTTTATTTTATTTTATTTTATTATTTTTTTTTATTATTTTTTTTTGGGAGAAGATGGTACTCGCAAATTTCTCAATGACCTCCCAGACATTCATTTTTATTTTCAATTTAATTTTATTTAATTTTATTTAATTTTAATTTTTTTTATTTTATTTTTTTTTCTATTTTATTTATTTATTATATTTATTTATTTTATTTTATTTTTTTTTATTATTTCTTTTTTTGACCAAAATTCCTTCAAGTCCCAAGGTCACGACCGAATGCCCGGACGCGGATGCCCGGACAATTTTTAAGAATTAGGGGGTAGAGAAGAGACATGAAACATGTCAACTACTGCTTTTTCTTGTAGGTACTACCCTCTGTAAAATCAACTGTATATTTCCTCTCCCGCTGTTTAAAATTGTACGCTTCCACCACCAGTTGATCTTCAAAACACAATGCCCTAAGCAATACTGGACAAGGGTTTTACGACGTTCTCCGTTTTACTTTTCTTCTCCGGTTCATTTTTCGTATGTTGCGAGGATTTCTCATATTTTGAAAACCCATATTTACGCAATAATATAGTACAAATCCATTAGATGAACAACATCCAAAAATTGTTTTTTCGTTGTAAACAAAAGAAAAAAATCAACAAGCAAACGTACCCTGAGAAGATCTAAAAGAAAAGCTATATAATTGATCGATTTGCCGAAAAGAATTCCCTAAAACGCACAGGAAAAGCAATCTATTGTTCCAAATCACTATTTCATGTCTCGTAGTCGCGAAACAACTTCCTAAATATAAAAACTTATTTCTGATAAAATTTACGAATACTGATTTCTACTTACATAATTTCGTAAGGGCCGATGAAGGCATAGAATATCAAAGAGGACATGTTGATACAAAAATCCTCAAATGGAAAATGATTTATTAAGCACGTAAACACGCTTGATCATGAAATTTTGCGTCGTTGTTGAGGACAATGTTGCCGTACAAAGACGAGTACAGAACGCACGCACAAGCCAGAAGAATAGAAGATGTGTGGAACGCGAAAGGTGAGCTCACTCAAATGTAAGCGAGTATCGACGACTGATATCATTGGTGGGTTTACATGGGAAGTATATCTATGTATACGGAGATAGATATACTTTCTATGTAAACCCACCAATGACGTCAGTCGTCGACGTTCGAGTGAGCTTACCTTTCGCGTTCTACACATCTTGCGTACAAGCCCTCGTTTGGTGTACTCAATTAAACCCCATCCTATAGAAGACAAACTTTTCCCCTCTTTCCTCACGGTTTTTGCGAAAGAACGGAAGAATCAATCAATAACAAGGAAGCCTAACAAACACAAATCTAAGCTTGGTCAACAACTTTCTCTTTATATGATTGCACCTGTTTCAATTTGAAATAAATTGTGATAGCTAAGCCATTTTCATTGTACATGAACAATTGTCTACCACGAAAATACCTTCCGAATCAAGTGAATGATAGCCCTTTTTCACTGTGATATCTGTCATCTTTAGTTTACACTTTATTTTTAAAAAAAATTGTAGTATCGATTGAACAGCCAGAAAAAATGTTACCTGGTTTAATTGTAGCGAGGAAACAGTCGAACTATGCATCAATAACTTTTTTCTGCCTATAATATCATATCTCAATTCATCATCACTTTACATAGCTGGATACAAGAGACTTCAAACTGCACACCAGAGGCTGAGCGTGGACAAAAAACAATGCCAATGGTCGTACCGGGAAAACAAGAATAATTTTTCTTTTTCTTACTTATAATGTTACCATGTAAATCGAAGTTTGCGCTAAATTCATTTTAGCTCAGAAACGTAAAACTTCAGATATACATATACTTCGAATCTACAAAATTTGTTCTCAATTTTCTCTTCAATTTGCGCCTCAATCTAATTTCCTTTGACCCTTCTGAGCCGAGTTAAGGACCAAAATGGGCTAGAAAATTGATGGATTTGCCAAATTCTCAATCATTGAAAATCGGCTCAATTCAAATGTGAAGTTTAACACTCATTAAAAAAAAAAACCTAAATAACTCTATGAAGCTTGAAAGTGGCGGGAGTTTCATCCAAAACAGCAAAATAATTAATTTTTGCTGTTTTGGTTAGTAATTGAGTCAGCGCACAAATTGAAGATAAAATTCAGTAATAAATTTCAAAGATTTGAAATGAATCGATCATTTACCTCTTAAATCCATCGAAGTGAATTTTAATGGAGATGAAAAAAATGTACTATACAGCAACTCAAAACAGGGTAATTGAAATGAGTAGTATACTACGACAAAAGAAGTGTTGCTGAATTGAAATTGTATCAATATTAAAGCGTAAAGTGTTTATCACCCCCCTCCCCCATGGAAAGTAGTTGCACTTAGGTGGTTTTGAAAAAGGCCCCACATTTTTGTTACAAAATGATTCTGTTTTATGGTTGTCCTGAGCGTACAGGGTTAACCTCGTTTAATATTTCTTAATGATGCTGGCTAGAACTTTGTTCCTATCATATATACGTAGCTTGAAAATCGGGATTTTTCCACGTTCCCTTCTCATCACCTATAGTTCGGAAGTCAACAATTTTCAAGAGTCGGCTCCATTTCGACCCATTTGCCGCGTCGCAGTCAATTGTAAGCTTGGCGACATCGTAAAAATTACGATCAAACTTACGTACAATTTCTATTCGTTTTAATCTGAAATCTTGTTCTTAGAAGCATCGAAAAATGTCAAAATTTGAACAGTTTTATTAGATCACGTCTTTCACGACAAAGAAAAAAAATGTTCAAGAAAAATTCTGTTTATTTACCATACCTTAAAAAATATGTGATATTCAAAACGTATACTCAAAAATATTCACTCATCAGTTTGTATAGTATTTTCTAGAAATACAAATTTGTACTATGACTTTGTACTTACCCGTAAAAATTATCACATAAAACATAAATAACTAAACAATATTATAATTATAAGCAATGAACTTTAGGAACCCAAATCCAAATGCTTTTCCTGTCCGAAAAAACTAATAATTCGCCATATTTAAAGAAAATATTATTCATAAGAAATATAAAAATGTAGAAAAATGCACACGTTGATGAACACACTGAGCTAGTCAGTCTTAAATACAAATTGTGTTAGTGTTGTGAGTATAATAAATCTTATCGTTCCTAAGATACTATTCAATACGTATCACATAAAAAAATTGCACGTCAAATGACTAGAAAAATGCCAATAAAAAGCGAAGAGCCGAGAAGAAACCAGATTATAATCGGGATACAATTTCATATGATTTTACTTCACTAAGACGTGGTCAAGTACTTCAGTCTTTGGCATTATCTTTGATTACAAAACTTCTTGGACCCGTCCCACTAAGTTACTAAGAGCCAAATGTATCAATTCCATTACCCATTACTTCTCTACAACACAAAAGTCTAAGTTGCTCTCAACTAGACCACATTGTCTTGACAGTCGAGTGAATTATACCCCAAATTATTACACACAACTCAATCGTCCGCACTGAGAATAACCCTCGGTGTGCTACATTTTAGTCCTACTTTCATCCTCTGTGCTAATTATTGCTGGTTTTCTCGCATTCACAGCCCTATCCACTCAGCCTCCAATCTACACACCCGCACTTTTTTCTTTCCTTCCGAATTTTAAATATATCAACATCTCAAATTTAAACTACTACCCCTTGTCGCATCATTCACTCCTCCATGGCTGACCTCTTCTAGGTATTCGACTCGATCCTAGCCAACATTCTCAAAATTCGCAATTATACAGGCAAGGAACCGCGACCGTTTTTTAATTGAAAAATTCCGCCTCCATTTTCACGGCTCTCATATCATTACCATCGCACTCCTCTCATCCCTCGGCTCGTATTC
Organism: Aspidiotus destructor; assembly: GCA_035079395.1. Taxonomy (NCBI): domain Eukaryota; kingdom Metazoa; phylum Arthropoda; class Insecta; order Hemiptera; family Diaspididae; genus Aspidiotus; species Aspidiotus destructor. The sequence continues at coordinate 18,573,543 of JAVHKZ010000016.1, forward strand.
TTACTGTTAACTGATTCTCTCCTAGCAATGCAGGATGCTCACGTAGATTCTTGATTTGAGCTGAATGTTAGAGGAATTGTGAGAATGACTGCTACTCTTCGTATTTCTACATCTATTTTAGACTAAAGGAACACATTTTACCACAACATAATTTATTCTTATCATACCTAAAGTTAACTAAAGGAGTGGGTACACTCCAGCAATCTAAATTTGTAATTTTCCCGCATGGTTCATCTAGAATTAAAAATGTTATCGCTACTACAATTTCCTATGATAAAAGAAACAAAAATAGCAACTGGATTTCAGCTGATAAGAAGACAAATCAATATGATAACATTTGACACCAAAGTGAGTTGAGAGAGGATTTAAAAATGATATGATACTTAAAATAATATTAAAATAAGTACGCACCTTCCGATCAATATAATTCTCCTTTTGTTGTCTCAAATTTTCTCCGCTAGAAGGATTACAGGAGCGATTTTAAGAGATGTCAATTTTTTTACAACATTTTTCAATTTTGAAGAAACACCTTCTTCATCCAAGCGTGGGCCGAAGCGTTTCCTGATTTTCGATGATGTTGTTGGGTCAGATAAGGTCGCAATGACCTTCGAGAACTTATCTGGTTTGAAAAATATTCGGGATCGGCCAACACAATAGTCATCCAAGTTTAACTTGCTTGTCGAGGCCAGCCACTGCATTGGACAAAAAATTATTGTTTTAATAGAACAAACAGAGATAATGAACTTTATTTCAATACTTTTCAGTAAGATTGTTTGCGAGCTCTGGAACCCTCTTTTTCCAAAGTATTGTGAATAAAAATTAGAACCATCGAACAAATAAACAAAAAAAAATCGGGATGAATCCTCCTTCAATATACCATTACAATTTATAAGCTCGATTAATTGTCTATTCACTACATTGAAGGCGCGAAATATTTTCCTGACTGCATTCGTTGTGGCTCAAATAGGTTTACAAAATACGAAATTGTCATACAGAAAACCTTCTCTGAGAGAAGCCTCTTAGAAAAAAAAGTAGTCGTAGTCGTCCTCTGTCTGAGATTGTCGAGCTGTTCATGTTTATACTTTCAATTTTTGCAAGTATCCCCTAGCTTCTTTAGAGCGCCAGTAAAATTTCAGCACTTCAACGCATAATTATATTCAATATTTTGCCTAACTCCTTCCTTTTTTTTATCGAGCCCATTAGTGAGATGTTTCATGTTCCGTCTCTACGAGAATGCAGAGCTCACAAAACTTTCTACAAGCAGAAAATAAACATCGTGTCACATGTTTATCTCATATCTCAGGAGAGTAAACCTCGTATCATCGAGGGTTTCCCTTACAGTACGTTAAGCTAGCTAGTTGATGGACCCACTTGCTCCACTCCTTCACCATCCCTTCTCAGGTAATGTACTGTTTGTTATGCTAACTAGCATTGCCGGAGGCCAATGAGTTCAAACACCTAGTATAGACCAAACTTAGCCTCGTGTAAGTCTAATATAAATCTGGTATGAAACTAGCATGGAGATGAAAGAGACGAGCGGGTCTCAGCGAAGACATGAAACATGTCAATATTTCGGAGTACCTCCTTTTCTCTTCCACTTTGGAGAAATCATCGAAATTTTTTCGAGACCCCTTGTACAGAGGTCTAGAGCACGAAACTCTTGTAAATCCTGATTGCTCCTGAATCCATTCATCTTGAATGTTGAAATTTTCTCCCAATTCTCAAGGTCAAAAGTTTTAGACAGCGGACGACTTGCATTTTTTCGAAACTTTTCTGAGAGAACATAGACTAAAGTATAAAGTATAAGAAAGGGATAGATTGTCCCAAGTATTTCATTATTGGATCCGTTAATGGGTTTCTTGAACCAAATTTATAAAGCTTTTGCAAAACATACCGAACAAAATGTTTTGCTGTCAATTCCCTCCAATTCGGAAGGGAAACTTTTTTTAGCCATATCGTGTAAATCGCTAAATCTGAAATGTACGTAATGACCACACTTCAGATCTTGGTACTTGATTGAAATTCCACATCTAAACGTCTTCTCAAATTGATCCACAATGTACGATTCTTTTATAAAATCTGGTTTATTACCATTATTGGCTTTTATACAGCGTACTACATGTACCTCCTGTAGAACAAAACCATTTTGAAAATTAATTCAAAAATAAACAGAAAAGTAAGAATTGATACACCGGAAAAATAATGACCCAAATTTTCATTTGGTTCTCCAAGAGCTAAATTTTCTATTTGGAAAAATTGGCGGTTACTCTGAAAAAAGGTTTTCGAGAGTCTCATCAGGACAGTTATTTAATAGGATTACCTTTCATATTTTCTAGCTGAAGTGTTCAAGAATAAGCTCAGGAATACAATCCTCTCCTCAACTCTTCGCAAAATCTGTCTATTCATGATACTCGTGAATTTGTTCAGATTTGGGTTCCTAATTATGATCAGGCAAATGTATTTAGGAAGGCAGCTCACAATTTAGATCACTACACACGCACAGTTACTCACAAGCCCACCCTCTCTGCTAAGCACAGAGCTTTTTCTCTCTCCTTCCTCTTTCAATAGGTAAAAATTAAACAGATACGTACGGTTTCACGTAGTTTGTTGATTATGTCATCAATTATTTGACGGAGACAAGAAGTGATAGTCTTGTATGAGCAATCATACTGGAACAGATCTTGCATGAGAGAATCGTTACTTTTCAGAAATAACCGTTCAATTTCCGGATGTTCATGTACCAGATTACTTTGAGCAAATAAATCCTGCATATCGAACAAGAGTTTGTGCTTTATAATATGAGGTCATAAGAGTCAACATATTACATAATCGCGAGCATTACATACGGTTTCATAAAATATGGTAGACCAACGATGTTGCAGAAGAAAACCCTCGGTTATTTTTCTTTCTTGTTCCTTCTTTTTTGGTGATATACTAGGGGGGAGTACAAAATATGAATCTTCCCATTTATCATGTACTTCGAATGCAAAATTTTCTCCCTGTTTCCGATTCAAGTCGTAATTTGTTTCTCGATCAAGTAGCACAAATAAACCCTTATCTTCATTCTCGAACACATCTGAAAAACAGAGCAATTACTCATTAGAGACTTACAATTTTTCGTGTATTTTGCGACAAAGCTCGTTATATTTACTTGACCTATCATCAGGAAAATTGTTTGTTCCACTATACATTAATATTTACACCTAATGTGCACGAATGAAACATCGACCGGAGGTCGATAAGACCAAGTCTTGATGAAAGTTGCGTCGATCCATCGTTATGATTATCTGTGATGCTGACGTGGGTTTATCTGGCTGGGATGGGGTCGAATTACGTAGCGTCGTTTTCATTTCAACTCTTTTGTCACGTAGATTTCAAGTCGTTTTGTGTCAATGTCTATAAATTTGCAGCATATTCGAAATCAACTGCTCTGAATCAGTCACAGATCGACGACGAAATTCTTTCAATCATGCACCAATGTCGACATCCAATCGACATGAAGTCAGAATGTTCCCTTGATTTCTACTGATGAGTCGAGTCGACCTGTACGAATGTTTAATGGGTTTACATACGGGGCAATTCAATGTCGCTTTGTAGTGCTCTAAAAACGCGAGTTTGTCAACTATTTTATTGTTCTCAGAATATCAAAATGAGGTATGCGTGAGTTGACCATTAGAACTAATTTTTTTTATAAACGTGTTGTCAATGTACAAACTTGTCCCCCCTTCCCGAGATCCTCAATGAAGTCTCTTCAATGACTTTGCTACTCGCAAACAGAATACGAATCATAATTATATGATGAGAATCAAAGGGAATACTCAAAAAGAAGAGTAAAAGATGCAGAAACCCGCAGAAAAAAATCTATGCGACAAGCGCTTGCGGTTGAATAACCATTTTCAGGCACGAAATGAAAGCAACTGACAAGATGGAGGTGAAAATTAAAATTGGTCGTCCGAGAAATCACGGTGTGAATCATATACAAGTTCAATCAAGTCATCTTCCGGAATGTACGTGTTAAGGACAGTAATTCCATCGGTGTTGAGATGAAGAATATGTTCGAGGGCTTTCCGCTCACGTTTGGAATTCTCCTTATGGAGGAGCTTTTCAGATCCCTTATAGTAACTGTGACAACTATTAATTAAACGACCGGCAGAAGCCGATTCCCCTAAGTTTCGCTTCTCCCAATGCTTCAAATGCTCATCTACTCTCAGCTTCATCTGACGGCTGGTCTCACCAATATAAAAACCCCTAAAATCCCTACACTCCATCTTATGGACTCCGCTCCTCTCATCAACTGGTATGGGATCCTTCAACTTTCCAAAAAACCCTTTCACAGTGGTAGGGTTGTAATAATCTGGTCTAAAACCGAACGGGTGGAGAGCCCGACCTAATTGGAGGGAGAACTTCCCCAAGAAAGGGAGGCTAATCTAGCGCATACGACGATCACTGATCGTGTCATGAGGGACGGAGGTGGTGGAATCAAAAATTCTCCGAGTAGTTTTCCTCCGAACCATCACGTCTACGTCAACATTAACCCTATTCACTCTGGCCAGGTGTTTCATAGTTAATAATTATTTTTCAAAAGCAGATTGACTCAAAGGAATACGAGTCAATCTGCGAACTAAGCTATTAAAAGCTGCTAGCTTATGAGCAACAGGACAGAAAGACGCTCCGTGCCCTAGGACCTCCGTCGTAGCATCTTTCCTATAAATTCCAAACTCATGGACACCCGAACTTATAGAGATCGATAAGTTCAAAAAGTTAATGGAAGATCGCCCCCCTTCCAAAGTAAATTTTATGGAAGGGTAGCAGGAATTGAGATACCTCTGAAACTCAACAAAGAGATCTGGAGGACCAGTTCAAGCCCACAGGACATCATACACATACGTGTGCCAATAGTGAATATGACTCAGTAACACCTGGTTTGAGGACCAGCTTATCACAACCCTACCACTGTGAAAGGGTTGTTTGGAAGGTTGAAGGATCCCATACCAGTTGATGAGAAGAGCGGAATCCATAAGATGGAGTGTAGGGATTGTAAGGGTTTTATCGGCCATCAGATGAAGCTAAGAGTAGATGAGCATTTGAAGCATTGGGAGATGCGAAACTTAGGGGAATCGGCTTCTGCCGGTCGTTTAATTAATAGTCGTCACAGTTACTATAAGGGATCTGAAAAGCTCCTCCATAAGGAGAATTCCGAACGTGAGCGGAAAGCCCTCGAACATATTCTTCATCTCAACACCGATGGAATTACTGTCCTTAACACGTACATTCCGGAAGATGACTTGATTGAACTTGTATATGATTCACACCGTGATTTCTCGGACGACCAATTTTAATTTTCACCTCCATTTTGTCAGTTGCTTTCATTTCGTGCCTGAAGATGATAATTCAACCGCAAGCGCTTGTCGCATAGATTTTTTTCTGTGGTTTTCTGCATCTTTTACTCTTCTTTTTCAGTATTCTCTTTGATTATTATAGACCGTAATTTAAAAGAACGCATGCGTTTAATTATATGATGAGACTTATCGAAAATCGCAGTTATGTGTGCTTAACCGATACGGCAATGGTCGGATGACGACGGTTGATAATGCGCAATTTTTCAAATTGACGCATATTCAACTTATTTTCGATGGCTCATGAATTTAAGGATATCGTCAGTCTATTAGATGATACGTGATTTTTTCTACATAACCACTGTACAACTTTACATTTTAGTAGAAAACACAACGTGTCCTCATGACTTACCAATGAAATCTCCGTGATCACTAAATATATGAGGATAAGAGGGTACTTTTAACGAAACACCTTCATCCCGGTATAAAGAGTTTGCAGATTCATCAATGTACAAGCTAATGAATATTTCCAGTTTTTCATTGAGATAGAACATACATAAGTCGTGGAAAAAATGTCCGTGGTAAGAGTCTGTAACTGTATAAAACAAATCGTATTCTTAATAATATGAAGAGTATACCTAATCGACTATTATACACACATTCATAAAATTAACTCCGGAGAGGCAAGCAACACCATCAGCATCTATTCTCACATGTGACGGCAACTTCCTACAGCAGTCACACTCTGAACGGCCATTAAATTCCCAGCAATACTTTAAGAGTAATCTCAAATGAAATTGCCTTGCAGACTAGAATAATACCAACATTCACCACGTGGACTATGAGGAAAACGTAGTAAAGATGTTGCGGGCAATAGAAAATTACCTAAGTCACAATCAGCGTCGCCCATGCTCTGATGCTCCTGAACGACGGCTTCTTCAAGAAAATTGAAGGAGAAATTTATAGGACACCTGTTTTATAGGTCGAATTTGGTTTCAATATTGAGAATTTAATATGTATATTTAATGTAAGATGAGAGGAAAACCCCCGCTTTCCGCGTGACTTTGTGTGTTGGAAAGCGCGTCATTCCCGGGTGAGAATTCAGTAGGTTGTAGGAAAGTAGCTCACATGGCCGGAAAGTACTTTCCGCACCTGCTTACATGGGCGGAAAGTACTTTCCACACCTGCTACAAGCGGTGTATGGGAGAGAGTGAGGGTGAAGAGCTAACAGTAGCGTACTCCTCGCGTGATGAAGTCCAGCTCCGAGGTCTTATAAGAGATTGGCTTGCTGAATTTGTCTGCGAGTGCGTATGCACCGCGTTTGTACGTAGGAAATAGTGTACGAATAAGACACGAGGCAAATGACGTTCGCGAACGAATCACATGATGCAACAATGCAGAAATCGAATGTCGTGAACATTATAATTATTGAAGAACAAAAGAGAGTAAAATGATGGAAGTATTTGTGCTAAACAGTGATTTTCATCTTTAAAGTCACGCAGAAAGCAAGGATTTTCCTGTCATCTTACATTAAAACAGTATATTGAACAGGATTGGAAAGTAAGCGATCAACTCGTACGAATTACGTCACTCGGCTTCGCCTCGCGACGCAAACACGTACTTGTTAATCGCTTACTTTCCGCTCCTGTTCAATAATATACTATTCTTCTATCAAATACACATATTTGAAAATTTTTCGAATCGAACTCCTTGAGTAGTTGAGATTTTTCCAATTGTTTGAAGGTCGAAATTTCCCTGAAGTGCCTCACCCTAATTTCTGAGTCTCACTTCCTACACCAAAAGAAAGGGAAAGGGGGAGAAAAAGAAAAAAAACGGAAACAGTATTTAAAGTTCTAATTTTACGAATCACCGCATACGTACAAATAATTTATTCTTATATGTACTATAATTATGATATTAACCATTTTTATAATTTCGTTTTTTTAATAGTAAGATCTCAGTTTCCATTGAATTTATATTCGACAAAATCTATAAGCAGCTGTCTATAAGTTTTCAGCTGCGGATCATTTACGAATTGTAAGACAATTTTCGACGTCATCAATAACCTTGACCTGCTTCAAGGTCTTAAAAACATATGCTGCTTAGTCAGCAATTTTCAAGAATCCCAATAGACGTGCAGAAAAACGTTAACAAAAGACTCGAAAAATCAAAAATGAAACAATTTTTGATTATTGAGAATTTTGGTAAATTGATCCATCTTTGACACATGGGGCCATAACTCGGCTCAGAGAAGTCGTCGAAAGCTGGGTAGGGACGCAAGTTGTAGCTAAAAACGAGATACAAATGTTGCACATTTGAAGTATAAATCTAACGTTTTGCGTTTTTGTGCTAGAACAGATTTAACTAATTACATCATTTTTCCTCACCCTATGTACGATAGGAGGGGGACTTGAAGAATTTTCGATTTCTGAGGTTTACCGGCTGGCCAAACGCCGCCAGCGGACGTTTTTTCCGGAAAGACCGCCTGATAAAACAGGTTCACAGTTAGAATTTCAAATTCCAATCCCCTATACAAGAGGGATTTTGGACTCTGTCACGATTTATGATGCCATCAGTGACCTTTACCTACTTTAGGGACTCCGGAAAAATTGAATTTGCCACAGTTGATGACGTCATCTGTGAATTTGAAATCCTTTAGAGACTTGATAAATGTGGAATTTCCCATGGTTCATGACGTCATCAGTGACCTTGACCTACTTTGGAGACATCAGACATTTTGACTTTATCACAGTTTATGACGTCATCAGTGACCTTGAACTACTTTAAGGACTTGGAAAATTTTAAGTTTTTCTGAATTGATCAGTGACCTTGGGCTTCTAGAATTTCTATTTTGTTACAGTTCATGAAGTCATCAGTAGTCTTGACCTATTTTGGGAACTTGGAAAGATTATGGCATCATTACAGTTGGTAACGTCATCAGAAAAAATATATAAAGAAAGTAGGCTATAATGACTTTAGGGAGTATTGGATTTCTTGGCGCAGCCAAAAGGATGAAGATCATGTTTCATGTCTTTTCAAAATTTTGCCCAATCACATAGGTTTTGGATAATGCGAGACACAAATATTTGAGAGTTCCCGTTTAAGAGATCATTAAAGTGTCTTGTATGACATAAGTCTATTTTAGAATATTTCAAGCTAAGTCTTTAGAGCGGCACACTCGCTTGGTCTAGTATAAGTCTACTTTGGAATATTTCAGGATAATGAGGCTTCTTGGTCTAGGCTAGTAAGAGTCTACTTTAGTATATTTCGGGCTGATGAGATTGGGAGGCATCACTCGCTCCGCTCGTTCACCCCCCCCCCTCTTGGTCTAGTATAAGTCTACTTTAGTATAATTCAGATGTTGTAAGCGGACCAGGATTGACGAGCTATGACGTCACCGACTTATGACGTCACCAAACTTGTGACGTCACAAGCTAAAGCTTCATAATGGCTCTCGGAGTTTTCTTAGCCTAGTATAAATTTAGCCTACGCATTTTAATTATATTAGGATAAGCTAGAAACTACCGAGGGGAGGGGGGCCCTTGGACTCGCAGATTTGAGAGTCACTGCCACAGTGAAGAATTCCCGGATGAACCCAGAGCAAAGACATGAAACATGTCAAAGTTTCTGAAAACAATAAATTTGCAGATATTGTTATACAGCGTCAAATTATCGTAACCGAAGAAGTAATGACTCTAATTGATGGTGAATTTTATAGGACATCTTTCTGTACTGAAGTATTTCTGCTCTAAATCTCATACTTTTCGAGAAAAATTGGGAAAACTAAAAAACGTACCAAATGAGCCCTCTTTTCAAAAGGTTCCGCAAAGGGTGGGGGTGATGGATTTTAACCACATAACAAGGACACCAAGGCCAACACTTTTCAGCGATAAAAGCTTTGATGTTAAAGCACTCATTTACTGTATAATTCTACTGGGCTATAAGACGCGAAAAAACTTGTAACAAAGAAACTTGAGATAGATACTTCTTTCTTCTTTTTCTTTACCTTGAGGTCGGCCTGATGTTCTTATTGAGCCAACAAACGACCATGAGACATCACTTATTCCAAAAACTTGGAAAGCGGATCATCGCCTCTCAAATACCTCAATGTGATCTCATCATCAAAACTTCCTTTAAATTCCACGAATTACAACCGTGCTGTTTTAAGAATATTCATAATCCCTTCTCTGTACAATGATTGAAACTTACTTGGTCGGCATACATCCAGCAGACCAATAGTGTAGCTTGCCACATTAGATGAAATACATCCATTGATACGCCACACAATGTAATCAAAAAGTCGACGGTATAAATTTCTGAACACAGAATTTACGAATAAGTGAGCCTCTTGAGACGTCATCGCAGTGCTATTTCCGAAATAAAATTTTTCAAACAATTAGCGAATCGTAAATTTCTAATTGACACTCAAGACAGCAGAATTTATTTCAAATTCAAACAGTATATTCATTACTTGTCGAAACGATATTTCGGCGTGGCCGGGGAATCTTTGACTCCCAAGAGAGCCGCCCTCGTCACAATGTTTGCAAGGTCTGATTCTTCCATTCCGAGCAATTTGGCTGCGATCGCTAACGACTTCGCGCCAGTTTTAGAAACATTGCATGCACCATCTGCTTCAATAATGGTTTTTATATTTCCGATATGGAGTATGCCAGCCAGAAACTTGTAGATTTGTACTATTTCGTCATCAGACAGTCCTATCCTGAGGAGAGCCTACGCAATTCATATCCAAAAATTATAGGTGTTTTCATACACAGGTAAACGTCTACGTGGTATTCAAACCTACTTGTTTAAGTTTATAAAAGTTTTCCCGATCATCCATCTTTGAATGTTTCAATCCACCTTTTTCTCTGTGTGCTTTGCTAAGTCTATCAGGTTCATTTTCTCGTAAATATTTTTCAGATGCGTCAGTGGTGAAATATCGAGTACACCCGTGGCTTATAAACTGGAAACACAGAAAGGTTGTTGGTTTAAAATATTACAGGCCGTATTCTGCCGAAAATTTTGCAGAATCTAGATACATAAATTTCAGAATGCTAACCCTGAATTATTCCTCTTGTATTGAATAATTAGTTATCATACTCACACAAAAATTATCTGGATTGGTCAGTTCATAGTCTGTTTTGAGTGGATCAGGAAGACCAGCCAACAGCATGTAAAAAATATGGGGGTTCCTCATAGAGGTGCTTAGATAGTTAAGGTTTCCTTTATTGAACAGATAATGGTTCACATAACCCCCGATGATTTTTCCATCGTCGTTGAATTGTAGTTCGAAAAACTGGGTGAACATCGACGAGTTCACATTTGTCTCCGACGTACAACGATTACCAAAACATTCCAATATGAACATTCCTAAAAATAATAGACTGACGATTTGAAAAATTTACAACCTGGTTGAAAAATGATTCAACATTTTGTATCTAATTATACCATCGAGTATCAATCCTTGAACTGAACTTTCCGATTCACTCGGATTAGAGACATGGAACAAATACTTGAGAACATCTGTCATCGCTCCCGATCTTCCCGATCCAGGATTTCCAGAAAAAATTATTGATTGAGATACCTTCGACGTTCTCATGTGGCGATATGCCTTATCAGCTAGAAAATAGAAGAAAAATGCGAATATTGTGCGAGTGTGTTACAATGGAGCCCTCCGTTTTAAGAAGGGCAGAACTCGAGAAAAAAGCCTTTGAAAGTTTGTTCACGTATAGTGGTCTGAGGATGTAACTTATTTAGTAGGAAGATACATCTATGTACTTCAACTCACGCCACTAGGATAAAGCACTATCCAGTATCCATCCCATGACACCGCGCCCCTCTTGGAAAAACCCATCCTTAAAATCCTGTTTTCAAATCACCTTTTTGGTACAAGATTTTCCACCTCTTCAAATGCTGGAATCGTTCTGAGCCTCTCGACGAACAGTCTTGAAAATAAAATTTTCGCTTTTGGCGCTAACAACGGTCATTACTGATGAAGAGCAACGACATAAGGGGATTTTATTTACATTATTCATTGTATTAATGCCACATTAAAACCTGATTAAGGTGGGTTTCAAGTGGTGAAACTTGTATATTAATAAAAGAGAGGTTGAGGAATTTGAATCTGGATTCTTCTCAGGAATGGCAAAGGGCCAGCTTTGCCCTTCTTGAAAAAGATGGAATCTCGTACACCATAATGGCTCAATTGTGATTTTGGAAAAGAATAAAAATGAATGGGTGTCTTTATTTTATAAGATTGCGCGAATGAAAAAATATTTGTCGCGTGTCTTACCTACAGCAAATACGTGTGCTGGCTCGAGTCCGAGTCCTTTATTTCTGTATAACTCCATCGTTTCTCGGGTATACAATTCCTCAATTTTCGGAATTGAGTTGACAAAAATGGTAATATTCTTCGTAAGGTAAGTCTGGAAGAAAAATATCTTTCTGTATATCAGATGTCTCTCGAAAATTGACGCAATCAATTTTTTACCCTTACATACGGAATTCCATCATGTATTCGGGTACACACAATCCAAACGAGTTCGTGAATATCATATCCATTGAAGAAACCTGTGATGTTTCATTTATTACGGTAGAATATTACTATCGAAAGCTTGTAAGTTAGATAAAAAAACCGTAAAACTCACAACGGTCCTTCAAGTATGGATAATCTGCAACCTCCGCAATTTCAAGAACACAATGCACAGGAGTCTTCGTTTTGTCTATTGGTTGAAGCATCACACCGCCTTCTGCAATCTCAACTATTCGTCCAAACACAATAACTTCGCTGTCGTATGTATACTTTCTGCCCACAACAATCGTGTTTTTGTACCTAAGTGAATTAAGAAATACACAATACTATATTCACGAAGAAAGAGGAATACACTTTTTAGAATTAATCCGGTTTACTAAGTTATGGCCAAAAGCATCTGACGACGACGTGACGTATTCAAGAGAGTAAAACGATAAAAACCATAAAAATAGAGAAATACACCGAAGCGCTTTCGATTAAAAAATTAACAGGCTCTTGCTCAGCGAGCGACTTATGGCGGAGGGTTCAAGCTTTTTAGTTTACGTAGAATGTAAGCGTACAATTTATTTTCGAAGTAGGTTGCAATTTATCCCTTCTCGGTAGTAAATACAGAAAAATATACTGGTTTCTATGTGTTTAGCTTCCCTTTTCCTTTTCTCCAAGTCCCAGCGTTAAGGGTCAAGGGGATTACAAATTTTTCCAATTCTCATAGAGGGCTATAAAAAAGCCAGGAATTTCTTCAAGAACCAGCGTTAAGGGTCAAGAGGGTCACGAAATATTCAAGTCCCATAGAGGGCTATAGAACAGCCAAGAAATTTTCCAAGTCCAGCGTTAAGATTCCTGAGAGGGCCCCCAGTAACTAAAGAGATAACAGGTCTCCCGACAATAATGGTCAAGAATTTTTCCAAGTCCTATACAACAGCCATGAATTTCTTCAAGTCCCGGTATACAGGGTCAAGAGGATCAATTTTTCCAAGTTCCATATAGACAGCTACGGTGGAGCCAGGAATTTTTTCAAGTCCCAGCATACTGGACAGGTATCCCACCAATAAGATTCAAGAAGTCCCATAGAGAGCTATAGAAGAGCCAGGAATTTCTCTGAGTCCCAGCATACAGAGTCAAGAGGATTGTAATTTGCCATCTGAATAACGACAAACTAAATGTGCTCAACAGGTACATTACTCCGTTCGTTTTACTATCTTAAGTATGTCTTCGTCAAATATTCTTCCTTTTTAGAAAGTATAACAGCCACAGTCCATATTACTTACATCATTTTTCTGAGTTTGTAAAACAAGGAAAAGTCAAAATCCAGATCTTCGAAATCACAAGTCGTTACAAGGTCATCATAAACTGATTTTATGACAGCCTTTTCATTTGTCTTGTCATGGTAAATCAGTCTTGCAAGTACATTAGTCTTGCCCATACCCGGAGCGCACACTATGGGTCCAAGCACAGCTTCTTTCCTACGCAAATAGAAAACATAATTCAATAACCGCTTGTTCGTTTTCAAACACGACATAAATCTCTAGTAATCTGCCTGCAAATGAAAAACTTGAAATTTTGGTCCTCGTGAAGAGGTTACTAGGCGGATCGACGGTCGTGGCGAAATTGAGCACCAAAGATGCAATACTGATAGCGGAAATCGCACACGCTAAACACGGTAGCGCGATCTACGCGCAAAACAATGGGAAAGTAGTTACGGCCGAGGTGTCCACGGAAACAGACATGGAAGTCATCACAATCAAACTGGAACACCGCACTCACATCGGTAGTTGGGCCCCTGGAAAGGAGTGCCATTTTCATAATCCATCGAACCTGACGAACACGCCTACAAAAATAATCTTGGGCTACTTCAACAGCCATGGCAGTCAATGGGGATATGCGGAGAGTAATCAAAACGGCGAGCTGGTGTAGCAATGGGCGACAGTTAGGTTAGGTGTCCAGTTTTGCAGCACGGCACGGTACTGCACGGGGATACTCCCTGATTTTTGAATCACCAAAGAGGTATACGTTGAAATTTTTTTCAAAACTCTTTCAAGCCCTTTATTTTTTGGGGAAGGGGGGTGGGAGGGGTGGAGGTACTCGCAGGTTTTTAAATCGGAAAAAACATGAAACATGTCTGAACTTGGGATAGATTTCAATACAAATTTTTGATACAATTCCATGACAATTTGCCACATGAAAATTCGCCGCAAGTAATTCACCGCAGATGAAATTGGCTGCTTAAAAATTGACCGCAAGAAAATTGACCGCAAGAAAACTCACCAAATTTTAATTTTTTTTCCCCTCATCTTCAGCGTTGGATGCTAATTTCCCTTCATTGATTAGACCTACTTAGCAGTAGGCAAAGATCAGTACACGCACCAAGAATGAGAATTCTCAAAGTTTATTGTTGAGTTGAATATTTGAGAACAAACTTCTGACTGGAGAAGGGAGAATAATATATTATGCAGAATTGAAAAGCTAGCTGAAAGCTGAATTTCAGAAGCCAAAGCCTGATAATTTTGGGGAAACAAGCTGGAACTTGTTTTATTAATGGAATTGCAAATAAACTGTATCACATCACGGCACTAAGGCACTATATAGAGCCCTAACGGCACAAACCTCTTGCTGCCTCTTGCAAGCCCGTTGAACCATGTCAACTGTCGATTTAGGGTCGATTTTGAGTCATAGGCAATGTTGACTCCAAATTGACTGCAATTTGACGTCAAATTGACATTACGGTTGATTTTGATGGTAAATCAACTGCTTGACTACGTCGATTTAGAGTCGAAATATTGTCGACTAAGATAACATTTTGTCCAATATCATGTCGACTGTATTTCGACGTCGACTCTCAGGCTACCAAAAATTAGAACAATTTGTGCACCCAATGTCGACGGCAACAAATAGTCGATTTTTGGTCGACTACAATATTTTTATTGTTGACTCGTAATTGACTTAGAATCAAAGTCAATTTTGAGTCAATTTAGTTTGGCCCTAATGTTGACAAAAATCGACTGAAGGTAGTCTCATTGTCGGCGTCAAAATTGAGTCGACTCCTGGTTGATAAAAAGTTTGAAAAGGTCGACTCAAAATCAACGTCAATTTTTGGTCGACAAAAAATGTCTTTGTCAAGTAATGTAGACTGGACAGTTAATAAGGAGTCTATTCTCGGTCGAAACGGAACTAAGGAAGTTTTCAAAGGGAAGAATAAGAGCACATGGACGTGTAACTATTTATATTGAATCTCGTGTGATAAGAACAACAACCGAAAGCAATAAAATTTAGACAATAAAAAAAAACGAAAAGGAAAAATTATTTTAGATGGAAACAAAAAGAATTTGGATTATCACAACGAGTACTTCAACGCGACCGGTTTCGACCGTAACGTGACGATCATCATCTGGCAGTGAATGCAGAAGAAATAATTACGTTAATCGCCATCTGATTCCATATAATTTCCTATCATACGTGGATCAGCTATTTGTTCAATAAAAAACTTGAAATCGTAGATGTATCGAGTGAAGGGTGTGACGTATGTTGCGCTGAGGTCATTCAAGAGTTTTGTACCAATTGATTTGTAGGATGTTACAACTTCAGCCTCTTCGGCGCGATTCATGAAATTCCCTTTCGAGCATACGTAGATGAGTTTGCTAGAAATCTTGTCGAAATCGTGATTTTTTTCAAGACAATGCTTTGCCATAGCGGACTCACTCGGCTTCTTCGTATTATAGGCGGTGCGATGTTCGCCCAGAGGTATGTTAAAAGCTCGACCCGTTTGACCCACATATTGAGCATCACATTCACCACACTTTAATCTGTAGATCCCAGACTTCTTATGAGGTGGAAGAGGATCTTTCAGGCGAATAAGTTGGTTCACAGTCGTCAAAGGATAAAACCCAACGTGATAGTTATATCGTTTGAGTTCCCGGGCCAACAGATTCGAAATTTTTCCTAGATAAGGTAGACGTAACCAATGTTTCCGAGGTGAGGAGGAGGTTTGAGACGAAGGATTGCTTTCTCTTGGCTCGGAAAGAAGCAGGCGTAAGCTTTTCCAGATATGACGGGTACATTCGAAAGCAAAATCCTCTTCACTAAGGAAGTTTACTCGGAGTTGACTTAAAATCAACGTGAATTCTTAGTCTAAAAAAAATTTGAGCCCCGTTTAATGATGTCGACTTGATTTTGACTCCATATGGACCTGTTTTTTTCTGGAACTTCACTACTCGCAGATAAGTTATGCATTCATAGTTACTTAAGGAGGAATCAACTTACTATATTTTTGAGAAGCAAGCTACCGGTTAAAACGGTCGAGTAAGGAAATTGACTTCATATCGACGTCAATTGCTGATCGATTTTTAGTCGTAGAAAAAGGCTCACCTCAAATCGACTTGATGACGACGTCGATAGGGAGTCGATTTCCGGTCGAAGGCCACCGTCCACCTCAAATGGACTCAATAACGACGTCGATTTTGAGCAGTATAACAGACTGTCCACCCAGAATTGACTTCATAACGACGTTGATAGTGTGTCCATTTCCAGTCAAAGGCCACCGTTGATCTCAAATCGACTCAATAACAACGTTGATTTTGAGCAGTATAACAGACTGTCGACCCAAAATTGACTTGATAACGACGTTGACTTTGAGTCATACACTGAAACCAACAAGTCGATTTGACGTCAATTTGCAGTCAATTGCGGTCGATTTACAGTCAACATACCCCGGAACTATTTCGACTGGAAATTGACGTCAAATTTGTGTCGATTACTTATCAAAATAATGAGTCGATTTAAGGTCGATTTGACGTCACATTGACGTCGATTTAGAGTCAACATGGTTCAACGGGAGGCTGCTTGTTTCTTTCATTCATTTTATATGAAATGGCGCTGAAATATATGTAGGTACCAAAAAGAATAAGTTGAAATTATAGTACCAGTTAGTGTGTTTTATAAGCTCAACTTTTTTTTTCAGCGTAGTAAATTATTCTTCACCGCGGTGAATTTAACCCTGTCTCTGCGGCAAATTTTCCCGCGGTGAACTTCAGCAGCGGTGAATTTCCTTGCGGTGAATATTCTCGCGGCCAATTATTTGCGGCAAATTCTCCTGATACCTTCGAGATTACAAAAGCCTCTTAGAACGGAATGTGATTTAAAATTATAGACGGGGTCTACAGCGGATGACACTGAAATTTCACAAAAATCAAGGAGCGTGGTTCATAGAGCAATGACTCCTGCAGATAGAGCCGAGGAAACATTGGAGAAGGAATTATAAATTTTTATAACCAGAAGGAATTGATGATTTTAAAACATAGATATTTTTGTACCTCAGTCCAGGGGTGGAATAGATTTTATTTTAGAGGAAATTCTCAATTCAAGATCTCTGTAGACCAAGAAAGAGAAAGAACATTGTTGATATGATAGACTAGGGAATCCTGATTTTTCTAGGTCTTTCAAGCATGTGTGGATGTACTTTTAAAGTAGACAAATTTACAATCGAGATAAAGAAACATTGAAGGAAGACTCGATCAAAAAGATTGAAGGATAAATTGAGGTACAAAATCCCAGAATTTTTCTGTAAGAGGTTAGAGAAAAATAAAAAGAATTGACGAAAAGAAACACAGAAAAAAAAACTACTCGAATTAACATTTTTGATTGTCGCGGACGTTCACACTTGATCCTTTACATAGGTACCTAGTAAATGAATTATAATTTCAAATATATGTTGTCTGATGAGATACGATATTTCTTTCTATTCCCGGAACACGGATATGTGTGTCCACTTCATTTTTTTTGTCATCAGCTCGTCAGAATACCGAAAAATACTTCATTGCCTTCGTAAATGTTTGAAATTGTACTACGCTCTCAGCAGCAGCTGATCTACAACAGAACATAACGCGACGCCGTAAGCTACTTGAGAAAGATTGACGTTTGATAGGTTCTACAGTCAGGTGGTGGCAGGCGGTAGTGGTGGTTCCCCTTTCACTCTTCTGTCATTCAAACCGATGACGTATCACTCTCACTTGCATTTCGAACAGGACCCTATTACGGAAAACGGCATCCCCTATTTTACTCGAGAGTCTCGTAAACTGTTTTATTTTTCGTACGTAGCGAGGATTTCTCACATTTCAAAAAACAATGTTTACGCAATAATTTAGTACAAATACCAAGAGATAAAAACAAACAAACGTACCTTAAGAAGATCTAAAAATAAAAGCTAGGTAATTGAATTAGTATTTTACGCCTCGTACTCGTGAAACAAAATCAGCTACCCGAGCACCAAAACTTATTTTTGACAAAATCTACAATAATCATGACTGGTACTTACATCTTTTCGTAAGGGCCGATGAAGGCGTGGAATATCAAAGAAGACATCATGTTTGTATACAGCCTAATTTTTCGAACACATAAAATTTTCCGGTATTATTCTTGATAATGCATGAACATTGCCGCACAAACAGAAAATATGAGCGCACATAGAAGTCTTCGTTTGATGCAGGAAGGGTAAGAATACTTCACCCTCTAAAATACAAATCCTCCCACTTCTTTTTTTCCCAGTTTCCGTCAAAGAACGAATGAATCAATCAATAACGAGGCAACAAACCCCATGTCCAAGCCTGGTGGACATCTTATTATAGCGTTCCGTATGGATTGCATACAAAGGATAGGTAAATAAATAATAGTTCCTTTTTACCATCTGTTATCTTTTCAAATTGATAGAACAGCCGGAGAAAATTCTAGTTGGTTTAATTGTAACGAGGAAACAGTTGTACAAAAAATTGATGACACGTTATTATATATTAAACCGCTACCTAACTTCTGCCTATAATATCACATCTCACTTTACATAGCTACTGCAATGAAAAACTTGAATTTTTACTGAAATTTTAAACTGCACACCAGAGATAGCGCGCTTATCTGTGTACGTGTACAAAAAACAATGCCGATTAAGGGCCAGAATGATTTTTTTCTTTTAAATTATGTCACCAGTTCAATGGGAGTTTGCGTTAAATTCACTCCAGCCCAAAAATGCAAAACTTTAAATACATACCTCAAAGCTATACAAAATTTATATCTCAATTCTATCTTCAATTTGCGCTCCTATCAAACTTTCTACTACTTTTCTGAGCCGAGTTATGGACCAAGATGGGCTTAAAAATCGACCAATTGGCCCAAATTCGCAAGCACCAAAAATTGATCTAACTTCCATACTTTTCAAATGTCATTTCGGAATTATCCCTATGATATCTTGGGTCCATTTTCAGTTGCTTTGTCCTCAAAATCTACCAATAATTTTATTCTCTATTTTGGGTCACATTTTTGATAAAAATTGCCAGTCAATTTCTGGGCAGATATCCCTAGAACATAATTTGGTCTTTTTTCAGTCAGACCAGAAATCGACCACAATTGACAGCAAATTGACTCATTCTTCGAACCGAAGTCCTGCAATCGACGTAGGAATCAATTCGATTATGATGACCTTTGATATTTGACTTCGACAAGAAGTCGATTTGGGGAAAACGATTCTTGTGTCAATGCCCGGTTTAAAAATAGAAAATGAATAATATAAATTTCGCTCGTCCCAAAATGAAGTCAATTTTGAGTTGGTAGTTTGATGCCTACTTTGAATAGACGTCAAAATGCAGTCGATTTGAAGTCCATGAGATTTTGTTCGCTGTACATTCGACGTCGATATGAGGCTGATTTCGTCCTAGAGCTTGCTTCGCATAAGTATAGCACGTGAATTCCTCTTTGAGTAACTATGAATGCAGAACTTATCTGCGAGTAGTGAAGTTACAGAGAAAAACAGTTCGACATGGAGTCGAAATCAAGTCGACATCACTAAACGGAGTTCGAATTTTTTGTAGACCAAGAATTTACGTCGATTTTAAGTCAATTCCGGGTAAACACTCTCAGCTCCGTGATCGACCAAGAATAGACTCCACATTGACATGAAAATGAAGTCGAAATTAAGTCGACGTTAATTGAGGAGGACCCGTCCTTAGCTACGGAGCCCAGACTTGGTCTTTGACCAAAGACCAAACAACAAAATTACAGAAAAAACAAAGATCTATGGAGAGGAAAATTTTGGGATTAAGAATAAGGGATGAGGTCAGTAACAGGAAAATAAAGTCGGAAACACAAAGTAAGGAGATAAGGTATACAATCAAAAAACTAAAATTTAGCTATGCAGGCCATATTATGATAAGAACACGACAGGACAAATGGAATCGCAGGGCAACCGACTGGACTCCATATGGGAATGAAAAAGGGAAGGGTAGACCATAAATGAGGTGGAGGGATGAAATAAGAAAAAGAGTTGGTGAAATATGGAGAAGCATTGCTTGGGACAGAGACCACTGGTGGAGGATCGGAGAGGACTATGCCCGTGAATGGGCCGATGATCTTTAATTTTAATCCATGTAATTAACTACTTTACTTAGAAATAAAAGGCTATAATTGACGAGTTCACATTTTTTGTCGACCAAAAATCAACATCGATTTTGAGTCGACCTTTTCAAATTTTTTATCGACCAAAAGTCAACTTCGACGCCGACAATCCGTCTACCTCCAGTCGATTTTCGGTCAACATTAGGGCCAAACTAAATTGATTCAAAATCGACTTCGATTCTAAGTCAACATTTGTTGCCATCGACACAGGGTGTACAAATTGTTCACATTTTCTCATATCAATCACATTTTTGGTAGCCTAGGAGTCGACGTCGAAATGCGGTCAACATGATATCGAACAAAATGTTTTCTGAGTCGACGATATTTCGACTTCAGATCGACGTCGTCATGCATTCGATGTACCTTTGAAATCGACTGCATTTCTATGGACTTTGGTGAAGTTTAATTGACTTGGAAATTCTGTCGACTTTGAGTCGACATTGCCTATGACTCGAAATTGACCCTAAATCGACGGTCAACATGGTTCAATGGGATCATTCAATTCTAACCGAAATTGCCAAACCAATTTCTGGGCAGATTTACCGAGGTCATATCTTGTGTCCATTCTCAGTCGATTTGTCCTCAATGTCTACCGATATTTCCATAGTCTTTTTCAGTGGGGTGAGCCTTACGGTCACTCAAGATTGATCAACAATACAGTAATTATTTGGGCTGATATTTGGAAGAATCAACTGTCATGTTGCTTGCAAAAGTTGCACCTGTCTCAATATAATCCTGCTAACAAGATTGCCAACTTCATTCTGCTCTTCTCTCGCTTGAGGAAGGCTCAGATGTAGTCTGGTTTTCACTTGTTTCATGTCTTTGCCCTGGTCTCATCCTTATGGGAATTTTTATTGTGGCAGTGATTCTCAAATCTGCGAGCTCGCGGGTCCAAGCCCCCCCCCCCCTCTGTAGTTTCTAGCTTATCCTGATATAATGAAAAGACGTAGGCTCTAGGCTAAGAAAACGCTGAGAGCCATTATGAAGCTATTAGCTTGTACGTGACGTCATAGGTTTAGTGACGTCATAAATTCGGTGACTTCATAAATTTGGTGACGTCTTAGACCATATAGTAACATAGACCGCCGATACAATGTGTAAACGACGTTATCAGTTATCGGAAGACTGGAGGCTAGAAATAAGACGGTGGGTTTTCAAGTAGACATTTTGGTAACCCGCGGGGTAAAAGGATGACATGGCCTCGCCCATCGCTATATTTAACGCCGTTAAACCCACCGTCTTATTTCTGCCTCCAGTGTTCCGACGTACTTCTTATCGCAATCCGCGGTCTATGTTACTATATGGTCTAAGGGTGACGCCATAAGTCGGTGACGCCATGAGTCGGTGACGCCATGAGTCGGTAAAATAAAATATATAACTTGTCTAGACGACTATTCGATGAGATGAAACAAAGAATTTTTATTGCACTTTCGTCTTTTAACACATAAAAATTTTTTTTCTACAATCGCCGTGAGTAATCTCTTTCGTTTTCTTGTTCTTTCACGATCCTTGTACTGCTGCTCCGTTCTTTCGTGTCGAATAGCTCTGTACTCTTAGTAGTATAATTGATCCTGAAGAAGAACGTTGTCGTTCGAAACGTCGATCAAAAAAATTTTTATGTGTTAAAAGACAAAAGTGCAATAAAAATTCTTTGTTTCATCTCATGAGTCGGTAACGGCATAAGTTGGTGACGTCATATATTTGGTGACGTCATAAGATTGGTGACGTCATAAATTTTGTGATGTCATAAGTCAATGACGCCATAAGTTGGTGACGCCATAAGTTGGTGACGCCATGAGTCGGTAACGGCATAAGTCGGTGACGTCATAAATTTGGTGACGTCATAAATTTGGTGACGTCATAAGTCAATGACGCCATAAGTTGGTGACGCCATGAGTCGGTAACGGCATAAGTCAGTGACGTCATAGGTTTGGTGACGTCATAAGATTGGTGACGTCATAAGTCAATGACGTCATAAGTTGGTGACGCCATGAGTCGGTGACGTCATAAGTTTGGTGACGTCATAAGTTTGGTGACGTCATAAATTTGGTGACGTCATAAATTTGGTGACGTCATAAGTCAATGACGCCATAAGTTGGTGACGCCATGAGTCGGTAACGGCATAAGTCAGTGACGTCCTAGGTTTGGTGACGTCATAAGTTCGGTGACGTCATGAATTTGGTGACTTCATAAATTTGGTGACGTCTTAGACCGTATAGTAACATAGACCGCCGATACAATGTGTAAACGACGTTATCAGTTGTCCAAAGACTGGAGGCTAGAAATAAGACGGTGGGTTTTCAAGTAGACATTTTGGTAACGCGCGGGGTAAGAGGATGACATAGCCACGCCCATCGCTATATTTAACGCCGTTAAACCCTCCGTCTTATTTCTGCCTTCAGTGTTCCGACGTACTTCTTATCGCAATTGGCGGTCTATGTTACTATATGGTCTAAGGGTGACGTCATAAATTTGGTGACGCCATAAGTCGGTGACGCCATGAGTCGGTAACGGCATAAGTTGGTGACGTCATATATTTGGTGACGTCATAAGATTGGTGACGTCCTTTTGGTGACGTCATACGTTTGGTAGCGTCATACGTTTGGTAGCGTCATACGTTTGGTAGCGTCATAAGTTTGGTGACGTCATAAGTCGATGACGCCATAAGTTGATAACGGCATAAGTCGGTGACGTCATAAGTTTGGTGACGTCATAGATTTGTTGACGTCATAAGTCGGTGACTTCGCTTGCTTACAACACCTGAAACATACTGAAAAGAGGCCCAGTAATCTCATCAGCATGAAATAATATACTAAAGTAGACTTGTACTGGACCAAGAAGCGGGACGAACGAGCGGAGCGAGTGAGGCCTCCTAATCTCATCATCCTGAAAAGCCACGAGTTGATTTTCTTATAAATATACTAAAGAAGACTTATACTTAGACCAAGAAGCGAGACAGATCAAGCGAGTGGGCCGCTCTAAAGCCTTAGCCTAGAATTCTAAAATATTTTTTGTCTCGCATTATCCACAACATATCGGATTGGGCAAAATTTTGAAAAGACATGAAACGTGATCTTTATCTTTTTGGCTGCGCCCCCCTTATTGATTCTCTCTCTCTCTTTCCGACAAAAGTAGTCTAAATGTAGTCGTCCGTTCTTCATTGCCCAAACATTGATCTTTTCTGTCAAAACGGTTTATTTATAGGAGTCCGTTTATATTGCTACAGTGTAGAGTAGACTATGACAGACTACATTTCCCAGAAATTGACCTATATTTCCTGTATGAAGTGGTCTTATGATGATGGTCTATTGACACTGATTGAATATCGGCTATGAGAGATCATTTTATGTGGTCGAGATTCCTTAAAAATTGTCAAAATATGGTCGTATGCTGAGGAAGTATGGCCAATGACTGAGGATAGAGTATTTTATGGTACCTAGACATCACCTACAAATCGATCAAGTTTTTCAGTCAAAATGTCTAAATATAGTAGGGAAGAGCGGAAGTAAAACGACCCAGCCCCTTTGACAAAGCTGCTCGGGTTTGCCTGGTTTGTAAACTTTGTGGGCAACACTATGACTCTATTTCAGCTCACGATGTTGAACGGGATTTTCTTTATTGAACGATGAGGTCCAGATAATATGAAGGTGAAAATGTAAGATGAAACCATTCTTTACAGAACAGAAATGGGTCGGTAAGAAAGCAGCGAGTTTCATAATTTTTCTCGGTGTTCAAAGTTGATGAATATATTCAAATAAACTATACAACAACAAGAAAGAATAGGAAAAAAACAAAAGATATGCGAAAAAATTAGGAAAAAAAAAAAAAAAAAAAGAAAAGAAGATTTTCAACAATTAGAATAATTAAAATCTAAGCAATAATAGTAAAAAGTAATAATCAATGGTTTCTCGCACGTAAACTAAAATCAAATCTAAATTCCTAATAGCAATAAATTATTTCTATCTATGGATGAGACGAGGCATACACCAAAAAGGTGGTGAAAGTTGAATTTTTACTACTGCGCTTCTAGTTTGAATTCTTACGGACGACATTGTTATCCAGAATGTGTCCTGGAAATGATAGAAAAGTACCAACGATAAACTATGGTACGAAAATCTAGAAAATAAACTTGAAATATTTGAGATATTGCGACTCACCGAGCTCACATGAGCCTGCATATTGTGATTCAATTACGTAACCTTTTTGACACGAATCACGGATCATATCACACCAAGTTTGATAAGTCTGATTGTTTGTACCACATAGGAAGTTACCAATGCGAGCTGTTTCAACGCCCTCGTAGCAGTTTTTACAGGAGACGCACCTCGGGAGTCCACTTTTGCGATCCAACAAACATTTTTCGTCAGCTGCGCAGACGATACTATCGCAAGTAGCATTGGCTGAAAGAGAGATGATTTCAACCATTATTGTAAGAAAAGGCCTCTATTAAATTCCGATGTGAAATGTACTTCAAAGACACGATGCAAAAGTTGATCCTCTTCATTGAATTGTATGAATTTCCTAGCTTAGATTCGGACCGTACAGTCACAGATCAGAGAACTTGGAGCTACTGATCAAAATCAGATGGGCATCACATGGATATGTTCTTTGGCAGGAACATTTTTGCGGGTAACTCCTCCACTTAGCCCAGCTGTTTAACCGTAACCGTCTTCCCAGTACTTGCAAGCCGCTAACTTATGAGAGAACGGGCAGAAAGACACCCATGAATAAGGGTGTCGGTGGTTGTTTATTTACGGTAGATACCAAGAAAATACCTATCGAGGAGGAGGAGAGAAATAGTGAGGTCAGGGAAGTTGATCCTCGGTCTTCCAATTTCAATCGTGAAAGTAATGGACCGGCAAAAAGCATTCAGAAAAACGAGGAACTCGTTGGGTTGAGGTGTTAGTTCAAACACAAAATACGTCATCAACAAATCTCCTCCAAAAAAAGATTCAATAGAGGAGAAGATGCCCTGATTGGAAAATTTCACTTTCAAGTCTGAACATGAACATTTCGGATATCGAAGAACCTAGTGGAGATCCAATCAGGATTCCAATGTCAGGAGAAAGTCTACAGATGGAGTCATCAACCTTCTTAGTCCTCCTAACGAGCTTATAATCCAATAACTGTGTTATCGACAGAGATTATAAATAAGAAAGACCACTGTTTCGTAAAATACTCTCTCTGTCACTTCACTTCCCTTCGTGCGTGTGTTTACCTTTGCACGTATCTCTATAAGCAATTGTGATAGCTTTGCCGCTATAGCATGACGCCGACTGTAGATGGCACGTATTCTGGTAGGTGATACCGTCATCACCACAGACAGGAACTTTCCAATGACTCGCACGGGTACACCCGAAATCGCAACTAACGCAGTGCGCATTCATGTATTGGTCTTGAATACAGTGTTTTCCGCGTTTACATTTGACATTCTTGCACGATGCTGAAATGATATTGAAATTCTTGCCATTACTTTCATCAAAAAATTAGGTAAGAGATATGAAGGTGAAATGAAAATATGATATCTATACTTACTTTGGCAAATTCCGTAATAGTTGACTTTCAACAAATGATCTTTGGCTCGACATCTTTGCTTCTTAAGTCGACAAACCGATTTATATGTTCGGTTATCGGTACCACAAACAGCGCCTTTCCTCTGAGTGGATTTTTTGCATTTTGGCGCGCAAACGCATACCGGCTTCTTATCTCGGATGACACATTTTTTATTTTTAGTGCATTTGACCGTGTCGCACGAATCTGTAAAATCAAATGTTTTCAAAAATAAGGCAATCTCGTAATTTGGCTCTCAACTTTCTAGAGCTCCATGTCAAGACTCCATTTGCCTTGGAAAATCATCTACTCAACTGGGCCCTTGATAATTTTTGGGATCACCTCGACTTTGGAGAAAATTTGCCTCCAATGGACCCACACACATTGTTCTCTATATTTTCCTCTTTCTTCTTTCCCCCCCCCCTTCCCACCCCTCTTCAACCGTGATTATTTCCAATGTTTTGTATCGTTATAATTCAAATCTTGCTTCATGACTTCTTCCATGAACCCCGGTAAACATTCATCTTGTCTGAAGCACCTGTTGAAGCACTGATCAGGGCTTCATAAGGGTAGTAATTCCCATTGAAGCCCTCTTGAAGCCCTGATCAACTGGGCCTCTCAGTGCTTCAAGCAAGCTTCAAGAGTGCTTTAAGCAAGCTTCAAGATGGCTTTAAGCAAGCTTCAAGATGGCTTCTACTGGGCTTCTCAGTGCTTCAAGCAGGCTTCGAAAGGGAAAAACAAGGGTAGTAATTCCCAAGTGCTTCAGAGTCCTCCAGAGTCCTTCGGATTGTTTACCGGGACAGTAGATAGTATAAAATAGAAGGAGCGGGTAATGGGAAGAGAGACTTTGCGAGTATATGAGTATCGCGGGTTGGTCATTCGGGGCCCATAGTCACTCAAAACTTGAAATTTTTCGAAATTTCTTCCGTACAAGAATGTGAACGGAAATTTTTTTGAAACATCCCCCGATAAAATCACGACCCAGACGGCAAAGTTATTTGCAAGAAACTACTCCTAGCAAAATTAATTGCAGATTTCACCTTAAAAAAGTTACATTCACACGAGTTGGCGGATTCTCATTATGCCCTCCCCCCTCAACAATTCCGAATTCTGCTCAATATCCAAGTTTTACGTCCAGCTTCTAAGAGGAAACCTGTTTCACCTGAAGGTTTTTACAGAAAATATCCCATGTCCGCCGTTTTTCGAAAAACAGTGATCTGTAAGGAGGCAAGAATTGCGACTCAGTTCAGGGGTTTGAAAAAATTATCATAGGTTAGCCATAATTGAGGACGTGTCTGGCGAAAGGGCGTCCGCACAATGTATTTCTTATGAAACAAACGCCCTTCTGCCAGAACCCTCCTCAATTACGTATCTAAATGAATAAGGATCAAGAGAACTGAGCCTTTTGTAAGATAAATTATTCTATTTTCCAGAGAAAAGAGACAATATTTTTACCTTACATAATACCTAGTTTCTTTCAGTGGTCATTCCTTCTAGTACGTCTATCCGGCTTAGTGTGACAGTACGGTCAACCTTGGATTGCTATTTTTGAACCTTCAAATTGCCAGTTTGGAGAATGGTGTCTCTACTTATCCAACTGAAGACTTATTTCTCTTGATCGTTACGGTTCACGATACATACATTGTTTCGACTTACCACGAAAGTATAGGTATTCGCAGAGCGTAATTTCAATAGGGAGGACTTTTTCGAAAAATTTGTCGTACGTCGCGCGCCGTCCGGCCAAAACAAAAATCGTACAAGTCCAACATTGTTTGCAAAAATAGTTCAAGTCCTCCTCCTATCATGTATACGTAGCACGGATTGGACTTGCAAAAATTTTGACTTTCCAAGCTATGTAGGGAACGTTTCGACCTCCGACGTAATCCGACCCTACCCTGTCTGATGACGTCATTCGACCCCAACCCTGTGAAGCTATGTATTATAGGAGGGGACTTGGAAAACGACGGCTTCCTCAACAACGTTGAACGAGGAGCGCAGGGAAGCTGTTCTATGGGTTGATCAAATTTCCCTGAGTCTCATGTGGCTTGAATGTAAGAATTTTTCCAAGTCCTTTCTCTTCCAATACCATATATCAAGGCTCAAAACACAAAATTTTGTTTCAAGTCCTACTCCTATCCTATATTATGTCTCGAGAATCAAAATTTCTCGACATCCCCTTTCTATCATACATAGCTCGAGAGTCGAAATCTTTCTAAGTTTTTGGATGGAAGGCGCACGGCGTCCGGCAAATTTCTTGACCTCCCCCCCCCCTCCCTCGTAGAGCAGGTTCTGTCTTGTCGCTTTACCGTATTTTACAGAATTCGGTTCATATTATAGGACAGGGAGCTGAGAAATCAGATTATTGCAGCCAAAAATTTCACCTTCGGCTTAAACTTACGACGTTGAAAAATATGGCTCTTGACTTTTGGCTTCATGAAAAATTCAGTAGGGTTTGGCTCAACTTGGTTCCCTAATTTAGCTGACTTTTGGCTCAATTCAGCGGATTTTTGACTGATCATTGTCATGAAGCGTTGAGTGTACGGAAGAAATGATCAGGAGAATTGGGACCTCGTTA
Organism: Aspidiotus destructor; assembly: GCA_035079395.1. Classification (NCBI taxonomy): domain Eukaryota; kingdom Metazoa; phylum Arthropoda; class Insecta; order Hemiptera; family Diaspididae; genus Aspidiotus; species Aspidiotus destructor. Next base: position 18,601,966 of record JAVHKZ010000016.1, read on the forward strand.
CCATTGTGAATGATACCTATTTTTCAGATTGTGTTCATATTGACTGGATGACTTTACAGACTTCAATGCGGAACCGCTGTATTTCTGTCTTTGACTTTGGTGGAAATAAGAAATATTGTTGAAAATCTGTAATTTTTATAGCTGCATTTTCCTACTTGGCTAAAAGTTGGAAAAACTAAGAAAAACCTTGAAAACTTGGCGGCTTATCCCGGCTTTTGGCTTAGAAAGGTTCAAATAATGCTGACTTTTAACTTTGATCTTATCAATAAAAATGCAACTGAATTGAGCCTTCGGCTTTCCGCTGGCTACAATTCTCTGAAAAAAATCGACCCCCGACCCTGTTACGTTACGATTTGGTGGTATCATTTTGGCCGGACAGCGGACGTCGCACGCTGTACGCCCCTCATGGAACAGGTTCCCACTTAAATTTCGACCTCCGAGCTATATATAGGAGTGGGACTTGGGTGTAGTAGAGACTTGGAAGAATTCTCACTTTCAAGCTACATACATCAAGATACAAGGGACTCAGACAGACTTGAGAAACTTCGAAATTTCAATTTGGAATCAATCTCAATACCAAAACCAACTCGACCCATAAAACAGATTCCTTGTGTTCCTCGTTTTATTTCATTAAGGAAGTCGTCATTTTTTCGAGTCGCTAAAATAAGTGACAGCCATCACCTCCTTAGGAACGATAATCTTTTGCAGGAATGGCATTGAACTTGGTTCCAAGGAATAATTCATAAAATAGAGTCCCGGTTGCATGAAGGAGAAAAAAAGGAATTATAAGGTGGCTCACTTTGGCAAGCGACACATGGCACGCCGTTACCTAACGTGCGCAACCTGAACAGAACATCGTATCGCAAATCGTCCGGAGAGTACGCTGTCAAGCTACTGCCACCGGAGCAGCAATTCTCTTTGGACACTTTATACTTGAGCGTCTCCTTGCAATAGCCATCCGTTTCCATTGCGTACCAACAAATACCTCCTGAAACTGTTCAAAGCAGATTATTAATTAACCGCTGAATGCGAGATTGTTTCCCAGCATCGATGATGTAGACAGACGAGTTCCTTAATAATCTCATTTTTCCTTCTACCTTAATTATATTTTCTCTTACTCGCGATTTTTCAATGATATGTTCAACTCCATCATCCCAGTTTGATGATAAGATGCAGCAGAAACACATATAAATTATCGTAATTGTATAATCAGGTAGACGTATCAACACACCCGTCTCTTTCACTTACCGCCTGTTCAAAAGTGCAATGGCACTCAACGCCAATACATTGCAAGAATTCCATGCCATCAGTTATTATTTCTTTTAACAGGCATAGAGCCGAATATCATTTGCAAGTTTGAAAAAAGTCTCCATTTCGATACATTTATAACTCTACCACGAATGGTTCACATGATTTGTAACAGTTGAAAAAAAAAACTACAGGGTCGGAATGTGGTTTATGAATCAGAGCCCTACACTATTAAAACATTGCTTATACGACATGAATGAAATTGATTGCGTGTCAAGATAATATGACCATTACCTTCCGCAATGTTTTTTCGTCCTCCTCTTATAGAAGAGAAGAAAAAAGAAAAGAGAATTCGCGTATATCAAGTTCATCAGTCTGTCAGCAGACGAGTTTCCTTGTCTCAAAGTTTACCATAACGTGACCATAACGAACCACGACTCATTATTTTAATTTTACAATCCGTCTTCTACAACGATTCTCTTAATATCAGCACGTGTTTACGATCAGACGCAATAGTTTAAATTCCTTTTGTCTTCAGAGAAAATTTGAGAGTTCTATGTTTTTTTTTTTTGTTTTTTGTTTTCAGGGGCATAATGTTCCCGATGAAGACTTTTGTCAACACTTACGTGGCATCTTGATGGAGGCTAAGGAAACCATCGAGCCTTGTCTCGAGGTTCAGTTGGGATTTTCCACATAGGGTATTATTTACTTGAGGAAGTGTGTGATTCCTGAGTGCAATCTCTCAATGGTGCTCCTTAAAGAACGGTTCTTACTGAGATGCTGGAGAACGGGATCCTCTCGATGCAATGATTTTGTTGATGGTGCCCAATTAGGGGCAGAATACGGGTTGACGGGTCCCATCGCTATCGGCTAGGAGACAGGTGTCAATGGACAAGTGGGATATCGGTCTAGGTGACACGAATCCGATGCCGGAGCCAACCAACCTCAGATAAGATGCTAGTGTGAAGGTTCTTCCAGCTGTGGCATTCTGGCTCTGCATCCGAGATGGGGGACTTGTTACTCATTTGCGATTGGACTAGTAGCCATCTGAGGTGGTTTTATGTTTCCCCCTTTCGAGGGAGAGGAAAATTGTGATACCGTTAGCGTGAGGCATATTTTGTGCACTGGTTGTTAAAGGCAGTTATCGATTGCGGTTTTAATTTCAAAAAAAGTATAATTTTTCAGGTGGATGGAAATTGTCAAATGGAGTCCAAAAGCAGTGGAAACAAGTGATTAAAAGTATTACGATTATATACGTTGAGTTGCCTTCAAGGTGGATGTAGGTGCCTGTATGGTCCGTGTTGAACTCTTTGAAAAATCAATAAAAACATAATGAGTCGGACTGCTTTACAAAAAGACTCGAGGAAATTTCCAAAAATTGTGAATTCAGAAAAAATTGCGCGCGTCATAGGCATAGCATGTGTTCACAACTGTAAAATTCAATACACAGCTGGTCTATTTGTCGACGAAATTTCAAGAAACGCATTACTTATCGGGAATTGCACGAAGTAGGGCAAAGCATGAATTAATTACAACGATCACCTGGGAATGATCGAAAGAAAAATCGTATTTCACCAAAAGAAAACAATTTCATTCTTGATTATTTTACTCATGCTATCACTCGTACGTACGTCTGTTGAAGAAGAAATAATGGCTGAAAGGATACCCATTGATGTACCACACTGTCAAGTGGAAGTGGACAAATTACGGGAGAAGTATGCCAGCCAAGGAGGTTTACAATATTTCCTCAAGAAATCATTCCATACTTCTAAGGATCGTTCGGAATCCAACTATTGTTCGAGTCAATATGATCGGGATGAGCAAAATACGCGTGCGTCGAAAATTGATCCTCCTCCGGGTAGATCATAATTCTGAGGTAAGTTTCAAATGAACTTAGTAATCTTAGAGTGGTAATTCTTGTACTTCAACGTAGTTCAGAGAACCGAGTACGATATTTTTTCTAAAAATACATTCTTCTTTATTCCAGAACTATTTTGACTATAAATAAAATTGACCTACTTTCAATCTTTAAGAGAAAATATTTCACCCTAATACCGCAAAGAAATTTCTGTTCTACGTTTTATCAAGTGACACATCGGAACCTATTTTTTCAAGATACAAAGTATTTTGCAAGGAAAATAAAGTCGTACGATAAAAATGTGGCAACGTTTATTTAGGAGAAACTCCTTCATGAGAACAATAAGGAGTCACAATATTTAGACAATATAAACTGCGCGACTGCAGGAAACTGGTTCGTAGTTTGCTGGCGTCGAATATCGAGTATAATACACAGCATCTTGTCACGGATATTATCTTAACGCACTATATCGTAGGGGAAGAAATTAAAAAGAAAGGCTGTCGACGAGCTAGCAGGGGTGACAACGAGAACACAATAATTGTGTGTCCAGTGGTTGTGATCTCTTGATTTTCGACAGCATCGAAATGTATCTAGCACACTTACAGTATTGTGAGCGTACGGTGTACTCGTGTATTCATAGCTCTGTGCGGAGTGCGTATCGTTGCTTAATTGTTGAAAATTAGTGAGTGTTGTACTCGTCAATTTCGTATTCGGTGAGTAGTCACTGACTCTTTTTCTTGGATTATTAATCGGAACTATTATGATGTAGTTAAGCGTCGAATAGGTGTCGTCTATAATCTCAATGAGAGAAGAGAAAACTATGAATGAATTGTTATCGGTGCTGATTCCGAATTAGGGAACCCAGTGCACACGTATGATACGTGAGAATACGATGAAATGTTATCGGGACGCCGTGAGTGCGTGCCTGATGGGTTTTCTACAGTGGTCAGTGTGGTGGACCTTCGGGCGTAGTGTACGCACCTGTAGATTGAGTTTGAGCAGAGAACGAGTCTTGTCTTAGGGTTGAACCGGGATTTCCCAGAGGGGGTATTGGTTAGCCGGAGCTGGATGGAAGTGTGTATCTTCGCCAGAATGGTAACATTACCTGAGTGAAATCTCTCGATGGTGTTCTTTGAGACGGTTCTCGGTGTGACTCTGAGAACCGTGGTCCTGTCGGTGTGACTCCGAAGGACGGGACTCTCTGGTGCTGACTCCAGAGAGTGATTCTCGCGGTGCTGACTCCGGAGAATGATCTTGTTGTTGGTGCTTCGGCCAGGTACAGAATGCGGGCCAACGGGTCCAGGTCATTCTGTCGGCCAGGAGGCAGGTGTCGATGGATAGGTGAGACGCCGATCCTGAAGATGCCAAGGGCTGGAACACAAATCCGATGCTGGGGCCGGCCAACCTCAGATAAGGTGGTAGTGTGAAGGCTCTTCCAGTTGTTTGGACAGTACAGTGGCATTTTGGCTCTGTACCCGTGCTCGGGGACTCGTTGCTCATTTGTGGTCGGACTAGTAGCCAGCTGAAGTGGTTTTGTGTGTTCCCTGATTGAGGGGAAGGAGAATTGTGATACTTTAGCTGGTGAAAGTCGACGTAAGAGATATTTCGTGCACTGTTAGTTGACGGCAGTTATGGATTGTGGTTTTAACAAAAAGAGCTCACCTTCGTTTATTTTCCAGGTGATTGGAAACACTATCGAGTAGAAGTTGAAAATAGGACGAACAGGTAATTCAAAGTAGGTTTATGTATAGGTTGCCTGTAGGGTGGATGTAGGAGCTCGTGTGACGCGGGTAGTCTACAGATATCTTACACAATAATTTTTTGATTTTGACAATCGATTATCTTTCGATAAATTATTATGTGGAAAAGTTGAGATTCTTTTTAGTTTTACTAGAAGATACGTTCTTATTTGCTTGAAAATCTAAATTTTACCGACTTTTCGCAGAAAAGCGAGTATCACACCCGTCACAGTTGTGGCAGAAAAAGGGGGAAATGAATTTTCTCGACGTTTTTTCTAGTTTTTTCGGTGCCACAATTTTTCCAAGTCCTCCTAAATTACTACATTTATTTGCCTTTTTACCAAAAATTTTTCAAATATATTAATTGAATCAGAGCCCTCGAGCTCTCCGGAATCTTTGAACGTGGAGATACATGGATTGCAAGCCTGGGGAGCCGGAGCTAGGATCTGGAGCTATAATTTGATCTTGAAAAAAGCCGAAAACTCTGCTCTTTTGGTCAGCTATCCTCAGCTCTTTGGGAGCAGCTCCGCTCTTTCCTTTTCAAGGAGCTCAGGAGCTGCTCTTCAGTCAAAATGACAAAGAAAAAAAGGAGAATTCGACAAATTTCAAAATCCAAAGCCCTAAGGCTTGAAGCTCGAAGTAGAGACAACCCGACTAGAGAGAGAGAGAAGAACCGGCAAACAAAGAACCATTGAGGAACCCTATGAAAGCCCACACCAAGTGGAAAAAAAACCTAATATCAGCTCTGCTTGTTTTTTTTCCTCCTTGAGGCTCCGCTCAGAAGATCAAGAGCTTCAGCTAGCTCCGCCTCCGCTGCAAAAATCCAGCTCTTTGGCTCCGCTCCGCTCTTTGAGAAACTGGAGCCAGGAGCTGGAGCCGGAGCCAGTTCCTTTTTTTCTTCTAGCTCCGCTCTTGAGATCGAGAGCTTCAGCTCCGGCTCCGCTCCGCTCTTCGATCTTTGAGGAGCAAGAGCTGGAGCCGGAGCCGGAGCTAGAAATCACCGGCTGCCCAGGCTTATTGGTTTGCGTGTAACCACTTTTTGGTTGAAGCTCACATGTACCTCGGCTCATTATTTTGGCTCCTTATTCCCTCACATCTGATTAGTTTGCTCCTTATTCTGAAACGGTTCCCACATATCTCGTTACCCGCATTTCTTTAGAATGACTCCACCTACTTCGTTGATCATGACTTCAAAATTTCCTTCGATAACGAGCATTACACACATTCCATATATCTCCATGTTTGAATATGCTCCATAGAACAGACTTCTTGTTAAAAATTGAAAAAATATTTCCCTTATGACATAATCTTGTCAACCATCAAATTAACATCGATATATCGTAGAAATCGACCTCACGTCGACGGGCATATTGGGCCGATATGGGGTCAACAAACGTCGACTCCATTATGACTTATTTGTTGATTTCAGGTTGACTCCAAGTCGACGTCTCCAAATTGTTCATCATCGACTGTTCTGTTGCGTCGATTAACAGTCGTTTTTTAGTGTTCTAGTTATGAAAGCTGTTCAACTTTGAATCGATCTGAAATCGACGGAGTATAACTATTTGTTAAGCGATACACGTCATAATTTCACGTAGGAGAACATCGAGAAGCATTTGTAATCATGTACAACGCCAAATTTTTGTAAAAATTTGTAATTCTACCTGAAATAAGACTCTTTTTTTGAAGAATATTTCCTTAATGCCGAATAGTGCCGAAAATCCAATTTTTAGAGCCGAAATGCGTCTGTATTAGTGCCGAAAACTCCTGTCTCTAGTGATGAGTGACGTATAATCGACCCAAAGCCGACGTCAGGGGACATCCATCGAGTACACCGAAAGTTGACTCAATTTCGACGTGGACAATGAGTCGACGCCTAAAAGAAATGGTCAACTGTGAGTCGACTCTCAGTCATTCCGGGTCGGCATTGGGCGATACTGAATCAAATCAAAATCGATGTCAATTTTGAGTCGAATTGATCCGAGGCTCTAAGTGACGGCTATTCATTATGAACGAAAAGAGCGATACCCTTATAAGGAGTAACGAATTACAAAAAACCGCAGAACATTTTTTTGTAATTAGTTACTCCTTATAAGAGTATCGCTCTTTTCGTTCATTTGAGTCGACTTTTGGATAGAAAATCGTACGTCAAATCGAAGTTGAAATGGTTCATCGGGTTCAGTTTTAGTTCGACTTCATATAATCAATGTTACTTACAAGTAGTGCACTCAGGGGTGTTCCGATAGGTGTGACACCCCCCCCCAGGCTTTTGGATCAGTCGGTAAATTTATTGCCAGTCAGCAAATGTTGACATTCAAACTTCACCAATTCTCTTGAGCGCAGACTGAAGCTCCTAATCACTTGGCAAAATATTGTTTTCACCCCCCTCAATAATTTCCTCTCATAACGCCCCTGAGTGCACCAATTGAAGACGTTCTTTATTTTTCAGGATTGTTGTCGACCAACCTACTCATCTTATTGGTTCATCGGAGTGTTGCGTGCATACCTTTGATAGATCAGCAACTGTCAAATTTTATTCTTGCTTACTTATTTTTATCTTATAAATTATATATAATAAGGCCAATCAACATTTCTGTAAAAAAAATTGTAACGAAGTAAAACTTTTGGAAGTTTGAAACAAAGAATGACAGTTTTTTCTGGAAATCTAGAACTTGATTTGGTTAAATATACACCTGCCAAAATTCTGCAAAGCTTATTTTCAAAATGATTCAATAGCTATCTATTTGTGATTCTCAATTGGATCGCATAAACTTTTGAACCCTGAGGCCCCGAACAGAGGAAACTTGAAAAAAAATTTTTCTGACGGTCTGAATAAGTAATATGAGAAAAGAAGAGGGAGGGGGGTTTTGAAAAATTCTTGCTCTTTCAGGACCTCATTTGGCAAATGCTGAGGGATCCGATCTCTATTCGACAAGCACGAGAAACTTGTAATCCTCGACGAAAATACTAAAGTAAGTGGAAATAGCCACTGATTCCTGAGCCAATATTTTCAAAAACACACTCTGGATATTCCTTTGAAAAACACGTATACCTTATGGTCTTACATGGTTGTCGGGATCTTCAAGACATGAAATCCTTTATTGGTTTGATGAAGTCATAGGCCTGATCTAAAATTAATCGTTTCATCTCCAAATCATCTTATCAACGAACTGTTCCTCAATACTATTTATTGCGAAGTTGTTATATGTGACGAGAATACATTCATAGATGAACGACTTGCACGCGCAAAATTGTGCACGAGTACGATTTTTTCTCGTCAAGCGTAATCCTATCCATTCAGGCTAACAATGGTGAGGGCATAATGCGCAACGTTGAACTAGAACTTTCAGCTGTTAGAATAGTATCATTTATGACATCATAACCTCACACAGTTGAACGTGACGACGCGGATTATTCTCTTTCATCAGAGTGTTGCAAAATAAGATGAGTAATGTTATAAAAAAGGACACCGAATATTTAGGATGGTAAAGTCGTTCCTTAGCAGCTACTCTGCATGGATTGACAATTCATTTTGTTCGGGAAAAAGCCCGATTATGCGGAGACAAAACCCATGAAGAAGGACGTTCCGTCTTTCGTGATTGGGACTTTTTACGGCGAAACTTCTATGCAACTCTATCGGCATGATTGTACGTCCAGTCATTATTCCCGCACTCGAATAACTTGAGTAAGACGAACAAGACCTGGAGCCTTAAGCTCGTATGCTAAACTGAAGTTGTTTGAGAAGTTAATATCGCAAATGTACTCGTAGTTTCATTAACATATTCAATCAAAAAATACACACAACTCTTTAGAAACCAATGAAAACTGTATAAATTTCGAATTTACTGTCTCAATAACCGTGGTGATTGAAAGCACAAAATTCTCAGCAAAAGAAGGAACAAAAAATAGAAAACAACCGATACAAATTCCTTCATACCGTCGTCCCAAACTCAAGATGACTAAGGGGTAGAACTACTGCCATCAAGCTCCATCTATACCATGGGGGAAAAAAACTTACGGGTTCATTAATAGCGTTGACTGAGGAATGCGGGGAATCAGTTGTATGAATGACATTGCAATCTTGGACATTGATAAAGAAATGAAACCTATAATCAATGAGAGCGGATATGTTCACAGAAGTGCTAAATCTACTCCTAGATGACGAATTAGTTTTAGCAACCGCCTTGCACGCAAGAGGTCCCAAGTTCCGATCTTTTTGAAAAGGAGTATAGCAATCTATGCATTTTTCGTGGTTTCATAATCTTCCCTTCCTTAATTCAACACATTCGATATTTTTGTTTGATTGGTTGAATTTGAAGCGTTTTTGACGAATCAAAATTTTTCGCTGGCGAAATTTTCTCAAGTTCCTCTCTTCACTTTCATTGTTCGAAATTTGAACGTTCAATAGTAGGAAACCATAGAAATTCTTTGAAGAATGTGGGTCATCTGAAATGTTTTGGCTCTGAGACGACCTTAAGAGTAAAAAAACTTGAGCATCGACCACTACAGGAGAATTAGAAAGAAAATTTTGAATGTAGGTTAAAAACTCAGGTGATTTTGAATCGTTGCACTGTCTACGCTCCCGCCCCCGAGATTGGATAGTAGGCTGGATATACAATCATCCCTTATTTCGATCATTAGGATACTGCATTAGTAGTAGATTATATTGGCCGTAATTTCAGCTCCCACCCCGGAGATGTGAATGGTTCCTGATTAGGATTGGAAATTGACGCAATTTTCTGTAATATGTAGTTCATAAAAAATTATTTCAGCTCTTTTGTATCGACTTCGGGTCACTTTCATCGCCTCCATTCCCTGAAATAGTCTCAAAAGAAAAATGTACTTAGATTTCTTCCCTGCGACGCTCACTCGACTCGGATTGTATTGACCAAAATTTATTTTATATCACCCCAACATCCTTGATTGAGGTTCCTCAGGAATCACTGTATTGCTCTATCTCACCCAAATTCGTTCTGCTATTTTTTCGCCTCTTACTCACTTCTCTTGGGTTTAGGTCTTTGACTGGGAACCTGTTTTATGGGCGGGACAGAGGAAAATGAGGCAGACTTGAGACTCAGAAAAAGACACTGTCTGACAGAAAGTGGGATTTGGAAAAATTTTGACCACCAAGCCACAGGTGATATGAGGGGAACTTGAAAAATTTTGAAGAGTGGTGAGGAACAAAGTTCAAGCTTTAGTAAATAAAATTAACAAGGTTACCCTGCTAGCTCATAACTCCTATAGAACAGGTTTCCTGATCGTCTCAATTATCAATGTTAATGAAGGCAACCCCGAGCAGCTCAGTCAATGGGTTGCGAGTTTTTTACCTCCGTTATCTGGGGCGTTGCAAGCTTATATTCTTCTACCAGTAAATAAACCCCCTCCCCTCCTCCTCAAGGAGTACCATTATTAGAAAGTCGATTGGTGAAATCATGCATTGAAAATGCACCAAGCTCTAATAATAGCATATACATAAATTTCCTCTTCTTTCTTTCCTTGTTTCAAAAAGAGAATCATAGAACTGAAAACAATTAAAATATGTCTAATATTTGACAAGGTCGAGAATGTGTATTATGCCCGTCTAATTGTAAATACAATTACGGTAATCGATCTACTTCGAACAAATATACTGACGATCGCCTCCGTTCAGTGAAATACCACTAATAGATTTTGAAAAATCCGATCACGATTTACAAGGACGTCATAACGAGTATTGTACGTGTTGTGCTCTTGAACGTAAAGTAAACGCATTCGAGGAGTCGATACTGATTTATGAATGAATCGTCGAGCTAGTAAATATTTTTGCGTCCCTTCTCCGTTCGACAATTCAAATAAGACGTGATCGCATCTTCGCAGCCTAATTTGTACGCTTTGCGAGCAATTATTATTTCGCTTTTTCAACCGATGCAATGTTTTATGATTATTACCACATCATTACTACGCATATTTATTATGATTATTCGCAATCGCGGGTTCTCGGAAAAGAAGAAAAATAACCTGTCCACGTATTCCACGCTACTTAATCGATGACGTCAGCATAGCTGGAACAGGTTCGAGGTGGATTCCCTGGGTAGAGGAATGCGAGACAGAGGAGTACAAGATGAAATAATCCTCATTCATTGTCTTCTCGTTCGTCATCGCTTGCGATTACATTCCGCTCGAACATAACTCGAATGCATCGCAGAAAAGAATACTAAAATTTGTGCCACTCTCATTTTTGCGAACTCGTATTATCACGCAAAACGCGAATGATCTTGGAATCTCATCATAGTGTTTAACACCCGAGAATTCACTTCTTCCAGCTTTTCAATCCATTGATCCTGTTTTAGCTTCTGTACGCTAGCGGTGTACTCGCGAATTGAATTTAATTATTCATTAGTATCAGCCGGGAAACCGTTATCGAACAGTTATCATTAACATTTATATTTGTTACACGCGAAAGGACTGGATGGATGGTGGGAAAAATTGCAATAAATTACCGTGTACAAGTATAATGCTATAAATAAATCCACTTATTACTTGCACCGACTACCTATGCAATGACTCGTATTGAAGAAATTATGCGCGAAGAATGACGTATCTTACACTTGCATTTGAAAGGGAAATAAAAAAAAAGAATTTAGAACCCGTGTGATGAAAATACTGATAAATTAAATGAAATCGAAGTCACCAACAAACCGGTTGCGGACCTATTACAATTAATTTATCGTCACAATTAATTTTCAATTGAATAGAAATCAATTATATTTATTTTGTATTCTATCAAAATAAGGACGATATGTTAGTTATTATTTTTTACAATAAATGGTTAGTAATTTTTCATGTGGAAGAACGGCCCAAGGATTTCTGAGAAGTGCGCAGAAGGGCACCGATTAGGCGAATACCATTTTAAAAATAAAAAGAAAAAGCCCTACATTGAAGATTATGAACATTTCCAAAATCCTCAATGACGTCATACTCTCCTCTGTCATTTGTTTTGCAGTCTTATTATCTATTCGAATTTTTGTACATCAAGGCTACGTCTATTTGATGACGTAATCAAAAGATTGGAAATTTTAACCGCACCAGAATAGGTATTTTCTTGTCAAAAAACTCTAGAATCTTTATACATTTTATAATGGCAGCAAGGTACCTGCTATCTAAATCAACCATTTCCTTACTCCAAGACTCGTCTTCTTTCCAAGTACCTCTCCTCAAAGCCGGTGATAATGTCACCAATCAACTATACATCAAATAGCGGACGTTTTCATAAAATGCCAATAGAATCCAAAAATCTGAAGATGGAAAAAGTGGGCAAAAAGAGCGGTGATAAAGAAGGCATACTTTTTATTTTCTTTTCTGGACTATAATGTAGACCAGAGTTAGCCGTCGATAGGTGACCATCATGATAGAGAACGGTCACGGTCGCTGTACTAGCTTTGACCTCTGGCTCAGATTAACCCGTTCCTGTGTTTGGTAAAACCAGGGCATTTCAAGATTTTTTGTCGATTGTAACGCTCCTAGCGGAAGAAAGGCTCGCGCAGGGTGCGCTGGTGGGTCTTTTTTCTTCTTTGCTTTTCATCTAGCTCCGATTTTGGGCAAAATCTTTCCTCTAGAACACTGCGGAAGGGAGACTTACAAAAACTTTGAGTGCAAGAAAACATATCTGTGTTAACTTTCTGATTACCACAAAAAATTAGAACTACCCCAAAACTAGTGGAAAGGTAGAGTAAAAAGTTAGAAACGAAGGGGACTACTCTTGACAAAACCATGAAGAAAAAAACTGGCCCGGTTTTTGACGGCTTTCCAAAGGTTCTCTGCAAAAATCGTCACAAAAATTTTTCACTGTTTTTGTGTCGTTTGATGACGTCATCAGTGACCTTGACCTACTTCAGGGACTTTGAAAATTTTGACCTTCCTTACTTCAGTGCACCAGGCCTATACTAGCCTTACCTTTCATTACTGGGCCTAAGATACAGTATACAGTACTAGGTTATACCAAGTACTCCCATTGTACAAAGACTATGTACGTACGTAGTATACCACACAGGACAAAGTCCGAAAAAATGTCTCCCTCCAGTGTAGCATAGCACAAACGTGTATAAGAAGAGAGCTTAAAGAGTACTGGTATAGAAGAAAGGTGCGCTCAATCAATGTAAATTTTGAAAGAATTCACAGAGCCTTCCATCCCAAATAAAATACCAGGGCTAAACTAAAGTTAAGCTTAGTTGATAATGACCGTCCGTCGGAAACGTTTCTGTGTTCTTGGAAATTGAATGTGCGAGTTTTGTATTTTTAGCGGGGAGCCCGCTATCCATTTTGTTAGTGAGATTACATCCTCAGGAAACGTCCGCGTCCACGTCCGGTAGTTTCTGTGAACTGCGTGACGTCAAATGATGTGACGTGACGTGTGACGCTTCATGACATCATCAATGACCTTGACCTACTTTTGGGGCTTGGAAAATTTTCAACTTCCAGCCGGAATGCTTTATGACGTCATCAATGTCCTTGACCTTGACCTACTTCAGGGACTTGGAAAATAATCAACTTTTAGTCGGGATACGTTATGACATCATCAATGTCCTTGACCTATGCGTGGTGACACTTTATGACGTCATCAATGACCTTGACCTACTTTAGCCTTTAGGGAGTCGGAAAATTTTCAATTTCCAGCCGGGATGCTTTATAACGTCATCAATGTCCTTGACATTGACCTACTTTAGGGACTTGGAAAATAATAAACTTCCAGCCGGGATACTTTATGACGTCATCAATGACCTTGACCTTGACCTACTTTAGGGACTTGGAAAATAATCAACTTCCATCCGGCATACTTTATGACGTCATCAATGTTCTTGACCTTGACCTATGCGTGACGTCACGTGATGTGACGTAACGTGTGACACTTTATGACGTCATCAGTGACCTTGACCTACTTTAGGGACTTGGAAAATAATCAACTTCCAGCCAGGATACTTTATGACGTCATCAATGTTCTTGACCTTGACCTATGCGTAACGTCACGTGATGTGACGTAACGTGTGACACTTTATGACGTCATCAATGACCTTGACCTACTTTAGGGACTTGGAAAATAATAGACTTCCAGCCGGGATACTTTATGACGTCATCAATGTTCTTGACCTTGACCTATGCGTAACGTCACGTGATGTGACGTAACGTGTGACACTTTATGACGTCATCAATGACCTTGACCTACTTTAGGGACTTGGAAAATAATAGACTTCCAGCCGGGATACTTTATGACGTCATCAATGTTCTTGACCTTGACCTATGCGTGACGTCACGTGATGTGACGTGACCCCGGTGTGCAAGAAACCAACTGCCTGAAACGTACTTGTGACACCGGAAAAATGACGGGTTTGTGAAGGCAAATCACTCTTGTGGAGGACGTCACAAAATGACGGAATTCACAGGTGCCATCTACAATTTTATGTAAGGCCATTTTTGGAACTAAAAAATTGGAAAAATGACGTACAAATGACGGTTTTCAACCGTCACAATGCAGTTTCTTGCACACCGGGACGTGTGACACTTTATGACGTCATCAGTGACCTTGACCTACTTTAGGGACTTGGGAAAATTTCAATTTCCAGCCTTCATTATCAGGTCTGGCATGCAGTATACTGAGAAGAGCCCAGCCAACTCATTTTCTGAGGGGGCATTTTCGCGACGACGTCATCACGAGCGCGGGAAGTTGCGGGTTCCCTGCTGCCATTGCAAACCTGCATTCGCCTCTAATTTTTTGTTCTTGTTTTCTGTGTTCATCAAAGTTAAGGCATTTCGCTACTCTTGATGACGTCATCAGTGACCCTGATTCACTTTAGGGGCTCAAGAAAATCTAGGCTAAGAATGCAGGGAAACGAGCAAAGCGAGTGAGCCTGTAAGCAACTCAGCTGAAGATGAAGTATACTGTATAGTGTATTATGAATATGCTAGGGCAAGGATATACGAGGGGGGGGGGGAGACTAGCAGAACGATACTTACACAGTAATTAGCCCGTCAATTAGTCAGCCTACCACACAGGAACGTTTATACTGAACTAAGAAATACCGGTGGAAAGAGGCCTTCTTATGATGTCATCACGACCAAGATGGACGGATCAAGAATCGATATAATAGATAGGATCGATTTAATACGATCGTTAAAATCGATATATTACATCGAAATGTAGAAGCAAACTCATAAAATGGACCGCTTTTAGCCTAACAAAAGCAAGCGACCCTTTTTTAGTTTCGAGATATTCGAGTCTGAAGAAAACCAGCAGAGCCGTTAAAAACTTGAAATTTTTATTTCTTCTTTGTTCGATAAACTCACCGTCGCGACAAGAATTTACCTAATTAATCAGCCCTATATGGCACCATCTAGCGGCTGATTTTCAAATTATTATAACTTTCTGAATTTTATATTTTGCGTTTTCTATTTTTTTCTTCAGATCCTACTCAGTGCACATTTTCTAAACTCGAAAAAAAAAAAAATCGTTTGGTTTGATTTTGCTCAAAGGGGTTCAAATGCTATTCCACGTACTTCTGGAAAAGATATGTTGCTTCTGTGCTGTGTCACGTTAATTTTTTTAAAGGGCTGTAGCAATAGACTGAGGATTAAAACTGCTAACAAACATGAAACCACTTGTCTGCTGAATCAACACTTGTGAAACTGATTTCTTGCATTTCAATACAATCGATCAAGCTGAAGGTTTTCTATACTTTACAGTTCATCTCGCTAATTCTACAAAACGGAATCGGGAAGAAAATCTTCGACGCGATTTCATTTATCGCAAACCATCAAAATTAAGAATGTAACAAACAGGAAGATGGTGCCGGAATTTTGCAAAGCACCCTGCTCGTCGAACTGGAAGAATTTGCATGCACTCTCTCACTCATACCGGAAAAATCGTCGAATAAAAGCGAAAAATGAAGAATACGAGTATTCTCAGTAACTTTTATACAGTATGCACAGGTAGAATTACGTAAGTTATTTAACATTGCATATTAATGACCGTTATTTTAAATAACAAAAATATTCGAAGATTGCATACATCTACTTGAGTCGTCTTCAGACAAAACCGAAATATCGCTACCTCCCTACAGTGTAAAAACTACTCGAGACCCGGACACGATAAAAAGGCAGTCATTACGTGCTAGAATAAAGTTACTTTTGAAGGGTTTAATCATCGTTCTTCGTGACGTTATGGACAAAAATATGACTACAGCGTAAAATCAACTTTCGGGCTATAACTATACAGAAGCACACGTATCACGTGTATTATATTATAGTTAACTCATTTATAATTTACGAGTCTTTTCAAAATTCGTCTGCTCAGGGTCAGAATGTTCATTACAAAATTTTAGGAAGTTGCATGTGAAAAATTTATGTCTGCATGTACACAACGTATTATATTAGTCTAGCTTACCGTATATGGGTCGAATATAGCATCTAAATAAAAAAGAAATTCGTCGAACAGGTTTACGTAAATGCTTCAATACATTGGATTCCGGGAAAAACAAAGGGAAAAACTCTTCCCGAGTTATTTTTAAAACGAGTTTTACGAATTCCATCGTAAGCTGTAAAATACTCCAGACTATACCGGTACTAGAGTAAAAAACGAAACTTTCAATGAATCGTACCGGAAATAACTTCGTGCGGTCATTTACGTTTGTCATACGAGAGTCTCGCGAAATGAAAAAAAGTATAATATGATTGTTGTACCCCCAAGGATTGCTGATACCTTAGAAAATTTGTTGGTAAAAACGAGTAAATAGTCTCAACTCCGGGAAATGGAGACATCAAAATTTCTGCCTGATTTTTTTTATATCATTTCATTAGCCGAAGTATTCTTCTCCCACGTGTAAAAGATAAACATATCAAGGAAGTTTCAGCTCATAATTACGGCTATGAAAATTCATTTGTTCTATAAAAAAAAGTATACCGTAGGAGCTTAGCGAAGAACGAATGATGCGAGAGTTCACTCTTATCTATGAAATACAACAATTTTGAGAAAATTTAAGGCTGTTGAGAAGGCGTTAAAGGTTGTCATTTGGCCTACGTTACCAAAGTCGAGAAGCGATTGTAGTTTTCAAACTTATGGAACCTGTATTTTGCAAACACTTGAAAATGAAAGTATTAAAGGTGTGGGAGGGTCTCAAGAGCTTGAAAAAGACTTTATCTTTCTGTCTCAGGTGATGAAATATCGCGCTATATTAGAACTCGTGTCGAAAGGGGAAAAAATACGTAAAGCTCTACCTATGAAACTTAAAACGACAAACGTTCCGAAAAGCTGCTTTATAGAAAGTGACAATGAAGTTGAAGTATTGATGGTTTACCGACGATCAAGATGGATGAACGTACAATCAATCGATCATCAAAATTCGCGTCTTATTTTTGAGAGCTGGATGCGTTCTCAATCTCACACTTGCGGAAGTTCGAGTTCGCGATTGAATAGTCGAAGACGAAGTGTATTTAGGGACTGAAATGCATAGTACAAGTTATCGACTACCCTACGTGGATCACGGTCGCGCGCGCGGTATGAGGTTCCAGAATTATATCAGGAGGGTGAAACGACGAAGAGAAAGACAGGAGAAAGCGACGCGTGTATGAAGGACCAGTTAAGATGACAAGGAAAATGTCGCGAGCGTGATCTGCGAGAAAGATAGAGAGGGAGAGCACCGCACACTCTTCCTGGAAACCTTAAACCTTGAAACCATTCCGAGGGGCAGTCTTCATAAATTTATAGATAAGAGCTTATGGACTCTTTTGTAGTAGAGCTTTCCGCACCTCATAATCAAAGCTCGAAAGATTCTCTAGTCGCGCGTATTATGATACGTATATTTTTTAGGAAGATGCGAGTCATGCTTTGTGTGATTCTCTGCCCTTCAAGCATCTTAATACTTTGAAATTTGATATTGAAGGATCTTATGTCTTTTACTTGGAGCGAGTAGTTGATAGTCATAAAATTTCAGAACAAGCAGAGACGAGCGAGGAAAAAACATCCTATATTCAAAATGATTGTGTATAGTGGTGAGGTGCTTAGCCACTTGTGAAGGACACAAATTCTGGATTATGGTACAAGAAAGAAGGACCCGGATCTTCATTCTTTTTCCAGAAATGAATTCTAGATCTGAGGAGGAGATTCAAGCTCTGATACCTCTTATAGTTACAAATTCCGGAATCACAGGAGAGGAAACTTGGGTTGTAGAGCCTTGTACGAACTCACGGAATTAGGAAGATCGCATTGAGCTTGGAGGTCCCATACAGACTTATACTCTAGAATTAAAGTCGTTCAGTAAAGATACAGAAGATTGTTGTTGATTCGACTCTTCCCTCCCCCACCTACAAGACGTGAGAAAACGAAATCGTCGCGTCGCAGGAGAATGTTACCATTATTTTTATACTCAATCCTTCCTCTGCATTGTGGGATCATCACTATTCCCTCCCCCCTCTCTCTCTCTTTTTTCTTTTTTCAAATAGAAAATTAGGAAATTTAGGATCGTAAAAATTTCTTGTTATTTCAAGCACCAAAATTAATGGCAAATCTATATTGATCAGATATGAAAAAAAAAAATTGTTTGAAAATCTGATAAATTGAAAAGTGATTCGACTCCTATTTTAAATAAAAGTAAAATTTTCATTATCAGCTCCGGGGAAAAAAGGGCGAAGAGAGCGTTTTAAAAGTTCGCTACTTTTCAAACATTCAAGAATAGAAAAAACATTCTCTTCAACGAGTGCGATATGGTTATTTACGTGACGGGAACTGAAAGCGAGCAATTCCAGCACGAATGTCATCGCAGCCGGAGGCCGCGCACGAGCTTGCGGGTACGCTTGCACTGACATGAGTGTTCCGCTGTCACGGCAGAGTTTGCAATGGAATCGAAATTTTCTTCACTACTATTGATTGAAAAGCAAACAGTGAAACTTTAGTCATTCTTCACATCTTATTCTGGCAATAATACCCGTCCGCTTCTCGATTCCTCACACAGGTCGAGTTCAAAGTTCGGAATTTCAGCAAAAAATCTGTTGTTTTTTTTTAATCAGTTCGACATCCGGCGTTTTTTGATTTAAAGGTCATTAGAAACTACGAAAGATTTCATCGTAAGAGTAGCAGGAACTTATTCATGCCGAAAAGGGGGGAGGGAGACCCAGAACGTAAATTAGGAAGTATGAATTTTGAAGTTCCTTTGTGCTATTTGTAAACAGGACAATTCAGCCGTATGTATATTTGACAAAGGATCGAAAGGATAAGGTGACTCGAAAGAATTTTGACTCATCAGCCTTACGTACTCAGGAACACTACTCTTTGTTGACAAAGCGATCCAATCAAGAATGAAGCAGTGAGTGACTAATGAAAACTTTTTGGTCACTGAATGAGCAACTGCGAGGATAAATTGAAGTTAAAATCTGCCTTTGAGGTTAATTGGATGGAATATTCACTCATTATAAGAATTCACGCCTCACCCGGAATGGACAATATACACGCAGCCATGCTTAAAAACCTCCACTCTAACTCACTTTCCTATCTTCTTTGTCTTTTCAACTCCATCCTCGCTCATAATATCTACCCAGATTTGTGGAAAACCGTCATCCCCATTCTGAAACCAGGCACAGACCCCCTCCTTCCAACATCATATCGCCCAATAGCATTATCGGTGAACTTTTCCAAGAAATTTTGAACAAAAGGCTTCTATGGTATCTCGAATCGAATAACATTCTCTCACATTTCCAATACGGCTTCAGAAAAGGAAGAAACACCAATCTCTTGTCGACCTCCAATCGCGAATAAATAACTCTACACTCCGAAAATCCTGTCTTTACTTCATCTTTTTTGATCTCCAAAAAGCCTTTCCCCGGGTTTGGAGACACCTCCTCATAAGTAAATTACACGAAATTGGACTTCGAGAAAATCTCCCTAATATCCTCCAGAATTTCCTTCAAGAAAGAACTAAAATACAACCTCTATCCCTCTCCCTGTCGAGAACGGTGTGCCCCATGGGGAAGTATTCAGTGTCTTGCTCTTCCTCATAGCTATCAACGATATAACGAAACTTGTTAAATCCCCTTCACCGAACGTCTTTTTGCTGATGACTGTAACGTTTCTATCTGTTCATCCAACACCCATAAGGCCCACAGACTTCTCCAGGAATCACTCAACTCAATTACTGTATGGACATCAAAAAATGGCTTTAAATTCTCCACCTCCACAACCTACTCCGTTATTTTTAAAAAGAGACGTCCGATCCCCTCCTTCCCACCTCTCTTCCTTCAAAATTTCGAAATTCCACTCCGAAATTCGACTAAACTACTTGGGCTTCACTTTGATCAAAACTCATTTGGACCCCCATATCAAATTTCTAAAAGCAACATGAGCACGTGCCTTAAATGTCATGAAATTCATCTCTCATCCCTCCAAAGGATGCTCCAGAAAACTACTACTACAAATCTACAAGAGTCTTATTGGATCAAAACTGGATTATAGAGCACCAGTATACAATTTAGCCAACAAATCTGTTCCCTCATTACTCGATACTATTCAAACCTCCTCCCTATGAATAGCCTTAGGAGCCTATCGCACAAGCCCTAAACTTAGTTTATGCGCAGAAGCCGCTGAACCTCCACTCTCCTTTCAGAGACTCATTCTAACTTCCAATTTCTTATCCTCTGTTTCTCAATTCCCCAATCTCTCTATGTACAACACAATCTTTCTTCAAAACACTGATACTGCCCCCGTTTCAACTCACATCCTCCTCCAATTTGACCGCTCCCTTGATAAGCCCTTCAAAGCAAATCCCTTGCAACCCATCTTTATTACCTCCCCTCCTTGGACGCTCCCTGAACCAAGTATACGTCTTGATCTCACACAATGCCTCAAATCAGACAAGATCACTATCACCCGAAATATCCAAAACTTGATAAAAGAATACCCTGGTTACACAATTTGCTTTTCGAACGGATCCAAAAAATCGAACAAAACTGCCCACGCATATTCCATAAACGGATGCTTAACTTCTCACCATATACGTAACATTGCATCTGTACACCGCCGAATTAATGGTTATATTCTCCCGTATTTCTCATCTCTCCCAACTCCCTCCAAATGGTAAATACCTACTTTTTACTGACCCTCTTTCTTCACTAAACTCTATACTGGACAAGTACAGCAATCACCCCCTCATTCAACGCGTTCACCTTACCCTACTCATCCTTCACTCCCTCAACATACAAATCACATTTATATGGATCCCTGGTCATATCGACTTCACTGAACATGATGCAGTCGATAGAGCCGCCAAAAATGCCACCTCTTATACAAAAATAACTACTTATATGGGATTTTTTTTTGTTTTTTCTTGGTGAGGAAAGAGGATAGAAAGATGGAAACTTGAGGATGGTGGAGATATGAGGAAGGTCCACCTAAATTACAATTCCATCAGTGTGAAAACTATCTGAGAAAATCTGTGTCAAAGAAATAGTACAAAACTCAAATTTCAGGAAAGAGTGCACTACTTATATGGGATTTTTTTGTTTTTCCTTGGTGAGGAAAGAGGATAGAAAGATGGAAACTTGAGGATGGTGGAGTTAGTACAAAACTTAAAATTTTAGGTAAGAGTGCACTACTTCTATAGGATTTTTTTCGTTTTTCTTAGTGAGGAAAGAGGATAGAAGGTTGGGAACTTGAGGATTATGGAGATATGAGGAAGGTCCACCTAAATTACAACTTTATCAGTTTGATAATTAATCTACTTCAATCTAATAGCAAAAAATTGAACTTTTAAAAAAGAGTGCACTACTTATGTGTCATTTGGCACATTAATTGTGCGCTGGTCTTATCATTAATAGTATGCAGCCTGGTGCCGTACAATTGAATAAAAAAAAAAAATTCTGAAAAAAAATATTCGAAAAACTATCCCGTTCTCAACTCAACGAAAATAAACAACTTTATTTAGCAAAAGAGATACACAAAAAAGGGAATCAAGTCGCTCTTTTGTATTCTCTGAAAATAGTTATTCAACCAAAAGCGCTCAGCGGCTAATTTGTGATTTGCGCGATTTTTTACACCTGGTACTCTTTTTTTAAAAATAGATTTCATTATGCGGAACGGTATATCTAAATCTTTTTTCTCTTATCATTAGTGTTTGACGTTATAGATATTAGTTATCTACATTCCGACGAAGCTCGTCTTAAGATCAATGCTTTGAAGACTATTTACTCAGGAACGCAATGAAAATCGGCACGTGCAAATGACGTCGATTTTCCGTATTATTCAAAATCATGAAACTAGATGCCTCGATAAATAAGACCACAGACCGTTCGATTTTCAGGACCGGGAAGCTTTTGAGTTGCATTTTACTAAAGAATTATCAATTAGTGAGGCTATTTTTCTTGTTCAGAAGTTACATGCATCTAACTTTCATTGATTACCCGTTGTGAAAGTCGATCGAAGGAGAGGAAGCTAATACTAGACTGAAATATGAGCAGTAAATTGAAGGATAACGTCTCTTAAATTCATGAAACAGGAGATTTTCCCAAAAAGATCCGAACTTTGACAAAATTTCAAATTTTTAAGCGCAACGAAAATGCGGTATTCGACAATATTTCAAGAGATAATTACTCCAATTATATCTATATAAAAAATTCCACAAATTCCATAAGCATCCACCGACAGACATTTGCATCTATGTCTATTCACCGACCAAATTGTGAAGTATGATTTCGTTCTTTACAACCACGAAAAAAAGTGAATTCGATTTTGAAATACATTAAAAAGAAGAAAAACTTCCGAGTTTTTCTCCGTCAGATTAAAATAGCTCACAAAATAACAAAATCACTCGCACTTTTCAATCGACGACTCGGGCTGTCCACTCGTTAGAAGCTTTCCATCTAGTATTGAGTAGGTTGTTCAAAAAAATAAATCGAAACGGAAGAAAAAAAAATTGTCGATGAAAAGAAAAAATATATAATTATGGCACTTACCGAAAGGCATGGCTTGAATTATGGCAAGCAGTAAAATCATAAAATATATCGTTTGGTAATCGCGATGATTTGAGAACGACATCGCGATATCTCATTATGCCAAGAGGGAAATGCGGCTTCCGTACATCGGCAGAACGTTGCACAAACTCAACATGTATACTCGTACAATTTCATTGAGGTAGACGAATTATGACCGCGCATCTCGCTCTCTGCATCTTCGAAAAATTTGATAAATTTTTTAAAATCGCAATTTCGCACGTAACATATTACGAGTAAATGAGAGTCGAACACAGCGCGCCCCTCTGTATCCGTGTGTATTTCGCACTTCAAAATTTCCACGCACCCGTACTTCGTATAAAATGCTTCACTACTTCGCAAATGATAATTATAAGCCGTATGAAAAGAAGAACAACGAAACGCGAAGAGAAAAAAATTTCGTAGAAAATTTAATTCGAGTAAGTCGCACGCTCGGCTACTTGGAAATATACTCGTGGCTACTAAAGCACACGTTCTCTACTTCGATGCAGCGTGTGCACGTAAGATTTTTTTTTGTTTTCTTCTCCTAGTCCAACGAGTTGATGCACGTTCACAATCCGAACTCAATGAGCGAATAAAACTCGTATCATATTTTCAACGTGTTTTCTTTCGCGAAGATTAATATGGTACAGCAAACTTAATAGTGAAATAGGCTCGCACGAGCGTTCCATTCATTGTACCATTTAATAGAGCCCGTCGACTCAAATTATTTAAATGAGTCATCAGTCGATATCGAAAATTTATTGGTTGCACCTCCTCTTAGCATCTCTACAAGAAATGTTCATACCTTACACCACGTCAACGATTCCTATTCTTTGTCTTTCATGTGTCATTGTCATAGGTACTATGAGAAATTCAGCCAATTTTCTCGCCTAGACTGATTGGTTTCATAATTGAGCTCATTGATTGACAAAAAAATAATTCAATAAGTTTTTTTTTCTTTTTATTGCAAGTCTTCTTGTGCATCTTAATTCAAGGGCTTCCAAACTTTTGAAAACTGTGGCCCCCTTTTAATGGCTTCTTTCTTTTGGTGGTCCCCTCAGAAAAAATTATGGTGAAGTATAAGCGAATTTATTACACCGAGAAAAATTATAACACACATGAACAAATTTCAATTTTTTAGAAAGAACATGAACTAGCAAAAGTGTTTCTAGAAGTATTTTTCACGCTGAGTAAAATCTCGTTTACCATTTTTCGCCATCTCTAAATTACGTTTCAATGCTTGAAAACCCCTTGAAACTGATACTTTTTAAATGCTGTATCATATCATTACTAACCCCAAGAAATGTTGCTCTTACGTTCCTTTTTTAAAACATATTATATTTTTACTTACGTAATTAGTTCTCCCTTACGTAATCAGTAATCAATGTTCCCATTTTGAAAAACAGGTGAAAATTATACATTGAATTTTGAAATAAAAAAAGTTGATACATAAAAAGCGAAAATAAACCTTCAATTCTCATTTCAATTTGTTTGATAATTATGTGACATGCTGAGGGAGACTTGAATTATGTAGTCAGTTTTCAGCCTTTTTCAAGCTTTGATATAGTATATAACGCTACAAGGGAACAAAGTGAGCAATATCTGAACGAGCGCTTCTTAGCGACCCAAGCGATCTGCGTGTGTAATACAAATGTCATGTCACTTGTATGTCACTCGGTAACTGCGCTTGATCTGCCTACAACTGTTTGTCATGTACGCAAAGCACATTGCGCATACTCAACGGCGCAGCCGCGATGTATGTAAGAGTGTAAATTCCCTTGCAGAAATATACATAACCACGTGACATAACGCGTGTTTATTCCCTGCAAACGAAAAACGCGACTTTGCTCCCTGTAACAAAGCGCGTAGAGTACGTGTATTTGTTCACGTGAACCAAAATAAAATTCCAAGAAATTGAGAGGAACGGTCGACGGATTTGTGTTTAGCGCAAGAAGTACTTCTAGAAACACTTTTGCCTATTCATGTTAATTAAAGGCTGTTGATGTGTGTGATGAATTTTCCTACATTTTGTAGTATACTGCGCCCACAAACAAAAACGTAGCAAAGAATACTTCTTTTCATGAGAAAATTCACTGCACTATACACTACAGTTGAATATTAATAATTAATCAAAAAAATCAATGAAATTAACATGGAAATTAAAATTTATTATCAATAAAATTCAATATAATTTATTATTAGTAGAAAAATTAAATCATATTAATTTTAAATTGTTTTGCTTCGACAACATTGATTCATTAATTTATTAAATGATGAAATAAATTCATTTTAATATTATTAATTGAATTCAGATTTCAAAAATTTTAATTTATTCATGATAATATGATTTTAAAATAAAAATTATTTTCAATATTAATTTACATGATCTAGAGTTGATACATTATCTTCTGAAGAAAAAATTAATTATCAAAGATGAAAAAAAATTTAAATAAAAACATTGATTGGATGAATTAAAATTTCATAAGATGGAATTTAATAATCATAACTTAATTATTTATCATTTGAAATTAAATATCAAACTTTTATTTTAAAATTCAAAAAAATTACTATTATAAATTTATAACTTATGACAATTTTATTTAAGTTCAATAAATTATAAAACAAAACAATAGGTAATTCAAATAAAATCAATAAGATTTCCATATCAACAAATACATATTAATAAATATTTTGAATGAAAAAATAATGTCCCAACTTTGAATCATGTAAATATTGAAAATAATTTCAATTTTGATAATAATGAAATGAAATTAGATCATGAATAAATTTAAAATTTCAAAATCCTGACATTAAATTTTCCAATTCAATAACCATGTTTGAACTTATTCAATAAGTTGAATTGACGGGCAATATGTAAATAATATTAAAATTAAAATTTAATTTAAATATAATTTTAAATACACGATTGATAATAATTAATATAATAATGGATTATTTAATTTTTTTTAAATCATTGAAATTTTCATTACATATTTCAATTCAAATTGATAATTTAGACTGTACAATCACGCTTTGAAGGTCATTTACAAATGTACTCTCAAGGGAGAACGAAAACGGGGACTGTAACACAGTAGTCCAGTAAATAAAGTTTAAGAAATGACAATTATGAATCATAAATGTGACGGAAGGTTATTTTTTTATCTGCTCTAGATGAACCCCAGATTGTAATACTGAAGAGTCCACAGCGCTACACCCTCCGCAAAGTCCCACTGTGGCTCCCTTTACCCCCCAAAATTCAATTTTTCGCAATTTTCTCGAAAACTAAGCATTTTAGAAAAAAAAGTTTCAAACAAAAGTTGTTCCTCGTGAAATTTCCCGCAGAATTCTCTATTCATTTATTACCCTAAATTTATTGGTTAGTCTGAAAATTACCCATGTAGGGAGGAGGCGTAATTGGAAAACTTCCGGTTATGATAAGAGAGATTCTAGTTCCGAGGGAAAGGAAAAGAGCGAGGGGAATTTGGTTTCCTGTTCGCCTCCATCAACAAACTTAATGAAAGAGAGTCCATATACAGCGAATGAAGTGAATCGTGAGTTTTTTCTGTACTTCTAGTAAATGTTGTATAGTAGGTTGTTGCAGACCGTGAGTTACAAACCGAGCATTGAAACGTGCCAAATTCTATTTCGAAGTATGTACCTCATGTAATGCTTACCCACTTCCAACTGTTCCAATCTCAACATATTTCCTGTTGAGCGAACTCCGCCTACCTATCGAACTTCCAGTAAAAGATTTCGGAAACTCCCTGGAACACACCTGCAATCTACTCCCATTCGACCTACCGAATCTGCGGTCACGCGCGCCCTACCTTTAGACTGTTTCCTTCACGCGTTGTTGGAGTCCAACTAGATTTCTACCTGTACTCTCATCCTGAGATTGAATCGGAGCTTTGCCCCGGTTGTCACAATCGTAAAACTTTCTGACCGCTTCCTCACAACTATATCTGTGTAGTGTCGAGTCTTCTTCAGCCTTTCAATAGCACCCTGATGGCTACAGTTCAAGCAATACAACAAGTGTCCAGCTGTGTCTTATTTCTTCGGGCAAATTCATTCCACTACCATTTCATCCGGTGTAGCTACCCTTGACCTTAAATTTGAGCGACAAAACCACGGACACCCAATTCAGCCGGTACTTCGCCACTACCTGACCGGCTGGTGAGGTCACAGGCCTTACCCTCAGAAGACTTCTCAAATGATGACGCTCGAAGTATATCCCAGGAGTTTTCACCTCACGAGTCCTGGACTTCGCACAAAACCGTCTGTGGATTAACCAACCATGTCGTGTCGAGTGCCCACCAATCACTCGATTTTTCTGGGCAAAGTCATTCTTCACCCACAATTGTGCGACAGAACCACTGGCACTCATCTCAGCCAGTACACCGCCACCACCTGATTACCTGGTATATCACGGGCCAAGTCCTCAGAAGACTATTTAAACGATGATGTCCATCCTCACTCTGAAGTACATCTCGGGGCTTTCAACCTCA
Source organism: Aspidiotus destructor (assembly GCA_035079395.1). NCBI lineage: Eukaryota > Metazoa > Arthropoda > Insecta > Hemiptera > Diaspididae > Aspidiotus > Aspidiotus destructor. The sequence goes on from JAVHKZ010000016.1 coordinate 18,629,298, forward strand.
CGAGTCTTAGCTTTTACGACGGACTACGGCTTCAGAGGTCGCCAAGGAAGCAGACAAGACTCATGCCCATGGGTCAGCACAGCCCATCTGCTACCCTAGGTCATAGCTAACTATCGTGGTCCTAACTCTGGCAGGTTCTAGCTGTTCAAGACTCTATGAAACTCGTCTTCAAATTTCGCGATTAAGGAACATTAACACTCATGAATATTCTCACAAACCTTTTCAATCGCTGGCTAAAATCTTGCTACACTTCCCAACAATCAACTCACGACGCACTCCTTCGCTCAGATTTCCACTCGAAGACCGAACTGCATTCCGCATCAATAAGTTCCTTAATTGCTGTCGTCGAATCTCAATTCCGACCCCCGGTAGTGACAGATTGATATCGACCTAAAAGTGACGTTGATTTCGTACCGATTACTTGTCACTCATCGATCAAAGACTTTAACTTCTTAAATTCGAGGACAAAATTTGATAGGGTTTCAAAATCGGGGTGAAAAATTAGTCGACAAATTGTATAGATTTTAAAATCGTCAGAAAATCGACGTCAAAAATTGCTGCATGCGAGAAGCTGATTAAGATCCTCAATGATCCTTGTTACATAATTATGACTACGCATTCTATAACTGCAAAAATTTAGTGTGGAACTCTTTTTCAGTAAAATTACTTCCTTCATTCTTGACGAAATTGCGAAAATCGCGAACAATTGAACCAAAACTATTAATATTGTATAATCCGTTATAACGGAAAAAATAGCTTGTTAGAAAAAATAAGGTACTTGATTGGCAATTTTCAGACTAACCAATAAACTTAGGGTAATCAATGAATAGTGAATTCTATAAGAAATTTTACGAAGAACAACTTTTGTTTGAAACTTTTCTTTCTAAAATGCTTAGTCTTCGAGAAAATGGTTTTGGGGGTAAAGGGAGCCACGGGGGGACTTTGCGGGGGGCGTAGCGCTGTGGACTCTTCAGTACTTTAATCAGGAGGTCGTCCAGAGCAGATTAAAAAATAAAAACCTATGATTTATGAAAATCCTTCATTGACTGGACTACAGGTGTGTATGGAAATTTTAGAATGTGGAGATTTTACAAGAAATATGATGAGAAGCAAATCGAACGAGCATAAAATTTCCTTTAAAATGATACTATCTTTAGCGAAAATAGAGAAATTTTTTTGACTTTCGAAACGTGATTGTACAGTCCAAAACAGCTCAAAATGCAGTATACCGAGAGCTCAGAAACCTAGATATCGGACTTGCTATCTCGCGCGTGTTACGCTATCTCGCGCGTGTTACTTGTTTGTGAGCGGCCCTAGTATAACCATTCCTTTAAGAGCAGGCAAAACACAGAATTCTCATTAGACGCTGTACATTTTTGAACTTGAATCAGTGAATTGATTCTGTCGAGTTCACGTTCTTAATCGAGAACAAGAAGTACTTGGTATTTTTAGCATTCAAGGTGTGTTAAACGGTGGTGTACCCTGCAACGCTCCCGCGGGACGGGTGCGCCTGCAACGCTCACAGATACCTCGACGAGTCCGATATCTAGATTCCCATTATCTATGACCGAGAACGAGGAGCTAATGGGCGGAACGAGTGAGCTCCTCTGAGCTAGATAACTTATCCTACAGTACACTACGCCTACATTAAACCAAGAACGGGGCGCACGCTTGTGTGAGAAAAATTCACAAGCAAGGTTGATTTCATCACAAAGCAGGCGTGGCTCAGTAGACATGAAACATGATTTCTATTTATTTTGCTCCGCTAGAAAATCTCTTTTTTTCAAGTCCAACTCTTTTATTAGAGTAGGTCAGTTTTCACCAAATGGCGGACGGCGCACAGCGAGCCGCCAATATTTCCATTTTCAAAAAGACCCCCCCATAGAACAGGTTTCTTGTTGAAATGCTACACTACTTGTCCCTGGAAGAGACTTTTTAGCTTCTGCCTTCCGTTTTTTTTTTACTATTTGTACAAGCAAGGCCGCTGATGACCTATTTTTCAAGAAATATCAACACTGTGACTGTACTGTAAATCAAGTGAACCGTTGAAAAAATATTACCATAAGATTACCACTTTTACCTCATAAAAAACTCTGTACATAAAGTTATAATGGACTCCCTAATATTTGTTCTCCTTTACCTTTTCCCTATCCTTCCTTCTCTTCCATTTAAGGAAGAAGGATGCCTTGCACCTCGTAAATCTGCCCCATTACATACAAGATGAGAAGTACAAATACTTTTGAGAAAATTCCCATTTGTAGAGAATCTTGAGGCTACGGTGCATTAGAACAATTTTTTTTCAACATTTGTTTAAGAAGTCCTTCATTTATGGCTACGCTAGACATCCAACACTCAGTTTAATTACAATATTGACTGCAAAATTCTTCTCGATGATCTGACATAAAGAACAGTCATAATCAGTCTCAACGTCTCGCAAGAGAAGCTACGGCACTCAGACGTCATGCAAGGCATTAACAAGGTTCGTTTTCGTCTGGCGCGTCATTCGTCAAAATTTCGTCGGAGAAAACGTATCAGTCGGCGAAAATTTATGAATAGGCATCTTCGTAGAAATCAATGGGGCAATGCTTTCTGCACGTGTAAATTATAACGAAATTATCGTTTCCAGTCCCCACCCACAAAATTCTTCTTCATACAGTGAACGTGTACCTATATAAATGAGAGAGAAAGAGACTCGTACATCAAATTGTAACCCGATTTTTTTTTTCAAATAAATTTCCGATTCATTAATTCCATCATGTTCGAGGCACTGACAGCGTCATCATCAGCCTTTATCACACTGCTCGATATCTTCACGCGTGAGTCAATCGCTGTTCCAAAAAATTTCAAAAGTTCGTTCTGCCCTCATTAGCCGACAGCGATATTCAATATCGCGTGCAAAAACTAGGTGATTTAGAAACTGAAAAGCGTAAATTAATCTTTTCTCTTCCTTCGTCTACCTCGAAAATCTCGCCTCTATGATTAATCACTTTTTCACTTTTCGAGGTCACGCGGTGTACGTATTTAAGTACGGCACAGTTAACAACAACCTTTCGTTTCAAAATACCAGCCAAACATACTGAAATTGAAGTCTGTTATCGTGACTAGACTGTATTTTAACGGCGCACCCCCTCCTCTACCGCCGGCTGAAGCTTAAAAGGTTGAGGATGATTGTATAGTTGTCTTAGCATACGCGCGCCATCGTCTGGAGTAATATAATTAAAATCTTCGTATCCTGCAGAGGATTATAATATGTATTAGCAAGCCGAGAGTACTATTATTTATCAGAGGGGGAAAGAGCAAGAAAGAGAAAAAAAGGCTAGACGTAGACGTATGGTTTGAATTATTCAAATTTACGTGTATGGTAATCAAAAAAATTTTTTCGCAACGGTATTCGCCGCAGGTAAACGATTTGCGTATAATTACTCGCGCACACAGATAGGAATGTCAAGTGTCTATCTGGCATCACCCTGACCTTCCTCATTAATTTTGTGCTTAGGAAAACACTCTACGTAGGAATTTTGAGAATACTCCTAATTACGTACGTCTGGGATAATGAGCGACCGGAGGAATCCATTAAAGAATTGACCGCTGAAAATATGGACGAAGAGCGAAGAGGATTGCTGCATGGTCATTCCAACCATTATGTATACCTACGCATTAAAATTCATAGGTATTTCAGTCAACTTATTGAATTTTGATTTTGGAATAAAAGTAAGTAGGCTCAAGTCCCGAAGAATCTATTTTGAAAATATTTTCCCCTACTTAAGAGCACTCGACGATTCAGTTTTTGAAATAATTTCTACACTTAAAATCGTATGGGCACATTTTCATTCAAGTAAGACTGCAGTCTACACAAGTTTAAAATAAAATCTTCATTTCCCTGTCACAGAGAAGTTTTTGACAATTTAAGCTCTTGAATTTTTTTCCATTATATTTATCGTAAATTACGTACGTGTGTGTTGCAGAGAATACCTAAGTGATAGCTGAGAGGTGAAGAAAATTGTAGACCACGAGACACTGATGATTATTATTAACCATTAATGCTGTGCCCGTATTAATTCTAAGGATAGTCTAGAGGCAGATAGAGGCATTCATGAAAACACCTCTCTTGAAATGTGTAGTCATTACTCTGGGATATAGTTTCGTCATACATAGTGGCGTTTAAAATCTAGTTAATTTACTCTCATTAAAGATACATTAACTTGATTTTCCTTCAGACGATGATTTTTTTTTTCCCGGCATCTTTCCTTTTGTTTGCTTTCTTTCAATATTGTTTTTTACTCTTATTTTTTTATGGCTATCACAAATTGAAGTCGTGGCGCCTCGGTAGAGACTCCATTTAAGAGTCCTACGTATTATAGGTCGCTCAACTAAGAGGGATTGATACACTTGAATCTGAAATACTTGTATTTTTTTGGTTCCCAATTGAAATGGATTTCTGTAAAATAAGAGCTGCTCATCCCCCCCTCCCCCGTGAAAAATTCTGAAAAAAACATCACTTTCTTTAAAGTAAAAAGCGGAGTGCAGGATTGGTTCAAGAATTTATATCAGAGGAGGGGGCTTGGAAATAATGAAGTTGAACGATGTACGCACAAGACCTGTTCTATGGCTCCCAATTGGTTTTAATATGGAGAATCAAAATTGAAGTCTTGAAGAGTCTGAAGTTATGGTGAAAGAAACAATTCTTTGCAACCTAGTCATACCAGGGTCTAAAAAGAGGAGGGTGACTCGAATCAAAACCCTCCCCACTTCCCGTAGGCTCAATTATCTCGATTCGAAGTCGTGCCTTCATTTGCATTGACCTTGACCCATATCTACACTACATTGATGACGTCATTAAATTGGCTGGGCATTTATTTCAAAGTGCAGTTGACTCTAAAAGGAATAAGGTGCCTTAGATCATACTTTCCTCGCCCTCTGTAAGCTCAATTATCCTAATTTAAGGTTGTACCTTTGATTTGCTTTGACCTTGACCTATGTATAGACTACATTGATAACGTTATTAAATTGGCTGGACATTTATTCCATGGTGCAGATGACTCTAGAAAGAGTAAGGTGACTTGAATCGTACTTTCCCCGCCCTCTGTAAGCTCAATTATCTTAATTTGAAGTTGTACCTTCAATTTGCTTCGACCTTGACCCATAACTGGATAACATTGATAACGTCATTAAATTGGCTGGGCATTTGTTTCAAAGTACAGTTGACTCTAAAAAGAGTAAAGTGACTTGAATCGTTCTTTTCCGCCCTCTATAAGCTCAATTATCTTAATTTAAGGTTCAACCTTTTATTTGCTTTGACCTTGACCCATATCTGGACTACATTGATAACAGCATTTATTCCGAAGTGCAGTTGACTCTAAAAGGAGTAAAGTGACTTGAATCGTACTTTTCCCGCCCTCTGTAACCTCAATTAACTTAATTTAAAGTCTTGAGTTAAATTTGCATTGACCTTAACCCATATTTACACTAAATTGATGACGTCATTAAATTGGCTGAGCATTTATTTCAAGGTGCAGTTGACTCTAAAAGGAATAAGGTGCCTTGGATCATACTTTCCTCGCCCTCTGTAACCTCTCTTAATTTGAAGTTGTACCTTCAATTTGCTTTGACCTTGACCCATAACTGGATAACATTGATAACGTCATTAAATTGGCTGGCCATTTGTTTCAAGGTACAGTTGACTCTAGAAAGAGTAAGGTGACTTGCATCGTACTTTCCCCGCCCTCTGTAAGCTCAATTATCTTGATTTAAGATTATACCTTTGATTTGCTTTGACCTTGACCTATATCTAGACTACATTGATAACGTTATAAAATTGGCTGGGCATTTATTCCATGGTGCAGGTGACTCTAGAAAGAGTAAGGTGACTTGAATCGTACTTTCCCCGCCCTCTGTGACCTCAATTATCTTAATTTAAAGTTGTACCTTTGATTTGCTTTGACCTTGACCCATATCTGGACTACATTGATGAGGTCATTAAATTGTCTGAGCATTTATTTTAAAGTGCAGTTGACTCTAAAAGGAATAAGGTGCCTTAGATCATACTTTCCTCGCCCTCTGTAAGCTCAATTATCCTAATTTAAGGTTGTACCTTTGATTTGCTTTGACCTTGACCTATGTATAGACTACATTGATAACGTTATTAAATTGGCTGGACATTTATTCCATGGTGCAGATGACTCTAGAAAGAGTAAGGTGACTTGAATCGTACTTTCCCCGCCCTTTGTAAGCTCAATTATCTTAATTTAAGGTTGTACCTTTGATTTGCTTTGACCTTGACCTATATCTTGACTACATTGATAATGTTATTAAATTGGCTGGGCATTTATTCCATGGTGCAGTTGACTCTAGAAAGAGTAAGGTGACTTGAATCGTACTTTCCTCGCCCTCTGTAACCTCAATTATCTTAATTTAAGGTTGTACCTTCGATTTGCTTTGACCTTGACCCATAACTGGATAACACTGATAACGTCAATAAATTGGCTGGGCATTTGTTTCAAGATACAGTTGACTCTAAAAGGAGTAAAGTGACTTGAATCGTACTTTCCCGCCCTCTGTAAGCTCAATTATCTTAATTTAAGGTTGTACCTTTGATTTGCTTTGACCTTGACCCATATCTGGACTACATTGATAACGGCATTTATTCCGAGGTGCAGTTGACTCTAAAAGGAGTAAAGTGACTTGGATCGTACTTTTCTCGCCCTCTGTAACCTCAATTATCTTAATTTAAAGTCTTGACTTCAATTTGCTTTGACCTTGACCCATATCTACAATACATTGATGACGTCATTAAATTGGCTGGGCAACCGTCAATCATTTCAAGATAAAGAAGGCACTAAGGTGGTGAGGTGACTTGGATTGGAGCTCTCTCCGCTTCTTGTAAACTCAATTATCTAGATTTAAAGTCGTGTCTTTGATTTACTTTGATTTTGACCAACATGTTGACTACATTGATGACGTCATTGAATCGTCTGGACTTTTATTTTAAGACAGAAAAGGCTCTAAAAGAAGTAAGGTGACTTGAATCGCGTACTTTTCTACAAGTCCACCTCCAATTTATTATATTATGGTTCTTTTTTCCATCATAGATTGTGACGATGTATGATAGGCCGAATTTCAACTTTGGAGCTATGCATATCAAATCTTGTAATGGCAGCAAGAAACCCACAAGTCCCACTGCCCTGCGGGAAATATGAATTTCTATGTGTAGAGGTAACAAGTTTGAGAGTCAACATTTTATTAAGTACTCCTCCTATTATACATAGCCCAGGAGTCAGAATTATCCAATTCCTCTCCCTATCACGTACAGCTCGGAAGCTGAAAATTTTTCCGAGTCCCCCTCCTATCATATGCAGCTTAGGCGCTGAAATTTTTTCAAATCTGGAAATGATGACGTCACAAATTGAACGCTATGAATTTTGTTCAATCTCCCCCCCCCCCTTATATGTAGCTCAAGAACTGAAAATCTTCCAAGTCCTCTTCCTATTATATAAAGCTTGAAATTTTTCAACTCCGGAAATGATGACGTCACAAGTTGAACGCGTTCTAAGTCTTCATCTTATCATGTATAGCATGGAGGCTGAAGTGTCTCCTAGTCTCCCCCCCCCCCCCGTCATATATAGCTCAAAAACTGAGACTTTTAGAAATCCTCCTCCTATCACATAGAGCTCAGAAGCTGAAAATTCTCCAAGTCCCTTTCCTCTTATATAAAGTTTAAGGGTTGAAATATTTACAAGTGCGGAAATCATGAGGTCACAAGTTGAACGTGTTCGCGCTCGTTCTCTGTAAATGCTCCCACAACAAAATAGATGGTGGGTCCACCGCTAAAATCCTACGTTATCTGGAAAATTTCTGGACTCGGAAAATTCCTTACTAAAAGCAGATTTTGTGACTTTTGCACTGCTATCACACGTGATTCAATCACCTGTAATTATTGGAACCCACGGAGCCTCAAGTCTTCCTACATAAATTCGGACCGTATCAAGGCATTAGCACAATAAGCACGTGCTTGGAGCGGCAGATTTCAAGAGCGGCAAATTTTGACCGAAAATCATGTAGGCTATAGAAAAGTTGGTCATTTTTGAATATTGCCTGCTAAAAGCGCACAATCTCCTACAGTGCTTGGGGCGCTAATGTCCTTGATCCAGCCCTGAGTCTCGTCTTCTCACTCTGCACTGGTTTTTTTCTCTCTTTTTCAGTCTCATAATCGTAACCTCGCGTATTTCACGGTGCACTCTTCGGACATACCGTTAAAACTTTGAACTTTCTCGGTCACAATGCACCACGTCTTCACATAGGTCGAAATGTCTCTGCGATGAAGAAGACAGCAACGGTAATTAAACGCAATGCGTGCACGTTATTTACGATAAGAACGGAATGCAAGAAAGCGTACGGTATTAACGAGCACGATTTGTGCCGTTACCTCGCGATTCATGTCTCCTTTGCTCGTGGTCACCTCGCGTAAGCAGCCTCCCTAAGATGTAGACGCCTGGCAAGGAAGTCTCTTCTCTGCAGAATATTAACGTAATAGGTAATAATATACTATTGTTTGTACTTATCGTACATGTAATAGCCATCGGGCTTTTTCTTTTTTTCACATTCTGTTGTAGCGCGCGAATTCCTGCGACAGCGTGCACCGTGTTTAACAGCCGCCTGCCAACCCGAAGAGACTATAGAGAATGGAATAGTAATAATATTTTTTAATCTCTCGCCAATTACACTCGGCTACGGTGGGCGATAAATTACACCTAATAATATTCGCACTACCGTTGTAAATCGTCGTACACGTGAGAAGCGAGGCTGAGACGGCGTACCGATGCCGCTCAAAGTCATGTAGATTGAAAATTCTTCCCGTATCTGTCCGGCTACTACTTGTGATGTAGTATTAATGAACGATTGGTACGGCGATATTTTCCTTCGCGCGCATCAACGCGGAAGGCTGGAATTGTGGATAGGCAAATGTGGAGGAAATGCATGGGGACGTGCAATTTTTTTTCCAAGTTCTGGTGTACGTAGACCACGTTCACTTAGGTCGTTTACACGTGATCATTATACGCGAGAAAGAATTAGGACGTGATCCGTTCTAAGTGGCAGTTTACCTGCTTGATTCATGAAGTCTGTGACCGTAGACAACCTTGCCCCTCGTAATATAAATCTAAATACCTCTCGAGCCCATCTCCTTTGCATTATTTTCCTGTCATTCTCTCATTTTTCTACGCATTAAAACGTTCTAGACGAGAGCTCGACATCGCACAAATTGTTCATTTAAACATGCTGGCTGTCCATGCTGCGGACGAAAAAGTCGACCCGAACTGGTATAATTTTTCTTTTTTCGTACATTTATTTCGACTTGTATATTTGTATGTATATAATTGAGTAGAGACAAATGCGCTCACAAGCATGCACTCGTACTGTCTAGACAAACGTTTGCCAGTACGTGCCTCTGTCACTCGTCGTGCAACCTTTCTCAATTACTAGATGATGGAAGAACTCATATATACCTACCGGAGAGAAACGATAAGACTCAAATTAGGTAAGGGATGAGAACAAGTACTGTGCGAGAGTTTAACTAGCAAAGGTATATTTTCAGGATGACATGTACTCGAAGAGCGAATCGACCAGACAGCTTAGGTCAACGTTCCCAAGAAATATTCGCCTCAACCCGAACAATCTTCTGAAATATTATTGTTTGATGCACGGACTAATATTAGTTCGATAATCTCAATTTTCAAGTAGGGTATAACTCTTGATGGTACATAGGTAACTTCGCTCAATTCTTTTGCGGGTGATAAATTAAGCTCGGGGACTCTCTGAATGTTGAAGGCCAACTGGGAGAACGTGTGCACAGACCGGATGCCGCAGATGCAGGGGTAATCTGAAAACATCACAAATTGATAAACGGGATATGGGAGAAAAACTTATCTAACTCTGTAAACGGGTTTTTGTATGTGCAGTTGACCTGACTTATATTTTTCAAAGATATAGCATCCATACTAGTATCTTTCTACAAAAGAAAACCAACCTCAAGTTTTAAGCAAATTCATGCCTCCAACTTTAATCTGCAATGCATCCGAATCTGTGCAATGGTTCCACAGAACATTCATAATTTTAATTGCTCGGCTCACAAGATAAGGTCAATAGAACTTCCTTCAAAAAATTTCGATATCGTACCAGAATTTAACCATTCCAGAGTGTCTTCTACCCTGATAATGATAGTGTAGGAGTGTTAGATACGAAAAAATTTCTCCTTAGATAAAACTTGGTACGAATGTCAAGAACCATCCCTCCTTCTCTGCTTTGCCTCCCTTCTGAATTACTCTTTCCTCGATGCTTTTATGTGTACGTAGCTTGAAAGTCGAAAAGCAAAGTCGTCCTATAAGACAGATTCCTTGCGTTTCTTGTTTAGCTTCGTTGCAAAAGCAGTGGAGTTTTCCGAGTCACTCCTTTCGTACACGCCGCTCGTCGGATAAAAAAAAATTATCGGTGACCATAGTTGACCAAAGAAAATTCTGACCTATCTGATTATAATTTTGAAAATTAGGTGAACTGAAATGAGCAATTGAGTACAGGGGATCGAAATCGAAAATCCTTTTATAAAATAGGTTCCCTTCTCGTCTCAATTGACGAAAAGCTCGTAGAAGAGACTCCACGAGCAACAAAGGAAATAATCTGCGAGTTTGTACTCTGATCAAATGTAATGAATTTTCAACGCAAGTTCGTTCAAGGTATTTGAAGAAAATACAAAAGAAGATAAGGGCTAATAAGATCTAGTGCTTCTCATCGTGACTGCAACCTTATATGCTAAGTGAAAAACTTTTGGGACCAATGCAACATTGATGTAAATTAAATTCATGCCTTTGAAAATGATAGGGCGTTGCACTTGTGTCAAAAAAATATAGATGATTCTTCGATGTTTCGGTGGAAAAGAAAACCACGGAAAGTCATAAATTTGATGGACGATTTCTTCAGTCTGCAAAAAGAAAAAATATTGTTCTGCTTAGAATTAAGAAAAAATAAAAGACTGAGATACAGGAGCGCTGGGAGGTGCTTCATTCCCTTAAAAGTTCTCTCAATCATTTGCCAAACATTGAAAGATTCAATGAAATTTATCAGCGTTATCACTATACGAATTTCGGTGTCCTCCCCCCGACTCTTTATTACTAAGAGGTCTCCGAGCGTTCCTGCTGATACACTAGTAACCTACTTACCATATCATCTATTTGTGTCCCAAAGTTACTATGAATATATAGGGGTATCGCGGCCACGAATACCATGGCCAGCGTTTTGAATTGCTTAGCAAAAGTCGAATCCTTCTGTAGAAGCAAAAGTCATAAATAGTCGCACACATTAAATTGCTAGGTTGTTTTCATATCCTAAATGTTTCCGCTAATTTCAATCTTGGAACACAGACATGAAGTTTGAAATGTTTTAAATCCATATCTTCTTCCAAACAACAGAGCACAAAAATTTTCTTTAGTTTGATAATGGTGACACAGATTTTACAAACTCAACTCTGAGGTTGTGATGGTTACAATTTTATAACTGGACTTCCCTTCGGTCTAGTTATTCAAATGTTGACGTCACAATCAGAGTCTATTGGACCAGTCAGAGCTAGCATTGCCAGTGTTTGAATTTCTCACTTCGGTCAAGATTTTGTCGTTTCTGTCGCTCTACCTAGTCCATCCTTTTATGGGGTTTTTGATGGATTACGGATAAAAGAAAAGACCATTGGAAAAATATTTCACACTAGACAAGTTTTATTTGTTTTGCTTTTATGTTCAGTTTTGTATAATTTATAAAATAAGAGTTACTTCACACCGCTAGACACTCAACCCTGGTTTTGGTGAGACACTTGAGAAGGGAGATGAAGTGGATTACTAGAATTATCTAGAATTAATGAGTCTTTAGCTGATGGCTGCGTTTGCATTCAGACACCTTACGTCATCAACGTACACGGCAACGTCATTGGATAACAGAAAAATTGAATGCAGTCAGAGCCGGATTTAGGTCGGCTGCCGGCCTGTACAAAATTCTTTCTGCCGCCCTTCAAACAAAAAACTTTTTGCTCGCTTTGCTCGCGATTTACCGTTCAGGGTAATGAGGGCAGGGGGGGGAGGAGGATTGACCAAAAAACCGGTATTTCGAATAATCAATAAAACCGGTGTTTTTTAAGCTTTGAAACTTTGAAAGAACCAATTAAACCGGATTTCAACGAGAGCTTGAAAATTTTACATTTTTGCCACCAGGAGTGCTAAAAGCGTGGCTTCATAGCGGTTTCGGAGCCTAATAAACTTGTGTCTTGTGGACTTGTGGTCTTTCGGCAACTGCCATTATCAAGCTACGTTTGCTCTAGGCTGATAGCTTTTGGTCAAATCCTTTCTTGGTCTAGTATAAGTCTACTTTAGAATATTCTAGGCAAAGGCTTTAGAGTGGCACACTCTACTTCAGTATATTTCAGGCTAATGAGATTGAGGTGCTCACTCGCGGTCTGCTTCTTGGTCTAGTACAAGTCTACTTTAGTTTATTTCGGGCTGATGAGATTGGTGACCTACAATAGATGATAAGAGGATATTTCATGAATATGTCAAAAAGTAATTGATCACGAGGCGTTTCACAAATGTAAACGCGAAACAAACGACTATTAGTTCATTTCTCGCCACCAGTTTGCTGCAGTAACAAAATACTTTTCCTAGCTTCCTATTTGTTCTTATGAAGAAATCTTTGTTACAGGCCATTTTTTTAAAAATTGAATCTTCCCGGAAAATTGATGAGAAATTAATTTGAAATACCTAAAATTTCCTTCAAATTTGACATTTACAGTTTTTCTTTGAAATGCAAAGGGTTAATCTCTGCAAGAGCCCACGTAAAAGTAGTACATCTTTTTCAACCCAGGAAAGTGCTCTACTAGCGCTTGGTGGATTGTTTTGAACTAATCAAAGAGCCGTCACGTTTTGCTGGAGTGATCCTACTAGCTAATGAGGCTAATACTCAAGTGTCGCGAGTCGTTGTTTTGGCCGTTATTTTTATGCCAGCTATAATGATATTTCTCCAACTTTATTGACTTGAACTGGAGTTAGGCTCTGGAGTTGGTTTTAAGGGGTGCTAAGTTGAGAAAAAAAAAAAAAAACGCTCAAAACCAATCCTTGATTGGATTTCAAGTGGGGCTGAGAACCGGAACCAAATACCGCTACAGGAAGCTGTTCTCCTCCCGTATTTTCAGACCTCTGGAACCGAAAGGAACCGGATCTCAGATTTGGCTTCTAGAACCAGGGAGCAGAGACCATTGAGTTGAATAAAAGAAAACTTCACTGTGAATTATGGTTTCAATTAAAATTCATAATTCTGAGTGTTCCAAGCAATCGCTCATAAACTTTTAGTTAGGTCTAAGAAATTGCTTACTCACATTTAGTACAATGATCTAAGTAGTTTGCTCTGATTGTTTTTTTTTTTTTTTCATGGGTGTCAAGAGGTTTGTAAGCTGTGTTCGTAATCTTTAAAGGTAACCTTGATTTTACAATTTCGACGTCACCAGAAAATATGTCTATGTTTGCAGACATCGTTTTGTTTATATCGGATTTGTGGAAGAGATAATGGAAATCAAATCTAAAAAGCGTTCTAGATACATGTATACATGCACCTTATGCATTAAAAAAACAATTACGGTACAAACCTCAGTTGAGAGGATGTAAAATTGAAATGCAGAGAAAAAAAACACCATAGGCACAGAGAGTGAATTGAACCCCTGAATAAATGGTCGTATGGATTGAATCAATCTGAAAATCAAAAATATCTCTCAACGTAAGACGTACGTAGTATCAAAATATCATTCACCTCTTTACCTGCATATACGTTGATGTTCTCTTACTAACGATGACACATCTCGGTTAAAAAGAGCGTGGAGTTCCAAAGAACTGCTGCTCAGGCTACAAGCAACCTTATATTTGAGGCTAGCACTTCCGATTTTTTCGCAAAAATCAATCACAATATTATTAAGTTTACAAGCGATCGTGAGAACAAGACTCATTTCAATGAGTATGAAACTCATGTTGATGTCCAGGATTAAGAGTTCCGAAAAATAAGCTACGCAATACAAACGGAACGTATCAATGTGATCAATATAAGGTATTTTCATAAAATGATACCCGAGGTCACAAAAAACGCTATTTTTCTTCTCCACGAATAGTATACCCAAAAATGGAGCGACTTCATACACTATTACACTCGAATAAAAGAACAATGAAAAGTGAAGAATTTTTTCAGATATATTAATTCGCTGTAAAAACGTAAGTTTGAAGCGATTTTCGATGAAAACCGTGTTAGTCTCTGAACGCTGTATGATGTCCAATACTTCGAGGATCTTATGACGTAAGGATAGTATCAGGCCCGGAACGAACGTATATAAAGAAACTCCGATTAGAGGTACGGAAAAGGAGGTGAGTTCCCGAAAAAAGCCCGACGATGGAACTGTGATTATGCTTCCAAATATGCACATCACGTTTAAAACCAAAATTCCAAAGTGTATCGCATAATAAAAGCACTTCGCGCAACATGAAAAATCCTCGGAGGTGTATATTCCGCCAGCCAGGTAATAAAACCAATAAATTGTTGAACGATTCCGCCACATTGCAGACAGTGACTTTCCAAACTCAATTTTCCAACAGAGTTTGACGACGAATGGGAAAAATAGAAGGTACTTAGGTGAAATGAATCGAATTTCCGAACAGCAAACAAAGTTAGTTTATCCAGGGCTCCAGATTTAATTTTTTTGAAAGCACTTGTTGGCAGACCTACAGGGAGGCCATTCAGCTTCCTGAAAATTACCTACTCGTACCTGCGTAACAGAATGAGAGATTTGTATCGTAGGTGATAACTTGGAAGTTAAATAGAATTATAGTAGAAAATTACGACACATTTTGTAACGGTATATTAACGAAAGGAAATTTCAACAATCGAAAGTTTAGAATTTAGAAGTTTGGTTTAACTTTGTCTTACCTGTGAAGGCCGATCTACAACCGTGGCATTAGCCAAACTTGATACTCTTGTCCGTCACGCAAACTCCAACAAATTAAGCCGATTTTCAGTTTTTCTTTTACGATTATTTTATAATACGCTTTCCCGAGAGCCTGACGATACGACATCCTCCTCACCCTCCACAAATAAGGGTTCTGCGGTCTCTTTTAGGAAACTATACACAAAACCGTTCCTTCCAAATCTAAGTAGCAAATCAACTCTCTTTTGTTTACGTCCAATCAAATGGAATTCCACAAAGCTCATCCCTCGGTGAAACACGATTGCAAGAAATGTAATTTTTAGCAGCATCGTTTTCCTCGTTCAACTAATTATATAGGCCTATAACCTGAGTATTCATGAGCAAACAAATAATCAACTTGGCACACATCGAATCCTACCAAATTCTATCTTGTGATTCTTGTTCCTTTTCAACCGGCCATCATACCGCGAATTGCAACTATCCTCCTCCGAGTCCTCGACCATATTGAAGAAATTGAAACCAAAAGCCTCAGAGCTTTAAACGTCTGGATATACCCATCTCATCTTTCTATCTTTCTACTGGTTGCGCCCTTGTTCAATCTATCGTAGATTATGGTTCACCAGTTTAGAATATTTTAAGCTAAACGCTTTTGGGGAGCTCACTCACTCCGCTTGTTCTCCCCTCTCCTTGGTCTAGTATGAGTCCAGTTTGAATATTTCAAGCTAACAGATTTTGGAGAGCTCACTCGCTACGCACCCCTCCCCTATCCGGTCTAGTTTAAGTCTACTGGGGAATATTTCAAGATAATAGCTTTTTGGAAGCTCACTCGCTCCGCTTGTTCGTCCCTCTTCTTGGTCTAGTATAAGTCCAGCTTAAAATATTTCATGCCAACACAGTTGTTGGGTAGTTCACTAGCTCCGCTTGTTCGCCCCGTCCTTGAGTTATTATAAGCCTACTTTGGAATAATTCATGCTAATAGCTTTTGTATAGTTCCCTCGCCTCTTTTGTTCACCCTCCTTCTTGGTCTAGTTCCAGTTTAGAATATTTCAAGCTAGAAGCTTTTGGGTAGTTCCGCTCGTTCGCCTTCCTCCTTGGTCTAGTATAACTGTATAAGTCCAGTTTAGAATATTTCAGCAGATAGCTTTTGGGGTGCTCACTCGCTTTGCACGTTTACCCTCCTCCCCCCCCCCTACCTTCTTGATCCTGTACAAATCTATTTAGAAATGAACAAAAATTAGAAACGCGAAAATCCCCCCTCAGAATGCTAGACCTGATATAATGAAGGCTGGAAATTGAAATTTTTCCAAGTCCCTAAAGTAGGTCAAGGTCAATGTCATTGATGACGTCATGCTAGAAGTTGAAAGTCTCTAAAGCAGTTCAAGGTCATTGATGACGTCATAAAGTATCGCGACTGGAAGTTGAAATTTTTTTCTAGTCCCAAAAGTAGGTCAAGGTCATTGATGACATCAACAAGTATTGCGACTGGAAGTTGAAAGTTCTTAAAGTAGGTCAAGGTTATTGATGACGTCATAAAGTATTGCGATTGGACGTTGAAAGTTCTTAAAGTAGGTCAAGGTTATTGATGACGTCATAACGCATTGCGACTGGAAGTTGAAAGTCCCTAAAGCAGGTCAAGGTCATTGATGACGTCATAAAGTATCGCGACTGGAAGTTGAAAGTAGGTCAAGGTTATTGATGACATCATAAAGCATTGCGGCTGGAAGTTGAAAGTCCCTAAAGCAGGTCAAGGTCATTGATGACGTCATAAAGCATTGCAAATGGAAGTTGACAGTTCCTAAAGCAGGTCAAGGTCATTGATGACGTCATAAGGCGCCACACGTCACGTCACGCAGTTCACAGAAACTCCCGGACGCGGACGTTTTCTGAGGATGTAATCCCTCTAACAAAATGGTTAGCGGGTTCCCGCTGAAACTTGTAGATTTCTCAAACACCATCCAGTTATAGATTTACACGTACAAGCCCATAAAGTGCCCGCTACGAAAATTTCTCTCGAAAAAATATACCAAGTCCAGATCTCTTGAACAGTAAAATGAAGCATAGAACTAGGCTAGATTTGTTGATTGGTGTAGGTGATGGGACTAGAGCTAAGATAAAAACTAATAAAGAACTCCTGAATACCAAAATAAGGCCGTACCTGGACCCAGTATAAGCCTAGTGTATGGACGGATAGGTCCTAGTATAAGCCTAAGTTTAATGCCTACGTATTCAACAAATTTACTCGCAGATTTCTCAATCACCTGCCAGGAATAGATTTCTGCCTGATAGGAAAATTTTTCTCGATAAAATATTGGGGAATGGGGGAGAAGGGTGTACTCGCGATTTTCCAATGATATAGGGGGTATAAGACTAAAGACATGAAATCAAACAACCCTACAATTTACCGCTTCCTTTCTTCAGAAATACCTAACTCTTTTTCCAAAACCGCCCTTTGTTTAACAGATGGATCAAAAATTGGCAACAAAATCTTTTCTCATCCCTCCGCCTTGACGGCAATTCACAACGTACACTCTACAGACGCTCTCGTCTTATGCATCCTTCATCTCCTCACTCCTGAGCCATACGGGGATCCAGGGTAATGAAAAAGTCGATTCAGCCGCCAAAAATGCCTCGAAACTTCCACAAATGAACTTCGTATCATCTTCCCACTAAAAAATGAAACCACTCACACCATTTACCTCAAAATTGCGCACGAATGGATCACTTTCCGGCAAAATCAAAAATCTCATCAAACAGATTATCCCAATTAAAACCATTACCATTCACGTGGCTTCATCAGACCAAGAACCCCGCCACACGCCGTCGCAAAATCTAACATGCACGTCTCCGAGTGGACACGCGACTCACACACGCTCGCCTTCTTGTAGCTTCGATTCCCCCCCCCCCCACTGTCACCTAGCTTCTCTCCGCCACCTACCAAATTTCATCATCTATTGAAACAACTTCCGTCGTTGACCTGCCATACATCTGAAAAATCATCTCTTATCTGAAAAGAGCAAATTACAACCAACGTATCCAAAATCGATTCACCATCAAGCTCAGTTAAGAGCTTGCGAAATAAAAACGAAAAATTAACAGAATTCATTCATCAATGTCTATTAAAACACTTAATATTTCCATACCTTAATTTCTTAGATGCGGACTCTTCTGCAAATTACTCTCATAGCGCTTGATTTATACAAAGCAGCGACAACATTGAAAGATGTATGGGAAAAGTGGTCCACACTTTGAATATTTAAAGTGTACTTGTATTATTCATTTTTACTGAATTGCAACAGAGGATAATAGATACCAACTATAACTTCAAAATTTTATCTTTCTTGTTCTTTCTTCTAGAACTGAAACAAGGATAGTAAGATTCCTAAGAACTACGCAATGAGAATATTGAATTTTTTATGAAACTAAAAAACCGTACGTGTATTTCGCGTTAAAATAAGCAGCCTTTTGCAAAACTAAAAAGTAACTAAAACAAAATCCATATCAACCACGCGATGAATGTATTGAATTTTTTATTATTGTTTTCTATAAGTTATTTTGCGTAGGAATCGTGGTTAACCACTTGACACTTTTTGCCTGCGATCCTCAAATGCTACCCGTGGGATCGCCCCCCCCCCCATTGAAACTACATTTTTTTACATTCCGTCACCCCTCGTGCCCTTCCACTTTGTAATATTGATTTTTCGCCATCATCAATCGTTTACGTATCAGGGTGGATCACAGGATCGCCTTAATCGTGATGTAGAACTTGTCAAATTAAAGCTACACACAAATATTCGCGATGAAAATGAACTCGGTTCTCGAAATTCGTTTCTAGGGACCCTATATAAATATCTTTATGGAGGTTATCCTCGAATAAAATGCATCGCAGATTAAGTCGATCGTCTGCCATAAAAAAAATTATCAGCGTTTTTATTCCAACTCCTGAAATAAAAACTCGGTTGAATAAAATTGTTGTAAAATAGAATTATCGGACGCGAACATCAACGAACACAATCTGTCTGTAAATTATTTATATTTTCTTTTATAATATCCGCCTTCGCTGAAGACATTCGTGTACTCCGAACTTTTCCCACCGCTGTCATTAATTAATCATTCCGCGAATCGTAACGATTAGCATGAAGGTAGATTATTAAAATAAATATTTATTGCCGGTGCTTGCATATAGTCTACAATTTTCGCCCTTCCTACGATGATAATATACTCCGCTACAATGTTGCTACAATGTTGCTCGGACAGAGCGAAAAATTTTAAATTCACATTGCGAGAGATAAAGTCAGTTGTAAAACTTTTATGCATAATAATATAATTGAATTATGCTCGGGTAAAAAAATAATGCACACGGGCGAATGATTTAGGTACGATTAAATTTATCAAGTTATTCTTAGTTTAACTGTGTGACATGGAGGATGAATGTTGGAATTTGAAAATTTTTCTTGGACTAATAAGGCTAATAACGATTCGGCGCGAAGATAAATATTCTCAAGGACGTCGCGCCGTCGATACGAAATTTATTTTGTCTACAAAATTTTGTCCTTCTATTGTAAAATAAAAGACGCAGCGCTGATATTTTTCTGTAAGGATTCTTGCAGTTCGCCAAAAATAGAAAGGAAAAAAAAAATTCAGTAAAATATACAGGTAAGATCATTCTAACTGGTTTTCCGGAGAGAAACATCGAGATATGTTTTTTCGTCGATTAATATTTAAAATTTTGTGCGGAGGTCGATTGTTCATTCTTCTTAACTATAAATTCAGTTACTGTCTCAAGGTTAAGGTCAACACATTCTTAGACTGGGTGTGACGTAAACTTTGTAATAGGTAGCAATTACAATGTTTGGGTGACCGTCCTGTCCAGAAATAAATAAATTATCTCACCGTGTTTGGCCGGGTCATTAAGTATGCAATTGCGTCTTATTCACCATCTCGGTGCATCGTTAGTATGCAGGCGTTGTTCGGGTTGCTCGCATGCTGTACGAAGGCAAATTCTTTTCTAGATCAATATCGCGTTTCGGAACAAAAATTATTCGGTTTTCTTCTTTATTTTGACATATTATAGAAACATATTGTGAACACAAAGAAATTGAGTAATATTACGAAAGAAAATTAGCATCGACTTCTTCGTTTCTTAAAAATTGGGACTACCTAGGAATATTCGAACAAATATTTAATGATCCCAGAGTGGAGTCGAATACCGTATCGAGTTTTCCACTCAGACAGTCGATATCCGAAGGGCAAAATGACACGGATAATGACAAAAGAGTGACACAAAAATGACCTGCTCCACCCATTTTCACTGATTATCAGATCTGTGTCGAATATTGGTCAATAACTCGGAGCTTTGGCATGGAAAATTCCTGAACTAAATTTTACGTCATAGGACATGGTGCCGCAATCATGTTAGGCTTGAGTGAGGGTACACTAGTCACAACAATCCAAATTCTTAGTCCATCAACATGCGTGTGCTACATCAGGTTAGAAAGAAATGATACTCAAATCAGAGTATTGCAGCCAGCCGAAAACCAAAAGCCGAAAGCTGAATTCAGCCAAATTTTTACTGATAAGAGCAAAGCTGGAAGCCAGCTTTATTGAAACCTTCCTAAGCCAAAAGCCAAACTAAGCCAAATTTTTTCTTTTTTTTTTTTGGGCTTCTTCAATTTTTTGCAAAATACAAAACAACACAACACAACAGGGTTGGCACCATACAGACAATTAAATTATTTAACTGCAATTCTTTTCTCTACAAGTAAAGAATGGATGTAAGTAGAGATGTAGAGAATCCTCAAAACTCAACAACAATGTAAAATTGTAAACAGCAAACTCCAAAAAGATGAAATAAAAAGAACTAGCAGAGAGAGAAAGAAATAATAATAATCACCAAAAATATATGAACACAAGCTGAAGAATAAGTATCTTTCACAAGTGCAGCAAAGCCCCGATTCTCCTGATCGGTGGTTTTGGTCTCATATTTTGGAGGATTTGATTAAGTATTTTATGATACAAACAGGAATCATTTTCAACGAGCCATTTTTTAAAAATTCCGATTTGAAGATTTTTTCCCATATTTAATATTCCATAGTTCACCTTCCGTCCCTCTGATAACTTCGACTCGATGGTCGCACTCTCTGACGGATGCACGACCCGAATCCTAGAATAAGGAACTGCAGGTAGAGCACTAGAACGATTCAAGTGAAGACATACGCCATTTTCTATCGTTCAAAAACCCTCCAAGGTACAACGCGTCACGCGTTGCATCGCGAGGCGGCAGATTTTGGGTGTTTTTGCTGATCCGCGATGATGTACCTTGGAGGCTTTCTGAACGATAGAAAATAGCGTATGTCTTCACTCGTATCGTTCTAGTGCTTTCTTTACTGCTGCAGGTATCTTTGACTATACAAACTTCAACCGAGTGGCCATTCGTTTGAAGTTAGTATAGTCAAAAGCAGGTATGCGCATTGTAGAATGTTAACAAGAAAAGTGGCAAATCCGCTCTTTGAGAAACTGAAGTCAGGAGCCGGAGCCAGAGCTGACCCGGAGCTAGCTCTTTTTTTTCTTCTGGCTCCGCTCTCAAGATTGAGAGCTTCAGCTCCGGCGTTGCTCCGAAGGTCCAGCCTCCTGGCTCCACTCCGCTCCGCTCGTTAATTTTCGAGGAGCCAGGAGCTGAAGCTAGAAATCACTGGCTCCCAGGCTTGCGCTCCCTACCTTCTTTGGCCCCTTTCTTAACGTGAACAGACTATAGTACAAATTTCTTTTATTACACTTGAAAAGTTGGGAAAAAGAACAATCAAAGATTAGATTCTTTAAATGAATAATCATATTCATATGCAGAGGAGAATTGAAGTCAAGGGATGGAAAAAGGGTAATGTCGCCATAGCCCCTTGTTCCAAAGATTATGATTACTTGCCTTCCCTCTCTAGACGTATCTTTTGAGCCTAACTTTTTTTGAAACATTTTTTCAGTATTCCCCTTTTTCCAGACACTTTATCAATTGTGTTTTGATGGCTGTGTTATCATCATCATGATTCTAGAGAATTGCAAATTAGATAAGGGGTTGAAGAATATTATATCTTTCCTAGTTTCCTATTTTAAAATGTGATGGACAAAGTTTTCTACCTCATTTTCAAAATAATGATCTATGCAATTAATACTGGGTTCCAACGTGATAATGTTAGGCACTTGAGGTATTCTCAAGGTTGCGCCACTTCCTAAAATTGTACAGTTGTACCACCATTTAACAAAGTGATGGGCGGTTATAGGTTATTTCAGTATACCGATTGAACGGTTTATTGAAGATCATCATAACCGGTTAATCAGTTAACCGGCGGTTATTTGGATCGCTTTCAGTTCTCAAAAAATTCCGCTAGGAGCGCTAAGGTCTTTCACGTTTTTTGCCCTCAAAATTGTAAAAATTGAAAAAAAAAAATGAGAAGAGAGGTCTCTTAGACTCTGAGGTTGAGCACGTTTCGGCAATTGGCCGCTTGATGCTTCCTTGTATTATTTTGAAAAAATCAAATTTGTCAAATTATCACTAAGGCTAGTAGCGAATCTAGCGGTCATTTAAATATTAAAAAAAATAATATATGATTTTGGAAATTAATCAATTATTGCGCTTTATTAAGCGGTTTTTTGTTCATCCCAAATAAACCGGTTTTTTGGTTAATTTTCACCAGAATAAACCGATTAATCAGTTTTATAACTGATAACCGCCCATCACTAATTTAACGCGTTTGTTCACATTCTTGTTCTTGAGAATACCTCCAATGTCTAAAATAAATGGCATAATGATATAATCCATCCCCATGAGGTCACATCAACTGATAACAGATTAAAAATATCTTGTGATAAGAATAGCATCTGGACCGGGCATATTGTAGATTTGTCATGGTCACGTGTATAAAATATTATGCAGAAAGTACTGGTATGGTAAGCAAACGGTGATTGTGACTTGAAACTAAAGGTGATTTTTTAGGTTTTTTTTTTTACAATTTCTCCAAAAATAATAAATTTAGGCGTCTACTTACAGAACAAAAATTATTTTTAAATGGAAATATTTTCAAAAAATTAAAAAAAGTTCAGAAAATTTTTTGTGACACTAGCGCTGCTCGGCAGAGGTGTGAACCGGAATCGCTATCCAAAATGGTATAGGTAACGGTAGCCTCATGTGTCCGAGCCATGATACTGCGTGTCCTTGTGTTCCACTTTCTTAATAATTCAAAATAGTATCCGGAATCCAGACCTGAATTTTTGCGTTTTGGAAGCGGATCCGATGAATGTCGCCTCGCTTGGAAGCAGAACCAAAAGGAAGCAAATCCAGCAATTGTTGCTTGGAAGCGGAGCTAAAATGAAGCGGATCCACAGAATGGTCCTTAGAAGCAGAACCAAAAGGAAACAAATCCGGAGAATGGTTCTAAGCAGCGAAACCGAAAGGGAGTGGATTCCCTTGAAGCAAGCCTGGGGAGCCGGAGCAAGAGCCAGCTCTGGCTCCGGCCCGCTCCGGAGCTAGGAGCTGGAGCCATAATTTGATCTTGAAAAGAGCCAAAAACTCTGCTTTTTTGGTCAGCTCCTTAGCTCTCTGAGAGCTGCTACGCTCTTTCCTTTACAAGGAGCTCAGGAGCTGCTCTTCAGTCAAAATGACAAAAAAAAGGAAAACTTCAATTTTTCTTCTTTTTTTTTTTCTCATAATAATAATTAATATTAGCTCTGCTTTGTTTTTTCTCTCCTTCAGGCTCCGGTCAGAAGATCAAGAGCTTTAGCCAGCTCCGGCTCCGCTGCAAAAATCCAGCTCTTTGGCTTTGCTCCACTCTTTGAGAAATTGGAGCCAGGAGCTGTAGCCGGAGTTGGCTTGGAGCCAGCTCTTGTTTTTCTTCTGGCTTCGCTCTCAAGATCGAGAGCTTCAGCTCCGGCTCCACTCCGCTCTTCGATTTTCAAGGAGCCAGGAGCTGGAGCTGGAGCCTGCCTTGAAGAAAAACAGCCTCTTTAAAGTTTAAATTTTGTGCTTCAATCCAAAAACAACGGCTTCCTTAACAGAGTTAAACAAGGAACGCAAGGAATCTGTTTTATGGGTAAAATTTATTTTAAAATTGGGAGTCAAGTCGAATTCTATGTCCCCCTCCTATCATATATGGCTCGAGACTCGGATTTTTTCCAAGTGTTCCAGCGGACGGCAGATGGCATTTTCTCTGCCCCCCCTCCTCAATTAAACAGGTTCCCTGTTTAAAAAAATTGGCCTTCTGCTTAGTTTCCACCCACGGGGTGTGAACCGGAATTGCTATTCAAAATGGTATCCGGAATCCGAACCTGAATTTTTGGGTTTTGGATAGAAGCGGAATCCTAAAAAAAAAGTAATAACGGTTCACACGCCTGCTGCCCGTGTAACCCTAAAAAACGCACGAAGCGCCTGAACCGTTCGAAATACCACCTAACGTACTTTAAGAGCCACTTACATAAGTTTGAATCTTGACGTATCTCAATGTTGAGCCAACTCCGCCTTTCCATTGAAGTTCCTGTAAAAGTTTTTAAGTCGCGTTTGAGCACACCTACAATTTACTCCTATCTATCCTACTTAACTGGCGGCAACGTTCATCCTAGTCACAGACAGTTCCTTCACCCGTTATTGGGATTTGACCAGACCACCGCCTGCTCTCTCAACTTGAGACCAACCCAGGGCCTTGCCCCGGTTGTCACACTTGTAGAACGTTCTGGTCGCCTCCCCTTAACTATCCACGTAATGTCGAGTCCCCATCAGCCACCCGACGGCGGCCTGATGGCTACGGGTTCGGCAACAAACTTACCTCGCAGTGTCCACTTGAGCAGGGTCAGTCCACTACCACCTTATCCGGGGAGGCCAAGCCCCGGCCTCGGATTTGTGCGACAGAACCCCCGGCCCCCGACTCAGCCGGCACCTCCTCTGCCCGACTAGCCGGTGCCGATCGTCACGGAAGTCCCACCTCTTGGGCCTCGCCCTCATTGGGCTTCTCGAATGACGACGCCCCTCCGTACCCTGAAATCCGTCTCAGGGGGTTGACCACACAGGTCCAGGCCTTAGCTAAGGGCCACTCGTCAAGAGAGTCCCCGACTCTACTTGACCACGACGACAAAACTCGCATTACTCAACATACCCATGGGTCAGCACAGTCCTTCGGCTGCCCTGGGCCTCAGCCAACTATCCAGGTCCTACCTTTGTGGTCCCGCCAGGACCACCTTGCGACAACGATGAAACAACATTGCCATTCCCTAGGACCACAGACGTCAGCATACGTTACAACAGTAGGCTACCTTGAGTCATACGGATTAGTGACACCAAGCTCCACTCAGCATTCACCTCAACCCGCCTTCGCCTTTGTTCTACCGCGCATGCCGCAAGACATAATACTACGATACTTATATTTAAATCATCCCTAGTTGAAAGCAGACGAATGTAAATTACAAATATACTCAGTGAACCACTCACCAAAATATATACAATATTTACACCCGGTCCAAATTGGTAAAATTCAATCATAATGTGACATGTTCCAAGAAAATAGCAATCAGCAGCAAAACATGAGGGCAAAAACAAAGTTTCATGGCAAATATTTTTATAATGGAGAAATGTACTTATTCTTTCGGAATTAGGGATAATAATTGATGGCTGTTGAATTTTCCTGATGAGCGGGTTCTAAATTGTTATAAATTAAGAATACTGATGTATGATTGACAGTTACCAATGCTATTCTTACAGGAATGTTCCTATAATCTTTGGACAACAATTAGTGTAATATTGTTTTAAAATACTTGATGAGTTAGCAGAAAATAGAAAATGGATTTGATTTCAGCATCTAAGGTAATTCAGAAGTCTTCAGAAATCATTTACGCACAGTTCAGTAGGGTATTTGTAATGCACTCGATAAACCTTGAAGTACCAGCACTGGCATAGAATTGTAATTAGGACACTATAGGTAGCGTTAGAACCAAACATAGAAGATCCCAAATCATACAAATATAGTGTTGCGGCTTTTGCATCATTTTCTAATTCTGGCAATTTCTTTTTGTCTTTCAACGTTGAGATTCAATTAATAATGTAGTAACCTCATATGAAAAAACAGAGAGTAGTTATATTTTTTTTCTACAGAAAATACAATAACACTTATAATTTCAATTAGAAAGGTTATAAAGTATCACAAATAGTTATCAACCACTATCTTTAAATATCTTTAACTAATTTTTTGTCTGTATAACTATTAAATAATGCTACATATTGCATGGTTGATTAAAATTTCAAAGAGTACAGTTTTATAAGATAAGAAGGGCGGTAATTATTTAACGCCAGATGAAAGATATGAGAAGATAAAATATCACAAGAAAAAAGACCTACTTTCGTCAATCCAAATTTTTGTACCGATTCTGTACTTTCTTCCACAGTTCTTGCTTCTTCTTCACCACTTCAGGTATGTCAGCATCCGAAGGGCCATCGTAACCGAGACCAACTTTTTCCCCTCGTTGTTGCACTAGAATCTGAAACACAACCAAACAAATAAACTTCAATACAGAGCGGAGAAAAAATATCATACAAAAATAAATCAAAAAGTGTCACAAATAGGGATTAAACCGAGTAAATGAAGAAGGGAATATTGTGTTTTCAACTTTCCGAGTGCACCGCCGCCGATAATTTTCTTACCCGAGAAAAGTTTTGTCCACGAAGGCGACACACACTTACAAATCATTTGTAAATTACAGCGTAGTGTGCGTCTCATTCGTTGCATGTCTTGTATACAATAGACTAAGCATCCATTCGCCTCTCTCTCTCTCTCTCTCTCTCTCTCTCTCTCTCTCTCTCTCTCTCTTCCTCGTGTCACGTTTTTACACTTACCGAGCACGCAAATTCCACACTCAAGTTTCTCATCTACGCGAACAAATCTACTACTTTCCATTGAAGTAGAAATACAAATATCCAGGCAGAGAAGGATAGAGGAAATAGATAAACACAACCGACCGAGGGTCTCACGGGGGATGAGTCGTCGCAATAGGGAAACCGTCTACGGTTTGTGGTACGAGTATAGTACACGGCCAATATCTGGTGCGTTCACACGAACGCAGATATAATCTGTTTTTTGCACCAAAAAGTTAATGAATAATAAATCAGCGGCGGCGACGACGTCTCGGATTACCAGATTTATGCAACCAGCTACGATGTATGTAAGAAAACGCACCCATAACAATGTTAACGTTAATTAAAGTCTAGACAAGATGACCCGCGAAGAACCACTCGGTGGCTAGGCGTGAGACGCGAATGGGAGACACGGGCGCGACGCGATTCCAGCAGCGTTCGAACGAGAGGAAGGTACGGATAAGGTGAACTTGTACGCCAGAGTAATCGACGCGGCGCGCCGCGCGTATTTCCAGCAGCCAACAACTTCATTTTAATTTCGCTATAATGAAGCTGCAGCTCGTAAACGTATTTATAATACTATGTACGCTGTGGTGAAGCGAGATGCGATAAATAATTCAATAAAATTTAATCGAATTTGCCGCCATCACCGCAGTAACCTTTCCTTCGCAGAAAGGAAAAAAAATCAGCTTTTATTCATTCAAACGAGCACTTGTAAGCCAAGACTGCAATCGGACGGGAAAAAAATGAAAGATTAGAATAAGGGAGACAGTATTATTGGAGGCTTTTCAAGAAAGAACGAGAAAATACAATCTGTGAACTAGAAATTCAAAAAAGTATTGTATCATACATCGAAATAATATTGATAGGAAACTTCTCCTTTGGGAGATGAATCTGAAATACATTTGTGCTCGTATCCAACTTCAAACATGGAAAATATAGAAGTTGATCATTCAAAGGAAATACGCAAGAAAGACGTACAGACAGGGAAAGATTCCTCATAGGAAAGGATGAAAAGCAGTCATTATTACAAATAGTTACACAACTCCTTGGTTTTTGGGAGCTCGTTTTCTTTTCAAGTTTCAAGATTACATTTCTCCTTTTCTTGCGAAAAAAAATTCATTATTTCATTACTATAAAAAAAAAAATAGGACAGAATTTCTAACTTATTGACAATATTCAAAAACAAATCGTTAATAAAATAGAAAAATAATGATAAAATTTCAAATAAAAATTAATTTAATAACAAAGAATAAGATATCAAAGAGGAAATACTGTAATTTTGCGTTACTAAATAAGAATCACAAGATAGTATTATTAGGATATTAGTTTCAATCATTAATTGAGTACTTTGAAAATATTTTTTCATTTCATTATAACAAAAAATTCACCAATGTCATTTCAATCATCAGGATGACAAAGGGCTCTATTTTCTTTACTATATTAATCTCAAATAGGTATCGATTTTATTATTAAATTTATTGTCCTATTTTATGAATAGTTATGTTAATTTTGACATGTTTCATGTCTTTTTTGACACCCTAAACACTTCCGAAAATTTGCGAGTACCAACCCCCCCCCCCCTCTCCCTTTTAATGGACATGGAAAATTTTTTGTGAATTACCTGGGAGGTTATCCAGAAATCTGCGAGTACCACCCCCTGGGTAAAAAATAAAATTAAAATTAAATTAAAATTAAATTAAATTAAATTAAATTAAAATAAGATAAAAATTGAATTAAATAAAAATCAAATTAAATAAAATTGAATTAGATTAAATTAAATTGAATTAAAATAAAATAAGATTATATTAAATTAAATTAAATTGAATTAAAAAAATAAGATAAAATGAAATAAAATAAAATAAAATAAAATAAAATTGAATTGAATTAAAATAATATAAAATCAAATAAGATATTAAAATAAAATACAATAAAATACAATAAAATAGAATAAAATAAAATTAAATTAAATTGAATTAAATTAAAATCAAATAAAAATAAATTAAAATCAAATTAAAATACAATAAAATAGAATAAAAAAAATCAAATAAAATTGAATTAAATTGAAATAAAAATTGAATTAAAATCAAACTGAATAAAATAAAATTAAATTGAATTAAAATAAAATAAGATAAAATAAAATAAAATAAAATGAAATAGAATAAAATAAAATTAAAATGAAATAAAATAATAAAATTAAAATAAAATTAAATTAAATTAAAATCAAATACAATAAAATACAATAAAATTAAATTAAAATTAAATCAAATTAAATTAAAATCAAATAAAATTAAATTAAATTAAATTGAATTAAAATAAAATAAGATAAAATGAAATAGAATAAAATAAAACAATTAAATTAAAATGAAATAAAATAAAATAAACCTTCCCCCCTGCCCCCCTCTGAATCACTTGGGAGATCATCCACAAATCTGTGAGTACCACCTCTTGAGTAAAAATAAAATAGGAGGTCATCCAGAAATCTGCGAGTACCATTCTTTGAGTAAAAATAAAATAAAAATAAAATATAATTAAATTAAAAGAGCGAGTGAGTCCCAGCAACCTCATCAGCTTGAAATATATTAAAGTGGACTTGCACTGGACCATGAAGCGGTACAAACGAGCGGGGCGAGTAAGGCCCAGTCCGCTCGTTCGTTCCAGGAAGCAGTCAGCCTAAAATACTCCAAAGTTGACTTAAAGTAGAACAAGAGGTTGGAAATTTTGGATATTTTCGAACGATGAAGAGCTTAAGACGACAGGCGAAAAGACATGAAACATGATCTTTATATTTTTGGCAATCCTTCTCACTTTTTTTTACAGATTGTATTATTATGATATTATTAGGAGATTTTTATCATTCATCTAGAATATTGGTTAGTGAAATTTATTAAAAAATTATAAACAATGTTTTAATGGGGGAAAAAGCAGTCACCTTTTGTGTTCCTTCTTTACTTTCTATTATACAGAATAGGAGTCAGCATTAAATGAGAAAAAAATTCTCGAGTTTAATTTTACCGCCTGGTTTTGAATTAAATGTAGAACCTTGGCCTTGTTCAACTTCGCAGCTCTTCCCCTTTTTAAAGACAATGAGCAATAATATCAGCGAGGTGAAATTCTGTTCTAATTGCAAACATGTTTGTTTCAAAGAAGAGCTCGATCGAAGAAGCTTAACACAAAATGAACGCATTCGAAGTTCTGAAAGGAAGCATACGAAGATTCCAGCAAAATCATGTACCCCTACAAAAATCCAATACTTCTCAGCTACCGAGAAGGTGTGTTACGTTCCGCAACGATGCGCGACGAATAAACAAATAGATTATGAAAAATTGGGCCGTCCTATCAAAAAACGGAGAACAGCATTGAATTCAGCGTTGGAAAATCGTTCAAAATTTTATAATTTCAGCTCAGCAATTTTTAGGCTGTTGGGTTGTGTATTCAATGTTTTTCTTATTCAAAACGAGATCAATAAATGACTGAATCATAATCTTTTCTGAACGAGTCTTTTTTAAAATTCTATGGTGAAACTTGATATCTGTTTATTCATTTTTCGTTTCAAGAACTATCATTTACAAAACAAGACATTACACGATCTCTCTTATCATTCCCATCTCTATGTTGAGGCACTGATTGATTTAAATACCATTTTCAGATTCAACTCAAATCGACAACCAAAAACTTTACGACTCGGATACATAAAGTTTTCTCTCAATACTATTCGTTGGGGAACAGATTTTTCCTCAGATTAATTTGAATTTCCATATATTTTTCTACGACAACTAATGTTATCTTCAATTGTACACAACACATTTCAAAATACAGAATCACACAACGAAAAGAGATGTTTCATGAAGAACTTTTCCAGAAATTACTAGAACTAGAAGTCATTTGTCAAGGTTAATACGATTCACTACGTGACGTCACGGAATTTGTAACCGTTCGCTCGGAAATAAACACTCCACCTTATGTATTGTGAAATAAGAAAATTTGGTTGTTTTTGAAAAAGTTACCCACGTTCCATAAGTTACACGCACATTCTAACAAAAAAATTAACAATTGTACCCGTTTACGATGCCATTTGTTTCAAACTTTCTCACGTGTTCTCTACTTTTTCCATTTTTCACAGATGTTTTCTTGATTGACTTATTTCGTCGTAATGAGTTTTACTGAAAAATAAGCCAAATAGACTCCTTCTATGCGAACTAGCAAACTTCTCTAGAGAGAGTACCAATAAACACATCGAAAAGTCGATCACCCGGGGGATTGTCATTTCTGCTTTCAAGATTCTCACGAACAATCAGAAAAATTTCAGTATCTTCCTCTACTAAACAAAAAATCAAAGACGAAAAAGATGACTTACCGGTTCTTTGATCGCATCTTCTGATTTCGAACCTAGAGCGTCACCTTCGTTCCATCCCATTTTCGCCAACATTTTGAAACCTTTATTCGTCTTTTTAATTGGTCTGAAAAACATGTGATCATTGGTTAACGTATTCTTGAGGAGAATGACTCGTAAACTTCCGACAAAATCACTTACTCGGTAACAGACGCCACTTCGGTTTTAAAACTATCACTGTGAGATCCGACCGTTTTTCTTCGTATTTCAGCTCGATCTCTATAATTTGCCGCGAGTGATGGCGTTTCTTCGGCACTAGACAAACCAAATTTCTCTTTCAGCTTCTTTAGCTGTTTTTTTCTTCTTTGTGTTATATTCTCTTCAGGGACATACGCTTTACGTTCATCACCTACGAAAATGAATTTATTCATTTGTATTTTGAGTATAACATTCGCCAAAATGAAATTATCCGAAAATCGAACGAATTCAAAAAGATTCTTGGGATATGCTCTTGACATTATTTTCCACTTCGCCTACCAAAATCAACTTTCAACATGTTTTACAGTTTCGCAAAAAATTATCTCGATTTCTCAGAGGATATATTTACACCTGACAAGGCATGGAAATTACGGCGAATATGAGAGATTTCGCTTCTCAATTTGAAGATCTAAATTGAAATAAATGAATAGGAATGGTTATTATAAAATCAAAATGGAGGAATCAATAACATCAAACAAGAATATTATCGCATGAAAATTCAATTTCGACCATAACAACAGATATTCTTCTTCGGGAAGGATATTTTAAGAAGAGAAATATCATACACAAAATTGTTGGTTAGAAATGAAGCATACTTTCTTATTCTTATTTCAAAAGATCTCAACCACGAAATTGTTCGAATAGATACTTTCCACGGAGTTTATTTCTTCACACAAAGTGACTTACTTTCAATTAATAAACCAGGTTCGCAATCAGAACAAGTCTCTCGGCCGACATGTATATGACATAAAAGAGTAGTGCCACCGACTCGAACAGTACTATTATGACTTATAGCGTGTGGCTCGCTTTCTTGTAAGGCAGTTGATAATCGATTGCCATCAATGAAAGTTCCGTTTCGACTACCCAGATCAGTCAATGTATAATTTCCTACTTCTTTCTCTTCGTCGATACTATCAAAAGTAAACTTGGCGTGATACTGGAAAAGGTGGTCAAATTATAAGCCACAACGATCAAATCAAATTCAATTTCCAAATCACAAAAACAGACACATACTTTACTGATATTAATATCCGGTATGAGAATCGAATGGTTTCCTTCTCTACCTAAGGTACCTCCAGCACAAGTAACAACGAACAATTTACCAGCTTTCAGAGTTTTCACGCTCGTTTCTTTGACTATGATACGCATACAAGGTGGCCATGCTTTTTGAAAATCTATAAATGAAAAATTAATGCGAGCATATTTAATATCAGTACCAGTTGCGTTGATTCGCATCAAAATAAGTAGACATAATACACTAATTATTCAGTATTTAGAAATTACCCTCCGACTCCAGTTCTTTCTTACTATCATCCTTCGTAGCATAAGGGTTTTGTTTATCACAGCTATCTTCGTCTTCTTGAGAGCTCAACTCAGAAGGTTGCGTACTACTGTCGTCTGAACATTCCCCTTCTTCGACATCGAATTGTTCATCTTTCTTCATCTTCTTAGGCGTCTAAATAATGTTCAAAGAAGAAATTCAAGATTAACGAGCGAGCTACATTACCTAAAGCATTTCTTCGTAAAGATAGCTTTAAAAAACATTGACTCAATTCGTCGGCTACGTTTTCACGATTGTGCACCTTCTGTAATCAAAATTAAACATCAATTGTTAGGATAATTATTGAACAACGAAATTAACATACGTAGGCAGGAAAGTTACTTCAGTCATTGTAGCTTTTCTTTCATTTCGTTTTCTGCTCGATTTCGAAGTGTTCTTCACACTATCACAGATTGGTGGGTCTGAAGATGGTACTGGGGTGATGGCTACTTGCGAATGGAACTGGAACTCATTTTTCTCCTTGTCAAAATAGTAATAAATTCCAGTATTACCGTCGTAATACAGACCCAGCTCCTGAACAAAAATGATCTCGTTCAATACAAGAAAACGAAGAATTATAATGAACTTAGTTGATAATATTTACTGCGTTATAGTAATATCCGGTATTATAATCGTAATATAAGCCAGACGTAGCTTCGTACACAAATCCAGTTTGTTTCATTGCATCTTCAGCCACTTCCTTTACCATTTCTTCGATAGAAATACTATCCTTATTCCACGATAATTCATGGTTCTCTTTCTTTTCGTTCGTTGTATCCGTTACAGTCTTTGTACTATCAGTTTGAGTGGAGGCATGATTGACTGAATATTTCCTCTGCAATGCGATGATTACGAAAATTTAACGATGAATTCCAAAGTATAACCATGATATTCTGTGTTCGAATAGAAATGTTACCTGATACTTTTTGATACGTTTACATAATGTTTTCAAAGCCTTTCTCTGCTCTTTGATGATGGAGTGCAACTTATCGATATATTTTGTCAGTTGTTTATCTTCGGACTTGTATTTGTCGAGCAATTCTTCTTGGAAATACCACATACTTTCCACAGATAGAAACTCGTTCAGGAGCTTCAACATCGTTGCAGGTTGATTTGACGAGTCGAATGAATTTCACTTTACCTACATCACTTACAACTTGAAAATTGAGAATACATTATGGAATACTTCGAAATCAAAAGTATAATTGAGAAAGAGCATGACTAAAATAAGCCGGAGTATTGATGACTAATGAGTTGAGTAGTAATAAAGTATACTACGGGTTCGCTCCTGCCTCCTTAGAATAAACGCTTCTTGCGCTGAATTACGGCTGAGTAACTGATTAGTGATTATCGGCTCAAAAAATCCATCGAAATTTCTATGAAGTCATTAATGACGTCATCGCTCCAGCTGACGAGTTTGTGACTTTCACGTCACACTTCACAAGCGCCTCACGTGTCACGCCCTTGATTATGCTTGCTCATGCTTGTCGCTTATCAAGTGTTCACGAAGTTATCAGTCACTTGTTGTGATTGTTACTGTCTTCACTGCCCGTTCGCTACCTCGAAGTTAACTCAAAATATTCTACCTATAATAAGAGTTAATAAAGTTTTTTTCCGCTATCGAGATTCAAGAATTGCTTCTTGAAATATTACAATTTCATTTGAAAAACGAATGCACTCTTTCGTTTCCACTTCTGATGTTCGAAATTTTTCATCTCGTAGTAAGTATTTCTTCGATTGATACTGTTTCATTCATTCGCTAAATCACATTCCGTCCTTACCAACTCTGTATCACTTTCCCGTCCAGAAATCGTAGAAGGTTGATTATTAGCCGCCATTTGATCAGACCACGTATGAACCGTAGACGTTTCGATAAACCATCGATCTCACTTGATAATTTTCGCTTATTACTCATTATCAATGACCCTGCTTTCTTTGTTCATTCGGTTTTCTCATCGTACTTTTACTTCTAATCCCAATTTTTCTTTAGTTCTGGTATCGAACTTCTTCTTCAAAGTATTCTCACTCAGCTACTTCATTTTATTTTCGCAGGATCGAAGAACTAACGAAGAGAATTTTGTTTTAACATATCGTGATTTCATCAAGGAAATCGAACCGCTGTTTCGTTTTCATTTCTGAGATATACAAATCAAGCTCAGAGTAAGTATTTCATCGATTGTTACTGCTTCGTTCATGCATTCTAGATCGCGCGTCGCATTTATCATCAATATTACTTCACAACGATTAAAAATATTTTGGAAAGGAGTGATATGAGATAGATCGTTTCTTGAAGTAAAGATCGCATTCTCTTGTTATGGTCTTGCCTCGTATCGTCGCGAGACGTGCTATTCATTCTCGAGCTTCGATCAAAAATAGCAGTATCAACGTTCGAATAAGAACGTTTTGTTTCGCGACGATGTACAGCAACTAGATAAGATCATAACAAGAGAACGCGATGTTCTATCGAAAAACGGAGAACGGTTCTGAGTTCAGCGCAAGAAATGCTTCCGTTAATGAACACTCTTATTTCATCGATTCTTAACGTTCAATTGCAAAACGAGCTGATGTCTCGTAACATATTTGGTAAAGTCTTCGTGAGAAATTGGAATCAAGAGTATAAGTACGGTGAAGAAACGAAACGAACGAGGAAAACGAGGTTATTGATTATGAATAACAAGCATAGAGTATGATGAAGATGATACCGATAATGTCTGGAAAAGTTTGCTTCCGGTTTGTTTCTCAATTAAATGGCGATGATCAGGCCAAACACTCTTCATTTTTTCATTAATATTTTTATTACGTCTAAGACCTAATTTGGTATTTTGCAATTTTTTTTTTTTTCAGATGTACGATTCGTCTCAAATAGTCACTTCGTTGAGCGATAGAGTTCAATGCCCGTACGACCCAGCTCATACAGTGAGATTCTCCAGGTTTCATGGCCATTTTCTGAACTGTCAGAAGAAAAATCCGCATGATAAACGAAAACTTTGTCCGTATAACTATGAACTC
Source organism: Aspidiotus destructor (assembly GCA_035079395.1). Lineage (NCBI taxonomy): Eukaryota > Metazoa > Arthropoda > Insecta > Hemiptera > Diaspididae > Aspidiotus > Aspidiotus destructor. The sequence goes on from JAVHKZ010000016.1 coordinate 18,665,086, forward strand.
ATCGATCCAGATATGATGGAATGTCGTTACCGTGCAAACTATGGCCCTCCTAGCAACAGTACGCAGTCAAATTCTGCTCCAAAAATAAACCCTCCAGAAGTGAAATTTGGTAAGATTTAACTCTCTATCAAAGAGGATTTCTCCTCTTACATTCAGAATTTTCGTAAAATATTTTCATTTCTAGATTCCGAAGTTGAAGAGAAAGCAACGTCCGACTATTCTTTCGATAGCGACTCCGATAATGTTGATAATGTATCCGTGATTGCGGAAAGACGTCGCAATCGTCAAAATACCGAATTTTCCTCGCAATTCACTCCAACTGCTACATTGGTCAGTGAACCGTCTGTTAATATCGGGCGAGGGCGCGCTGCTTTCATCCGGTCAATCATGAATCAAAATGTATGTGATGTTGAAACGTCACCTCCGCCTGCTGAGGATGTTGGAGGCCATAAGTTTTCTTTTATATGCGATAAGAATATTCGAGGTGAGGAGCCGACACCATCTAATTCTACTACCAGTTTGGTAACAGATTCTACCAATTTTATAAACCCGTCCAATACCAAATCACTTTCCAAACAATCTCAGCTTCTGCTCAATTTGAGAGCTAGTCTGAACAACCCTGCATCGGACGGCGAACTGCTTCAGAAGGTAGGCAGAGGAAGAGGACGGTTTTTAGAGCGTTAGATTCTAGAAATCGTTTCTATCGCATTCGAATAGTCTTCATACCTTCGTATTTTCCTAGTATTTCTTTCGTTGGAATACACTCTCTTTGTTTCTCGTCACTATATTTCTACCAAATGAGTATCGTTTCTTCGCATTTAATATGCAGTACCATAGTTTTAAGTATTCCTTTCGCTGGAATAAGCTTTTTCTACTTGATTATCTTTATATTCGTAATTTTTTATTGAAGAAATGACAATCATGTTCATTGAAATGTTAATAAGAATTTTCCAATTACTCTAAATTCTAATACACGTTTTCTTGTATTCGAATATTCTCTATACTTGTCTTATCTTAAGTATTCCTTCCGTAAGAATAAGTTTTCTCGTTTTTTTTTTTTCGCAATAATTTCTCACCAAATGTAAATTGACGATGTTTATTGAATAGATACGAATGTTCGAATTACATTAAAACTACGTTATATCAATCATCTAAGTGTTGATGTACATTTCTGGAAGGAGGTAACGGGTTCGCTCGTATCCACAAGACTTCTGGTCTTCGGTGATACGGCTCGTACGGATCGTCGACGTAATAATGTGGCCTTTTGAAATCATCAGTAGTCATTTTATCCAACAAGGTGCTCTGTTTCGCTTTACAGAACACGTACGATGTTTATCCAGATTTTTCTGCCACAAATCTTTATTTTTACCACCAACAGTTCAGATCCAAGCGCCCCCATGGGAAAATATAAAAAGAAGAACTATATGAATGAATTTCGAAAGTGAAAGTTTCAATCAAACCACAATATTTCAGTCAAGAAACAAGATTTTCCACAGCATTTCTTCGTTTCATGTTTTTATAGAACTTTTGATCACGTTTTTAAATTTTGAACCCTGGAAACTTCTGCGGATAAGGCTCTACGATCTTGTAAAAGTGAATTCAATAGTCTTCAGAAATATTTCAAGTTGAAAATTTTGCGAAACACAGTAAACGATTGATCTGAAGTAATGGGTAAGTACCAAAGTGTTCTAGCAACATTTATATCAAGTACTAAAAACTGTTCGACGAGAGAATGACTGAGCGACTTCTACTCCGTGAAATCCTTACCAACGAAATCGGAAAAACTTCTTCGGCTCAATATCGGATGAAGTTTTCAGACCAGTTTTCTTTTCGAAACGAAGTGTTCTGTGTGCGTCCATGGGATCATCCATCACGTGCTCGTATCGAGACCGACGCGACATCTAAAAAAAGAAATGTATAGAGATTTATTTTTTTGACATTTCGATCTTCTCATCAAATTATTCCGGTCTATACTTTAATACAATTCACGATACATTTGACGATGATGAGACAAACAATCTAGAAAATGTAGTGGATTCTGTGTTAGAAAGTAAAATACCATTCAACCTTGTTCAACTTCCGTAGAAATCAAAAATACTACACTGTGAACTATCGTTCAATAGCTAGTGTTTTGGATTTGCTAGCTACATCGACCAAGATGTTGGAACATGTTTTTTCCATTAATATGTTTCACAGTTATCCCCCCATGAGCGAAAATTGAAGAAAGAAATTTGCTAAGGAAAATAACAAATACTTAAGATAGGGGCAGCGTTTAGCTTTATTTTGGTACAGAAAATTTACTTACATTAAATCATGAATTCGATAAAAAAATTCTGCCGAGGTAAAAAAATCAAATACTTTGTTTTAAAAATTATCCGAGGCTTACTTACAATTTAGGGAGTATTTTCGACATTCGAATTAATCGTTTGTAGAACACCGGAACTACTGAACCATGATAGATTATCAACTGAATGCTGAATTCCTGTGAGGAAGAATTGGAAAATATAATAAATCTAGCGAATTAATCTGTCAAAATTTTCATTACAGTTACTGTTGCATCATTACCTGAAGCAATACTTTTCAATTTCAACATGATTGTTATTGAGCCAAAAAGCTATTTGATCGCAGCTTCAATCGATGAAGAGCAGATTCACTCTTCGGTATGGAGCTATTTGGTCATGAATATTCTGGGAAATCAAAGAATATCAATTACAATTATAATTGAACAAAATTCGGCAGATCGGCTCAAATAAATGGTATTCTCGGCCCTCGGGGTATCAGTGCACCACCCTGAAAGTTATGAAACAATACTGCCGTGCAAAAAAAGAATGACGAACGTGCAGAATAGCGATTTGAAGAAAAATATCTTCCTCTCGGGGAGAAGAGGACTGTTTCTCCAAATCGCTATTCTGCACGTTCGTCGTTCTTTTTTTGCACGGCAGAATAGCCTAATCGAGATTGGTTACAGTCGGGTGATTTTGTTTCACAAATACAAAAGTACCCATTATTTTTACTGTTATCAATTCGTTGCCAAACTTCTTTCTGTGTTTTTATCTATTTTTCAAAATCACTTCATCTTCGGAAAAGGTTACGTCTAATAAATCACACAATTAACCATCAGTTATGTAAAGCTTCGCAATAATAAAATATCAACGCTCAATATCAATCGCTAGAAGGATGGTTTCGTGGAAAGTCAACTTACCCACCGAAGAAGAATTAGCCTGCCCGGAAATCCAGTTTGGTGGACATGTTCTGAAAGCTGGCGGAAAGTTTCTCGGAAAGTACTGCGAAGGTATAAACGATGACTTTATGCTCTGTCGAAATGAGCGTGGTCCTCGATTCTGCGTCGAAGAAGGGAAAAAGGTTACGCAGTGTACTTACGATTTTTTCGCTAGAGTGAAAGCGGTTTGTGCTCCTCAGTTAGAGAGGTACGCTTATTGCATAGATCAAGCTTCGTTTAACATGAGTGTTGAACGATGCCGAAAAACTCAGGCAGCATACGAATCGTGTATAAACGAAAAAATGGGTATTCCAACGCCCGATATAGCTTACTTCGTTCGACCACGTATTTACAAGGGTAATCGTCCGCCACCTGAACCTGATATGCCACAGATATTTGAAGATGTACCGCCCGGACCGAAAGATGATGATTTGCCGGAGAAGAAAGATACTCACTTTGGTCTCCGAGCGTACTGGCATCGTTAGGTATAAATAATGGTATCGAAATGTTATTAGACGTTGTTCTTGTATTTATGTAATGTTAATATGGTAGATTTAGACACTTTGAAATAATACAAATCGTTCTTCTCGTTTTTGGTGGACTGTACTTCCTTTATTTTTCTGGAATGTTATTGAATTTAAATCTTTATAGCAGCAAATCACAACAATCGAGATTCTCACTCCTTTGATCCTAGTTTCCCGTCATTTATAATTACCGTCCGCATCTGAAATTCACCTTTCAACATGGAAGTTTAATGCGATACGTCTGCTTTATGAATTGAATATCAGTTTTGTTTCTCTTTATAATCGACTAAAATTCTTGCTTCAGATTTAATGAATCTTTGGGAGTCGATAAGTGTAAGAACAATCTATGAAGATTCCGAGCATTTCTTGAAGACGTAAACGAGGACTTATCTGACGAAAGAGCAACTGTCTCATAAGAATTGGTATTGGTTACGTAGTCTTTTGACTGATAAAACTCTTCAAACATAGTAATTTATTCAAGACTACACACGAGATGCTAGTATTTAAAAACTAGGTAGTCGAGTTCTATAGACTCAGAAGAATTGATATATTCTGTTCTTACGAAATTGTTGATCGAAGTTTGTCGAACAGAATTGTGAAGATGATGAAAAAATTATTCACTTTTTCATAAAATATCAATGTGAAGAAGGAAAAAATGTTTAAGAAAACAAGTATTTGGATCTTCTGGGTGTTTTTTTCCTCGACTGCATAATTAAGAAAAATATTTTTATTATTTTTTTTTGATAATCAAATTCGAAAAGTTCAAGAGCTCTTCTATCAACTAAGATCAAGAGCTCCAGAAATCCAGATTTTTTCTACGTCATGTTCGGAAAACCGAAAAATCCGCATTCTGAATCCTGAGAGATTTTGTTCCTTTCTGGCAGTCAAGATTCAAAATTCAGAAGTATTCTCATAAATAATTTTATTGATTTTATAAAGGATCTCAGACGAAAATATGTACTAGGTACCATGATAAACAATCATAGAAATAATGACAGACAACTAAAGAAATTGACATAGGCTAGGTAAGAATAATAACGGTTCCCACGGTCGAAGAATTCATGTAGGTAGTCGATATTATTATCATTATTGAGGTATCGAGAAGAAGATAAGATGCAACTCTTTCGGAGATGTACAAAAATTCGATATATCCTATGTAAAAATAAAAATCGCAAGTAATGATAGAATGTGTAAATAATCAGGGCGGCATCACAAACGACCTTTTCGCGGATGCATACGGACTCTTGCCTCACCAAAGCAAGAACTCAAACATAAAGAAAAACTTAGTTCTGATCGATTTTTGTGCCTATCATTGGTGCCATTGATAGTAAAATACAACATTCTATTTTACAAAAACTATCCAACAAAAAATAGTATATTATACAACTAGATGCATAAAGTGCGCAATTATTGACGAGTGCGAAGGTTTGCAAAACGAGCGAAAGCGAGTGAAGCAAACGCACGAGTTGATGTAGCGCACTTGAATGCATCTAGTTTTATAATGTACTTTTTATTATAAGTGAACGAAGACATAAATCAAAACTTCGAACTTTGCGATTTACAGCAAGCGAACTCTATCGAAATTACTGGTAACTTCCATTATTACCCTGTTCTTCACGCAGCGGGTAATAATGAAATACTTTTTATCCCGCTTCTTCTCTTATCACAGAGTATCACTACTCATCTTGAAAGCGACACCTTTTCACCCGCCTAACTCAGCCATAATGACGTAATTTGAGTCCACGTATGATAAAAAATAATTTTATTCGTTTATTTTTATTTATTTTAAAATCAATGACTCATTCAGAAGGAATTACCAATTCAAAGAAACGAAGTATCAATCTTTTTTTCCTCTCAAAATTTCATGAAAAAGCAAACAAGTTTTATGTGATAATTCAAATCAAACGATACTAACCGGTTATTGTGGTTGTAGGAAAAATAATGTAAGAAGAATGAAAATAGGATTGCATTGAAGAAAGAGGTCAAGGGTCAGTGATAAGAATTTTGAAAAAATTTAGCAAAAAATAACGGAAAAATTTAATTTTTTCCCATTAAATTTCAGGAGTAGTACAGCATGTTGAAGAAAACAGCTGTCGTTAAAAGAGAAATGCTGACCACGTCAACAAGAAAAAACTGTAAAAAATGATGGAAAAATTGATTTTTTTTTTCTATTTTAAAATTTTGGAAAAATATTGGAAAATTAGGTCACGCTACAGAGAAAGTCGAATGCTCCCAAGTGTGCCAGTGAAAAAATGAAGAGAAAGAAAAAAATCTTGAGAATTAAATGCGAGTTTATTTTTGAAAAATATTGAAACAGTAAATCTGAATTTTTCTTCCCATAAAGAAGGACTGTTTTAATACCAGGGAGGAAGGGCGGCGCTGCACATACGACAAGAGCAAATTACATATTGGAAAAGTTTTTGAGTGTACAATTCCACTTTTCATTACTTTTACAAGAGTATTTTCGGGTGTTATCTAAACATCAGTTGTGTCCCAACTGGAGAATATGGTCTTAAACATGAGTTTTTATAGAAAAACACTGTGATCTATATGGCTATAACATGCTGCTCAGTAATTGGTTCATTCTACTATTGGCTACCTGGATTCTTGCCATCTTATTGGTCAGTTCTGTTTTTCTTCTCTTGTCCAGTCCCGAGGCCGAATAATTTTTCGCTGTCAAATATGATTACATTGTTCAAGAGGAAAGCTTTCTTCCTCTTTTCTTTTGCAATCTCCATTTGTTCCTAGAGTTTTCTTCTTTCTGTGCGGTTCTCTAGATGTATGACTTCAAATATACCGTCTCCATTGTGAAGTTCTTTGTTAGTGTTTGCCGAATAGGGACTAGCCATCTTCTTCCTCCCTTGACTTTCTGTGCTCCCTCGTCCTGGTCTCGAACTTTCTCCCAGTCTCATCTATGTAGACACCGTCACACTGCTCACAACTGTGCTTGTACACTCCGCTCAAGCATTCCTTCTCCTTTGCTGGTTCTTCTGGATACCCACATTTAGCCATTTAACGCCTTTATCACTTTGTCCGCGTCGAAGTACCTTCTCACCATGCTATCATGGGTTCCCTTCTTAGTTTCCATTTTCCCAAAGACTCTCTCCACTACACCTCTATGGTAGTCATTGGATTCTGCGATCTGCTTTACTATCTCGATTTCTTTCCTCTTCACGTCATTGTTCTTGAGTACAGAAATAGCTCGATAGCAGAAGTTCTGAATTGCCGCTAACTTGTGTCTGAGGTGGTGGTAAGAGTCATTCGGGATGATGGTGTCTGTGTGCGTCGGCTTCTTGTAGATTTTGTATTCTATCCTTTTGTCATCCATGTGTGAGTGTAAATTTCAAATAGTTGATGGTCTCATTGCCTTTTTCCGCTGTGAATTTGTTATTCTCATTCACCGCATTCCTTTCCAAAAGTAATACGTCCACCTGTCCACACAATTAGTACATCATCCACATATCTGGCTCAGTGTTTGATCAAGTTTCTGAAGTTGCTGCCCTTCAATATCTTGTTTTCCGTATCATTCATGGATATCGACCCCCGTATTGGTGACAGCGGTGATGCCATCGCAAGTCCCCTTTCCTGGCTATAGAACTTATTATTAAAGCGGCAGTAGTTCTGGCTCAAGATCTCATCCACTATGTTGGCGTACTTTGGCCCATCACGGTACCCTATGATATCTATTCTTTTTGAGCAGGGTGAGAAGTTCCTCTTTCGGTATGGTACCAAATATGTTTGTCACACCAAAGGGTATCAACTTGTCGTTGCTCTTGATTTCTCGTAGCTCCATCAGCTCACCGTTGTCTCGGATGCTTTTTCATCGGACGGTTTTCTTTGTGGAGTTTTACACGCCCCTAGAGTTTGGTGCCACTGCGTTCATCTCAAGCGTCCTTCCATAGATAGGTACATTGTTCCGGTTCAACACAGCTTTCAGGTCTTCTTGGTATTTCTGTGTTGGGTCCTCTGTCAGCTCTTGCGGTATCGATTCTCTGCGATGTACGACTTTACTTTTTGTCCGTAGTCCTCCTCATTTATTACCACTGCCGCGTTGCCTTTGTCAAAATCAGGCTGTTCTGTCGGATCTTGTTTTGGAGATCTGTGACCTTCCTCTGCAATACTCGCGTTCTGTCATTGGTTCGGCACAAATTCTCCTTGATGTACATACGCCCAAAGTCAGAGACCAAGATTAGTAGCGATATTGAGGGCAGCGGTGGACTGCCAGGACAAAAAGCAGGGATTATCAACTTTTCTGCTTGTGTTTACGTGTACTATCTATTCCTTTCAAGCGAAAATCAACTTCTTCCAATGATGGTAATCGGATGTAATGCAGAAAAAGGCATTGAAGAATCGACTCAAAGTGCGAATCGTAATTCATAGCACCCCCAGCGAATCTATCTTCTTACAAAGTACCCCCATAATGTTTTCTCGTGAACAAAAATGTAGGTCATTTGTACGCTAGCAAAGTAAATACAAGTACAATTTGTAAAGCACAGATCTACGGTGGTTGTCTACCACTAATCGCCCACCATTCGCGTGTTTTCTTTGTTTTTGAGAAGCATTCATTTTTAATGTATCGCATACGTATTGTACACGAAAATGAACACTTGCGTGCTCACAAAACTCGATGATAATTTTTGTTCATTGATTTCGTTACTAATAACAGTAATAATAGAGTGAGGTTTTCTGCAGCAACGGGGTAATACGTTCCCATTAAATTACCCTCTACAATTGTACATTCGGACGAAAAAAATTGAAGCGCTAAGAAAAACCGCTATTAAAATAAACATCGGTACCCGTCCGAACCACCTAACATCCATTATGGGGTGCGTACACATTTCGAATTGTATTCGGAACTTCTTCTCGAGACTGCGGTAGCACAATATGTGAAGAGAATTTTTTCCACAATATTGAGTCACTATCGCAGCATGAATGTTGAGTACGATTAATTTGGGTAAATTGAACGAGGACTGATTAAAAGTTTGCAACTTATCGAGAAGAAAAAGGGTACTTACTTTCGTTATTAAATTTTCTCGAGCGAAAGAGAGAAAGAGAAAAAAAGTGTTAGCTAAACGTGTATAATGAAAACGCGCTGAAAAAATGGAAGAAAAAACTTATCTAGAGTTAAAGGCGTAATTTACGCGACTTCTTTTTCAAGAGCTATTTCTTTTTTCTCTCTCTGTGTACTCTTCTTCGCTAGTCTCTCATGTCTCAGGAGAAATGTGTCGACTATACGTTTCATTCATCGTCATCTATACAAAAATAATATAATATAAATAGAACGGAGAGAGAAAAAAAAAAGGAGATTCGTGTTATCGCAAAATTTTCAAAGAAAAAAGGGTGCCTGACTACAACCCCTTGAATTTCGAAAGAAATTAATTTAACTTCGGTGACAAGTAGGCCACTGCTGCTGTTGGTTCTGTTGCGCCAAATTTTCCTCGGTTAGTCATTAAAAGTTAGATTATCTTCCGCTTTCTCGAAGTGCGAACATGGTGAAGGAAAACATCGTCTAAATATACTTTATGCGGTTGTCTTATGGGAATATTTTTCTTGAAAAGTGTACGTAAGTCTATAATCTATAATTTGGATAACCTACAATATTCTTCAGCCAATACGAGAGTAATCCGCGCGCGTCACTTTCTCAATCGCCTCAGACAAGCCGCGCATTCAAATTTAGAACTACAACCCTTATTAACATTCTGAACTAGTTAAACACGTCGCCCGTAAAATATGCGTTAAAAGGAAGGACTAGGGGACGAGAGGGATGGTGTGGCTTTGAATATGATAAGCGTTTGCGAACTAAGGGCTCGACGACGCAATGATAGCGCGAGAAAAGAAGAAGAATTGGCCGCACTCCAAAAAGTTAAAGTGTTTATACCTATACACACGTTCATTTAGTGCGAGCGAGGAAAATTCACCTTCTTTTTACTCAGGTCAGAATAAATATACAATTCGCAAACCTTTTTCTCCTTTATCCGGGCTTTGTGTGTATAATGAAGAAGAACATCTACCCAGAAGTCCTCTCGTGGGAGAAGTTGAGCTGCACAAATACTCGCTTTCCTGAAAGTTGAAACAGAGCCATGTCACATGTATATATATATAAATTCAGTAAGTGTAGAAGCCTTTGTTAGAATTTCTTCGTATTCGCATCCGTTTTGTATGGTGGTAAGCATTGTAGCAATATCGTACAACAGAAAGGCGCAAAAGTCGTTTTTCATACATATTATAGGAACATCAATCGGAGGACTTTACGAACAAACGTTCTTTTTTATTTGAATTTCACGAAGCGTATAGTAAAACGAGACCGCTGACTGCATCTGTTAGAATAATAGAAATGTCAAAAAGTTCAGTAGTATTATTCAGGAAAGAAATTATACGCCACCGGTTTCATTATTATATACTGTAAAGATTCACGAAGAAATAAAGATTTGAATACCTATAGAAAGTTGAGCGAATTTGCTTTGAAATTCCAGGCCTATTCTAACTGTTCGCGGTGGCTTCAGCTCTACTATACCCAGCACCAACTCAACCCCAATTGCTTACACGCATGTCTGAAGCTTCGACTAAAGCCTCTCTCTTTTGGATATCCAAACTCCAGGCAAGAGAACAAATTTTACGTTGTCAAAGGGTTGAGGAACGAACCGATATAACCGATAAAACAAGAATTTCCGAGTCACTGGCGTATAGCTCTCTAGACCGCTTTATATTGGAACTTGAAAAAATATATGTATCTATACTTCTCAGCTTCCAAGTAGCTGCTGTTTTCATCGCCCAATAAAGCGCGAACTATTCCTGTTTGTATTTTCATTCAGTTCACCTGTCTCTTCCCCCTAGATTCCATCAATATTGTAGAAGTCAATAGGGTTGACCGCATTGCCAAGAATTCTTACTTTTCTTTGGAAAATTATCACCGGATTTCTAGGAAAATTGACATCCAAGAAACTGAGATCCTGAAAGAGGAGGCGGCTTCTCTAATCACATCTCTAATATTTTTCACGGTTTTGTGCATCCCTTTTAGCTTTTCTTTAACTCGGAAAACTTGTCCTTGTATCATTGTTTAATCACATCCTACTTTCCGAAATCCTCGCCATTTTTACTCTCCTTTGAAATAAGTATTAATTCTTTGAACTCCATAGAGAAGGCAGCCTTTCCCGACGATTCACAGGAACACCCTTATTCTCTTTAAATTTTATGGTCCAATTCCTCTGAATTTCTTCAACTATCCCCTCTCCTCCTTTGACACAAAAATTGAAGTCGACACTCATTTTGAATTTTTCTGGCCACGCCATTGCTCTTTAAAACTCATATACTTTTTCGTCCTCCTGTAATTCCTTCTCTTTGTCGTCCAAATTCTTTATTTTGAACTCATGAACCTGAAAATCTTTTTGTGCAGTTCTGAAGTCTGTGAATTGATTTTAACCGATAAAGTTTTTCAGAACGAAGAACGAAGTTACAGCCTACATTCTAAATTAACCATGATAATCGACCTCCCCCCCCCAGTCCGCAATGTTCGGAATTCAAAAAAAAGGGATATGCGTTTGTCGGAATATTTACTTTCTTTCGATAAAAATTATTCAATTTCCAACCAAAATTACCCTATTTTTGACCAGGACTAATCAATTTTGGAAGTTAAAATTTAACAATTTTCAATCAAAACTGCTTCTTTTGAGGGCAAAAGTTTCAGCAATTGAAGGGTATACGAGAAATTGAAGAAGTGTCACTTGTTTCGTGAAACAATCTAGAGAAACAGTTTTTTATAAAGGCTGTAAAAGGTCCAATTTTCCAGATCGTTCCTTTTCGAAAGAACTCCACTTTTCGTGTACCCTTCAATTTAGCTTTAGACGAAAAGAAAGAGGCCCACTTATGATCCTGAGGGAGGTATAGTAGGATCCGATTAACTTTAAAGACTTCAATATGTCCAACTTTGAGTTTTAGGAAGATTTGAAACAATTTTGGTCGTAGCTGAGAAACGAAGACTAGGAGTACCATCCATCAATATATTATTTGACAGAATTTCAACAGTCAAGTTTTGCATAAAATGACGGGTACAAAGGGAAATTCTGATCAAACAAAATTGGAAAATTCACCCCAAAATAGGTTTCTTGTCCATCAAAGTAGCTCATAAAGAGGACCCCACGGGCAGCAAATGAAGTAAATGACAAGTTTTTAACGTATTTGATGTCTTTACTGGCACCTCCCCTCTCTCTTCATATAAAAATGTACCACCGATAATGATGAGAAGTACGTCCGAAGACTGAGGGTGACCTCAATCGGTTGGATTCTGTTAAAAACATCAATGCTTGTAGCTCATTCCATCTCCGTGCTCCGTCGGTTCCCGAAACGTACATATCCGAGCCGATGAGCGAGGACTCCCAACCGACTGAACTCGACGGACGTTCAGTCTTAAGACAACTGAACAGAGTTCTGTAAAACCCGGTCAAGCGACAAGACAACAGTTTGGAGAAAGGTATCTCTTGTAGTTATGCGATGGACCTCATTCTGAAGATTGTTTGCTTGTTGCGTGACCATCTTTTACAGAACTTGATTCAACTGATAATGTCGTTCAAACACGGTATCGACAGTAATCGACAGCTGCACGACTGCAGGAAACTGGTTCCGGGTTTGTTGGCACGAAGCAGCAGACATAATAAACAGCATCTTCGTTACGGCCATATGGTAGGGGTACAAAGCTACGAAGAAGTGCTGTAAACGAGTTAGCAAGGGTGACATCGCGAACACAATAGCTGTGTGCTGTAAGGTGGACGCGATTTCTCATTAGTTTTCGACTGTATCAAAACGTATAATTATTGTGAGCGTGCACGGTATATTCGTGTTCGTGGCTGTGTCCGGAGTGCGTATCATTGCTCTATGAAAAGTTATTGCGTGTTTGTACTCTCTAATTTGATATTTTGGTGAGTAGTCACCAACTCGTTTTGTTGGATTATTAATCGTAACTATTATGATAGAATTAAGCGTCGAATAGGGGTCTTATATTCTATAATATTGATTAAAAAAAAAGAGAGAAAACTGAACGAATTTTTATCGGTGTTGATTCCGAATGAGCGAACTCAGGGCACACGGGCGGTACTTTACGATTTCATCGGGACGCCGTGAGAGCGTGCTTGATGGGTTTTTTACAGTGGTCAATGAGGTGGATTTGCGGGAGCTCGTGTCCGCGAAATGCAATAAAAGAAAGACGAAGAATCGACGACGCGTGTATTGTTGAGATTCGTTATACAGAGAACTGTTCAAAACGGACCGCGCTCGCGTGTACGGCATAGACGGATGACGCCGAGGGATGAACGACGAAGAGAAGGCAATGCGAAAGGATGCGTGTACAAAGGACCAGTTTAATAAGAGTAATTGTCGCGAGAGAGATAGAGCGAGAGCATCGCAGATCATTGGACGTAATATACGAACCTGTAAATTGAGTTTGAGCGGAGAACGCGTCCTGTCTTGAAGTTGGGTGGGGATTCCCCAGAGGGGGTATTGGTTACTATAGGAAATGTGTGTTCTTTTCCAGAATGGTAACATTACCTCAGAAAAACCTCTCGATTGTGTTTCTTGGAACGGTTCTTGGTGGGATGCTGGGAACTCGGGTCCTGTTGTGCTAATGGGGTTGCTCTGATGCTGACTCTAGAAAGTGATTCTGCCAATGTTGACACTGGAGAATGATTTTGTTGATGTTGCTTGGCCGGGTGCAGAATGTGGGTTGACGGGTCCAGGTCATTGATGCCGACCAGGAGGCAAGTGTCCATCGATAGACGAGATAATGGAAGACATTTTTCTTTTCCCGCAAGTGTAGAGGAAAGGGGAATCGATGGACTGAAGGCGTCTCTTTATGATTTTCTTTCAATATCAATTTTGGTACTATTCACGCGCGCTAAACATTTGATGGTTTCTTTCTTTTTACTAAAATTCACTATAATTTTTTTGAGAGCACTTCTAAAGCGTTGTAGTTTTTTGTTTTTACTAAAAGCGAGAGGAGGAAGGAGAATCGAGCATATGCCAGGAGACAGAGAAAAGTATCACGGATCGACATACCTGCCAGAAAATGTCGAAAGTATATGAAAGCCATTTTCAATGGAAATACTGACATCAGAAAAGTTGTTCTTTCCACCTCCTATATTTTAATGATGAATTTTAATGAAGGGTAGAAGTTATTCAGAAACAAAAGGAAGTAGGGAAGGAAGGTATTCTACTGACAGAGAACATTTTCCAACCAGTGACGTAGATGAGGGGGGGAATTTGGGAGTATATCCCCCCATCACAATTTTTTAGCGAGGAACCCGCTATCCATTTTAGTAGGGGGATTACATCTTCAGAAAACGTCCGCGTTCGCAAGTTTCTGTAAACTGCGTGACGTGACGTTACGTGTGACGCTTTATGGCGTCATCAATGACCTTGACCTACTTTAGGTACTTGGAAAAATTTCAATCTCCAGCCTTCATTATATCAGGCCTAGCATACAGTATACTGAGAAGAGCCCAGCCAGCTCATTTTCTGAGAGGGCATTTTCGCATCAACGTGATCGCGAGCGCGGGAGGTTGCGGGTTCCCCGCTACCATTGAATGAATGAATGATAAGAGTACTTTATTCCCCACGCCACTGAGCGAGGCTCATTACGGCGGGGTTTTTCAGTTATACAACTTATTACTTAAACTTAAATAGTACAAGAGAAAAAACCTACAATGGCCTCTAATTCTTTTGTGTATTTTTTCCGTTAAATACAGTGATTTTGTCTATTTTTGGCGTAAATTAGGAAAAATTTTGGGAAAAATCACCCCCCCCCCTCCCTTATGAGAAAATCGTATCTACGCCACTGCTTCCACCTAACGATACTAGTAGGTAATGTAGCGCGAAAAGTCTATCCTGGAAGAGGGCCTCTTCCTCGAATCAAACGATAAACACCTTAGCGATAAGCGAATCGAGGGAAGAGCCGATGGGGACTCCGACAACATTGGGAAACTCCGGCAAGCTTCGTATTCAGGAGCACTTTGAAGCTTGAGAAAAAGGCCACTCTCAAAAATTTATTTTCGCTTCTCACCTACTTGCTCGTGGTCATTCCTTCGAAAGGGAGGGGGGGGCTAGGGGATGCTTCATGTTCCAGTTGAACTTTTCAATAGTTCTGAAAATATTCGGAGAAAACTTTACAAACTTGCACAATTTTATTGTCGCTGACCGGTTTCGAACCTACGCTGGTTCATTTTCAGAGCGAGATACATACTAAATACTAAACGTAAATATACAATGCAGTGTACGAGTAATCTATAGTTAATGAGGGAGGAGGGAGTTAAAAACACTACGAGTACAGACATGAGATGAAGTTATCTGAAAGTTGTATACTAAAGATCCCATCCCTTTATTAAATCGCAATGGTGTTTACAAATTAACATGTAAAGATTGTAATAGCATCTATATAGGTCAAACTGGTCGATCCCTCGACATTCGCCTCTCTGAACACCTGAAAGCCTGGAAAAAGAAGAGGAAACGAAGTGACGATCCAAGTAATGGTACTGCTTTCGCCGATCACCTAATAGCATCCCAACACAGCTTCGATGAAATAACCCTTCTACACAACACAAAGAAAGGAAAATTACTCACCAAATTGGAAAATATTGAAATCATCGCTCATCGGATGGACAAACAATATCGTGTATTAAATGACGTTATACAACTTTCAGATAACTTCATCTCATGTCTGTACTCGTAGTGTTTTTAACTCCCTCCTCCCTCATTAACTATAGATTACTCGTACACTGCATTGTATATTTACGTTTAGTATTTAGTATGTATCTCGCTCTGAAAATGAACCAGCGTAGGTTCGAAACCGGTCAGCGACAATAAAATTGTGCAAGTTTGTAAAGTTTTCTCCGAATATTACTATGGCTTGTAACGTTGAGTCCACACTCCTACTTATTAGTTCTGAAAATAATTTCGGAACAACCGTGACACAGCGGTAGGGGGTTATTTGAAAATTATTACCGCAGGTAGGTAGCGTTACAAGCGATCGAAATAGTTCGTCAAGGTTCTGCGTGTCGTAACGACGATATTCTAAACTTGCACGGTCTTGAAGCTGCACTTATTATCCTCTGGGTAGTTTTCGTACTATTCTCCTTCTTTTGACATGTTTCATGTCTTCTCTGACACCCCATACACTGTTGAAAAATCGCGAGTACACCCCCTCCCCCTCCCTCCTTCAAATAATGGACTTGAAAAATTGTTCATACCTGGCTGATGATTCGGAAATCTGAGAGTATCACCCCCCAAACTATCTGTAGTATACTTATACTGGGCTTAGAAAATTTTTGGTGAGGTCAAAGAACTTGAGAAAAATGTTCATACCTGGCAGGTGACTCTGAAATCTGCTGCGAGTATTCCCCCCCCCCCTCTCCCCCTCCCAATGCTATCTGTAGTGTACTTATAATGACTTGAAAGAAAAAATGGTTCAGTTAGGTTAAAGGACCTGTAAGAAAGTTTCTCAAAGCTCCATTTTTCAACGAATTTTTTGAATTTCCGGAAATGTTGTGCAAAAACATGTTGAAGATACACATTTAAGAAATTTCATCCTCTAAGCTATAAACGGAAGAAACCGCCACGTCACCACATGTACGGATGTACGAGGGATTTAGGAATGGGATGCATTTATCGGCCCGCGAAAATAAAAGAAAATCACGGGAAAATTGTAGGGATTTCCAGGGAAGAAAAATTTTTGCACAACTTCATTAATGTAAGACGCCAAAAGAAATGAGTACACAAGAAAAATATAAGATGCACGACTTGTAATCAAAATAAAACGGAAAAATAAAAAACCAGCGGCATAATATTAAATTTTTCTTTATTAATGTTAATAAAATATATATTTATTTTTATAAATTTTTTTCATAGGTTTCGATCATTATTTTTATTATTTATAATTAGAGGATTACTTTATTTATTATTTAATTCAAATAATTGATTATTAATTTGAATTTTCATAGAAATATTTTTATTTATTATTTCTTTAATATTAATTAAAATATTAATCAATTAAATTAATTTTTTTATTTTACAAATAATTCTTTCAATAAATTTTTTATTAATCATAATTTTAAATAATTCATTTATTATAAACATTAAGATTTGAAATTTTAATAATATTTTTTTTATTATAATAATTTTAATAATTAAAATTAAATTAGTATTTGATTTGAATATTTGTACATTTAATTATTTATATTTCAATAAATCAATTTATTTGGATAAATTTAATTTATTATTTATAATTACGAAAATTTATTTATTTAATTATAAATATTCTTAAATTAAATTTTATAATATTATAATTATAATAATTTATTTTAAAAAATTAATAAGTCAAGTTGATAATTAAAATATTAAAAATTCCAAGAATTTAATAAAATAATTTTAAAAATATTTAAATTTAGGTGCATGAAATCAAAATTTTTCATTTTCTCGTTCTGACCAGTTAAAAAGTCGTGCTCAGTAATGGCGGGAATTTCAATTAACATCACGCCCCCTTCAATTATTTTCCCTCCCGGCCCTCGTCCTTCCCGTTCAATATTATTTTAGTCGCGTGCACTTTAATATTTCCCTTTAGGAATCTAGATATTTTGGGTATTGGATTTCTTCGCGCCGCCAAAAAGATGTAGATCATGTCCATGTCTTTTCAAAATTTTGCCCAATCCGATATGTAGTGGATAATGCGAGACAAAAATATTTGAGAGTTCTAGGCTAAGGCTTTAGACCCGCACATTCCCTTGATCTAGTACAAGTCTACTCTGTAATATTTCAGGCTAATGAGCCTCCTCGGTCTAGTGTAAATCTTCTTTAGTATAATTCAGGTTGATGAGATTACTGGGCCTAACTCGCTCCGCTCGTTCGTCCCGCTTCAGTGTGTTTCAGATGTTGTAAGCGGACCAGAATTCACGACTTATGACGTCACCAACACACTCCCTTGATTTAGTATAAGTCTCAGTATAAGTTTACTTTATTATATTTCAGGCTGATGAGATTACTGGGCCTCACTCGCTCCGCTCGTTCATCCCGCTTCTTGATCCAGTATAAGTCTACTTTATTATGTTTCAGGCTACCTATGACGTCACCGCCTTATGACGTCACAAGCTAATAGCTTCATAATGGCTCTCAGCGTCTTCTTAGCCTAGTTTAAATCTATTCATTATATTAGGTGACGTCACCAACCTATGACGTCATCAAACCTTTGACGTAACATACCTATGACGTCACCGACCTATGACGTCACCGCCTTATGACGTCACAAACTAATAAATCTATTCATTATATTAGGATAAACTACTGCTCCGGACTCGCAAACTCGGATTCGAAGATTTCAGAATCACTCCCCTGAGAAAACCTCGAAATTTTTCTAGGTGCCTTTCGAGAGGGGGGGGGGGCTCGGACTCGCAGATTTGAGAATCACTGCCACAATAAAAATTTCCATAAGGATAAGACCAGAGCAAAGACATGTACATGTCAAAATTTTTACTCTTGGTGGGTGATTCAGAAAACTGCGAGTACCACCCTTCCTATACAATCTGTAATATACTTACTTATATTGGACTTAAAATTACCCTAAAATATTCTAAAGTAGACTTATACCAGACCGAGCCGCTCGTTCACCCTCTTCTAAAGTAGACTTATACTAGACCAAGAAGTAGAGCGAGTGAGCCTCCCTGAAGCAATTAGCCTGAAATGTTCTAAAGTAGACCTATAGTAAACCAAGCGAGTGTGCCCCCTAAAGCCTTAGCCTAAAATATTCTAAAGTAGACTTATACTAGACCATGAAGGGGGAGGGGTGACCGAGCGGAGCATGCCATAAAAGACATGAAACATGATCGTTATATTTTTGGCTATGCCAAGAAATTTTTCTTCTTTTCAATTTTTCATTTATTCAACGCGCTCGCCAATGGCCATAAGATTGAAAGCGCTCGCGTCAAGTTTTAAACTATTGCGGTATTTTGTAGCCTGTTTTATTACAACTCTGATCATTTATACAGCCACAACAATGGAGAACCGAATTCGTATCACAGAGAGAAAAAAAAACAGGCAATGTAACCAACTACTCATATCAACAGTTCCGTCTATGGTTGGCAAGGAAGAGGGTCAGCACGGAAAAAAATGAATGGTACAATCAATCTAGCACGAACAATTCAGCCCATTTTTAGATCAGAAATGGTTTGAATGTGACAGGTTGCTCAACGTCAGAAAGGAAAAGAAGGGTACGATTGCTAAAAACAACAGAAGACGCAGCACAAACTCAGAGGGAGGGGGGGGGATTTGAGAACGAAAATGGATCGTGGTTGTAAAAATTGTTGTATGAGTAATATAATAAAAAACCTCTGGGAAAATTTCATAAAAGGCTGAAAGTGATCTCCACCCCTTACCCAATTTTGATAATGTGTACGGAAGAAAGTATCATAATCGGATGAGTGAAGAAGCTCTAGCGGAGATTAACGTATCATTGTGTTTTAGTGATACCGGCTACATATTAAACACGAATATCTTTCTCTCGAAGAACCAAGTTAATGGGCATCGGTCCGTCTGAAGTGGCTTTGACCCGCACAAAACGGTCAACCTAATCTTTCGCAAAATTACAACTGGCAACAATGCTCAACTAATAGTCGACGTCTATTCTGAAATGGATGTTCGTTAGCATAATGAGTACACGTTTCAACGATCATCAGACCAACACGTTGTTTTCATAACGCGCAAACGTTCGGTTGTACGTTCTTCGTATGGATTTTATCAACCATTCATTTGAATATGATTAGAGTTTTATAACCGGTAAGATCCGTGATATTACCTATTAATTATTATCGACTGATTGATTTTCGACTACATTAGGAAACTTAATTGTGTGCTGCAATGTTGGAAATTTAGGTTTATCAATATCTGCTAATGCATCGAATAATATTATGTTAGTAAATAGGTACACAATGTCCGTGAAGCAGACAATGACGTATCTAAAGAGAGAATTTTATCGAATACACGATCATAAAAATTAAGTTTAACCTGTGTGAAAGACGACGATTTACTCTAAAGTTGTGCTCAGGAATGCGTGTGCAGTCCAGCTTGATTAGAAAACTATTGTAAGAAAAAGTAATACTTGTTCAACGTGTCAGAATCTAATATTCGAATGTGTTTATTCACAGTACACATGATCGACGTCGTCTTGACGTCATTCTGTTTATTTTCGTTTTTCTTATCTTCTTCCCAGCTTCAAGTTTATTCATTTCGTGATGTAATTTCATTACAGGTTTTCCAAACATGAACATCAAGACTGTCTTCACGTCGCTCGGTCTCACGTACACGAGGCACACGAATACATTCAAAACATGGGCCCCCCGTTGTCGACCAGTTGTACCTTTCAAATTGTCCGATATCGGCGAAGGTATACGAGAGGTGACGGTCAAGCAATCCTTCATCAAACCGAACCAACGAGTCAGCCAATTTGAAGATGTCTTGGAGGTAGAAAGTGATAAGGCTGCCGTAACCATCACCAGTCGATATGATGGCGAGGTAAGGACGATTTACTTCAAAGAAGGTGATATTATTCCTGTCGGTGCAGTTTTATGCGATATTGACGTAGAGGATGAACTTCCTTCGACGGAGGTTCCTTGTTCAACACCAGTACCCCCTCCACCACCACAGACTGAAACCGTTACTATTACTCGAGAAACTATCGACATTCACCTGAACAAAGCGTTAGCAACTCCTGCGGTACGTAGACTTGCTCGTGAGAACAACATCGACCTTGGCACCATCAAGGGTAGTGGGAAAAACGGACGAGTGATGAAAGAAGATATGCTTCAATTTCTGAACCAGCCGTCAACTAAACCATTCTCTCCCGTGTTCACCGCATCGGAAGAAGTCACCCAACCAGTGGCCGGTTACCAGAAAGTGATGATTCGCACAATGACCGAGTCGAACCGCATCCCGGCACTTGGAATATCCGACGAAATAGATGTCACCGAGTTGGAGAACCTCCGCAAAGAATTGAAAACTCAACTTGTAGAAGGCGAAGTTAAAGTGACCTTGTTAGCTTTCATCGTGAAAGCCATCTCGTTGGCTCTGAAGAAATATCCTATTCTGAATGCTGTCTTTCAAGGCGAAGAAATCAAATATCAGAGCGCACATAACATCGGTATAGCGGTGGATACAACCACAGGATTGGTGGTGCCGAACATCAAAAATGTACAGACACTTTCTGTTCGAGATATAGCCGGAGAAGTTCAGAGACTATCGAGGTTATCCACGGAGACGAAACTGTCATTAGCGGATACGGCCGGAGGCACTTTTACGATTTCGAACATAGGCGCGATTGCCGGCACAGTGGTCAAGCCTCTAATCCTGCCCCCGCAAGTAGCGATTGTGGGAGTGGGTCGGGTGCAGGCGTTACCACGTTTCGACTCCAACGATCAGTTGTGCAAACGATCGCTGGTGAATGTGAGCTGGGCCGCCGATCACCGTATCATCGACGGAGCAACCGTCGGTCGTTTTTCGAATTTGGTCAAACGTTATCTAGAGAATCCAGGATTTCTGGCTATAGATGCGTGATTTTGTGAAATAAATTTTTATGTTATTATAGGTATTGAATATTACTAAGTATAGGGTTACCCATTGCATTAAGTATCCTCTCTTGTAAATAATATGACGTCAGATTGTACTTTTCTAGTTTGAATGAACAAAAATAAACGAACTTGGCGATAACCTAGTCACCGACAATACATTATAATCATTAACTTCAAGAACTTATTTTTATGACGATAATAACGAAATACTTTCGAGAATAATGATTCCAAAGCATGGAAGAAGTGAATGTGACCATTTTCTAATGCACATAATGATGTAGTCCAAGTTTCCTACAAAATCTCTCGTTTCGATTTTAATCGACTACGTTGAATATTGTCTCGTTTCCGACAACAATGCTGTCCAAGAAAATCAACAATTTAAAAACCTCTCGAAAGACTCTCATCGACCACTCGAAACTTTTATTGTTTCGTAGATCGAGTCTTCCTCTTTCAATACTGTACGGAAAATTCAATATCATTAAAAATAAAAGAACCAGCGTAAGACGATGTTGCATGGCTCATATCTAGATTACTACAATACAAGAAGTCGGTAATTTAAAATCGCGTAGAAGTATATGGTGATGGCTGCGAGCACGAAATAATTTGAATGAACGCATAATCCAGTAATAGCGAATAAAAATAAATTTTCGTGAGAGAAGGGGAAAAAAAGAGGTGATAATCGGATAAGGAAAGGAAGCTTTCAAAAATCTACTATAGGTACTTCTACAGAACGCGTGTACAACAGAGAAGTAACGTATTTCTGATAGAGAGGAAAATCTAATTCCTGGTGGAAATTAAACTCCCTGTAAAAGGTAATGAAAGTTGAGGGAAAGTTTGCAACTTAATCATAGTTATAAAGTTGGGGAACATATTGTCTGTATCTGTTGGCTACTAACTTTTATCGTCACACAGACAACTTTTCGACTTTTACCCCATTTCAGCGTGTGTATATACGTTTTATTTGGGCGTACGTATACGCAATGATCTTGATTTTTCTTCCACGTCGCATTATTAATTCAATTCTTACCAAACAATTCTCAAATGTGTATAGACATTAGGGAGAATTGAAGAAAAACAAAATCCGATGACCGCAACTATACAAGTACGCGTATATTCGAGTTTGATTAAAAGAAAGGACGCGGACAAATCGACGCTCGAGTAGATGAAAATAGCGGTATATTCTTGATTAGAAATTTTATGAACTCGAAGTGTGTGAATTTTCACCTCGAAGGCTCTGAATAATTCATATTTTGCGAAGAAGAAAACGCAATTCAGTCTTGAGAAACGTAAAAAGAGGGAAAGAGAGAGAATGTACTCGTAAATTTATAACTTTGCGAGGTGTACAGTGACTCCCGAAAGATTCGCACTTCTAGTGAATTGTTTTTTTATGGTTTGTCCTGCTTATACTAAACTTGAAGATAAAAGCAAAATTTACGCGGGTTTTTAGCGAAACATTTTGAGAAAAATTCAACAATCACGAAAAAACTGATGAAGTGAGACACGTTTTGGAGTACTAACAAATTCCTCAAATGTTTTGGCATGCACAAAGATCGAGAAGAGATTTTTTGACAGAGAAAAATGAGATAAAGACGATATTCCATGTCTACTGGCAAGTGACTTCATTCATACTTCGAGGCCACGCCTGCTTTGTGATAAAATCAGACGGCGTGGGTCCTACTCTTGTAGACTGAATATAGGCGTTGTATACTGTAGGATAAACTATCTAACTAAGAAGGGGGGGGGTCAAGCAAAGAGAGTTCACCCCCCCCCCCCCCTATGCATATTAACATTGATGACATCATGCGTCATAGCCATCCATGAGAGCTGCCTATGACTCATCAGCACAGCTCGGACTCTCTTCTTTTCCTCACTCTCTCCTATTCTCGACATCACTCACTCCGCTTGCGAGCCTCCCAACAATCTATCTCCTTCATACCAGGCCTCCGGGTTACAGCTGATGACGTCATACTCACAGATTTCAGAATTGGGGTACTTCTCCTAAGCTTCCAATTATTCGCATTATACTGAGCTAAAAACTATATTAGGCCTCCTTGCTAGCTCGGAGGGGGGGGGGGCTTACTCGGTTCGTTCGATTAATATAGGCTGAGTACAGTGTGAGTCAAACTATCGAGCCTTGATATGAGTAACACTGACGTCATTAACTGGTGAGGTCATAAACATACATGATAACTGCCTGTGATGTCATCAGCACGGCTTTGGCTCTTCCTCTCTTCTATCTTCTATTCTCGGGGCCACTCATTCCTTTCGTAAGCTTCTCATTAGTCTCCACTGTACTACGCTCGCAGATTTCAGAAGTAGAGTACAACTTTTTAGCCTCCACCATACTGACTATAGAGTATACTAAACTATACTACGCCTACTATCCGCCTTTATGGAGCCAGGCCTAACATAAGTCTAACATACAGTGATATAAAAGCCCATTCTAAACCGCTTATAGATTACAGGGATGAAGAGAAGTGGATTGAACTCGCCTCGGGGTCATGGTCAATGACGTAAGAAAATGGATACAGTATACAGGATTATTAGGGATGTGGGTGGAATTCATGGAATTACTCGTAGAAACCAGGAGTTTTTCAAAATAATGTTCAAGGTTTTTTTAGCGGGGAACCCGCTATCTATTTCGTTAGAGGGATCATCCTCAGAAAACGTCCGTGTCCGCGTCCGGGAGTTTCTGTGAACTGCGTGACGTGACGTGACGTGTGGTGCCTTATGACGTCATCAATGACCTTGACCTTGACCTACTTTAAAGGCTTGGAAAAATTTCAATTTTCAGCTTTCACTATATCAGGCCTAGCATGCAGTATACCGAGAAGAGCCCAGACAACTCATTTTCTGAGGGAGCACTTTTGCGCCAACGTCATCGCGAGTGCCGGATGTTGTGGGTTACCCGCTGCCATTGCAAACCTACAATGGTCTTTAATTTTTCAGCGGGGAACCCACTATCCATTTTGTTAGGGAAATCACATCCTCAGAAAACGTCCGCGTCCGCGAGTTTCTGTGAACTGCGTGACGTGACGTTTGACGCTTTATGACGACATCAATGACCTTGACCTGCTTTAGGGAGCGAGATTTAAGAAAATTCTTCATTGATCAATGGACCTTGACCTGCTTTAGGGACTCTCAACTGCCAGCCGCAATGCTTTATGACGTCATCAATGACCTTGACCTACTTTAGGAACTTGTAAAAATTTCAATTTCCAACCGCGATACTTTATGACGTCATCAATGACGTTGACCTGCTTTAGGGAACAAGATTTGTGAAAATTCGTCATCGATCAATGGACCTTGACCTGCTTTAAGGACTCTCAACTTCCATTCGCAATGCTTTATGACGTCATCAATGACCTTGACCTGCTTTAAGGGCTTTCAACTTCCAGCCGTAATGCTTTATGTCGTCATCAATGACCTTGACCTGCTTTGGTGACTTGGAAAAATTTCAATTTCCAACCGCGATACTTTATGACGTCATCAATGACCTTGACCTGCTTTAGGGAGCGAGATTTGTGAAAATTCTTCATCGATCAATGGACCTTGACCTGCTTTAAGGACTCTCAACTTCCACTTGCAATGCTTTATGACGTCATCAATGACCTTGACCTGCTTTAAGGGCTTTCAACTTCCAGTCGTAATGCTTTATGTCGTCATCAATGACCTTGACCTGCTTTGGTGACTTGGAAAAATTTCAATTTCCAAGCGCGATACTTTATGATATCATCAATGACCTTGACCTGCTTTAGGGAGCGAGATTTGTGAAAATTCTTCATTGATCAATGGACCTTGACCTGCTTTAAGGACTCTCAACTTCCACTTGCAATGCTTTATGACGTCATCAATGACCTTGACCTGCTTTAAGGGCTTTCAACTTCCAGCCGTAATGCTTTATGTCGTCATCAATGACCTTGACCTGCTTTGGTGACTTGGAAAAATTTCAATTTCCAAGCGCGATGCTTTATGACGTCATTAATGACATTGACCTTGGCCTGCTTCAGGAACTTGAAAGAAATTTCAATTTCCAGTTTGCGTGACGTGACGTGACGTGACGTGTGGCACCTTATGACGTCATCAGTGACCTTGACCTACTTTAAAGGCTTGGAAAAATTTCAATTTCCAGCCTTCACTATATCAGGTCTAGCATGCAGTACACTGAGAAGAGCCCAGCCAACTCATTTTCTGAGGGTGCATTTTCGCGCAAACGACATCGCGAGCGCCCGATGTTGCGGGTTCCCCGCTGCCATTGCAAACCTGCAATGGCCTCTAATTTTTCGGGGGTAATGTTGCTATTAGGGGCTAGGATTTAGGTAACTTTAAGAGAAAAAAGAAACGTATCTTCATTTATTCGATACCAGAGACGCCAACGTCACCATCACTATTTCTTGAGACAATTATACTTCCAAGAGGGAAAATTCCGAAGGTGGCAGGCTACAAGTATCGCGACGATAAAAGGGCTGGGACTTTGTTATCTGATGAAAAATACTCACATTTTATTGAATGTTTTGATCGGCTGAAAGTGAAAAAATTAAATTCCGTGGTGTTCGACTGGCATTGAATCAAATGGTAAGGCTGCGTAGTCACACAGGTAAAAAATACCGGAAGTGAAAATTTTTCCAATCCTTGCGTTTTCTCAAATGCTCAAGATTACAATTCAGCTTCTTAGCTGACCATTTCTTTTGTCTATGTCCAAAGCACGGACTTGAACTTCTCGTTGGCGCTGTGAATTGATGTACCGACGATCACCTCCCAATTACAAAGCCAGAACTGGAACAAACATCACATCCACAACAAATCTTTGCCTTTGTACAGTGAATTACTGAGCCGTTGAAAAATTTCTAAGTCCTTCTCTATCTATAAGTTTGGAAGGTAGAAATTTGAAGTCTCTCTCTCTCTCTCTCTCTCTCTCTCTCTCAAGAGAAAAAGAGAGGAAGAGAAGTATTCCGGATGGACAGTAGATAGTGGACATTTTTTGCAAAATAATTTTCTCATAAAAAAGATCCCACGTAGAAATTGGTTCGATGATTCCGCCTACGTTGAGGAGTTTTTCCTCCATTGTCACAAAAAAACGCACATTCAAGGGAGCGGAAGTAGGGAACCTGTTTCATGGTATACTTCAGAAGGGTCTTCTGAGTCTTATGGTGTTTGAAGCGTTGCATATCTAGCTCATCGAAGGAGCAGTGTTTGAAGCATTGTATATTCGGCTCTTTGAAGGGACTACATATGACAATTGGTGTATGAAGCATTGCATATCAAGTTACTTGAAGGAACTATTTTTACCAGGCTATATACACTAATACATTGGACTTGAGCTAGGCTAGGACCGCTCCTTGTATTATACTCGCATATATGATAGTAGATTCTTGATCTCTGAGGTTTGCCGGCTGGCCGGCGTTCGGGAACACTAAAAATGGATGAACTTCAAATTTCTAAAGTATAGAGAACCGTCCGTCCCCAAGCTGACTACAAATTTTCAACGAGAACAGCGTCGGAGCCGTTCTATTTGTTTGAAAGCCGTTTTATACCGCTCTGGAGTTATTTTATTTGATTATGAAGGAAATTTGTATTGTCTAGAAGCCGGTTTATTGCGTTCCAGAGCAATGTTTTTTTACCGTGGAAACGTTTTCAAATTTTATGACGGCTCTGCTCAGAGACACTAATTTTCAACAAAGAGAATAGCTTGTGTTTGTGTGTTTGAAGACTTTCTGTGGACGTAAATCTCAGAATTAGAGCACGGAGGAGGGCGTGCACCTCAGGACCTTGCATGGTTACCAATCGAGGGTTGAGTAAAGCTTCTGAAACATAACGCAACAATATTGAGCCTAGAAACTTTGGCAATCAAAACGTATTCAAGTGTAATTTTTCGAATTTATTGGTATGGGTCATACTGTTGGAGTCACCATCAGCTCTATCTATATGGACTCCTCACAATCGCTTTAAATTATCAACATCTCCCCTGAACACGTAGAGATGGATCATACATATAGCGCAATAGAATCAACACTTTTAATTAAGCTCATGAAGTTGATGGATTCAAGTGTTTACAGTATCAGTGTCTACACTGAAAAATTTCCCACCGACAGCGTACCTTTTTTCGCGGGCACAGATAGTTATTCCAACCAACTTCACGACATCACGCTTACCCCGTGTGAACTCTTTACACGTCTCTCAATACTTAGAAAGCTTTCGCGTGATTGATAGTTTCAACGCTTTTTCCTCATCGGCTCTAGCCACCTACCACGTTGAAACAAATAAGAAAGTATACAACGCCGACAAGGTGCGTTAATAGAAGGGAAAAAAGACCGCGAAAATTATTCGCAGCACAGCGTGGTAACGCGATCGCGCAAGCCGCCACCGTCAGGTCGCGTCTCGTCTCCTGCCCGTCCAAAATACTTGCATTTGAAAAACACGTTCAATGTTTCACGCTGACTGAACAGAATTTAGTATTTACACGTTGTTCCTCTTGATTACTGCTTCATTTGTATGGTGTTCTACTGTGATACGTCCGCGTCCGTCGAAAACGTCGTAAGCACGCCGCCGACTACCGTATGGAAAAATTTCGCGTTACGTGTTTTCCGAAGCACGAAAGATCTTCATACTCCTCCACGACAGGAGGCGACGCTGCTTCGTCGTGATTTCTTTTCATTCGCGAAATGGTCTCCATCGCCTTGACGTCGTCGGCTAGTATGGACAATTGTTTCCGAAGAAGATTGAACGTGTTGAAGAAATTCGAAAATATCGGCTTAGACGTATGCCAGAGTTGCAATCTGATATCTTACAGAGATCAAGAGATAATCGAGTGGAACAGATCTGGGATATTATTGGTAACGTCGATAGTGATAACCATTGTTATGGTGACGATCGCCCTTTTGGACGGATTGCCAGCGCCGATGGGCTGTGCTCCACAAAATTGCTGTCGAATGGTGAGTGTAATTGAATAATCTTACGCAAAAAGGTAATGATTTGGTACTCATTTAAGAACCGATTCAAGAATAAATTCACAAATTCTTTGAATTTTCATTGAAAACGAGCATTGAAGGGGGATGCATTAGGTGATTCGAATTGTGAATTATCATCGTTTATAAGAACTTAGATAGGTTCATCTTCAGATTTCAAAAAATTTCGAAGAGGTATTTTTAGTATGGCTACTTATTTCAGGGAAAAAAATATTCCGACGGAATCGAATAAATAAAGATTATATTTCATGTCTTTCCCTTTCTCAGTGTAGAATTATCTTACTGTTGAACGTCAGTATGGCTGCGTAAATGGAATAAAGAATGAAAAATGATACGTTTAGCCATCTGCATTATCTGTACCATATTCAGTACATACCAGGGTGGTTGCACTAGTCTTTTAGTCTAGTACGGTACAAGTCCAGTTTAGAATATTTCAAGCTGCTAGTTTTTGGGGAGCTCGTTCGCCCTCCTCCTTGGTCTAGTATAGGTTCAAGATAATAAATTTGAGGGGAGAGGGGAGGGTATGGTCCAGTATAACAGAAGGCCTCGAATAATACTAGATGTACTCGCAGATTTCTGAATCACCTATGGGATATACTGCCCAGCAAATTCCAGGAAATAAAAAGGGCAGTTTCCTGAATCAATCACAGTCGAATAACGTGAAGGAAGAAGAAGGCAGATTTCTGAATCAATCACGGGGTATAAGCTTGCACACATACGCGCACACGAAGATCTCTCGAGAATATCCGAAATCCGTTAATTTAGGAGTTTTTGGTCATTCCTTCATTATGCAGTATATTAGCTTTCATCAAAGTGGGCTCATTCGCGGATAGGGGGTGTACTCTCTGAATTACCTAAGGAGCATTTTGTCCAGTGAATTCTAGGAAAGTTTGTCAAGCCAATTCCAGGACGTTTATTCAGTGATTTCCAGGAAATTTTATCCAAATTTTAGGAGGTTTAGAGATGTACTTGCAAACTCCTGAGTCACCTACGGAGTATAATATTTGTCTTGAAAATTCCCCAAGTCTGTTGGGGGGGGGGGGGTACTCGCGGATTTACGAGTTGGAGAGAGGTAAGGCTAAAAACATGTCAAAAAAGGTTGATCCATGTCAGTCGAGTCACTGAGGAAGAACAATAGGATTCGAGGCAACGGCAATGAAGACAAAAGCAATCATACTCAACCAGTAGCAACGGAGAACTCCTTATTTATAGACAAACAGACACCATTTTATTACGCGCGGGGGTAATATTAGAGAAGGAGGCTTGTTGTTGAGAGGTCTCGGGTCGGGTTCCCGACGAGGTGATCTAAATTTTTCGCTTGAGTTTTTCATTTATCAACAACCCTCCTCTAACTCCTTATTTATGCTGGGTACATTCCTATTTCAGAGTTCTGACGAAAGTTTTGAACTACATGGAGAGACGACAATCCTCCCCTTCCCCGTGCTCGAATAAAGTAGCCGGTATTATTGACCAAAATGTGTATAAACCGAGCAAAATGGTTTCAGTCTCAGATTTTGAATAAGTGAGAATGGCTCCTCCCGTCAATCTCTGTGAAGTATCGGGAATCCAGCAAATCCCCGCAGTACAAATGACTTACTCAATAGTGATTGGCGATAATCGATAGTTTCATGCTATCAATAGTCTCGATATTTTTTTCGAGGCACTATCGGGACTATCAATATTCCCGATAGTTTTTTCCAAGACTATCAATACTATCCGTAGTTTGAATGAGAAACGTCGGTCAGGGGAAAAGTAACTATATCACTTGTCGGATAGATACTTTTCTCCTGATCGTTATTCTTTCCGGGAAGCCCTTCAAGGAATGTATTTCAGTGTTACCAGATGATGGATGCGACTAAAAATTACCATAAGAACGTGATGCCACCCCCATTAGCACAACTGGTACCGCCCCAAGGTGTTTGAAAAGAGGTGTGCTTAGCTCAATGTAAACAACGAGGCGCTAAATCAGTTGATCTCCATTTAAAACAATATAAAGACGGAACCGGGTGACGTCGACCGGCTCCGAGTCTCATGTATGTATTTTCAAATGTGCATGCCAGATGCGTTCTGGTTTACATTCGAACTGAGCACATCTCTTTTCAAACACCTTGGTACCGCCCGACTGATGTTAATTCTTGAACTGGCGCACATTTCCAATTTTTACTCACAATTCCGGAAGCCAAAACGCCGCTAATCAGTAAATTTCCTCCAATTTTGTGATTTTGATAAGAAAAAGTAAAAATTTTCGAACTATCGATAGTTTCTCAAACTATCGACGATACTATCGCCATCGTTTTTTTCCCGACAGTTCTTTTCAAAACAATCGATAGTCCGCAACTATATTAGACGAGTTTGAATTTCTCTCTCCAATCGAAAGGAGGAAGGCTAGCTAAATGGATATAAGAATTGAATAAGAAAAATCGTGCCTTGCTCTCCCCATACTCTTTTAATTCTCGTGAGGTGTTTGAAATGTAACATATGAAATTTTGTCTCGCAGAAGAAAGTTTCAAACAATAAAATACATGTGTAATTGATATCTCCGGTTGAGTGAGAAAAAGATTCGTGAATTCAATAAATTGTCGCATCGGGTTCATTGAAAATTCCCTCCCCTTGAAAAAGAAAACCGGTTCTACCAACAAGCACGAGTTAATTTCCAGAAACAGTTGGATAATTTTTCACTTTTCTGGTCAGACGGTAGGAACAGAAGAAAAAATGTTAGCTGGGTAGCGGAGGCTTTGATGCGCGTAGACGGCCTTATTCTGGGACTTCTACCGGGCCCTCTATACAAATCATTCTTTGCTACCCCCATATACTGTCTACTTCTCAGACAATACCTTATACCTGTTCCCAATGAATGCTGTCCTGTATCATGTTCTCGTGACTCAATGAATCTTCCCATGATTTCTCTGGCACTCTTCCCACTCAGAATAATTCGGCAAAATTTTTCCTGTTTTTCCTCCGTTCTATTCCTACATAACACAGAAACTTTTCCTGATATTCTTCCGATTTATAGAATCTCAAAAAAGATGAAATTTTCCAATAACTTAGCCACCGTCTTGATCCTGAAAAGTTCCCTGCCTAATGCCAAATTGAATAATTCAACTTCACGCGGTTGCAAAAAATGAACAAAAAAAACCGCGCAAGCCAAACATCGATGAAGGGAAATCGTACCGAAATACGTATAGTATCAAACACTCTACAGCAAAAAAATAAAAAGTCTAAAACTGAGAAAAAAATGAAAAAAAAAATCAAGAAAGTTTGATTCGTGCCTCGCTGTCTTATTCTTGCGTGTTGGAGCGCGAAATTGAAGATTGTCTTGTTTTCCAACGAATATGTAGAGCTTACGCGAAGTGACGTGGGAATCACGACAATGTACTATACTTTGGAGGGTATAATATTTGCTATAGCGGGAGTTTAATGTATTTTCGTGTTTGAATTACGAGTTTATTGCGTGTTTATACGTTGTTAAAAGATATCGAACAGGATATAATTATTGAGACGAAGGAGACGTACGAAAAATTAAATTGTACGTTGAGAGCAAAAGAAGGGATAATTGTATTCTATTGATGAACGTTTATAATGAAATATTACACGGTTTCACCCACGTGCACGTACTTCAGTGGCTAAACGTTTTTATATGTTTCATGTCTTTCTTGGAGTTTTCCGAACTCTAGCACCTAATTCTCAAATTTACAAGTTCACAACTTTCCCGTGAGTCAGCTCCCCCCCCCCAATGCACAGTGGATATGATTCAGAAATCTGCGCGCTTCATGAGCCCTGAACCCTGGCCTTAGTTCCAAAACTGGTGAGTTAACACCACCCCAGCGAGTTGGCCTCCCACCTTCTAACGGTCCAGTGCACTGTATTCCTTCTCTTCCTCTACAATAAACTATCATGTAATCAGCCGCGAGACTCCCTCCAACTATGACGTCATCAAACGTGATTCCGTGCCTGCCTCTTAGAACTGCGAATTCAAACTACCTCCCCTCATCCTCGTAATCTATAAGTGGTTTAGTATAGACTTTTATACTGTTATATTTTAGGCATAGTTTCATGAAGGCTAATTATAGGCTCAGAATAGTTCGGTAGACTGTATTAGTCCAGTACAGTGGAGGTTACGGAGGAAAACTTCAATTCTGAGATCTGCAAGCATGACGTCGTCAGTCGTGACCCGGAGACTTAGTAAAAGGAACGGGCGGAGTGTGGTCTTACGAATAGAAGAAAGTAAAGAAGAGCAGGTATTGCAGTCGAAAATTTCAGCTTCGACTTGTACTTGAGACATTGAAAATTTTGGCTCTCAGTTTATGGCTTGATTCCACTTATTTTCGACTCATCGATGTTCTGAAAAAATGAGAGTCCAGATGAAACGATCAGGAGAGCTGAGACTAGGTCTTACTTTCTCCATCTCCAATTGGTGTTCATATTCATTGGAGGCTCCTGAAACCTTTCCGAATCGTAAATACAGGAAAGTGAACTTTTCCACAAGAAACTTCGATGAGCAAAAAGCGTTATTTTCTCATCAATTTCTAAGACAGTCTTTTTCCCCATTAGTGCAGAACGTATCTTATTTCAATACTGTGACGTCATTGAATGGCGTATTTCAGAGGGAAACATTGACAGCCCTCTGGAAAAAAGAAAAACATTGGGACGACAGACCACTTTCCTATAATGTCAATTCGGAAGAATAGCATACTAAACTGGTGGTCAAGATAACGATGCGATGCACGACTCGTGCCTAGCATCACTCGGTTTCGCCTCGTTTTGCTAGCGTCCCACTCGTTCATAAAATGTCATCTTTTCTCACTAGTTTCATAATACGTATACTTATGAGGACTGAAACGGATTCCGGAACCAATCTTCCTCATTTTAATTAGTTGTTTGGCAACGCCAGTTTGGCCTAGAGAGTGAAACAGTTGAACTTAAAATGTGACCTGCGATGAGAAAATGATGCTCATTGCTCACTGGCCGGAACACCAATTCTTTCTGATCGGATACCGCATCCAATCAGAGGGAAATATAGTGTTCCTGTCAATGGAAAATGAGCGTCCTTTTCTCATCGCAGGTCCTACCTGAACACTAAAATATTACGAGAGGATCAAAAATGCTAAAAAAATTTCATCCATTTTGGCTTTTGCTTACAATGGTTTAAATAGAGCTGGCTTCCAGCTTCTCTTTTACCGGTATTAGTAGAAATTCAGCTGAATTCCGCTAATGTCTTTCAGTTTTTAATAGCTGTAATACTCTAAATGAAACAAACGATGTTTTTTTGTATTTTTTAGAGTATTGCGGCAGAAAATTTCAGCTTCTTTGGCTTTTACAATCTTGAAGAATTTGGCTTTAGGGTTTTGAAAAAATTAAGCTGTCTTTTGAGACCAAAGTTTGACAGTTTTTTGAAAGGCGAAACTTTTGGGTCAAAAGCAAAACGACTTCTAGAAGCTGAAAGCAAAATCCAAAAGCTAAATTGAAGCTGAAAAGTCAAAATCCATAAGCGAAAGTTTCATCTTTTTATTCAGCTTTTCCAGTAGAGGCATAGCGTTTCACAACAAAGAAAAAAATTGAAAGTTGAAAGCTGAAAGCTAAAAGTTGAAAGCCAAACGGTTTCTAGAAGCTGGAAGCGAAATCTGAAAGCTAAATTAAGCAAAAAGCCTCTTTTCTCATTGCAGGTCACACCTGAACACAAAAATATTACGAGAGAATCAGGAATGTTGAAAAAAATTGATTCATTATGGCATTTGCTTACAATGGTTTAAATAGAGCTGGCTTTCAGTTTCTCTCTTATTAGTAGAAATTCAGCTAAATTTCGCATTTCCGCTAATGGCTTTTAGTTTTTAGTTAACTGTAATACTTTAAAATGAACACAAACGATGTATTTTTGTATTTTTTAGAGTATTGCAGCTCCTTTGGCTTTTCCAACCTTGAAGAATTTGGCTTTTGGGTTTTGAAGAAATAAAGCTGTCTTTTGAGTCCAAAGTTTGAAAGGTTTTTGAAAGCCGAAAGTTCTGGACCAAAAGCCAAACGACTTCTGGAAGCTGAAAGCAAAATCCAAAAGCTAAATTGAAACTGAAAAGCCAGAAGCCATAAGCGAAAGTTTTATTAAGGTACAGCTTTTTATTCAGCTTTTCCAGTAGAGGCAAAGCGTTTTACAGCAAAGAAAAAAAAAGAAAAAGTTGAAAGCTGAAAGCTAAAAGTTGAAAGCCAAACGATCAAGGCTTCGGAGCCAGCCAAATTCAGCTCCGGTCAGCTCCGATAAAAAAAAAATAGGCTCCGGGCTCCGCTCCAGGGCTCCGGAGCCCCGGAGCCGAGCTCCGAACTTCGAACTGCCTTGAACGTGTGTGTTTCTTAACCAAACTTGGGGGCGTTCGCGAAAATTTCGTTCACGTTCGTTCCCGTTCACTTCTGAAAAAAAAACGTTCGCGTTCGTTTGCGTTCCTTCATGAGATTGCCTCCGTTTTCGTTCGCGAACGAACAATAAACCTTCGTTCGCGTTCGTTTGTTCTGTTCGTTGCGATTTTAGCAAACCTATGAAATACAACTGCGGAACGACAACAATCGGCTCCGGAGCGCAATGAACCGGTTCCGGAATACAATGAGCCGACTCCGGAGCACAATGAGCCGGCTCCGGAGCAATACCAATCAGGAGAAAGGGAATTTTCCTTCACCTCAGTGACGTCATCTACAGTTGAACACAAAAAGGGTTTTGTTCTACGGAGATCAAGACTTTTTGCGTTTTGGTTTTTGTTTCTCAGCCTTATTAGTTTAATGGAGGCTTTCAGCTTTCTTCTTATCAACCGTGACCACGACAACGCCATTGGTTATATCACGCAAATTAATAATATTAATATTCAAGAAGGAAAATGAAAAAATTAATTAAATGAAAAAAAGACCAAGAACCAAGAACGTTTAGTAAATTTGAATTAAATCAAGAAGCAAAATAAGCAAACGCTAGATAACATTGTCATTTTGTTGTCTTTTGTGAGCTCCGGAGCCGCGGAGCTCGATGTCGGAGCTGGCTCCGCTCAGCTCCGACCAAAAAAAATTGGCTCCGGCTCCGGCTCCAGCTCCGGCCAAAATTCGGAGCGGAGCCGCTCCGGAGCCAAAAATTGGCTCCGGCTCCGAAGCCTTGCAAACGATTTCTGGAAGCTGGAAGCGAAGTCTGAAAGCCAAATTAAGCCAAAAAAGTCAAAAGCAAAAAGCACAAGTTTTATTTTGAAATCAAAAGCAAAAAGCAAAAAGCAAAAAGCCTCTTTTCTCATTGCAGGTCACACCGGAACACAAAAATATTACGAGAGAATTAGGAATGTTAAAAAAAATTGATTCATCATGGCTTTTGCTTACAATGGTTTAAATAGAGCTGGCTTTCAGTTTCTCTCTTATTAGTAGAAATTCAGCTAAATTCCGCATTTCCGCTAATGGCTTTTAGTTTTTAGTTAGCTGTAATACTTTAAAATGAACACAAACGATGTATTTTTGTATTTTTTAGAGTATTGCAGCTCCTTTGGCTTTTACAACCTTGAAGAATTTGGCTTTTGGGTTTTGAAGAAATAAAGCTGTCTTTTGAGTCCAAAGTTTGAAAGTTTTTTGAAAGCCGAAAGTTCTAGGCCAAAAGCCAAACGACTTCTGGAAGCTGAAAGCAAAATCCAAAAGCTAAATTGAAACTGAAAAGCCAAAAGCCATAAGCGAAAGTTTTATTAAGGTACAGCTTTTTATTCAGCTTTCCCAGTAGAGGCAAAGCGTTTCACAACAAAGAAAAATAATAAAAAGCTGAAAGCTGAAAGCTAAAAGTTGGAAGCAAAACGATTTTTGGAAGCCAAAAGCGTAATCTGAAAGCCAAGTTGAGCCAAAAAAGTCAAAAGCGAAAAGCACAAGTTTCATTTTGAAATCAAAAGCAAAAAGCGAAAAGCAAAAGTTCTATTGTTTGGCTTTCAAACTCTTTGTTTGACTCAATTCAGCTGGCTCAATTGTTAATTCAACTGGTTTTCAACTGATCAATGTTGTGAAGAAATGAGAGTTCAAATAAAACGATTAGGAGAAGTCGGGCTTCGTCATACATGCGGAAGATACCTATTCTCCAGTTTGTGTTCATCTTCACGGAATGATCGTACTACAGACTCCTACGCTGAACGGCTGAACAGCTGAACTGAACCCGAACCAATCTTTCTCAACTTTATTAATTCTTTGGCGAAACCAGTCTGTCCTAGGGAGTGAAATATTAGAATTTGAAATTTAAACAATCGAGCAAAGCATTTTCCTGTTTTGTGGGAATCCGGAGAGCTGAAAAATAAACTGGAAAAATTGACTTATTTTGGCTTAAAAAGGTTTGTACAGAGCTGAATTTTAGCTTCTTTCTTATTGCTAAAAACTCTGTTTTCGACATTCAGCTGGGTGCAATACTCTAACAAAGAGGGAGCGAGAGAGTTGTACTGATGACGTCACAGGCAGCCATCATAGGTGGTTGTGACGTCACTATAATGTTTATATCCATGAGCTAGATAGCTCAACTTACAATTTACCACGCCTGGGGTTAGCAAGGCCATTATTTCATCACAAAGCAGGCGTGACCTTGAAATATAAGAGGTCACTCACGAGAAGATATAAAACATGATCTTCATTTTGTTTGGCTCTGCCAGAAAAAAATTTACGTTTTTTCTGGTGGTCGCCTTGTGCAGGTCGAGACTCCATTTACGCAATTTTTGTTGTCTCATAATCTTTTCCTCCCCTCAATTAATATCACTAAGAACATAGACATTTCCAATTTTATTCTTGTTAGCATCTTTTTTTTAGGAGTCTCACAAAAAATCAGCCATCTAAATTCTATTGCCGACGTCTCTGTATGATAATATCACATCCTACTCAAACTTGTAGTCTCGAAGTCTTGCTCTGATTTTTGAATCGTTCAGCCCGAAATAGTGTTGAGCCCTCCTTCAGTTTGTAATTTCTAGAAATCCTTAAACTAAGTTGAGGTTATGGATGGTTGAGGATCCGATCGTTTGTAATTTCCCTAAGACACCCTCTCCTGGAGATTTTCTTCAAACAGATCGAACCTGATTTCTCTTCTGTGTACATAAAAACCAGAGTTCGATTTCCTGAGTCTCCTGAAAATATCCTATTCCCAGGACCCCTCCTCCGTAGAAATTTATAGATTAAAATCTTTGCACGTCTCCCTAGATCACTGGACTTCAATTTTTTCCCCTCGAGGGCGAAAAATTGATTTCTTGCGTGATTGGCAGGCCACAAATCGATTATTAAATTCAGGTTCTCTTCTTACTCTCAAGCGCAGCTACACTTTTGTAGCGACTGTATGTTTCGAAATACTTCTCGCGGGCCACCTGACATCATGCGGCCAGTGGACCGCGGGTTAAAGACCACTGCTCCACATGCCTCTCTTCGAATATTCATAGCTTGAGAAATCGAAATGTTCCTTAGTCCCGCTTGACATAATATTATAGCTCAAAAGTCAAAATTTTTCCAAGTCCTTCTCTTAAAGAAAGACACAGTATGAGCCTCAGACTGAATAAAAAAAAGTACCGCTATTGAGCTTCTTGATGCGGTATATTTTCCGAGGCACTTGCACGAGCTTGGAGAAATGACAAACCGCGAAATTTACTCCTGAGTTCGCCCCTGGGAGGGTCCTAAAAAGATTACAAACAAGAGGAAATTACGTCATCATTCCTAGGTACAGAAAAAAGAAAATATTAAGAATCTCCCGTCGAAATCAAAGAAGGAGGTTATTACAGAGGGAAGAGTCAGTTGGAACTCATCTTAAAATAGAGGGGAGAACTGAAAGGTGAGTTTGTGGGTTTGAAAAAGATAGCCGCAGCCGTTGATTTGTTTTCTCTGTCATTTTGTCTTTGCTTCTATCAATCTCGAACCGATTAAAGTTGGAAATAATTTAATTAATCTCTCAAGACGATGCGGTGAATGGCCGTCTCAAGTGTTTGACTGTATACGATCACGAAAAACACACGGAAAGAATGGTGTGTACATTTACTCGAGGAAAAGTTAGATGAAAATTAAAGATTTCATCATAAAATACTAACTTCTTTATAAAGTGGCCACTCGTGCCCATTGTCCAAACTTTTTTCATTGTTCTAGGTATTTCTCCATTCACTGGAGAATCATCCTTCGTGAAATATCGATGCGCTCTCGCCCTCTTTTCCTCTCGTCTTTACATACTTTTTCACAACACGAATATAAGAGACGTGTACTGTATACAGTAATAAAATCTTACGAAAGAAGACTCATGTAAAAGTTTTTGAATTTTCTAGCTCAAATGCATCGCGAATACACCGTTTGCGCATCTATTTTGCAGAGGTTTTTCTCGAGTTTTTCAAAGAATTAAAGAATTTTCTTATCTGCACAGAAAAAAGAATCAAATCTGTTCCTTCCTGCTTTGCGCATCAAGTTCGAGTTTCAGCTTGCGTGAGCAGAAATATTTCGAAAGTACTTCTTAGTCTAATGTCAACGCTATAACTTTTTAACACGTTCATGTATTCTCAAATAGTAAAAATTGTATCAAGTTACGATAGTCTCTAACGATATAATCGTGGCAGGATCGAGACTGATTGCTCGAGATCAGGCTGGGAAAAGCACTTTCGAGAATAATAACTGGCTGGAACAAAGCACGATTTTGACAGCGGTCGCATACTAAGATCTCCAAGTTAAGAGTCTTCATTACACCGGGAAGAAAGTCTTAAAGGGAATCATTTCGAACTTCATATGATATACCCTTTCTCTACCTACCTCAACACCAGTGACCAACTCAAGCCAGCAAAGCTAGGTATCAAAATTTGCTAAAAGCTGACCTCCAATTAGAGTAGCACTGGATATAAAAGGGGACTGAATACAACAAGCTAGCAGGGACAACTTATTACATAAACTTGTCTGAGGTCCTTCTCTCTGACACATTGTTGACAAGTTCATGAAGTCGCCTACCATGTAGCCCGAGCAAAATTAATTACAAATTTCAGATAGTTCAATCACACTGACAAACTACGAACCTAAAAATCGACCTCTGGTGGTTAATACGATTCGTAAGCGTAGAAGGAAGTTGAACTCCTTCTTCATAAAAGAAATCGAAACGTGAAGTGCATTTTGAGAAAGACAGCACAGTACAAGGCAATAATGGGTCACCATCAGCATATCTTTATCTGCCTCTTCCTCCGGATTATTAAATTCCATTTTCACGAAAGAAAAGCGTCCGTAACAACACCGTCTTCCCCGCTCATTTTATTGTCAACTCGAAATTATCGAACGAATGTGTTGGAATTTGTCATCGTCATCAACGTTGACGTCCTCGGTATTTTTCTCTTTCGACAAACGATGTACGGATATTAACGCGTACACCCTTTACAAAATTGTTCGTAAAGCTCGAATCTACAACATAAGAAAAATTTCGTAAGATAACGACACTAATTTTCGAAAGCGAAATTTCAGATACGTAACGTCGTGTATATGAAGTAGATGTGCTGGTCTATAATATACTCCACCACTACGACAGGGACGAAGATGACGAGGGCGACGACAACGATAATGATGACGATGACGAACGAGGAGAACGCGCGACGAAAGATGAGAGTACACCCTACTCCCATAAGAGAAAGATTGAATTTCCAATGATAATGTAATTCTAGCAATAGAAGAGCTTGTAAGAGGGTATTAAGTGATGCTGTACAAATCCGCGACTTTATTCGGCTAACATTATCGGAAGCTTTTCTTTACATTGCTACGTACAATATTGTCGTTGCGAAGATACGAGCTGAACGTAGGTACGGTAGACGATGAAGAGTTTGACTGACATTCTTGGATTGTGCAAACACTCATTCAACTCTTCGACTGGACAGAATGGCGGTGCAAATTTCGCTTCATCTTATTCTGACCGTAACTGCGAATTTTTACCGAATTTAGACGACGTGTGCGAAATACTCAATGAAACTTCGAGTCTCAGGGAGGAAAAAACTCACGGTTTCTTTAACGGAGAAGAACGAGGAAAGGCAAGGAATCTGTTTTATGGGGTAACTCCATGCTATATAATAATAATAATCGTCAGGCCTCAAAGTCTAAGGATCCAATTTTTTCCTTCCCCATCGGCCTGAGTTCCTTCTTCTCCGATTTTCTGAAGCACGATTTTTCCGCCTTCATTACAGGTAAATGTATCCCAGGGTGTATCAGATGCTGTTATCCTTTGCGACCTATCAAAAATACCGATGATTGTATGACACGCCTGCCTCCATTGCGCTCTTTCCGCACTGGTCACTTCCCAGGTTTCCTCGATGTTCAGCATTTTGAGTATTATGTGACCGACAACTTTGAGTCTCTTTCTCTGTCCGCCCTAGGTGCGGCGGCCTACGAACAATTCCCCGAAGAGCAGCTGTTCGGGTATTCTTTGATCCGGCACAGGAGGAGTCGCTCTATAGAGTCGCAAGAGGCCATTTCCAGCACACGTACATAATCCGATCAATTAATTTCAGAATTGAACCTAGTTGCTGCTGATGAAATTTCTCGAGCGCCCTGACCTGCACTCTGTACGGTATCCAACTCTCGCTGCTATATAAGAGTGTGAGCATTACTACAGCGCGGTCAACTTCAAATTTTTGTACGCCTCTTGAGGTCTCTGTTGTCAAACACGCTTTTTCTAAGTTTACATAAGGCGCTAGAGGCTTTGCGTACGCGTTATCTCTGCATTTAGTCCGCCATAACTCGCTACAATTCTCCCTAGGTAGCACAACTCATCAACCTTCGAAAATTCCGCTCCGTTGACCTCGACTTTGCTGTCCCTGGGTGCGCTTACTGTCAGGAGTTTTGTTTTCTTTATGCTAACCTCTATTCCAATAAGTTCATAGACCTCGTGATCCTTTGCACTTCCTCTTCTGTGTGCGCCAGCAATACAAGGTCATCCGCATACTGGAGTAGTACTGTCCGAAGCGCCATTCTGTAAACCATGTCGAATCTTCTATCAAATGCCTTTTTCAGATTCATGAAGACGGCGTATAGCTGCGAGTTTTGCTCCCTCACCTTCTCCTGTATCTGTCGTAATCCAAACATCATATCCACTATCCTTCAAACGGGGCGGAACCCTGCTTGCAGCTCTGGAAAGAGCGCTTCTAGTATGGCCTGTAGGCGGGCTGTGATGATTCCAGCCAGGATTTTTCCAGGCATTCAGCAGTAATATGCTTTGGTAATTTGTGCAGTCTGTCCTATCAACCTATCTCTGACATATGTTAACAACAGTCGTGTCCCATAAATCCTTTGGTACTGTTTCTTCTTCCCATATTTTCAAAAGAGAGTGCGTAATTTTTCATGTAGCTGCAACTTGATCACGTTCTCAATCTCTTCGAGGACTAGTTCCAAGAATCCCGGGCATTGAGGTTCTTGTACGTCTGCGACTGTAGCCGGGGCGGTATTCAAGAGGTTTTCATAGAATTCCTTCCATCGGTTCCGTATACCCGCTGACGGCTTCAGTAGCGTCTCATTTTCGTTCTTTATAAGGCACTCTCTGTTGTGTGTGGGGCCGTATAGAGCTGTAAGTGCTTGGATGAAGAATTTACTGTCGTGCGTGTCCGCGAATTTTGCATTTCCGCTGTTTTATCCGTGAACCATTTGTTTTTCGCGTGTCTTGTTATCCGCAACACCTTGCCTCTAGCTACCTTGTACCCCTTTTTGAGATTTGTATCACGCGGTTCGTTTAGAAGTTTCTGGTGACAGCTTCCTTTGTGTGTTAAGACTGTCTCGGCTTCTTCACTGCTCTCGTTAAACCAATCAGGATTCTTCTCTTTTGAAGCTTTTCTGAGCAGGGCCGAGCTTTTTCTGCCTACAGTTTCCTTAAGGCAGTAACTCCCAACCTTTCGAATCTGGCGGACCCCTCCAATACTCCAGTTCTTTTTTGCGGATCCCTCACGAAAAAATGTTGTAAGAATGAAGTAGCACTAATTAGTGGCGTATTAACGGAGGGGGGGGGGGATTTGGGGACCCCCGCCCTCAGAGTTAAAACAATTGCCATAAAATATCATAAAACCTTGTTCAAAACGCCTTCCAGAACTATTTTTCTCTCAAACAAAAATTATAGAAATTATTTTCAGACTTTCTGCGGACCCCTGGGCTTGGTTGGGAACCATTGCTTCAAGGGTCTTCCACATGTCCTCCGCTGAGTCTGCACTGTTGCCCGTTCGTATGCTTATCTGCTGTAATCTCGAGTGAAAATTTGCCCTTCGCTGTTACTTATTGCTCGTTTGAAAGTGTTCGATCTTCGAAGCCTAATTGCACACTTCCGCTCGCATGTGACGTCGTTAGTCCTGACGTTCAAAGAATTCCTGAGGTCGACGTGACTATAGTCAAGTTGCTATCCACGCCTTTCTGATGAAGGCTGACAAGGGAACCCGCCTAGATTGAGAACGTGAAATGGAAGGACGAGCAAAACTTTGTCGCTTCTTCATTTCACGTTCTCAATCTAGGCGGGTTCCCTTGTCAGCCTTCATCAGAAAGGCGTGGATAGCAACTTGACTATAGTCACGTCGACCTCAGGAATTCTTTGAACGTCAGGACTAACGACGTCATATGCGAGCGGAAGTGTGCGATTAGGCTTCAAAGATGTGTTTTAATGGCTACGTCAATAAATTCTTCGATCAAATTCACTTCGGTTTTAAAATATTCGTACTTTTGCACGTACGCTACAATCTCCTCACTCGCGGTTTCGAATGATATCGGCAGGATTTCATTCGCGACTTCGTTATCACCCGAGATCGACATTTTTACAAAGAACAAATAAATGACGGAAAAAGGGAAAAATCTTAATTGAACTGCACTAAAATATACGCACTGAACGATCCGGCCCGGAGGACCAATGTTTCGTTTGTATTGAATAATCCGGAGGACCGTTTCATAAAAACGTTTATTGTAGAACTGACTAGCATTACACACTATGCATTTGACGCAGGTAAATTTGAACACGACACGTAATAGCGTGTCGTCCTGAACTCGTCATCGTAAATCAGGGCTATTAGTCAGTATTAGTCAGGATCGATAGCAGATACGATGACGTTGGTCTACAGATGACGGTGTACATAAACATATCTCGTAAAGAATGACAGACGCCTACTTTAGAATATTTTAGGCTAAGGCTTTAGAGGGGCACACTCGCTTGGTCTAGTGTAAGTCTACTTCATTATATTTCAGGCTAGTGAGATTAGGGGGCCTCACTCGCTCCGCTCGTTCGTCCCGCTTCTTGGCCTAGTGTAAGTCTACTTTAGTATATTTCAGATGTGGTAAGCGGACCAGGATTGACGACTTATGTCGTCACCGACTTATGACGTCACAAGCTAATAGCTTCATAATGGCTCTCGGAGTTTTCTTAGCCTAGTATAAATCCAGCCTACGCCTTTTCATTATATTAGGATAAGCTAGAAACTACAGAGAGGGGGGGGGGATTTGGACTCAGACTCGCAGATTTGAGAATCACTGCCACAGTGAAAATTCCCATAAGGATGAGCCCAGAGCAAAGACATGAAACATGTCAAAATTGGAGGTTTTCTCAGGAGTGATTCTGAAATCTGCGAGTCCGAGTCCCCCCCCCCCCCTCCTCGGTCGTTTCTAGCTTATTCTAATATAATGAAAAGGCGTAGGCTGGATTTATTCTAGGCTAAGAAAACTCCGAGAGCCATTATGAAGCTATTAGATTGTGACGTTATAAGTTCGGTGACGTCATAGGTCGGTGACGACATAAGTCGGTGACGTCATAAGTCGGTGACGTCGTAAGCGGAGTGAGTGAAGCCCCCTAATCTTATTAGCCTGAAATAATACCAAAGTAGACTTACACTAGACCAAGAAGGCTCATTAGCCTGAAATATTCCGAAGTAGACTTATACTAGATCAAGCGAAAGTGCCGCTCTAAAGCCTTAGCCTAAAATATGCTAAAGTAGGCTTATGTCATAGGAGACATTTCAACGATTTATTAAACGGGAACTCTCAAATATTTTTGTCTCGCATTATCCACTACATATCTGATGGGGCGAAATTTTGAAACGACATGAAATATTATCTTTATCTTTTTGGCTGCACCAAGAAATCCAATACCCCTTAACCATTCTCTCTCCCTCCTTATCTTCTCTCGCCTTTTTGACAAGGAGACTTTGCTGATAAACAAATGGTGGGTACAGGGAAAGAAGGGGAAACGTCGGAACGAAACGAAATGAAGAAACGGTTTCTTCTGAGAGGTGCAAACGATCCAATTGTCCAGCTCGTTTCGTTTGGACGTTTCCCCTTTTTTCTTTGTACCCTTCAAATATAAATGAAGGATGATGATTATCATCATAGAACTGATTTGTACTATCATTTACGCTTTTTTGTTCATTACACTGAACCAATAATACTACAAAAGTTGGATACGTAATCTGTACACCCAAAAAAGTTTTCAAGAATGAAATACAAAAACTTTTGTGTCACTTTATCATTACAAAAAGTACCTTTCTTTATTTTTCAAAATCAACTTCATAATATTTCTGTCCGCAATTCAAAATGTATTATATTATGTATTATTTGAAAAAATGTATTCCAATAAAACGTTTAACTCTCCATCAAAGAAAGT
Source organism: Aspidiotus destructor (assembly GCA_035079395.1). Lineage (NCBI taxonomy): Eukaryota > Metazoa > Arthropoda > Insecta > Hemiptera > Diaspididae > Aspidiotus > Aspidiotus destructor. Next base: position 18,709,962 of record JAVHKZ010000016.1, read on the forward strand.
CTATTCGCCATTGCTAATTATTAAAATAGAAGCACAATTTTTGTGTAAAATTATTTAAAATTTCATGTTTTTACAAAAACTTCATATCTTTGTACACTGCGGTAACGCAAATTTAGATTATTAAAATAGGCTATTGATGTCACAACCTCGCGTACTAAAGTAGGGAACGGGAAGAGGGGGTCGACAGGAAAACCTAACGACTTCGAGAAGCGTAAAAGTATCAGGGGTAAAGTTCGTACGTACGAAAATTATTCGCTGGTTCACATCCGATTATACTCAACTGTACTTGTCGTTTTGTCTTCTCCGACTGCTAGTACGTGGCTTATGAAATTATTATGAGGTATACGGCGAGCGACGACTCGTGAAAGACTATCCTCGAGGGTGGTCTTTTAAAACAATAAAGCTAAGTTAATCGAGCAAATACCAGTTCCAGCGGCTGAAGAGTTCCTAACGTAATTTAATCTTCAATCCGAGAAACAAGAAGTAGGGCTCACTATTTACCCTGTATTGCATAATGAAGTTTTAATTTCACCCATTCTTACCAATTCTCGAAGCTCATTTGAACGAAAGAATGCCAATTACTTTAATCATTAAGTCAAACTATAAATTCGACCTTTGCCGTGCAAATTATTTTATCAAAACGAACTTCATATTTAATAAACTGATGGACTTTACCACGTTGCAAGTAATTACTTGACGCTGTAGTCTAAATCCTGAAATCTTCGAAGGATGAATTTGACATTATGGATTACAAAAGGAAGTATCAATTACAAATACCACGGGTAGCTCTACCTTTCTACCGCTGAATGGCGCCATTGTCCAACTAAACGGATGCGTCTCGCGTACAAGAAAATGCTAGGAAATTCTCTTCTCAATAAAAATGAGTTCATCATACAATTTCATTTAAAGAAAAGATATTCAAGCTTCTCATCCTGAATGCGAATGTCGGAAAAGTTGATTTGAACGTGAAATGAAAAGTACGTTTAAATACCAACTGAAGCCCCGTCAGGACGAAAGATCAGACAACGCATCATTTTTCCAAACTTTCTTTTAAATCTTTTACCTGAGCGTCATACTCGTGTTCGTCTTATTCTATTTTGCTTAGACATTCAAATAATTTTCGAAGCCATGAGGAATAGTAGGATTTTTCATTCATTCGGTACATCTCATCTCTTTTTATCTCGTCTTTAATAAATTAAGACAAGAAAATACGTCCCACGAATGGCACAACGACTTTTTGATGAAAGAGAATGTTTATAAAAATGATCTTTATATTAGTAAGTCGAAAATATCTACAGAAGTAGAAAACAAAGCCAAAAGAAATCTTCTACAACAGAATTCACTTAAAATTTCTTTTCGGCTAAGTATATTAAAATTAAAGTACCTACGCGAAATTTCTCGAGAGTGGGTCTTCACGGAATTTTTTCGGACTTCATGACATTCGTACTCTTCTTCAAAATCTTCATCCTCACACTCCCTTGTATTTCCTTTCCACCATTACCTATTTCAAAATACTTGTCGACCATGCCCCGGGTATGAAACCGCTACTTACATTTCATCACATGTTCCGTATGTAAAGGGACTTAGAACAATTTTTTTCTGACAATACAACTATAACTCCGAAATATTCGTGTCCAAGGATAATTAACAGGCCGCTCCCAACTAAAAAAATTCTTGCTGGTAAGACATCAGACGAAAAGGGCCGTTGAAGAGGTCAAAGCATATCGAATGATCCAATAACCGATCATATTTCCTAAAGTAAGGTATTTATTCCCAATTCCAACGTCCGGATTATAAGTTGATCCTGTTAACGCACGGCTTTCTTTGATCTAAAGAAAAAGCAGATTTGTTACTTTGTTTATTCTACAAGAATTTGTGTCCGACCTGGAGGTCGGATGGGCAAAAGAGAATACGGGTAGGTATAATGATTATGAAAGAAATTATACGTCTTCGCTACGGTATTACGAGTAAACAGTCCCGCGTCTCGAAAGAAGCTTTCACACGTCTCGCGAAGGAGTAATTTCTCTCCACTCTTTCATTTCAAGAGCTCGTAATCATACGCTCGAAACGAGCAAATCATGTTTCATGCTTACCCGGCTAATTTAGTATATCGTTGTAAACTTTTCACAAAATATGTATCAAATAACTCAGCCGTTTTGGTGATTATGAATGATACTTTTTTTCGTTAAAAAGCAAGACATACAACGTAGGTATTTACCCTCAAATTACGCGCTTCAGATTGAGATGTTTTCCGACTTTTGGCGGTAATGAAAATTAATTTCTGGAACACGCGATTTGTAGCCCTCGTTTCACGGAAGCGTCTCCGTAAATGGAATGAACGAAGTAAAATATTATGTACTTAAAAATAAAATGGAAAAGCACCGTAGATGAATATACGTTCTGTCTCAGAGTGAGATATACTTAGTTTGAGCGAATGTTTCTAAGAATTTTAAACTTTTTCAAACATTTTGTTCAATAGATATGACAATGATACTTGAAAGTATTCCTGTTCGCATTCATCCGTTGTAAGAATTAAATGTAGGTAGCAATACTGTACAAGAGGCTCAGACACAATAATACGTACGAGTATTTACGTTTGGTATTTCCAGAAACGGAAATTCAAATAATGGCAAAATTTTCATTACTGCGAACAGTAAATAATGGCACGGTATAATCCCACGTTTCGTGTACATGTTCCATACGCTTTATACATCTTTCAGAAATCAATGTATGTAGCTCGTGTTTTTTGGAACTATGCTGTTATAGTTTAAAGCAGCGGAGACGAAGAAGATTAATAACAAGCTCTTCGATTTTCGAAACGTAGTAATCCCATCAACAAACATTAATCTATTAAGTGCTCAAAACTATGCATCAGCGGCGATGCATGGTATAAATATAGTATAGTAGATGCAAAATGACTATACGATATACTTATATACCTTCCCATAGTATTTCACATTGTGCGCAATTGAGTGATCTGAAGGGGGGGGGGGGGCAGAAGCTCAGATGACACAAATGGTATAGAAGCCCTGCAATCTTATCATGTCATAGGATCATGTTATGACTACAATCAGCTTCTCAAGTCATCCTTTACAGTTAACCAGGGCCATCGCGACCTAGGAATAGGACCCAACTATAAAGTATAGATGCTAGAGCTATCAAAATATCACTCATTTTGAAAGTGAAATCGAAAGAAAAATTACTGGAATAGTATAGTTCATACAAATTAATTTTTCTAAATCTTTCAATCACTCGATCAACGCCATCGAAGACACCAAACTCATGAGCAGTGAGCAGAGCGACCTCACACTCCGTAATTTTCAATCTTTTTGAAAATACCATTTCCATGAATTAGATTCAACTATATTGATTGAATGTTCTTTAAAGTTCTAGTAATATCCGGTATGATTCATCGATTCCAATTCACCACTGAACTTGAAATGGGGAAGGGACTTTGAGAAATTTCCACCGCAAGGCCAATTCGATCCGTAGAACAACTTCTCTTCGTTCCTCATTTATTCATTGAACAGGTTTGCTAAGTTCCTCGTTCAACTTCGTGAAGGAAGCCTTCGTTTTTTCCTCTTTGTCTTTGCAATCTCCTTCTGTTTCGAGAGTTTTCTTAATTGTTTTGTACAATTTTCTAGTTGTATCACTTCAAATGGACCGCTTTTAATCGAATCAAACCAAGCGACACGTTTTTAGTTTCAAGATATTCAAGTTTGAAAAAAAATAGCTCCGTAGACATCATGTACTGGCTGATTTTCAAATTATCATAATTCTCTGAACTTGGCATTTTGCTTTTAGGTTTTTTCCCTTTAGGTTTTACTCATTGAACACTAGTCATTGATATACATAACTCCTAAAAACAAATTAGAGGCCATTGCAGGATTGCAAGGGCAGCGGGGAACCCGCAACCTCCCGCGCTCGCCATCACTTTGGCGCGAAAGTGCCCCCTTAGAAAATGAGTTGGCTGGGCTTTTCTCAGTATACTGTATACTAGGCCTGATATAATGAAGGCTGGAAGTTTGAATTTTTCCGTCCCTGAAGTAGGTCAAGGTCATTGATGACGCCATAAAGCGTCAACCGTGACGTCACACAGTTCACAGAAACTCCCGAACGCAGACGTTTTCTGAAGATGTAATCCCCCTAACAAAATGGAAAGTTGAATTTGTTTCAATTCCCTAAAGTAGGTCAAGGTCATTGATGACGTCATGAAGCACCCCACGTCACGTCACGCAGTTCACAGAAACTCCCAGACGCGGAAGTTTCCTGAGGATGAAATCCCCCTAACAAAATGGAAAGTTGAATTTGTTCCAATTCCCCAAAGTAGGTCAAGGTCATTGATGACGTCATAAAGCGCCACACGTCACATCCCGCAGTTCACAGAAACTCCCGAACGCGGACGTTTTCTGAGGATGTAATCCCCCTAACAAAATGGATAGCGGGTTCCTCGCTAAAAAGTTGCTTGGTTTGATTTCGCTCAAAGGGGTCCAAATATTCCCTCTTCATTGCAGTGCTTAGCAAACAGTGACTTCCCATATTCTTTCTCCCTCGATGTTTTCTACTTCTCTCTCCTGATCTTCAACTTCCTCCCAGTCTCACCAATGTAGATGCCCTCCCACTGCTCACAACTGAGCTTTTACACTCCGCTCAAGCTTTTCTTGTCCTCTGCTTCTGTCTGGTCAATTCTAATTCTCTTCACCATGGGTAGGTCATTCTGGATACCCACATTTAGCAATTGAACGTCCTTTGTCCGTGTACTTTCCTATGTATGGTATTGATCCGGAGTTCCTTTTCACCAAGCTATCATGGGTTCTCTTCTTAGTTTCCTTTTTCCCAAAGACTCCTTCCAGCACACCTCTATGGTAGCCATTGGCTTCTGCAATCTGCTCTACTATCTCAATTTCTTTCCTTTTCTCTTTATTGTTCTTAAGTACAGAAATAGCTCGATAGCAGTAGATCTGAATCGAGAGGTTGCCCAAACCAAACAGATTAAGAAGAAGCTTGCTGAACTGACTCAAAAGAAAGGAGAAAGAGAGGAAGAGACTGCGACGGCCAAGTACAACTTTGCTCCCATAACCAAAAACCTATCAAGCCTCATCTTTACAAAAGAAGAAAATAGACTTCTGGACAAAGGCATTAAGTAGGTGCAGCCAGAGAGGCTGAATCAGTGCCAGTGTCAGCTTGAAAGTATGACCATTAGCTGTGAACAAGTGATCCAAACCATGGAATACAATTTGAGACCAAAAGGCTGAACCGAAATTGGGAAAGTACTGTTGGACATCGAGGAAAATCTGGGCCGGACCAATGAGAGAACGCAAATAATGTAGAGGAAGGTCGCACAGATCTCTAAAAGAAAATCTGTCAGAAGAACCTGATTTTGACGAAGGCAACACAGTAGTGGTATTGAAGAAAGAGAACTACATTCAAAGAATGGAGTCGCACATTGCAGAACATGGATACCAAGAGCTGACAAAGGACCCGACACAGCAATACCAAGAAGACCTGAAAGCTCTGTTGAAACGAAACAATATACTTGGCAATGGTAGGACGCTTGAGATGAACACGGTAGCATCGAAACTCAAAGGGGTTTTAAAGCTCTACAAAGCAAACCGTCCAATGAAACCTCTGGTCAACAGCATCCAATCACCATGCTAGAAGATAGCAAAGATTATAGCCACATTCTGGAAAGAAAACTAAGTGTTTGCGCCGAGAAAAAGCATCCGAAACAACGTTGAACTGATGGAGCAACTGAGCAAGTTGGAAATCAAGAGTCACGACAAGCTGATATTCTTTGATATGACAAACATGTTTGGTACCATGCTAAAGGCTCAAAAAGAATAGAAATCATGGGAAACCTGATGGGCCAAAAACGCTAATATAGTGAAAGAGATTCTGATTCAGAACTACTGCCGCTTCAATAACAAGTTTTGTAGCCAGGAAAGAGGACTTGCGATAGGATCACCGCTGTCACCAATCCTGGCGGAGATATTCATGGATGATGGGGCCTCACTCGCTCCGCTCGTTCGCCTAGTGTAAGTCTACTTTAGTATAAGGCTTTTCAACTAATGCATGCTGCATAACAATTCTCCTGATTCTTATCGTAATGGCAGTGAAAATAACATTGCTCTTTACGATAAGAATCAGGAGAATTGTTATGCAGCATGCATTGGTGGAAGAGCCCTATATTTCAGATGTTTTAAGCGGACCAGGATTGACGACTTAGGACGTCACCAAACTTATGACGTCAAACTCACACTTGAGACTCACTTTCAAAAATCGCACTCAAGACTGAGACTCAAGCTTGAGACTTGACTAGAGACCGAGACTAGAGGTTGAGACTCTTGCTTGAGACTCAAGACTAACACTCGAGACTGAACTTCAGAATCGAGGCTGAGACTCGAGACAGACATTCGACCTTGAGATTTGGGACTGAGAGTGAAGCTTGAGACTCGAGCTTGAGACTCAAGACTGATACTCAAGACTGACACTCGAGACTGACACTCGAAACTGAGACTCGAGTTTGAGACTCGAAGCTAACACTCGCTCTTGAGACATGAGCTTGTGACTCGAGACTAAGACTCGAGCTTGAGGCTTGAAGAGACTGAGACTCGAGACTGAGACTCGACTTGAAGCTCTAAGAGACCTCAACTCGAGACCATGCCCGGGACTCAAGATTGAGACTCGAGATTGACACTCGGAACCGAGACTCGAGACTGATACTCAAGACTGACATTCAAGTTTAAGACTCGAGACAAAGATGTAAGCTTGAGGCTTGAGGAGACTTAGACTCGAGACTGACACTCAAGCTTGAGACTCAGGACTGTGACTGGAGCTTAGACTCAAGACTGATATTCAAGACAGACACTCGAGACTGAGACTCGAGACTAGGACTCAAGCTTGAGGAGACTGAGACTTGAGACCAAGACCGGGACTCAAGATGAGACTCGAGGCCGAAACTCGAGCTTGAGACATGAGGCTGAGGCTCGAGACTGACACTCAAGACTGTTACTCTAGCAGACTGGAACTTGAGATTTGAAACTGAGACTCAAGACTGACACTCGAGACTGAGATTTGAGATCGAGACTGAGACTCGAGCTTGAGGCTTGAAAAGACTGAGACTAGAAACCGAGACCGGGACTCAAGATTGAAACTCAAGGCTGATATTCAAGACTGACACATGGGACTGAGGCTCGAGACTGAGAACTGAGCTTGAGTCTTGAGACTGAAACTGAAACTGGAGCTTGAGACTTGAGACTGATACTCGAGGCTGAGATTCAAGACTGACACTCGAGCTGGAGACTTGGGCTTGATTCTCGAGACTAAGACTCAAGCTTGAGGCTCCAAGAAACTGAGACCGAGACCGAGACTCAAGATTGAAACTCAAGGCTGACACATGAGACTGAGGCTCGAGACTGAAAACCGAGCTTGAGTATCGAGACTGAAACTGAAACTGAAGCTTGAGACTTGGGACTGATACTTGAGCCTGAGATTCAAGACTGACACTCAAGCTGAAGACTTAGGCTTGAGACTCGAGCCTAAGACTCAAGCTTGAGGCTTGAGGAAACTGAGACTCACACTCAAGAATCGCACTCAAGACTGACACTCGAGACTGAGACCCGAGCCTGAGACTCAAGTTTGAGACTTGAGCTTGAGATTTGAGACTGAGACTATCGGGCTTAGTGTCGTCGCCAAACTTTTCGAGACCTAAAGCAAAATTTTCATATGAGGCCTTTTTTCAATTTTTACCATTTTAATTTTTACCCCTCGCCGGCGCGAGTCCTACAGTAGTGCAAGACTTGAAGCGGTGATACCTACTTGCCACCCCCTGGTAGCGGCCCCGATTTTGTTCATTTACTGTAGTCTTCAACATAAGACGTCTCGTCCCAAATTTTCCCTTAGAAGAGAATCCATTGCCTTTTAACCAAAAATGCTTGTATACTGCTGTGTTATACGTGTGAGTGAGGATGCATCCTACGATATATTATACTAGGCAGTCTTAAAAACCATTCAATCGTGGGATCGCAACTGACAGGCGTTTCCAGACGTTTTACTTCGGTCTATAATTACTCACAAAAAATGCACATTTGTACCCAACCCAGACTCTCAAAATATGATCCCTTCAATAATTTTTCAAGCTCTCCAGCCCACGTTTTCCGTATCCAAATACGAAAGAAAAACACAAACCTCACGCTTCTCACGATTGTCGTTAATGGCTCGGCTATGTAAAACATTCATGTTAAAATGAGTATCATGTAAATGTCGCAGACAGCGGTAAAAGTTATTTTACGCGCAGCGCTACAGCGAAGTGGTTAATATTGTACAACTCTTACGAGCTTATTTATTATGTTCATGATACGTTCCCTACGAAAAAGCCAACGAAGTTAAGGGGAAAAGACCTCGGGTAAAAAATCGTCTCGTTGTTGTGTTTTGCAAAAAGATCTTCTGGACGGGTTACTCGAACAAATACTTCCAGTTATAAGCTCAGAATTTTATGTGCACACATCTTTCACTTGGAACTATATACGTATGTAAGTTGTGCTTGCGGCTGTGTGCACAGGCACACGTTTGCATTCCGGATAGCGTAATTCCAACTCAACTTACTATCGTATATATAAATAAGTTTTATTACGCGGCTAGAAAAACCCGAGCTGAGGTTAATTTTTGAATCGATTTAATCGAAAGTTCGTTTAATTTGCAACGATAGCCAAACTCCAGCACGTATGATCCGTTTTAATTACTTTATACGCGAATATTTTCGCGCGTATTTATTTTCTACAATTTGAAAACTTGCCAAATACGTATGCACACGCGGGTTGGGGTACGTGCACTTCGTAATTGATCGTAAATTTCGTTTCTAATTCTTCCGGCGTTTGTGCTATCTGTGTAGAGATAGATTGCGAAGAAACTTCGCAAATATTGACGTAAATTGTACTCGAAAAATTTGAAATTTCGGGAAACGGTAGCGGAAATCCACCTTCCTTTGAAGCGTCCACTTTATATTTGGGTACCGGTACAGAGAGAGTGAGGCAGCGATTCAGAAAAGGATACCTAGGTACTTATTTGTTCAACATTTTTATAAGAACACCGCACGATATACTACGTATTATCAAGCCAACGACGCGATAGTGCGAATTTTCCGCGCCCACCTCCTCCGCTTAACAAGCTTCATCTAAGTTTAATCATGGAACCTTGCACCGGTAATTGGAAAACTTTATGAGCACTTTATGAAAATGTGGAGTCAAATATTTCTTCCGTCACCTTGTCTCGAGTTATTGTTGACAAAACACTCCGTGTAGGTAGAAAGCTCCCAAGTCTACTGCTATTCCGATTTCAATAGTAAGAAATAAGAACTAGTAGGTAGCAGCAGGCTTACGGATCCACCCACTTAATAATAAACGAGTGTTTGAAGTTAGTTTATTCATTTCTTATGAGAGAGCATTCAAATCCAATCGAAAGGAGCAAAATTTGCAAAAACGAAAATAATGAAACATACTAAACAATAAATACTTAATGCAGTTTGGCAGCCACGAGCAAAATGGGGTCCGGGAGACAATCGGTTATCAGCGGTCAAAGACTGAACCTATCCTCCCTGATTTCTTCACGAATTTGAATTTCCAAAGGAAAAAAGTTCCCATCGCCCAACATCGTCTCTGTAACAAAAAAAAAAAGTTAAGAAATTAAAAACGTAACTTATTGACTACAAATAAGATTTGGCCAAGTTCAACTCTTTTTCTATTCATCTTCCTGATTTATTTTTGCTACTGCGTTCAGAAAGCTAGAAATGGATCTCTTTCTGGAATCGCACGTATTTGCAGTTTACACAAAGTTCGGTAAAAATTAACGTGCCACATTTATGACAATATAGAAGCCATAAAGATTGAAAACCAAAAATTCATACCTACGATGTAAATTTTACATTTTACTCCCTTTCCATTTAAAGCACGCTCGGTGATTCAATCGGAAGAATGTTATCATACTTTAAAAGTCCATAAAATTTTGTTTATTAAGGTTGATGATACTTGAAAAAAGAAAAAAAAAAAATTCAAAAGCAAGCTCACGACAAAACGCCGTGAAATAATGTTCTCGGGAATACAGTAAGAGTATAAAAATGAATAATAAATACCTACGACACGAGTACAGTACCAGTATAATACAGCCTGATATTTCGCATAGCTGCTGTATTTCATAGTTTCATCTTCAATTGCTTGTAGTAACTGTAAATTATTTCTCTAGTTGGCGACGAATTTTTTGAAATTATACGCGCCGTAGTTCCCTGGGAATGAAGGGTTCAATTGGGAAAAACATTGATCACCTGCCACAATCATGCTCGTCTACATTTTATAAAATTATTCTAACTTGAAAAACCACAATCGTGAATCAAAGAATATGCGGATAATACGTGTAAAATCCCGCACTATTGAAGCGATAGGCAAACAAACGATAGTGTTGAAGAAGCTGTATAAGTGTTTTTCGTCCGAATTTGACATCAACTGCTTGAAATTCAATAAATCGTAGGTCGTCGAATCATGGACAACCGTTGACATTTGGTCGATCGCCGCCAGTCTCCATTCTCCGGTAGGAGCATTTTTTTAAGCCCCGGAAGGGAGATAAAAGAAACTACGAAATGAATTTTTTGTTTCTTTCATACTTGGGTAAATTGTGATCCGACGTAATTTTGACAATAAATTCAGGACATTATTCATTTTCTCAACTTTGATGAAGTCTCTTCATTGATAGGAGATCGGTACTTCTTCAGCAAATCATCTAAATTGGAGACAGAAGATTCTCCTGGTTTCCCCGGACTCGACTCGCTTTTTTCAATTACCGCACTAATCCTAGAACCGATACTGTCTATATTCCAAGCATCACTCTCTTCGCTGTATCAATATACCCAGACGTGATGAGATTGATAAGCACGCGACAAAAGGTACTTGTATTTGTTTTTGCAGTCAGTAAGCGAGCTGACTGAACAAGTCAACATCCATTCGTTATAAAGAACATCTCCAGATTCTGTTATCGCTTCTTGCGTCAGAAATGAGATCTTGTCAATCTTACAATTCCCATCAAAGTTGTACCGACCAGGATTGAACTGAAATTTTTTCACAAAGTGGGGTGGATTCATGACGGCAGCGCTTGTCCGCTTTATTTAATCCGCACAACGGATCATCTTCTGGATTTGTAGCTGTCGACATGAGACGCGAATATCAACACTATAGAACTGAAGTCAACAATTTTACATCACAAACCTTTTTTAATATTCTGAAGTAGGTAAGTCAAAACGCTTCCCCCTCTCCCTCTTTTACTACTAGATCAAGACCCAAAAAGTATATGCAGGGAAAGGTTCTAGCTTGGTTCAAGTCCAATGTACGGAATTTCAAGTCCCCCTCCTATCATATGTATAGCTTGGAAGTTTGTGTATGTAGGGTGAGGCAAAATGATATTATCAGTCAAATGGGATTTTGGGCTAAACCTATTCTAGCGCAAAAAGGTGAAACGTTAGATGTATATACTTGAAATCAGTGGCTCCCAACCTTTTACATGCTCCGGCCTTTTTTTGCGGACCATAGGAATAAGTAGCACTAATCATCAGTGGCGTATTTAACGAGGAGGGGGGGGGGGGGGGGATTTGGGGACCAACTCTCTCCCAGAGCTGAAAAAATTGCCCTGAAAAATATCATCAAATCTAATTCAAAATACCTTACAGAACAATTTTTTCCTCAAACAAAAATTATAAAAATTATTTTTGTCTCTTCTGCGGGCCCCCGAGCTCGGCTCCGCAAACCCCAGGTTGGGAACCACCGCTTCAAAAGTAGAAAATTTGTACCTCATTTTTATCTAAGATTTGCGCCCCCACTCAACTACCTACAATTTCTCAGTGCCGAGTTATGGACCAAAATGTGCCAAAAATTTGCCTAAATGCTCAAAAATTAAAAATTGCTCAAACTTTTATATTCTATCTAATTTATAGCTCCTTCAAGTAAGTAGATATGCAGTGCTTCAAACGCCGCCCCTTCAATGAGCCAGATATGCAAAGCTTCAAACACCATAAGACTTGGAAGGTTCTTCTGAAATACCCCATGAAACAGGTTCCCTACCTTTATTCATTCAACTCCATTGAAGAACCCGTGGATTTTTTCCCCACCCGTAGAAAAATTGATACGCTTTTTAAATTAATGACCAAACTTTCCCAAAATTTATGCCAACAACATAAATTTAATCCAATACAACATAACTACAAACAGAGTATTGCAGCCAGCCCAAAGCCGAAAGCTGAATTCAGTCGAATTTTTACTGATAAGAGCAAAGCTGAAAGCCAACTTTATTGAAACCTTCTTCAGCCAAAAGCCGAACGAAGCCAAATTTTTTCAGATTTTTTTGAAAACAACACAACGGGGTTGGCACCAAACAGAATTAAATTATTTAAATTACATTAACTGCAATTCTCTTCTCTACATGTAAAGAATGGATGTATGTAGATGTTGAGGATCCTCAAAACTCAACAACGTTGTAAAATTGTAGACAGCAAACACACAACTCCAATAACGATGGTGTCATGCACACTTATGTTAAGTGACTTTTTCTGCAAAAATGAGTTAAGTGCAGATACAGGTTGCAGACACGAAGACTGTCAATCTGTATTGATGACAGGGAAAATAATTCACAAATTCGTCACCAGGAAGCAGTTCAAAATTATGTTAAGTACATGTCTGGGATTTTTTGTCGTGCACACTTGAGTTAAGTAACATGTTTTTGCTGTACTTAACACAATTTCGCTCAAAGCATAGCGTACTTAACACAATTTGTCCCCTTCGTTGTTTCACTTAACACATTTTGGCGCGCGGTGATTTCACTTACTACATTTTTACATTAACGAAAGTACACGGTCTTACCTGCATAAAGCTACCTGAGGTTTTCTTCACCTGTTATACCGGTTTTACCTGTTTTCATTTTTGTTTTTTTTCTGCGTTATAAAGTTAAGGGATGGAAAATATCATTCGCTATTTTTTAGGGTGTTTTCATTATAAACAGCTGTCCTGGGAGGGAGTTGAAGTTGAGGGAATCTTTAAATCGCTCTCCTGAAAAATTACGTTTTTGTCACTTAACATAAGTGTGCATGACACCATCGATAACATAAAATAAAAATGACTAACGGAGATGAGAGAAAGAATGATCACCGAAAATATGAACACAAGCTGCAGAATAGGTATTTTTCACAAGTGCAGCAGAGCCCCGATTCTCCTGATCGTTTCTTCTGAACACCAAATCCTGCAGGACATTGATCAGCCAAAAATCAGCTAAATTAAGCCAGCCAAATGGACCCAAAAGCCAGCTCAATCTTTTGGAAAGCCAAAAGACGGAAGCAAAAAGCCATATTGTACAAGGTGGTAAGTTTAAGGCAAAAACCGTAGCTGAAATTTTTGGCTGCAATATTCTGTTTACAAATATGTACTCGGTTCAACAACTTTCACATATTTCTAGACTTTCTCACTTTCAGATATATGCCCTCGAGAACTTTGGTAATGTACCTCCGGAGGCGCGAAAGCAATCGCAGCTTCTTCGGCTAATACCAAGGGCGTAAATTCAGAAGGTAGAGCCGCCGCATAAAATATACGAGCCTGAATTGATTGGCCAGTAGGAACATCCAACGCAGCATCGATATTGTACGGGTCAGAAATAAGATACAGAAAATAATTCCCATTGTCGCGTATCCTATCCGTAGTAAGGCAAGGAAATGCAAATTCGCTACAACTTTCACCCGCGGGAAAAAATCGGCTGCGGTACGTGAAAACTGGATATCCATTTTCCCCAATCTCGCAATCGTCGTGCATACGGCAGTCCAGTGATTTCTTTTCTGCATGACTTCTATCTTGACAAAAAGTTGTTCATAAACTACATTCATATCTTCCGCCGGATCTTCTTCAGCAAACGAATAAAAATAGGCATTGTTCGTCATAGACAGACAAATGCGTTTCCTAGTTTCATCGTCAGTTTGCGAATCCTGCGTGAGATGCGGCTCTGGAATTTCAATAACAAGAGTATGAGTTAGAAAGTTATTCATCAACTAGAAGTCTCAAAAGAATGCGACTTACCTTTTGTTGTCATTCTTTTGTACGAGTCGTCATCATCATGATTGTGATCTTGTTATAGCGGCTAGATCACTTACGCTCTCAACCTCTCTAGTTGTAAGAGATGACACTAAGATGTATACAGAGGAGAATAAAATGTGGGGCGTCATTTCTAAAATTGATCAGGAATTTTGACAAAGCAAATCACAAAATTTGATCTGACACCGCAGCCTGTCAGTTCTTAAATCGGAAATTTGATGCAGTTCTGTAATAAGACTTGGTATGATTTTTCTTGTGATGCGATCCAGCTTCATGAATATTTAAGTTCTTTCATATACATGATGTGCTGAGCAGTATGCTGAAAATAGAAAAACACACATTTTCCCAAATCTTTGCAAATGGGAACTCAGATGGGGATAACTATTTGTTGCCAACTCCCAGAATACCCAACGTTCCTCTAAAATCTGTGTAAGTTCGACTTACTCTCACATTCTCTGATTAGACAGTAAAATTAGCACTCTTTGACTGTCAATAGAAGTATTATGGGGGGGGGGGGAAGAGACCTAAGAATAGTAAGGTAGCTGCAATTCAGTCAAGTTTGTTATTTCAAGTATTTCTCTTTGAGTGCTTCCTCTTTTGTAAGAATTTCCACTCAATTTCTTTTTTCTTTTTCCGTTCTTTGTTTTCTGAGTTGGGGGGGGGGAAGGCCCGTGGATCCGCGCCTGTATTTACTTTTCATTCATGTTGCTGGCACTCTCCTCTTCTAGTATGTTGTATCTTTCAATCATATGTAGGCCTAGACACTTGATTCCTCTGTAAACTTGTACTTAGTATTGCTTGGATTTGAGTGCTACATTTCACCAAAGAACAAAGAGAAAAAAAATAAAAGAATAAAATTGTTGTTACCCCAACACCCTTACTGTCATTGTTACTGTTACCATTACCGTCATCCTTACTGTCACCGTTACTGCCACTGTCACTGTCATTGTTACTATTACTGTTACCGTTACATTTACCTTTAATGTTCCTGTTTTTTGTTACCGTCACTGTGACCATTATCCTTACTGTCATTGTTACTGTTACCATTACCGTCATCATTACTCTTACTGTCACTATTATCATTCCTGTTACTGTTACTGTTACTGTTACTATTACCGTTTTACCATTACTGTTTCTATTACTGTCACTGTTATTAATACCGTTTGTTACTGTTACTGTTACCGTTACTGTGACCGTCACATTTACTGTGACTGATGCTGTTACAGTTATATTTACTGTTACTGTCACTGCTATTGTTACCGTTTGTTACTGTTACTGTTACCATTACCGTCAATGTTATTGTTACCGTTACTGTTACCGTCACCTTTATTGTGACTGATGCTGTTACAGTTACATTTACTGTTACTGTTACTGTCACTGCTATTGTTACCGTTTGTTACTGTTACTGTTACCATTACCGTCAATGTTATTGTTACCGTTACTGTTACCGTCACATTTACTGTGACTGATGTTGTTACAGTTACAGTTATGGTTACTGTTACCGTCACTGTCACTGCTATTGTTACCGTTTGTTACTGTTATTGTTACCATTACCGTCAATGTTATTGTTACTGTTACTGTTACTGTCATCTTTACTGTGACAGATGCTGTTACAGTTACATTTACTGTTACTGTCACTGTTATTGTTACCGTTTGTCACTGTTACTGTTACCATTACCATCTACTGTTACCGTCACCTTTACTGTGACTGATGCTGTTACAGTTACATTTATGGTTACTGTTACCGTCACTGTCACAGTTATCGTCACTGCTATTGTTACCATTAGTAACAGTTACCGTTTTTGTCACTGTTATTGTTACCATTACCGTTACTGTTATGGTCACTATCATCATTACTGTTTCTGTTACTATTACCGGTTTTTTTTACCATTACTATTTCTATTACTGTCTCCTCCACTTTCACTGTCCTTGTTACTGTTTGTTACTGTTACCGTTACTGTTATAGTTACCATTACTGTTACCGTCACCTTTACTGTTACTGATGCTGTTATGGTTACATTTACTGTTACTGTCATTCTTACTGCTACTGTTACCGTCAGTAGATATAAGATATTCCTTCTGGGCCACTTAGGCGCACTTATGAATTTCTCTAGCGCAGTGGTCATTTTACCATTTTTTAAAGCAATTTTCTAATAATTTTTCTTCCAAGATAGTTCGAAAATTTCAGAGTTATTGTATCATTTCTGCGTCAATTTTCTATCTTTTTCCATGAAATAAATTTTCTCATGAGAGCTACATCCATCACTCGTGAAATATAAGATCTAGCGCACTTACTCATTTCTCTAGTGCAGTGGTCATTAAGAAGAGCACTTGTGAATTTCTCTAACGCAAGGATCATTTCACCATTTTTTTAAAGCAAAATCAAACCATTTTCTCATAATTTTGCTTCCAAGATAGATCAAAAATTTCAGAGTTTTTGGATCATTTTTTACATAAAATAAATCTTCTCGTGAGAGCTACATCCATCACTCGTGAAATATAAGATCTAGAGCATTTACTTATTTCTCTAGCGCAGTGGTCATTAAGAAGAGTACTTACTAGTTTCTCTAGCGCATTACTCATTTACCATTTTTTAAAGCAAAATCAATCAATTTTCTCAAAATTTTTCTTCCGAGATAGTTCAAAAATTTCAGAGTTTTTGTATCATTTTTTCCATAAAATAAATCTTCTTGTGAGAGCTACATCCATCACTCCTGAAATTTCATAACAAATGACAATTGTACGCGGTTTCAATCAAAATGATTGATATTCAACCTTTCTCTCTGTGTTTCTCATGTAGGAGTTGAGACTTACCTTTTTTAATCTTGATAAAAATGGTGTTATTGAAAAGAAAGTATAAAACTTATAAGTAAATCTAGTCTACAAATGTTTATCAACTTAGAAAAATATGAATACTTGCGAGAGCAGCTACCAAGACAATCTCGACAGAGCCGCTCAAGCTTTGCTTGAGAATGTCTATGAAGTTCATTTTGAAGAAAATCCTGAAGAGTATATGGAAGTTATAAGAGCAATCAGAAATGCGGAAATTATGTTTCTTGGTGGTAGTCCACTTTTTGATGATATTCGATTCTATGATCCACAACCTCAAGCTGATCTAGGATATGAATCAGATATAGATGAACCTAATATGGAGATAGTCAATGAACCAGATATAGATGAACCAAATATAGAGATAATCAATGAACCAAATATAGAGATACTCGCAAGAGTAGCTCAGTCTCATACTGAGACAATCAATAAACCAGATAATAGATTACTATCAGCTAGTAAATCTTGTGATAACTTGAGAAATAAGGGAACAGAAAATAAATCTAATCAGGGAACAGAAAATAAATAAATACCCAATTATTTTTTTAACTAGAAATATCAATCAACTTTTTTATATGCTATATATAAATAATAATCAAAACAGCATGCAAGATAATTATAATGACTATGAAGAAGAATATGAAAAATTTACTCAAAAATGTAAGGATAGAACAAGGGAGAGAATGAGAGAAAGAGATAGAATAAAGATAGATAGACCTATTGATAACTATGATAAATCACCTATAAGAGAGGATGATTTTGAATCAGATATTGACTCAGAGGAGGGTTAATTTTCTTTATAATTTCAATAATTCTTGATAAACGGATCAAATCCATAAGACAAGCCTGCTTTGCAGTCAAATATTTATTAGTAGGTAGGTATCCTGTAAATCTTGAATTTAAGAATCCATATATTATCTTATTTCATCAATGGTCAGGATAAGTCTGCCCATGTTGCTGATATAAGTCCGTGACGTAAGTATGCTGGTGAAATTAAATTTATTTTATCCAACAAAAGAATCTTCATAGAGGTCCATGTTACTTGGTGAATCATACTATAGTAATAGTTTATATTATTATTTCACTTTTTACAGCTCACATCCAATTTAGGAGGTACTTTCAATCCTATTTCCTACTCTATTACCTAATAGATTTTTATCATCTAAATATTTTTTAATAATTCATCATTTCTTTTTATGTGTTCAATTATACATGATTTCATCTTTTCAAACACATCTTTTTGTTTATTTTTATTAGATATGACAAGGCATATTTGTTGGAAGAATCAGTCAAGATATTCAACTCTTTATTTATACAATTAAAAATAAGAAACAACTATTTTTGACAACCAAAGAAGATCTTTAATATTATTATCATCAACGTTTTGTACACTTTATTGTACTTTATCAGCTGAACTGAAAAATATAAAAACTTATCACTAGGAATTTATTTATTTTCATCTTTCTCTCAGATTATACATTTTTATTGACTGTTAAGGTTTTTAAATGTTGAATAAATTTATCTCTTGGTATTGTATTATAATAACCCCAGGGTAATGTATCAGTTTGTCCATCAACTAAACATCTTTTATCATCAAATGAATTTAATCCTCTTTTATTCTGTTCAATGGTATAAATATTATGTCTTGTACTCCTTATCATCTTCTGTTTAATAGTCTTAGTTATTTTCTTTTCTAAACACATTTTATAATCATTATGAGTTATCTGATTTTTAACAATATTTTTCTTTACTCCTTTAGCTTTCTTCATTCCATCATTATTTGATGCAAAAACTTTATTAGAATATAATTTTGAAGCTAATCCAATAAATTCTTCTAATATTTTCCCATTCATTTCATCTTTAAATTTACCTAATACCTTTTTATTAACTTGTGGTAAACCATAAATATTATTCTTTTTATAATCTGATGTATCAAATTCATCAATCATACCTTTCATATCTTCATAGAAGTCTTCTGTTTTTATAGAAATAATTAATGAATCTGTATCTGTATATAATAATTTTATTCTAGATTCATATCTATCTTTTAGTCTATAATAGAAATCATACATTAATGTTTTTGAAATATCTAAGATAGCTACTCCCACATAGATTGGTTGGTTAAATTTAATCATTGTTCTTTTCATTTGTACAGCTGCGAGATTTTTTCCAAAAAATGTTGATTTCTCAAAATTTGGCTTAGAAACATACTTAGTATATTTATTACCTTCTGAAATTAATTTTATATCCACATGCTTCCTAACATTCATCATAGTTCTACCAAAAACAGAATTATTCATTAGTTTAAAGAAATCTTTTTCAAAATCATTTTTAGCTTTTTTCCTTAGTTCTGTATTTTTTTCAATATATACTTTCATCCAGTCGGATTGATCAAATTTTATAACTCTGTGAATTTTTTCCAATTTCAATCCAGCTTCAAGAGCTTGTTTAAGATTTAAATAATGAAGAACATATTTCTTTTTGTCATATAATGTAGTGAATAATTTTGGAAGTTGATTATTATCAATTACATTTTCTGGACAATAGGGTAGATCAGAATGCTTCCCCCATAACTCTTCAGGGTATTTCAAATCCACTTCAAAAAGATATCCAAGTTTCTGATCATCTTTCATTTTCATAATTCTTTCTTCATCAAAATATTCTGGATTTCTCTATTCAAATCCACCATATGGTAAATATTTACACATAGCCCATCCATATAAATTATTTGCATCTAAATATTGGATAAATACTGAATCCTTAGTTTTATCAAACTTCTTTCCCATATATTTATTATTAGCCTTTGCATATCTATTTGAACATTGAGAAATTCCTCCTCGTTTAGCCCTTTCAAACATTAATAACATATCCACATCAGTTAATAATTCTAACTTTTGTTTAGTTGTTTTCAACATACAATCCCAAGCAAATCCAGGAGTTGTGTAATACCAAACAGGGTCTAATTTATATATTTTAAGAGATGTTTCCCTGAAATTTTCCATAATATCAGTCAGTAAGAGTACATCTATTGTATTGTATAACATTGTAAATTCTTTCATATTTTTAATATTAAAATACTTCCAAATTTCTTGCGCATAATGATATTCACCTTCATCAACATGCTCATCATTTAGTAGATTATAAAAGTTTTCTTTCGAGGGTAATTTTGTTTCATTATACTTTTCTAATGAATTCATATAATCATATGGATAAGCTAATTTTTTACTCAATAATTTAAATAAATACTTTCTTTCCATTTCAGATAGGTTTTTAGGTACTTTTTCATTAAACCATCTCTTTAGATTTTTAAAGTGACATCTTTTTAAATTTTTAGCCAATTCAGATAATGAACTAGATAGAAATTTATATGAATCTAAAAATCTCAACTCAATATTATAGTTAACTGTTTCTCCTTTTAAATTTTTAAAACCTGAATCATATTTTACAATTTTAGAAAATGATATATATTTTTCTTCATTATTTGGTATTAATTTGATGTTCTCATAATCCTCTCCAAATTCTCTAACAAATAAATGAGCATCATATCCAGAAAAATTATGAAAATAAATAGGAATAAATCTAGGAACTCTATAATTAAGATTACAATTACTATGAACTGCTCCTCTATATTCTCCAGTTAAATGATCATGATCTCGAACTTTTATTTTATTTACTAATTCATTTTGATATTCAAATTTTACTCTTTCCACCAGTTTTGATAGTTCGGTATATAATTCTTTTTTCTTATTATCTCTATATTCAGTATTCTTTACAAATTCAATAAGTTTAAGGAGTATTTTTTCTTTCTTTTCATCTTCTAATTTTATATTTTTTAATTTAAGGATATAGTTTTCATAAAATGTATTCATATCTCTTCCTTCTTTTTCATATTTCAATTTTGCTTCATTAACAACATTTTTGAGCTTGGTATCTTCTTTATCTTCCATCCATAATAGAGATTTACAAATAATATCAATTTTCTTATTTATTATTCTTATATCTTTCTCAATCATGGGAGGATTATCTTCAAGTTTTCTTTCACAGATATGACATTTTTTAGCATTTTTAAATTCTACTTTTTCTGTCTCAGATAATTCTTTCATTTTTACATTCTTATCTAAATATTCTCTAGCAATGGAAATCGCATCTTCCTTCAATTTCTCATACAATTTCTTTGGTGCATCTAATCCAAAATATTCAAATAGATTCTCTTTGATTTCTCCATTAGCATACTTAATATAATAAACAAAACTAATTGGAAAATGTTTTTGAAGCTTTATTGTATAAGATTCATATTTCTCAACTTCTTGTTTTGTCTTATTTAATTTTTTACATAATTTTTCTATCTTTTCATTCATTTGCTTCATTTTATTAAGCTTTCTTATAAGACTTTCAAAATCAGCATATATAGCAAATGGAGCTTTCATCGAATGATTATAATTTTTAAATTCAACAATATTATCTGCTTTATTAGGTAGAATTACTTTAGCAGGTTTATTTAATCCGCAATAATTTTTATGGTCTGTTAATACTTTCTCACAAGGAAAACTATTCAAACACATTTTACATAGATGTCTCTTCTTGTGATCTTTTGTCATTTGATGTCTTCCAACTAGTTTCCATAAATCTTTAATAAGACAATAATGAGTCTTTTCTTTTTCCTTTAAAAATAGTAGGTCAATATGATTTTTCTTTTCATCCTCTGTTATATCTGATAAAGGATAAATTTTATACTGATTATTATGATGATATATATTAATTGATAATCCTCCTTCAATTAAATTAAGATTATTGACTCTATTTACAAATTTATTATTATTTTGAACTTTCATTGGAAATTCGATTCCTTTTAAAGCTTTATCAAATATGTGCTCATATTTTTTATATTTAGCTACTCTTTCTGGATGCTTATCTACTGGGAACAGACCAGCTAAAATAGACCATAAATAACATTTATTATCATTCTCATTTTTAACATTTATGATAGCTTTCTTACTTGCTAGAATTTTGGGGAGTTCAATGTAAGAACCAGCTCTGAGTGGATCATACCTATTTATATTAATTCTAAGGCAATCAATTGATGATAACACCCATTGAGTACCTTCTGAATTATCTTGTATATTTTCATGTCTTTCTATTATATGATTAGTGATGTTATTGTACATCTCATTCAAGTTGGTTTCACAAAGAAATGTATAATTTTCGGTTTGTAAATACATTTGATTAGTCTCAATAACTGTATGACCCCTCCTTTCATAAGTTGCAGTTACACAGAAATTAGCTCTGATTCCATTATGTAAATGTATCCATTTTTTGAGAAGTCCAAAAGTAGGTTTTTTCATAAAATCTAAAAACTCTCCCAAGTCTTGTATTCCCCATTCATTTTGAATTTCAAATTGTGTATGTCTGCTACTAAAATTCTCATCTACAAATCTAGGTCTAATTTTAAAATCATTCTCCTTACTTGACCTAAATATATCATCATCAAACTTGAATGGAGTTCCTGAAAGCCATCTATTTATTTCTTCTTCTGTTAATGTAAAAGTAATTTGCATTCGATGTGGTTGAAGTAATCTGGATTGAGTTAATTTTTGTAATAATATAGAATATAATTCATTCAATTTTTCAACTACTTCTCTTCCTCTAAAAACTATACAAATTCTACATTTTCTTAAATAGTTTTCTATTTGCTTTGTAGTTTTATTTGCATAGAAATTATGTACTTTGAAAAACTGAATCCATTGAGCAATATCTGTATCTCTTTTTTCACTCTCATTTCTTATAACACTTATTGAGACTTGATTTTCTGAATTCATTTTTTATTATTATATTTAATAAGGAAAAAAATTTAATAAGGATTTTTTTTTATTTTTCATTGAGAAGATTATAATGAGATTTTGTTTTTAAATGTGCTTTGTAAGATACAGAATTTATGACTTTACCACAAGCACATATCATTAGATTCTTTCTTTTTTCATAATCTTTTTTCAAATTTTCTTTCATTTTTTCTTGATTTCTATTATAGTATTCTTTAAATGATGTATTCTTACATGCTTTACACCAGTTTTTATTTTTACCAAAATCTTCTATATTTTTATTATTTTTACATTTGGTACAATATTTACCATTTTCATACAAATTCATCATAGATGTTAATTCTCTTAGAAATTCATCAACACTATATTCTTTGAATTCTGTTAAAATTTCACTATTCAGTGAATTTAACAAAGTAGACTTATAAGTATCATGTAAAATATGATCACTAGTTGGTATGTATGTCTTGGTATAATCAACCCGCTCAGCAAAGCTGACTGTTTCCATCCTAACCTTCAACTAATAAAGCAGCTAGTATTATTATACAACTAGGTATTTAAAGAGAAATAAATTTATAATAAAAATTTAATAAGGAAAAAACCTTCCCAAAACCTTCCTAAATCCTTCCAAGTTATAGAAACCTGTCCAAATTATGTCTAAAACCTTCTCAAAATATGCTCAAAACCTTCCAAAATCCTTCCAAGTTATAGAAACCAACATAAAAGCTTCCTAAATCCTTTTCAAGTCATAAAAACCAACATTAATGTATCATGAACATAAGTTATTATATTATAACAACATTAGATAATTTATCAAAGTATGTAAAGTGTTAATTATAACTAGAACTCTCAAGTTTTTTGATTGGTTATTCAAACTAATTGCAGACAGAATTCAGATAAAGATTGTCTATATAAACTGCAGTTTGATAAAAAGCAACCCTTCTTGAAATAGATGTAAAACCTTATTAAGATTTTTCAAACACATTGATACCAGTTATTAAATGTTCAAATTTAAGTCTCAACCTTTGGTTGAGCGGCTTTTGCAAGATTCTTTACACCAGCTGTTTCTAATTCTGTATAATAGTAGCGTCATTATTCAGACTAGGAACATTTACAGTTGTTATTTTCTTGATATTATTAAATCTAGGCCCCTTTTTAGGATTAGATTTCATATTTTTCAATTCATCAGGCGTTAGTTCTTTAGTTCCTACTTCTGAAAATATCGACTTAAAATCATCATGAAATTTAATATCTTTCAAGGTTTTCTTCATATACTTTGATAATTTTTTCTCTTTAGATTCTACAATAATTGTTGAGAAAACATTATCTAGTTCTTCAATTCCAGAATTATCATTATGTTTCTCAGCTTGAGATTTTATGATTTTCTTATATTTTTCCTCCCTCTCAAGTAGATTTTCTATCAACTCCTGATTTTTAAAATTGGCATATTTATAAATATCTGAAGTCATACTTGTTTGCTGTAGAGCTATAAAGAACTGTCTAACAATAGTTTTCATATTAGTATTCATATTTTTTAAACCATCAATAGCTTGAATTATTCTCGCTAGATTACTTTCCTCATTTCTTATCAATTCTTCCAATTCTTTATTTTTTGAAATTATCCTATCTAAGCCTTCTAGCTCAACTTTATTAGGCATATATCTTTTTATTTGACTTTCCATTTATTAGAATAAATTTTTATATTTTTTATATTGTAAGGTAAGGTATAGTAAGGTAAGGTAATATGGTATTGAAATAAGGTAATATTGTATGGAAGTATGGTATGGTAAAATAAATAAAATTTATATAAATAAATGACTCCTAACGAATTAATTAAAATATTAAAAGAATATGACTTTAAGAAAAATAGTGTGAGAAGCTTTTCTTTGAAATATAAAATTACTGAGAAGACTATTCTAAAATATTTAAAAGAACATAAAATACCATACAATAATAGGAAGATAAGTTATGAAATGACTAGAAATTGTCTAGGTCAATACACATTTAAATCTTCTCATAGTCAAAGCCAGACTATAAGTGAGAAGACACAACAAGCTAGTCAATCTAAGGGAGTGAAAAATTTTGCAGAATTTAATAAGAAATATGAAATATTTTTCTCTGGAAATAATTTACAGAAAATATAGACGCGCGCTCTCAAAAGTAGAACCAGGAATACACTCCTTCATTCTAACTGTGATGAGTGGGAAATAATTAACCTAAATGAGTCAGATTGAAATAAAAAATAATAATTTGGTACAATACTCAACAAAGAGATAATATATAGTGACATTCAGAAGAAGAAATAAACTAATTTGAATAAATAATATTTAATCATGTACATAATTTATTTCCACATCAGATTCAAAATCTTTCTGAGGAATATTTAGAATTCCTATTTCTTTTTCAACCATTCTAGATAAAACACTTAAGTGAGCAATAATATTTATCACTAGTTTACTATACTTTTTTGCTTTTTGTCTTCAGGTAAATGTTGAATTTTATCAGAAAGCGGGTCCATTAAAGTTTCATAATTTGATCTTGTTCTATCAAAAGGAACTTTGAAATATGGTATAATATTCTCAAAATCAAATTCATCTTTATCAACAAAAGAATCTCTGTAGACTTCCATTTATATGGTTAATAAATATGATAGAATTTGATAATATCAGTGTTTTTAAATGTACATATAAAATTTCATTTTTTTTAATACTTCTGACTTAAAAAGATTATTAAGTCAAATTATGCTTACAACGCAGTAACCTTCAACGTGCTCATACTAGGAGCGTCAGCTATTTTCAGTCAATGCCATTTTGATAAAACCATCCAACTAGAGATGAAATTTGCACAATAAGAATACGTACGTTAATATAGACGCGCTCTTGGTATGAGCACCCATAAGACAGCATTAGTTAGTGAGAATACATACGCTAAACGATCAGATGATTTTTCTACTGTATATTTCATCCGCGCGCTCTCAATATGAGCGCTCATAAGACAGCATTAGTTGAAGAGAGAAAAAATTATACCGTTTTACTGTGTATTGAAAAGAGAAGAATGCTTATACAATTTGATCGGTTTTTAGTCAGGAAACAGACATTGAGATCTGTAGTCTCATTTTAGTCGGAAAACAGATGACGAGAATATGTACGATAATATATACGCACGCTCTCCGTAGGAGCACTTATAAGACAGCGTTAGTAAGAGAGAGAAGGAATTATAACGTTTCGCTGTGTGTTGAAAAGAGAAAAAAATTGTGACAAAATTCTTATTGTACGTTCCGAAAAGGAGAGTCCATACGACACCATTAGTTAGAGAGAGAGAAGAAACTATCACGTTTTTGCTATGCGTTGAAAAGAGAGAAAGGAATTCATGACCATCAGCATGTACACGTGCTGTAGCTGTGTATCGCACTTACTTATCGGATTCAATTACAAAAAGATATCAGAATCAAAAATCTGGTTCGACTACACACTTCTCGAGGCATTTTTTCTTCACATTTAAAAATCAATTGTACGTACAAAGTTTGTCCAGACTATTATTCAACGCAATAATGGCTTCTGCAATGTTCGTTGTAGTGATATTCATTTTTTCCATTCACACTGCCTTTTCAAAACCCATCGACTTGGCCGCTGTAAGTATTAACTGAAATGCTAACAGAGCATATGATTAGAATTCTCTTATAATTTAGTCTGAATGATTTTAAGGAATATTCGAAAGTTGATGATGAAGTCAAAGAGATTAACGATACTTCAATGCAAGTGAATGCATTGAAACACATGCTTGTAGCTGAGCGTCAGGACCATCAACGAACCAAAGACGAACGTAAAAAGGCGAAAGAAGAAGCTGAGGAACAGCGCGAAAGAGCAGTGAAGGCTGAATTGGACAAAGTAAGTCGTAATTTTTCTCATTAAGGAAAACATTCGAGTCGAGTTGGATGTGAGATTTTTTCGTTCAAAAGAGACAAAGGAAGATGATGCGTTTTGTCGACGAAGAGAATTTTTGGGTGTGGTTAGGCCTATTTTTGTTCGTCGAATTTTTTCGTCATTCTCTCTCATTTCATCAGACCGCAGTCTGAAAGGGTTAAGGAAAAATTCAGTTGGGTAGAATCATTTAAGAAGGAGATAAGTTAGTGATGAGTTGGAATTCGATTTTTTTTCATTTTTCATCTTCAAAGAGAATGGTTAGGCGTTTCTTACGTGATAGCTGTGAGCCTATTTTTCTCGGATTTTTTGTCTTTTTCTATTCGTCAAGAAACGTTCAGTAGGAGTGAGTAAATTAATCGAATTGCAGTAGGTAAGTTAGTGACGAGTTGAAATTTGAGTTTTTTTTTCGTACGCGAGAGAGCTATTTACGAGTGTATTACGTGTCTTTTTGATTAATTTTTAGGTGTGGTTAGGCCTATTTTTGTTCGTCGAATTTTTTCGTCATTCTCTCTCATTTCGTCAAACCACAGTCTGAAAGGCTGCCGGAAAAAGTTTGGTGAGCAGAATCATTTCAGGAAATGAGTTATTCAAGATTTGTGACGAGTTGAAATTCGAGTTTTTTCTGTACGAGAGAAAGCTATATTTATGAGTGTATTACGTGTCTTTTTGATGAGTCGAGATAAATTCTAGAGGGCATTTGGTGCTCATGTGATAAGCTATGAGCCTATTTTTCTTTCTCGGATTTTTTGTATCTTTTTGTTTCTCGAACTATTACGTACGTGTTGTACTATTATATACGTGTTGTACTCCCTGCTGAGCGCGCTTATCTATCAGTTTATTTTTGGTTTAGTTGAGTTTTTAGTCTCTTCTCTCGATCAGTTTTTATAGTGTTAATTGTGTATAATTTTACGTGTACATATACTCTCTCGATCTCACGAATTTCTCGTTTTTCTTTGATTCGATCTTTTTAATAATCTTACGAACGAAACACTTTTGTTCGACGATCTGGTTTTTGTCTAAAATTTTGATAAGTTTGACTGGTCGCAAGGAAATGTTCAATGACTTCTTATATGGATATTATTTTAGAGGGTATTTTAGGTGTTCACGTGAAAGCTATGAGCCTACTTTTTTCTCAGATTTTTCTGCCTTTCGAATCTATTGAGATCAAATCTCTTCTACAATATATTGATTTTTTTCAACTGTTATTATCTACTAATTACAAAGTATTGATGTTTGCAGAAAGGAGAATCAGATGTTTTATGGCTAGTTAGAGTCAGAAGTGCAGTGGAGTTTTTCCAAAGTGAACATGGATCTGACGCTCAGTATAGTAGCCAAGATTGGACCAATTTGAAGGCCTTAAAAAATCGTCACGAGCGCAGTTGCCTTTTTAGAGAATTGAATTTCAAATGGATATTTGCAAACAAGCAGCATGTACATGCAGTGGCGGACCTCACGAACCGAATACAAAATAATCCCTTTCTTGGTACAACAGATAAGTTCTCCAAATTAATAGCCACTGCCACTTCCGACTTATCAGTATCGATTCATAATTACCTCTTGACTCCGGGAAAAGGACAATACGATGTAGAATTTTCTACACGTTATGCTGAAACTAATGAGGCTGTAAAAGAATTCTGGAGAACCTTCGCGTTTGCTGAAAATATTGTCAAAAAGGTAACACCAACATTTACCACGGTCAGCACCGAACCATCCACGCCTTAAAAGTTTAAAGCTTAATTCGAAATGTAATCGAAAATGAAAATAGACACATTTTATTATTATTATCGGGTAAGCTTGGGTTTGTGATTTCAGCTTGTCCATCCCATTTCAGACAATATAATTACTCAAACGTTGACATTAAATTTTGATGAATATTTTCTCCTTAATTTTTTGCAATGCGAATGCTTGAGCGGCGGTAGAGACCTGGGTGATCGTACGATGAAATTGTATTTCAATTTAAAGTTAAGTTATGTCACCTCCCTACTCGCAGACAAAATTCCGAGTCGAGATTGGTGGTATATATACGAATTTGAAATTTTATTAAATTGTTGGCGGGTACTCTTACGTAATTAATGGCTTCGTCTCGTAGCGTTGTTCTACGTGATCGCAATGTCTCTGTCGTAGAGTATGTGCGCACCCCGTCAACCAGTCTGCTTATTCCGGTATGCGATAAGTATGACGTGTAAAATCAGTATACTCGTGGTTCTTACTCTGGTATGCAGTAAGTGCGACGTGAGTTCAGTATACCCGAACGTATGTTCGATTATTCATATCTATAGTATGGGCCCAGCTATAGCTATGAGTAATCGGATGTACGAAGCGACGGCGGTTTAATACCCACCTACATGGTTTCGTCGCGTTCGATTCGGAAAAAAAATTCGTATGCATATGAATGATCGCATATGTGTGCGAATTTTCCGAGTGCTCTGTGCCAGGAAAAAAGATGGAAAGAAAAGGAAATACCTGGCACAGGGCACCGGTTTTGCTGATTTTCTTTATGAAAGATGAAGAAGTATATTTTTTTATACCAGATCGGTGATTTTTCTCTGAAAAAGTCTGAAATACAACTCAGAACAAATATGCAGTCTAATTTAAGAAAGTCTATTTTCTTATACCAGATTGGTGATTTTCTCTGAAAAAGTATGAGAAACGAGTAAAATAATGTCTGAATGTTTTCGGAACGTTTGTGCGGTTCTCTATGATAGTCATATTTGATCAATCTCAGAAATGTCTTAGAAATCCAGAACTATCCTGGAAATTCATAAGTGCTCTTCTTAATGACCACTGCGCTAGAGAAATGAGTGAGTGCGCCAGAATTTAGGAGGGTTGGAATGTAGCTCTTATGGTAAAAAGATAGAAAATTGATACATAATGAACTGATCACTGCGCTAGAGAAATGAGTAAGTGCGCTAAAATGAAATTTCTTATATTTCACGAGTGATGGATGTAGCTCTCACAAGAAGATTTATTTTATGGAAAAAAGATAGAAAATTGATGCAGAAATGATACAAAAACTCTGAAATTTTCGAACTATCTTGGAAGAAAAATTATGAGAAAATGGTTTGATTTTGCTTTAAAAAAATGGTAAAATGATCACTGCGTTAGAGGAATTTATAAGTGCGCCTAAGTGGCCCAGAAGGAATATCTTATATCTACTACCGTCACCATTTCTGTTATTGTTACCGTCACTGTTACTGTTAGTTACTGTTACCGTTAATGTTACTATTACTGGCACTGTCACCGTTACTCTTACTGTCACTGTTACTGTTACCATTACCAGCATTGTTACTGTTACCCTTACTGTCACTGTTATTGTTACTGATGCTGTTACAGTTACAGTGAGAGGGAATTTTCTGGCAGAGCCAAATGAATAAAGATCATGTTTCATGTCTTTCTTCATAGCTAATGACTTGTGGGGGCAACTTGGTTTTTGGGCAGCTCACTCACTCTGCCTCCCTCCTTGGTCTAGTTGAAGACCTAGTATAATCCTAGTATAAAGCTAGAATAAATAAGTTTATGTACTTTGGAATATTTTAGGCTGATGACTTTGGAGGGAGAGGGGGGGGGCTCACTCGAACGTTCTCGGTCTAGTAGTCTACTTTGGAGTATTTTAGGGTAATGACTTTAAGGAGGGCTCATTCAATACTCGCTTTGCTCGTTTGCCCTGCTTGTTGGTCTAGGATAACTGATAAGTCTTCTTCTCAGTCTCCGTCCTAGTATAATGATGGCTTAGCCTTGAGCTTTGTTAGTATAGGAATAGCCCCCCCCCTTCTCAATAAGTCTGGTGTATGTATATTAGGCCTAGATAGTGACCTACCTAATTCAGACCTAGAATAATGGAGGCTTCAGATGAAGTCGATATTTTGGTTGCCAAACGCTTCAGGGATTGTGCGGATTTGGTGCGATGTGACGTCATTCTGAATTTTGTCTATAGAATATACCTAAAAGAATCTAGTTCAGAATGTTACAACCTACTACAACGTACAGATTGAGGCTTAGTACAAAAATGAAAGCTTCAGAGACCCAAGGTCAAAATATGTATATTAAGCCTATATAATAAAGGCTATACCTACTACAGCATACTGATTCAGGCCTAGTACGGACAATGAAATCTTCAGAGATCCAAGGTCAAATGTATGGACGAACAGACGAACGGTTGCACGCACGCAAATTTTAAAATCACGGTGGGATCAGGATTTTTTTGAAATTTTTGTAAGTCCCAAGGTCATTTTCACGGACGGACGGACGAACGCAAATTCCAAAATCAGGGGTTAGAGCTGAAGAACAAACCAAATAAAATAGAACTTTTCAATTTTCCTTTCGGACATGTTTCTATCATTCCCGCGACTTTCTTTCACACTGCGACGGCAGACGGCAAAAAGTCAAAAAATACGCCTACAAAATTTTTTCCATTCATGAATAGAATTTACGCAGAATCGAGAATCTGTTTCAAATAAAATATCAAGATAATGTCGATCTTCCAATGAAGATAGATTTTAAATGAAACTCCTCTGGATGCTTCTTATCTGTAGGTATCCGACAAAAACTTCGAAAATTTCAACGGCTCAAACCGCATTTCGTAATACTCTTCTTACGCAAACCGATGAAATTTCCGCTAAAAAAAAGTGTTCGCGATTTGTCTTTAGAAGATATGGAAATGACAACCGCAGTTCATCGCCTCTTCAATTCCTTTATAAATTACTACCTAGCTTTCATATTTAGTTGCTACGCGCTTTTGCATTCAACATTTCTGAAGAGAGAGAGAGAGAAAAAAAAAGGAAAAAGAAAGTCATATTCCACTTCGTATTCCACACATACCTAGTAATAGACTTTGTGACGTACAAATCTTTTTTTTCCTCGCTTTCACCTTTATCTACATATAGACGTGCACACACACGTGAAAATATGAAGCCCAAATAAATATCATTGGAAGTCTCTTTTCTCTTCGTGACTGAAACAAATTACTACTGGGTAATAGTTTCTGAATTATATCGAAGTACTGTGAACAAATCGAAATCCCAGAGGTAGTTTCCTCCTCCCCGCACTTTTTCCGTTATTTACCAGGAATAAAAGCAATTTGTTATTCATGATGGCGTCAAGCGTCGTCGTTTTAAAAGTACACGCTAAAAAGGAAATTAAATTGTCACTTGTCGCGAACTGAACGAGAAAAAAATACAAGTTGAATAGGTAACAGTGAAAACAATATTTTAAAAACGTAATTTTATTTATTTACGTTAGGTAGTACTTTTCTTTTTTTCTGTTGTTATTTCACTTGTCTAATCAAAACGGGGCTCTGTTTGTTGCAGGATATTTTTCCGCAGAGTAAACCAAATTCAAAGCACATAGATCATAATAAACACGAACTAGAGCACACCGAAAAAATTGTTACGGCCAGCCGATGGATGACGTCGAAATTGTATGTGCTTAGGGACAGATGAAAATTGATACGAACAACTGTAATTAATGTAATCGTTTGATTGTAAATAAAACATTTATACTACGACTTATTAACTTTTTTGAAGCGAAGTCGTACACGGTATCTTTATAAAAATCGGCTGACGAAAACTCAGTTCAAATTTTTTGTTGCCGAACAAGAAGGAAAACCACTACGCTAACGAATGAGAAAAAGAAAAAAAAATCGAACATATAAAGGTTTTATTTTAAGGGGGCAGGAAATTGATCTTGGGTATTTAAAATCAGGTCTTCCGAATAGGCTACGTACTTGATATTTCTTGAAATTCAGAAGAAGAATGAATTTGTCGTTAAACATCACGATGTTTTGAAGTTTCAATTTTGATTCTGAAAATTTTATTTCACACATCTAGCTCTTTAATAGGACGGTACTGAACAATTCACGAAATCGAAACGGCGTAGGATTGAAAAAAAAAAAATCTCATTAAAAAATGATCCCAATTTTTTTTTCAAATAATCAACACGAGATACCTATTTAAAACAAAACGGAAGATTAGTAAAAGAATAAACATTCTCGAGAGTGAATTACACAAGGAAATTTTTCAGTAAAATATCGAAAACAGAATGAAGTTTGGTGTACTTTTAAATAATTCTCTCGGCAAGGATTGTGGAAGCCTTTTTGCGTTCACTGCAACGATACAGAAGTATAATACAAAAACGAATTTTAAGCGATCTTCCTCTCATCGATAACTGGGTAGGTACCTATCGTTGTCTAGATCAGTCATCTAGATATCAACAAATAAACCTTCTAATATCTTACAATATAATAAAAGATGCAATTCTAGCAATTAAATATAATTAACAAGAATACCTAGATACGGCACAAGACGATATTTGAGGCAACGAATTCCGAACTCGTACAAATATGAAAAAGGAAAAAACTCAATTTTCACTGCTTTTTCCAAGTATTTTGATTGAAAAGAAATTCGAATTTCTCATAATACATTGAAATCAAGAAGAGGACAGGACTTTAAAAGAAAAATCGAGAACTTCAGGCATTTTTATAAAATTAATTTCTGTATAATTTCTCACCTACGCTCGATATCAAGCACGAATCGACTTCAAACAGAACTCAATATCAGCTTACGATAAATGGGCAATTCAGAAAGAATAAAGGCACTTGAACGAAATAAAAATAATATTGAATTTAACTTAGTGGGCTCACTTGTGATACGAAGAAAAGAAAAAAAAAAAAGAGAAAAAATAACTTGAACCAAGTAACATAATATTGAAGTACTAAAATTTTAAATTTTGTACAGAAAAAAAACATTACTCCTTAAATCACGTTTGGTACGATTCAGATATCAATTTCAAAAAAATAACATCTTCAATATAAATGAAAATATTACCTCCAAAAAAGAGTCTGTTTCTAGGAACGAAAACAAAAACTCACATTCATTTCTTCAGCAATATAAATCTAGGGAACGGAAGATGAATATTTTCTACCGAATGATCCAAAATTATTTCTGAGGATTTATTATTTTCGATTTCTTCTTATCGCCGCATCGTTAATTCTCATCCCTTTCATAGCATTATTGAGTGGAGTGGGTCCTCTTTGAGATCCTCTCTGAAAGTTTGGCGTTTCATGAGGTCTCGCAAATCCTGAAGAAGTAATCTGACGCTGGAATCTGAAACAGAAAGTATTAAAAAATAACACCAAATTAACCCATTATGTTAGTTTTTTCTGAATATCCTCTTTACCTAATTTCAGTTTTGTTTCAAATTAAAAATCTGTCATCATGGAGGTACTTACTCATTGACAAAAGTTGAAGAAGCAGCACTACCGGACACACTCAAAGAAGGATTATAAGCCGGTGTACGTTGAGAATTATTCCTGAAGTCAATAGAACAAAGAAACATACTTACTCGAACGATAAAATGGAGCGGCACAACTTTTTGTTTTAAAGGAAGGCAACGATGAATAAAAAAATGATCATTGAACTACAAAACCAGTTAAGAATACTTTTCTTCAACTCCTAATTTGAAATGATGAAATAATTTATGGTGTTCCCTAAAAAGGTAACAGAGTAAAGCCATGGTTGTAGTGGCACACTTCAATTTTTTTGAACGTTGAAAACGACGCGAGAAAATGTTTTTTCGCAAGTCACATCTGGGAGCAACATTATTTGGACCAAGGGGAGGATCATAAAACAACGAAAAACGCATAAATTTTTGCTGCGTTCCAGTAGAGTTTGACCTTGATTTAGCGCTCTTGTTGCCATGTTCGCTCTCATTGATTACATTTTTCGCCTCCCCGCTGGAAAAAACACTGGGACACAACCTGATGCATAGCTCAATTTTTTTTTGGAAGTCAAAGAGGGAGAGAAAGATAGTTCAGAAAGAAGTGTATCACCTGTAGAGAGCATGATTCTTCAGATGCGGCTGAATAAATCCAAATGCAGCATGAGAGTTATCATATACATCCTGAAACCCAAAGGAAACAAAGGTTGGTTACTTTATTGAACAATTATCGATGAGAATTCTTCCGAGAGAGCTTGAAAGAAAAATTCAGTTACTCACCTCTGCTGGAGTACGAGGATTACTGAGAGAAACCGAGGTGTGACCAGATTCTCGGGGATGGGGCGACTCCTGGTACGTTTTTGGAGTTTGTTGATGTAATAATTGATTATGTTCCTTACGTTTAAGAGTTTGTATTTGTCTGAGTAAAATATATGAACAATCAACATTTAAGTCACAGATAATGCGTAGAAGTCAAAAGGAAGGAAGTTTATTGTTAGGTACAACTTACTTCTGCAACTCAACCAGTTTCTTCCGCAAGAGTTCATTCTCTTGCTTCAGGTGATTGTACGCATCAACCTTTACAAAAGTAAAACGATAATGTATAGCCAATGGTTGAGAAATAAAAAAGAAATTGATACCACGCTTTCGATGAGATATAATCAATAATTTGAAATTTACTTACCCTCCTTGCTTGTTTTTTAAAGAAGTTACGTCGATGGTTCTTCTGAAATTTGTAAACGTTATTCAGAGAAGTTGCTAACTCAGTTAACGCATTAAATTTTTTATCCAAATCTTCAAAGTATACTCGTATCTCAGGTTTCAACTTAAAATTAAAAGATTAGATATCAAAGAGTTAGGTATAGGTACTGTAGATGCGCGTCCATCATTTTTAACAAATTTGAACAAATTCTTACATTTCTGGCAAGTGGTGTAGCTTTGCACTTAGCCTTG
Organism: Aspidiotus destructor; assembly: GCA_035079395.1. Taxonomy (NCBI): domain Eukaryota; kingdom Metazoa; phylum Arthropoda; class Insecta; order Hemiptera; family Diaspididae; genus Aspidiotus; species Aspidiotus destructor. The sequence continues at coordinate 18,745,299 of JAVHKZ010000016.1, forward strand.
CAGACCAAACATTGTTCAATATTTCCTAAAAATAAAGCAAAAACTTCATTCCCCTACAATTTCACAAGTAATAAGGACGGTACCTCCCGATTGTCACACTTCTTATTTGTTGAAAATTTGTATACCTACACTCACAAAGGGGGATCAATATTATTTTCCTTTACAAAGATATCTAATAATGGACAGCAATAGATGTTATAAATTGAACAAAAGTTGAGGGAATAAATGCTACAAGCGTCTTTATGTTAGGCTATAATCAATACACTAGATACAATATTAATTTGTAATGTACCTATTTTATATAGGTCACTTTACCTCTGCTCTCACATTGTTTGCAAAAAATATGACCACAAGTCGTCATAATGAATTCAGGATCTCGACTACGAGGCTGTCTACAACAATGATTACAATGTATCCACTCCATTTCAATTTTCAATCAGAGATACTAGTCAAACAAATGCTGCTTTGAAATATTTTTAAATTCAGTCAACCAAGAACATTTTTGTAAGTTTCAAGTAGATCACAATTCTTGGCCCAAAAATAAAGAATGGAATTCGAGGAAATGTAAAATGGTGGTCACGAAGATAATTAATGATAGTCATAGAACACTCAGCAGAAAATTTCTCGATTTTTGCTGATCAGCGAAAGACAGTGAAGATCGAAGATCGAAGATTGCGAACACAGCGCCAAGAACGCAAAACGACACAGCCTTCACGGATCCAGAAAAATGGGCTTTTTGTAATGATGACTTTGACTTTTCATCATCGTTCAGATTTAAAGCGGTACAGCACGCAGCTTCCTTCACAGCTGACCGCTCGCAGTCTTGAGATGACTCAGAAAGAATGATGATGACAACCAACGTCGTCATAAGTTCATAAGATAATCAACCAACCTTTAGTCTGTATTTTGAACAACCACTCTCAATAATTCCAAATCCAAAATATTATTACTCATAATCTCAACTCTCGAACATTTTTCTTGTTTCGTTATGAACCAATTATTGCATCTTCTTTTGTCTTCAGTTTCGATTTTCGTGTGTCTTCCAGATAAATTCGAGATTTATTCATCTTTATAGCGTACAATAGTTATTGCAGTATTTTACTTCTATCTCTTTGTCTAACGTGAATGTGTTCGAATTTCCTGGTGTGTCCTGATTGTTTTTGAAGAAGGCGCAATAATGGATGTAGATAACGACCCAATTGACTCGAACTTATTATTACAATTCACTTGTTTGAATACCACGGACCGAGATGATCTAATCAAACAATTCAAGGAACTTATCGCGGAAGTCAACGATGAAACTGCTGAATTCTTCTTGGAGATGAGCAATTGGTTTGTGTTGTAATTTCATAACAAAATAGTTTTCAGAAGAACGTTTTTTCATTCGTCCTCTTTCAGGAACCTACAAAATGCTATATGTGCGTTTCTGGACTATCGTTCGCCGAGGAATGAGTTTTCAGTGGGCGTTATGGAGTCACCCCAAGGATTTGATGACTTGACACCAAATAAGAAGTGAGAACTTTTGAAGAACTCATTTCTTTCTTCAATCTTCAAGCATTTGTAAGTTTCATCATATATTTACCATGTTATAGTTTTATTGCGGCGTACACGCTTCGTAACACTGGCAAAGAAACTTGGCCTCGAGGTTCTTATTTGAAATGCTGCGCTGGAAATTTCCGCTGTGATGAAACTTTTCCCCTTTATCCTCTCGAACCGGACCGCGTCGCATGTGTGACTCTCTGGTTGACGGCTCCGTCCGAACCTGGAAACTATTACCTTTCCTTGCGACCAACTACGCCTTGGAATACTTCTTTTGGAAGTAAGTTTGACTAACCAATAGAGCCTTATCCAGATTGTCCTAGTTGAAAGATGAACAATGGAAGAATTTTTACGCGTTAGCACGAATACTTCTGTGAGAGCTTGATCTCGGACAGTGGGAGAATCGAATTTGTTGAGAATCTTCTACGACGTATTTCTTATTTCGAACATTTTCTTCCAAAATCGAAATATCATTCAAAAAGCCTGTCTCCGGATGCACAGTATTGTGATCGCTGTTCCTAGCGAAACATTGCGACTAATTTATTCTAAATCGCCTCTATGAAATCGCGTAGTCAAATTGAAAATCTTTCAAAGGTGATGAATTATTGTGAATTCATTGAAAAGTGATTCGTCAGGCTTTGGTTGTCTTTGTTCAAATGAACGTTTCACCAATTAGCCTAACTTACTGGTGATGTCACCATCGGTTGGTGATGGAATGTTTGTTCGAATGAAGTTCAATATTATATTGATCTAAGTCTGTCTTATTCTCCCATTAAGAAAATATGCACGCGTGATTATTCGCGTTCCTTGATTTCGACTCACCGTATGGTATTGGTTTCATCTTCACAGGCACTCTCCACTTTTCTTTCCAAGTTCACGCGAAACTAGAAGAAAAAGAAGAACAACGTCTTTCGGATGAATTAGCAGCGGGAATGTCGCTCATCGACATAGTTGAATGTCCAGGTATGGAACAAGAATTAGGAACCGAATGTATCGGTGCGATAGCAAATCCACCCCTGGGTAGTTCGACTGATATGGATCAAAGGGTACGGAAAAGGATTTCATTTTATATTACATGTTTAAATTCTCAAGTATGATACCTATTTCTATTGTTCATTTTTTCCCCCTTAGAATGTAATGGATTCTAACCAAAGCGACAGCCGCAATACCTCCTGATATTGGAAAATGCTGCCATTGATTTGTGATAATGTTATTTACCTTCTTCAGTTGTTATTTAATTACGTATCTCATTTAAGGTGTAGCGCTTTCCTTTTTTCTTCTTTCGTAATAATTCTGTAAATAGGAGTTTTAATTGTGTATTGTTGAGTTCTAAAATAACCTTTTACTGAGAAGCTACTTTTATAATTTCGGTTGAGCTGTGGCTACAAAGCTAATTTTTCGGAAATTGAAGAGAAATGATAGATTTTCGAGTCCGTGGTATTTACCTCTTTAATTTTTGGATTTTTAACCATATTTTAAAATGCATGCGCATGAAGTCTTATTATTTTTTTAATGTTTTATCAGTTGTACTATGTTTCTTATGAGAAATTTACTTGAACAATAAAACTTGTCAAGTTTCCGTGTAATGAACAGCTTATCATTCAGATGAAATCTGCAAGGTTCAAAATGAGGGGGGATAAACAAAAACGAAACGGGAAGAACGCGCGATTTTACAAAACGTATTTAATTTGTTTATTAATATCACTATAATCAGGTTATTTGTTATACATGTACAATTTGTTTATTTACTATTTTTTTCTATTGTTTTTTTTTCTTTTTTTGGCATCAAAATCGCGCTTTCAAGCAATTTAATTAAAACAGGTTTTGAACCACATTACAATAATACATGAAAAAGGAAAAAAAGTCATAAAATGAGTATAACATGATTGTACTACCAGCGAGAAGATGAGTATCATTAGCGGACAAAGAAATTACACATACAAGTAAAATAAATTAGTTTTCCACAGTGTGCTACTTTTTTTCATCCAATCTCATAGGTAGATCCATGAGCACGATCAACTCGTTCGTTAAATTGAAGCGAAATTCTTCCAAAAACAAGACACAAAATCATATTTTTGAAAGATAAACACGACAACCAATATAACAAGACTCCTTATCGTTGTTAATATTTTGTTGGAAAATTGGATGAAAGATACTCGTACAATTTAAGGACAGAAAGAATAATAGCCAATCAGTCTTACTCAACAATTAAGTATTCGACACAAAACCTTGCTACAACGATCATATTTTAATGATATTTAATCGTCGTTAACACGGTTTTTTAAAATTTAGTGAAAAATGAAACAAAATTCAAATCCCAGGAAAATTTATGTCGCAATATTGAATGGAGGAAAATTACAAAAAAAAAAAAACTCATACTGCAATAAAAAGTTACATTTCTTCTTCGAAGATTATCAAGAATGTGACAAGAGAGAGCAGTTTTTTTTTTTCAAACAAATGTACCAGATTTTTTCATAAACAATCAGTTAACAAGGAAGAAGAAAATATACTTGGTTAATGACGAGAGCCTTAATAAAATACATAAAATAAAAAAAAAGGAAACAAAAAACAGTAGTTATAACTTAAAAGATAAGAAATTCAGAGATGTTCGTCTCGTGAAACAATCATTAAAAACAAAAAACGTAAAAAAGCCGTGCATTGGTATTTTTTTTTTATCCGTACCTGCAGCAATTTTTCCCTCATTAAATAGCAGTTAATATCAAAACTAAACGCATAAATAATTTGGTAAGCTTTTTATTATTTTTACGAAAAAAAGAAAATTATTCAACACGTTTTCTTTCTTTTTAAATGCTTTCCTGCTTCATAATGAAGGGAAGATCACATTTTCCCTCGTGGCGATCAATAAGCACAAATAACGATTCTATTACTTATTCTTGGTTTTCGGATTTTATTATTATTTTAAGTAGTTCAGTGACGGTATTTCTGCGGAGGTTTCACCATCTGACTAAGCTTTTCTTCCGCGATTAGTTGCGCACGATACGTATCTAGTTTAAATCCCAGTTTACTCGACGCTTCTGACATTTCGAGTATTAGATCTTTAAGATCTTTGGAATAAGCTAGAACATAAAATATTAATATTGAGATGAGAACGAAAAATTAGTACACCACCGGTTAAATGCTCGTAAAATTGTTTGCAAACAACGTAAGCGCAAGCTAATTTTAATAAAATCGAAACAATCTATCTACAAAACAAGGTCTTCGAAATGTAATTTTAAAATTTAGCACAAAAGGAGCTATTCAAAGAAAGTAAACGTGTTCTATTCAGAGTGAGTAAGATTACAATTTTCTTGTTTCCAGAATGATATGAACGATACGAGTGATGCCAAAAATATAAAGATCATGTTTCATGTCTTTTCGCCAGTCTTTTTAAGCTCTTCATCGTTCAAAAATATCCAAAATTTCCAACTTCTTGTTCTAGTATAAGTCAACTTTGGAGTATTTTAGGCTGACTGCTTCCTGGGACGAACAAGCGGACTGGGCCTTACTCGCCCCGCTCGTTTGTCCCGCTTCATGGTCCAGTACATGTCTATTTTAGTATATTTCAAGCTGATGAGATTAGAGGGCCTCACTCGCTCCGCTCGTTCGCCCCGCTTCTTGGTCTAGTATAAGTCTACTTCAGTATTTCAGGCTGATGAGATTAGGGGGCCTCACTTCTTGGTCTAGTATAAGTCGACTTCAGTATTTCAGGCGATGAGATTAGGAGAGACTAATACAAACTTCCCCTTTATATGAGCCTATGGTATAAAGGAGCATAGTTTGGAATGAGCCTGTGGTATTCCTAGTATAAAGCTAGTTTAAACTAGCAAGTAAACTAGGCAAGGCTCGCTCCGCTCGTTCGTCCCGCTTCTTAGAAGTCCACTTTAGTATATTTCAAGCTGATGAGGTTACTGGGACTCACTTGCTCCGCTCGTTCGTCCCACTTTTTGGTCCAGTACAAGTCCACTTTAGTATATTTCAAGCTGATGAGATTACTGGGACTCATTTGCTCATTTAATTTCATTTAATTTTGTTTTATTTTATTTTTACTCAAGGGGTAGTAATCGCAGATTTGTGGATGACCTCCCAGGTGATTCGAAGGGGGCAGGGGGGAAGGCTTATTTTATTTTATTTTATTGAATTTTATTTTATTTTATTTTCATTTTATTTTTACCCAGGGGGTGGTACTCGCCGATTTCTGAAAGACCTCATATTTTATTCTTACTCAAGGGATGGTACTCGCAGATTTGTAGATGACTTCCCAGGTGATTCGGAGGGGGGCAGGGGGGAAGGTTTATTTTATTTTATTTCATTTTAATTTTATTTTTACGCAGGGGGTGGTACTCGCAGATTTCTGGATAATGATAATAATCTTTATTTCTCATTTTTATAGAGACATTAACAAAAGTTGAAAATTTTAACCCACCGCATAACCTCCCAGGTAATTCACAAAAAATTTTCCAAGTTCATTAATAGTGGGAGGGGGGGGGGCAGGTTGGTACTCGCAAATTTTCAGAAGTTTATAGGGTGTCAAAAAAGACATGATGACCTCCCAGGTATTTAATTTTATTTTCATTTAATTTTATTTTATTCATTTTTTTTTATTTCATTTTTACCCAGAGGGTGGTACTCGCAGATTTCTGGATGACCTCCCAGGTGATTCGAGGTTTATTTTATTTTAATTTAATTCAATTTATTTTATTTCAATTCAATTTAATGTAATTTAATTCAATTTAATGTAATTTAATTCAATTTAATTTAATTTAATTTTAATTCATTTTATTTTATTTTTACCTAGAGGGTGGTACTCGCAGATTTCTGGATGACCTCCCAGGTGATTCGAGGTTCATTTTATTTTAATTCAATTTTATTTTATTTTATTTTAATTCAATTTAATGTAATTTAATTTTAATTCATTTTATTTTATTTTTACCTAGAGGGTGGTACTCCCAGATTTCTGGATGACCTCCCAGGTGATTCGAGGTTTATTTTAATTTATTTTATTTTAAATCAATTTAATTTAATTTAATTTAATTTTAATTTAATAATTTTATTTTATTTTATTTTATTTTCATTTTATTTTTACCCAGAGGGTGGTACTCGCAGATTTCTGGATGACCTCCCAGGTGATTCGAGGTTTATTTTAATTTATTTTATTTTAAATCAATTTAATTTTATTTTATTTTATTTCAATTTGATAATTTTATTTTATTTTATTTTCATTTTCATTTTATTTTTACCGAGAGGGTGGTACTCGCAGATTTCTGGATGACCTCCCAGGTGATTCGAGGTTTATTTTATTTTAATTTAATTTCATTTTAATTCAATTTAATTCTATTTTATTTTATTTTTATTTTATTTTTACCCAGAGGGTGGTACTCGCAGATTTCTGGATGACCTCCCAGGTGATTCGAGATTTATTTAATTTAATTTAAATTTAATTTGATTTTATTCTATTTTATTTTAATTAATTTACTTTATTTTATTTTAATTTAATTTAATTTAATTTCATTCATTTTTTTTTATTATTTCATTTTTACCCAGAGGGTGGTACTTACAGATTTCTGGATGACCTCCCAGGTGATTCGAGGTTTATTTTAATTCATTTTATTTTAAACCAATTTTATTTTATTTTATTTTAATTTAATTTAATTTAATTTCATTTTCATTTTATTTTTACCCAGGGGGTGGTACTCGCAGATTTCTGGATAACCTCCCAAGTAATTCACAAAAAATTTTCCAAGTCCATTAATAGGGAGAAGGGGGGGATTGGTACTCGCAAATTTTCGGAAGTGTATAGGGTGTCAAAAAAGACATGAAACATGTTTGGTTGGGATGATGAAAGCGCCGTTCCATCCTCAACAAGTCCAGAGAGGCATTATCTGGACAGTGGTAACTTGTTTTTCTAAGTTTCCGCACCACGACCGAACGAGATACATAAATTTAAAATCGAAAAGCTTCTTGCTCATCAAATTCTGTGAACCAGAAGTTTCAATAGGACACAATTTTCTCTTATTCTCAATTTCCTGGATTTCGTCTACTCCTCCCAACCTTCCGAACGGAGCGTTGACAATCATTCTCTCGGAGTTATGGAAATAATCTTGAAAGCCGAATAGTGTAGATGAAGAAATTTTGAGCAACCGTTCTTGATATTTTACATCGTTTCGGAGGTAGATGAAATTTCGCAACGGGTAAAATTATTACTCTATCCTCTTTCATTGAAATAAAATTCCCAAATTTTAATCATCTTCTAGACCCAGTGAAATTCTACAGAGAAAGATGTTCTTCAATTTCCTCATCGGACCTATAAACTCTCCTCCCATAGCAATCAGTTGAACAGCGTCAGAATTTTTTTGTGCGGAATGGTAAATCAGACTCAAGATTGAGAGGTAGGCATATTGGTCAACAGATTTCAAATCAAAACTCTACTAATGAAAATCGAACACAATCTATCTTCAAGACCACATATCTGAAACTGTATAAAAAATTGTACCCTTTACCAAAGCTTATGAGAGGTGGGTTAATCGTTTTTTTTTTTTTCCTTTCTTTTTCATTAAGATTAGCGAGTTAGCCAACACCTACAGACTAGAGGAGCAAAGAAGCGTCTACCAGTGGGCAATATCACAGCTACGGGTAACACACAGCACGACAAAAAATCTAAAGGGTAACTCCATTTTTCAACGTCCATCACAGAAATACGGTAACGCAAATGTATAAAATATGCAATACACAACCGGAAGTATACACAACTGAAAAACAGTCTGAGCGATGTTATAATAGGAGTATTCGACAACACCATTATAATCAGTATCATTACCGTCTTGGTCATAATCTACTTCTTTGGTTCGTTTCGCTATCTCCAAACTACGCTGTAGCCAATGATGCTGCAGGTCTATGAAGGCTTTGTGGTTGTCGAGGACGTCGTCTTCTATCTCTTGCAGCTGCGAAACTGCTTCATGGAATGTATAAAGTTCGGCTGATAATTCATTCTCCTGAAAAAACAACGAATATTAGCAGAAAAAGTAAATGAAAAGAGAAACAAGTCACGGCATAAACTCACGTTCAAAGATCGCAATGCAGCTAAATCACTATCACTTTGGTGACTATCGTTCAGTATTGAGCCATTTTGGTTTCGATGCAGCGAATGGCTGTTTGAGGTAGGCGACGACTGTCCTTTGCCGTCACCGGATGGATCTGTGGCCGCTAGTTCTTTAACGCGGTCGGCGTACCTTAACGTATTGAGAGAATGCTCGCAAGAAGACATTCCAGGACTAATCATCGCTATCTGCAATCAGCCGAAGAGGAATTATAATACATTACACGATCGCGACAATATGTTATCCTCGTTATTTTTCACTTACCATACAAGTTTTCGATTTGTCGCCGATAAACGAATCCCTGAGCACTTGAGTCAATTTACTTGCTCTGAATGGCAAATGCGAGCCTTTTCTTCCTAACGCTCGAATACACTCTTTTAACGCCAATAAACTTTTATTAATTTCAGCACCTTCCATTCCTGGGTAGAATAAATAAAGATAGAAGACTCAGACCAATATTTATAATAGACGATAATCATCCGAGCAGAACCAACAACTTACTCGTCTGTCTATTCGATGACTGTGTATCGGCACCGCGTTCGTTTCCAGCTAAATCAATCAATGAAAATTTGCCATGAACTTTGTTCGCTATAGGATTATGTAAGATAATCTGGAAAACCGCGTGTGACCGAGACGAATTACTGTTGGCGGACGTTTGACCGGAAGTTCTGGATAAAAAAAGACATATTTACATGAAAAAGAGCAATCTTCATACAACGTTTTCAACGTACTGAAGAACTGATAGCTACCGTGTCGTGTTTCCACGTTGAATTATTTTGAATACGTCTTCGACATTTTCTACAATAGTTTCCGTGAGGCCGACAACCTGAACTTGTTGCTTACCGTCTTCGAGTACCCTTAATTTCGCCTTATCAGCCAATAAATCGAATACCTGTAAGCGTGATAAGCGAACGCAGCCATTAGTTTACCTAGAATATATTGAGCTTTGTGTTCATCCTTATTCTGCGCACCTTTCCACTGTATATTTCGAAAAAACTGGCGGAAACGGCTAAATTTAACGACTTGTACTTGGCTGAACGTAGCAACTTGAATACATCTTTAGCCGCCATCGCGTATATGCCTTTCTTACAGTCCTGCGTCTTGCCATGAAAATCACCGCCCATAGTATGCGTTTTACCACTGCCGGTTTGACCGTACGCAAAACACGTAGCCATACCTCCTTCGAAAATAGTCTGAACTAATGGTTTAGCCGAATATCTATTGAAAGAAAAAAAAATGTAATCACACGATCAAAATTAGAGTCGCGTCACAACGCTAGACATCGTCGAACTTTTAGAAAGCAAATGTCAACGTTTGACATTCACTTACTTGTATACTAATTCATTGGAACATTGCTCGTTAAATGCGTAGTCAAATCTAAACAATTGGTTATCAAGATACTTAGTCAGGTCCACTTTACTTTTGGGCTCGTGAACCACTATTTGATCCTTACTAGGTACGCTTATCACATCTACTTCTTTTCGCGATAATTCTGTAAAGCACAAAAAAGATCTCTTCGTTAGTAAAATACTCTCCACAAGGGGGGGGGGAGGAGGAGGAGGAGAGTTTATGATAATACATGACACGTTAAAACTATAAGATACAAGAAATATCAAATTGCTGAATTAGTACAGAACTAATTAAAACGCTGGCGTCTGACTCAAGAGGTTGGTCTCACAAGATTTATTAACTGGCTTTAAGCTTTTTCAGAAATTATAAAAACAAAGGTTTCAAGTTTAAACCTAGGCTATTAATGGCTATAGCTTCCCATCCTTGCTCTCGTCCAAAACTTTTATTATATAGAGCACTCCAATGTTTGTAGGTACCAAATAGAAATTAGAAATTGAGGAATTGCGGCCAATTAAAAGTTGAAAGCTGAAGCCGATAAACAGTAGAATTTTTCCTGAGGTTTTTTCCAAGCCAAAGCAAAAACAATATCATTTTCAAAGTCTAGTTCAATTCAAGAGTTCAAACCAGGAGCTGAAGTTAACTTATGGGACATCTTTCCTGAAGTTTCCTGAATCCTAGCACCTAATTCCAACATTTGCAAGCTCACATCATTTCCGAGAGTTGCCCCTCCACCCCCAATAGTTATATATATTATATCTCTTCTCTTCCTTTATAATAAACTATGACGTCATGAGTCAAGACCACGAAGTCCCCTCTAATTCAGTGCTGCCAGATTTACAGATTTTTCGTCCTCGAAAAAAAATACAGATTTTTTTCCAATTTTTGCGTTAAATACGAATTTCTTGTGCTGAAGGAAAAAGCACCTCAGAAGTCACAATGATAGATACTTCTCTCCTGATCGTCATGAGCAGATACCGCGATCTTTGACTATACAATACTTCGTATGGACTGATATAACAACGCGTCTGCGGGTGGGTAAAATGAAGACGACATGTATGGCGGAGAAGTAAAGGGAATCCGTGGCTAAAAGTGCTGCAGGTTGCGTCGTTCAGGCGTCTTACGGAACGAACATACGGACCGAGGAACTGGATTATGCACGCTGTAACACTTTTAGCCACGACTTTCCCCTCTCGCCGCACGATGACGGCTTCGCGGAACGCGTTTGTTGAATCAGTCCATACGAAGTACTGTATAGTCAAAGACCGCGATCTTCTATAACGTTGAGTCGATCAAGGGAAAGGTACCTCAGTCACCTGGGTGAGAGATACCTTTCTCCTGGCCGTTATTGATAAATTAGTTGAAATCCGTAGAAATCCGTTTTTTCCAGGTCCCGGAAAAATGACGGATACGGATTTTTGAGAATATAATCTGTCAGGACTACTCTATGATGTCATCCGCTGGTGACGTCATCAAGCGTGACCCCGAGCTTGATTCTGAAATTTGCGAGTTCAATACACCTTCCCTCTTTCTTGTAATCTAAGAATGGTTTAGTATAGGTTTTTATAATGCTGTATGTTAGGGTTGGTTTCAGAAAAGCTAAGAGTAGCCTTTTATTATACAGTATAGCCCAGTATAATGAAGATTAAACAAGAGAGTACCAATCCTAAAACCTGCAAGTATGGCGTCATGAGCCGTGACCCGAAGAGCTAGTATAAGTAAGACTGTCGGGGTGTCGGGAGGCTTACATACGAGTGGTGATGGACAAGAGTCGATAGTTTCATGCTATCGATAGTCCCGATAGTTTGTTCCAAAAACAATCGATTTTATCACTGCTGCTTTGAGTATGAATAGTAATGGAGAGGCAAAAATCATCGTTTTTGAAGGTTCTGTGGCAGGCGTGATAGAGCGCGCTGTTTCCATTGCGGTGTGCGTTAAATTTTCTGCGTATGATTAAAGAGTGCCATTTGCGTTGCGTGTTAGATCTTCTACTATGATTGAAATAGCGCACTCTGTTACGCCTGCCAGAGTACTCCTATTTCTGCCTCACCATTACTATTCATACTAAAAGCACTGCTGTACAAAATTGAATTGACGTATCTGCATATCGACGATCAGCAAAAAAAAGGTATTTGTATTACAAATGAAAGATTTCTCTTTTGCAGATCGTGGATAAGCAAATACGTCCACTCTATTTTGTACGGCAGATCAATAGTTAGGATTTAAGAAAACGTCGATCAGGAGAAAGGTATCTTTTCTACTCTTCAGATAGTTATCTTTCTCCTGATCGTTATTTTCTTGAAACGGCCTGGCAAGGAATGTATTTCAGGGTTACCAGATGATGGACGTGACTAAAAAATACCATAAAAACGTGATGCCACACCCATTGCACAACTGGTACCGCCTGACTGATCTTAATTCATTGAATCCAGTTCCTTTCTCTTTCTAATAAATTTCCACCGATCTTGTAATTTTGATAGGAAAAAGAAAATTTTTGAACTATCGATAGTTTCTCAACCTACCGACAAAACTATCGCCGTCGTTTTTCTACAAAACTATCGATGATACACTATTTACAAGCGAAGAATAGAAGAGAGTAAAGAAGAGGAAGAGGCCAGACTGATGACTTCATTAGCTCGTGACGTCACAACCATCCATTATGGCCACCTGGAACGTCATCAGTATTCATAATGTCGCTCACGAGCGGAGTGAGTGATCCCCAAAATCAAATTTTGAGAATAGAAGAGAGTAAAAAAGAGAGAGAACCCAAGCTAATGGTGTTCTGAATGCTGATGACGTCGAAGCCAGCCATCATGGATTGTTATGACGTCACTAACGTTGATATCCATATGGGGGCCCCAACAAGCGGAGAAAGTGTGTCTTTTGTAAGCTTAGGAGGCTCACGAGCGAAATGAGTGATTCCGAGGATAAAAGAGAGAGCTCAAGCTGTGCTAATGACGTCAAATGCAGCCGTCACCAGTACTGATGATGACGTCACACGCAGCCATCATGAATGATTATGACGTCTTCAACTAATGACGTCAATAATGTTGATATCCACAAAGAAGCTAGACAGCGTAACTTACAGCTCACCATGCCTACATTGATCCAAGAATAGGGGCGAAAGAGCGGTGTGAAGATTCCGTGGCAGGCGTGATAGAGCGCGCTGCTTCAATGCGTTTGCGTGTTTAATCTCCCAGTATGGTTGAAACAGCACCATTAATCACGCCTTCCATGCTACTACTGTTTTTGCGTCTCTATTACTATTCATACTCAAAGAGGTGTGAATGAGCCCTTTGAAGGCTAGCTAGGCCATGATTTCAACACAAAGCAGGCATTGCCTTAGAATACAAATGAGGTCACTGGCTACTAAACACAAACATGGTCTTTATTTTTTCTACATCCAAACGCAGCCAGAAGCCAACAGCGGGGAATTCGCTATCCATTTTGTTAGGAGGATTACATCCTCGGAAAACGTCCGCGTCCGGGAGTTTCTGTGATCTGCGTGACGTTACGTGTGACGCCATCAATGACCTTGACCTACTTTGGGGACTTGGAAAATTTTTAACTTCCAGCCGGGATGCTTTATGACGTCGTCAGTGACCTTGACCTGCTTTAGAGACTTGGAAGAATTTCAACTTTCAGCCGCGATACTTTATGACGTCACCAATGACCTTGACCTACGTTAGGGACTTACAAAATTTCAATTTCGAGCCGCGATGCTTTATGACGTCATCAATGACATTGACCTTGACCTACTTTAGGGACTTGGAAAAATTTAAATTCCCAGCCTTCATTATATCAGGTCTAGCATGCAGTATACTGAGAAAATCCCAGCCAACTCATTTTCTGAGGGGGCATTTTCGCGCCAACGTCATTGCGAGCGCGGGAGGGTTCCCCGCTGCCATCGCAAACCTGCAATGGCCTCTAATTTTTTGTACTTACTCAAAGTCAAAACCCAAAGCTTAAGCTTTTGGCATAAACTAATGACATTGAAAAATGTAGTTTCGACTTTTGGCGAGAAAGCAAACTGGAAAAATCTTGACTCAAGAAGGAGCAGTTGAACTAGCTGTTTGTCCTCATGAAATCTTCAGAATCAATCATTCTAATGGGAAATTGTTAGGCCTTAACTACGTAACAAATTAGCAATTTTGAACTCTCCAGAAGCGAATGAGGATAGAACAATAAAATAGAAAGATTTAACATTGCTTCAATTGCTGTATACAAGTCTGAACCTCTTCTCTTCCCATCTAAAAAGCAATCAGACTGAAAATTCTTTCAAAATTATTTTTAAATACGACCTTGACGATGGTTGGTAACATCATCATACGGAATCATCATCGTCGACAAAAGCTAATTAATCACCGAAAAAATCATATTCAGTACTTTAAAGGGAGGTAACACTTGCAGAACATTTTTGCCAGTACGCGCTCTCTCCAATTCAGCGCCACAATATAGACCGCGGATAATATGAGTGATTCGCGCGATCTACGCGAAGTGTGATCGTTTGAATAGTCTAAAAAAAAATTTAGTACACCGCACCGCAGATTCTAAGAGAGTAGGTATAATGTGAGAGCTGTTACGTATACACGTCACCAACCGCCGGATGAATCATAATAGCTTAGACGAGCGACTTGAATATAAGAGGAATAATAATAATTTCTTTGCGAGAAGGTGACGAATAACAGCAAATCGCGCGAAAGATGCTTAACCTTTAAAACTTTTCACGACGACAGTAATTGATTACCTTTTTTATTCAAAGGCCTTTTCCGAACACAGACTGTAATCTGGTGATCCTCGACGGAATCAGATTCACTTAACGGTCTAAAATCTATAGTCGACTGGTATTCTCTGCGCAGAAATAACAGAACGTGAGAATTCGTGAAAAATTTTACTTCATATCTCAATTTTCGTAAGCATCAACGAAACTCACCTTATCATAGCTAGGAACTCCCAATTCGGATTACCGGGATCGAGATTCATAAGAGCCTCTTTTTCTTCTTTCAGTTCAGCTTGCCTCTGCCTTCGTTCTTCACGATTTTTCTTCAGTTTCTCGACCTCTTTAACAACGTTACTTCGTCTATTTCCTTTATTATTCTGAGAAACTAACGACAAAGAGAAACGATGAAGGAGTTGAAGCATCATTCGGATATCGAAAAATTCTTCATTCGCTCGCACTTACTTTGATTATTCGCCATGATGGTAGATTGCGAATTTAGTTCATGGATGCTTTTATTAATAGACAAAGGAGGAGCCGGCGCCACAAACGTCGTCTGACCGATTTTCGATGGTGGTATCAACGCGGTTGGAGTTGATGGGGTGACTGGAACGGTGGTCATAGTTTCCATGACCTGGTGATTGTTCATCGAAGGCGGCATAATATTCGTTGGCCTGCTCTGCATTCGAGCTCGGTAAGAGCCTACGAAAACAAAACACATAATCAATAGACTCCAATGTAAAGCGTATTATGCGGTCTGAGACACAATTTACCCGTACCTTTATTGGCCATGACTGGTATTGCAGCTTTCGTAGAATTCTGAAACAGAAAATTTCAATACGTGAATTTTATTAGTCGAGAAGGCTCTACAAATCGATACGAAATATCGTTGAATATTCTCTAAATCGGGGGCAAGTTCCAATGGTCACTTACAAATGTGCACTCTAACATTCATATTCAACTTAAGAGGACATAAAAATTCAGGTATATTGATGTTATACTTGAGTCATTCTCATGTCATAGGAGCGGATGTTTTGACCATTAATGAATGGAAGAAGTATTATCATTTGTTCTCAAAATTTACACTTAGTTAATATATCATTATAGATATGAAAATAAAATCAATGTCAATGCCATCTATTCGAGAAGAGTCAACAAACTTCCAACACTATAAGAAATTCACAATGCATGGATGGTAGACGGTTAAAAAAAGAAA
The DNA here is from genome assembly GCA_035079395.1 of Aspidiotus destructor. Taxonomy (NCBI): domain Eukaryota; kingdom Metazoa; phylum Arthropoda; class Insecta; order Hemiptera; family Diaspididae; genus Aspidiotus; species Aspidiotus destructor. Next base: position 18,761,212 of record JAVHKZ010000016.1, read on the forward strand.
GAGAGAGAGAGAGAGAGAGAGAGAGAAAGAGAAACGTTAGTTGAAATAACCATTACATCAACACACAGAGTATCTCCATTAACGGTAACAATAAGTACAAATGTAAAAATGAACGACGAAATACAGGCGAGCAAATCCTACGACTATAGAATTAGAAAAATTATCATCACACGTATAATTTCGATCTGTAATTGTCTTCAATACGGGGATAGAAATGTTTATTAAAAGAGGACTTGCGATGAATATTTTAGAAAAATGAATTGAATTATGTTTCATAGAAAGTTGTAAGAAACTCCCATTACGATGGTGATATCAATAGAGGGGAAAGAGGCAGACATGAAATTTGCCAAATGAAGGCATTTATAACAGAAAACCCCCTATCGTTTTTGTAAGGGTAAAAGCTTTGAAAAATTTATGGATGACCTTGACCCAATCAGAGGGATTCGGAAAAATTTTTCGACTTCAGTTTCAACAAAGGAGGAACTTGAAAAAGTTTAGAGCTTGGCAGATTTATGACAAATTTTTCAATCGAATTTCTTTAACGGAAGCACTCGACTAAATGCCGATCTATGAACCCCTACAGTCACCAGCTACGGAGAAGAACAGGATAAGGAGAAATATGAATTAAGATGATCTTGATCTAATTCAAGACCAACAAAAACTCCGAGGCGCGGATTATCTATAGGAGAGGACTTTGAAAGTTCACCTTAGAATGACCTTGACCTCATCACAGGATAGGACAATTTTCAAATCAAAACTAGAAAGAGAGCTAGCTGACCTTTAATAAATTGGTTTCAAAGAAGATGAACAGCCTGTGTTACCTGTTAGCAGGTCGCCTATAAAATTGCAGTATGCCTCAATAATCCCGACCCTGCTTGTTGATACATTCAAAACAGCATTTACTGGGGGACTGTTTCCAGCGTGATGGCAGAAAGCCAAGCTAGAGTTGATCGATAAGAAGGATACAGCTGGCCTTCAATCCTCTTATGGTCCATTTCGTCTGCCGGACAACGTAGGCAAACTCTTGGAGAGAGTGATAGCCAATCGACTCGAGAGCTATCCAAAGGAGAGATATAATCTCAAGTAGTCAGTAGGGTTTTCATACTAGAAACTGCACATCAGATTCTGGTATCCAAATCCGCAATAATTGCACGTCAGTTTTGCCCAACCGTCACCCTCGACCTAAGAAATGTGTTCAACTCGATTCCATAATAGAGGATATTAGAAGCCTTCGTGGACGCAGAGGTGCCCGTATTTTGCTCAGGAATCGAAAAATCCAAGCGAAGACATCTGCTGGTACAGTAGAGCGACCAGTTACTTGTGAGGTGCCGCAGGGGTCGGCCACTCGGCCGCTCTTGCGGTGGTGCGTCGCAATTGATGGGATTTTCAAGTTGAAGGTGCCACCAGGTGTTAAGCTTATTATTGTGGTATGCACTGGCACTGCCGAAACAACTGCAGCAATGGAGAGCAGGGGCATCCGGACTCTAGAGACAGTGACGCTTTGGTTTGAGTCACCCAGATTAGAACGTGCAGTAGTTGAGATGGAGGGCATTTTATTCGCACCTCGTCGAAAGCTCAATTCATCCACCTTCTGCCTGCAAGGTGTGGAAATCAAAGCCCAGAAAGTAATGAAGTGTCTAAGCATCTGTTCTGACTTGAAGCTGGGCTCCAGACACCATTTTCTGAAGGCAATGGAAAAGGCGGGCTATATAGTTAAATACCTAAGTTGTCTGATGAGAAACCCAGGAAGGCCAAGAGAAGCAAGCAGGCATCGCCTTGTCGCTCCTTCTATATGACACCCCGGTATGGACTGACTTGAAGAAAGAGATGGTAAGGATCCAACAAGAAGTTGCCGCGCTGTCTCAAGATAAGATCACGTTGACCACCCATTGAGCTCTTCCCCGAGAAAGAGCGGCAGCGTTTAAAGCATAGAAGGGCGCAACGACAGGTCAAAAGCCATGACGGGTCAGGCAGGAGGCCGGGCGCTCTTTGCTTGAAAAATGGAAAGCAAGAATTGCTCAGCATGGACTGAATACACGATCTTGCTGAGTGGATGAACCGAGACAATGGTCTGCTAAACATTCACCAACCGCAGGTGTTAAGCGACTGTGGCTGCTTGAACGAGTACCATCATAAGAAGTTAAGGGAGGTTGAGCAGGCAACGTGTGCTCACTGCAACCAAGGGCGAAATGTTGGACCACAGCACATTCAATTTAGTGTAAGTTGTGGAAACGTGAGTGGGACAAGCTTAGTCGGTTGCTCCGAGTAGTTGGTAGCCACCATCTTAGGGTTCCGAAAAATACGGTACCAGGTGTCTGCACTTGTATCCACAGTTATGAAGTAGAAGATGGACCTGGAACGCCGCGGAATAGGCAAATGCAGAACCACGCTATGGCCTGCTCGACACTTGAGTACCAGAAGAGGAAGATTGATCGAACTTGAAGAAAGAAAACAAAAAGACTCCAGCAGCGATCTACTACATCTAAGAAGGCGTTCGAAAATTTCGCACGCCTGGAGACACTACAGCTTGGCGGTTGCCAGGTAGAGGGGGCCTACCGAGGAGATTCTCCCAACATCGATGGAGGGCCGCTCTGCAGAACCTCAATAAAAGTAATCATATAAATTTGTGGTCTAGTTTGAAAAGACCAGAACAAATGATTTTAGAACAGCAAAAGACCCGGGTTTTACGGAGCTTAGAGCCTCAGTCTTGTAGATAGTCGAACAACATACAAAAACTACGACTTTGTAGCCAATTCTATAACATATTGTTAGTCAAAATACGAGTATTTCAAAAATGAATCGTAGGATCAACAAGATTGCCACGCTATACTGCGGCACAATTAGACCCACAACACCACTGAGAACTTTCCACCTAATACTCGAAATATCTCACCCGGATACGAATATTTGCATTCTATTACATCTCGTTCGCGCTCCAAGCACGTACAACTTTTCACGCATACTCGCATCAATTTCGCTTTTGGCATACCAATTGAGTACCTTTGGTTACGAGTCTAATTCGGCAGTGCGGTCACAACTCGATGCCACCAAAGTTCAATCACTTCCAGCATTTCCAACGACAGATACGTTATGAGAATCGAGTGAATCGTGTCAACCTGCTGCTATCAGGCACTGTATTTGCACTCGTCGCGTGATCTCCTCACCAAGGTATGTAAACTGATTTATGCAGAAGCCATTCAATAAACTAGGAAAATTTGTGAAGAATAACGTCAGTTCTTCGAGTCGAATGGCTTCCGCATAAATTAGATCACCCTAAATGCGCAGTGATCATATTTCTCTAACAGCATGTTGAATTTGACAAATGTAAAGGACGCGAAAATTAACACGGCATTAGGGGTGAGTAGAGAATTATTGCCCAATGTCACAGCCGCACGAAAGTATTTCCTCGTCATTTGTTTTCGACACGATGTTTGTTTCATACTCTAACGCAAATACGTACATCCTTCGCCCTAATTTTACCGAGTACCAGAGCTGACGCAGTCGAAGAATTTCTTTTCACAGATCGCTACTTGGATGGCTGAATACAGCATTTATTTCCCCATTCTTTACAATCGAAACGAACTACAATAGAATGGAATAAACACGTTGACTTTCTCGTAAACTTCGTACGTCGTAAGTATTATCAATTCGTTCTTATCAAATCGTAAACGCTGACTTTAGTCGCATACCTATGCACTCTACAAACAGCTTATCTTTCATCGTCAAAAAAACAACCATTCATAAGAGGTACGACTTATCATTCTAGCAATACGTAGCTCCCAAACAACTTTACTAAAATGATATATTCTACGAAAGCGCATCATGCAACGAAGAAATATTCGCACGCTCGAAAATCAGCGTGATATTAATTAAAAATTTATAGAACACATTCAAACTCGCTCATCAACGTGTATTCTTTTTTCTACCGTTGTCTGAGAAATTTCGACTGCTTCACGCACTACTCTCACACTTCCCTGGACACCGTAGTAATTGACAGAAAAGAGAGGAAAAAAAAACTCGCGCGTATAAATACATAACAATAATATGTAATTAATATAAAGCGTTAATTTCCGAGGGTTTGAAAGTCAGTGGATTTTGGTATCAGCGACAGGAAATGTGTGGGAAAGAATGTGCGATGGTATCATCGAAAAGGATTCACAGAAATGTTCATCAGCAACCTAGTTGGAGAGACTAATTTGAACCCCGTTATGACGAACTCGTACATAAAATACTGAATTAATACACAGAATCACACGAAATTATCGAGTCCATAAGTCTGCTGTCAGCCATCTCTGGATTTTTAAATAATTTCAACGCAGTGCTTCAACGAGAAAATACAAAATTTGTATGCTAACCTCTATCGCAGTCGCATTTATGAAAAGAATGAACTAAAAATCAGTTAGACTCTCATTAAATATGTGTCGTAGAATCAAAAACCGTATCAATATTTTCTGGGCCGCTTGTAAGTTAAAAAAACTCACTTTGGTCGGTCTAAGTTAAAATATTCAGAATTGAACGGTAACTTGAAACTGGTTTAGCTCTGCATATGGCTCGTTAAAGAAGGATTAAAAGGGTTAGCACAATTGACCAAAGTTTAGGTTGACTTAACCTCGAGGGGTCCTCAGTCTGTCTTTCTCCGAGCGAAAATTCTTTCAACAGAATTCGAAATCAAAAAAGAAATCGTAAATTAACATCACAGATGCAGGAAGGATACCCCCTCTCCATGGAAAAGATTTGCACTCAGAACCGGACTAATACAGTGAACGAAGACTGCGCTGATGACGTCACTGTCCAGCAATTCCAGCGACGCATTATAAAGTACAGCCAAGTAGCAACCAAGGACGGGATGATGGACCACAGCACACCTTATTTGAGTGTGAGGCGTGGGGGCTTGAGCAGAGAGATCGGGGTAGATGAAGCGCGCTTGTCCCAAGTAGCCTGGTACCCACCATGCCAAGTTTCAAAGAAGTATGGAACCAGGTGTCTGCATTTGCAGCCACCGTCATGAAGGAGATGGACCAGGAAGGGGATAGGCAAATGGAGAGCCACGATCCGACCCACTCAATACCTACGTACCATCCACATTCAAATGTGCAGGAAGAAGATTACCCTTGAAGAAAAAAGAAGATGAGGAGATTCCAGAATATCCAAGATGGTGGTGTTTTTGTATGTTCTCAAGTTCTGCGTGCCCGGGGGGAATTGCAACTTGGTGGTTGCCAAAGTAGCTTGACGGTTACCGAGTAGAAGAGGGGCTTTACCGAGGAGATTCTTCCAACACGCAACTTAAACACAAAAGAGTCGATTCTAATCAAATGCTTACGCAACCTGCACCCACTCCACCACGGAGGAAGGGCAGTGCTGCACCAGCGACAGAAACGATTATGTACCATAAAAATCGGATCGATTCCATTCTTGAAAATCAATAGTGAGAGGAAAAATATTTACTTGAAGAATCGAAACCAAAAATCATCCTCTGAGCCCACCTTATGCCTAGCTTTCACGCCATTGAGACTCAGTTGTAACCTAGCTGGAAGATTCAGAGCTCAACCTTCCTCTGTTCCCACCTCCGAAAAGGTTCAAAGCATCACATTTTCTTAAATCTTCTTTCTAAGAAGGAAGTCACTGTAAATTTTCAAAGTTCTCAGATACATAAAGTCTTGTTATTTAATTAATGAATATAATTATTATAGAAATTTTAATTTTATATCAATTTAATTTTTTTAAAATTAAATTTTAAATTTAAAAAGTTATTATAGACTGATATTATTTTGAAAAAATGAAGATCTTAATTAAATTTTATATAATGTTTTTTTTTTTTTTTTTTAAACTAAAAGATTTATTGACACGTTTCATGTCTTTTCTCTACCCCCTAATTCTTGAAAATTGTCCGGGCATCCGGGCGTCCGGCAGTGACCTTGGGACTTGGAAAATTTTCAGCGTCGAATCTCAGCCCTACCCTCTAATTCTTGAAAATTGTCCGAGCGTCCGGGCATCCGGTTGTGACCTTGAGACTTGAAAGAATTTTGATTAAAAAAAAGAAATAAAAAAGAAAAATAAAAAAAATAATAATAATAAATAAAATAAAATAAATAAAATACAAAAAATAAAATAAAAAGAAATAAAATAAAATAAAAGAAATAAAAAGAAATAAAATAAAAATAAATAAAATTCAAAATAAATTAAAAATAAAATGAAAATAAAATAGAATAAAAAAAATTGAAAAAAGACATAAAACATGTCAATAAAACAAAAATAACAAAAAATAAAATGAAAAAAAATAATAATAAATTGAATAAAAATGAATAAAAATAAATTAAATAAAAATAGATAAAACTAGATAAAATTCAAAATAAATTGAAAATAAAATAAAATAAAATAAATAAATAAAATGAAAAAAAAATTAAATTAAATGAAATTCAAAATAAAAATAAATGTTTAGGAGGTCATTAAGGAATTTGCGAGTACCATCCCTTCTCAAATAAAAAATAATGTAGACTAATATTATTTTGAAAAAAATAAAGATCCTAATTAAATTTCATACAATGTTTTTTTTTTAACTAAAAGATTTATTGACACGTTTCATGTCTTTTTTCTACCCCCTAATTCTTGAAAATTGTCCCAGCGTCCGGGCATCCGGTTGCAACCTTGAGACTTGGAAGAATTTTGATAAAAAAAAAAAAAAAAAAAGAAATAATAAAAGAAAAAATAAATAATAATAAAAAATAAATAAAATACAAAAAATAAAATAAAAAGAAATAAAAGAAATAAAAAGAAATAAAATAAAAATAAATAAAATTAAAAATAAATTAAAAATAAAATGAAAATAAAACAGAATAAAAAAAATTGAAAAAAGACATAAAACATGTCAATAAAACAAAAATAACAAAAAATAAAATAAAAAAATAATAATAAATTGAATAAAAAAGAATAAAAATGAATTAAATAAAAATAGATAAAACTAGATAAAATTCAAAATAAATTGAAAATAAAATAAATAAATAAAATGAAAAAAAATTAAATTAAATTAAATTCAAAATAAAAATAAATGTCTGGGAGGTCAATGAGAAATTTGCGAGTACCATCCTCTCTCTAATAAAAAATAAAATCAAAAAATAAAATAAAATGTAAATGAAATCAAAAATAATTCTGAAAAAACTCGGAAGCGGGACGAACGAGCGGAGCGAGTGAGGCTTAGTAATCTCATCAGCTTGAAATATACTAAAGTAGACTTGTACTGGACCAAGAGGCACAGTAATCTCATCAGCCTGAAATATACTGAAGTAGACTTACACTAGACCAAGAAGGCTCATTAGCCTGAAATATTCCAAAATAGACTCATACTACATCAAGCGAGTGCCGCGAGTGAGTCCCAGAAAGCAGTCAGCCTGAAATACTCTAAAGTAGACTTATACTACAACAAGAAGCTGGAAATTTCGGAAATTTTTGAACGATGAAGAGCTTAAGACGACCGGCGAAAAGACATGAAACATGATCTTTATATTTTTGGCAACGCCAAGAAATCCTTCCTTTTTTATTAATAAATTAGAAATTTATTTTATTTAAATCTTAGATGACGTTACAAATTGTTGAACGCAGACGTTTCCTGAGGATCCCCCTCCTTCTCGGGATGAGTCGTTATCTAAAGAGTTCTTTGAGAGCTCAGAATATTTCCAAGTTCCTTCTACAGAGGATTGGAGCTCAAAATTTCCTCAAATTCTCAAGTATAAATTCAAGGTTATTGATGAAGTCACAAGTTTCGAACGCATTCATATTCTAAGGATCTCCCCTACTTTGGAGGTCTTAACTTCGCGGTGGGTCTTCAAAGTGGTCAAGGACTGAGAGTTCCCAACTCACATTTACATACGAACCTCTTTCTCGATTTTCTTAAAATGCATTCACGTACATTGGCTCTTATTTGACTGACTATTTTAAATACTCTGTGTAAAGAAATGCTCTCTTCTCAGTCTTACGCGTCAGAATTTTCGAAATTCGTACTCAAAAACGTTTCAATCCTACATTAACGATGCTACGAATGCAAGAACAGCTTCGCATTGACCACGCATAAAAATATCTCTCGTTATTACAATCTGAACATTCTTTAAGCGAACAAGCTTGCAGCATTATGGACACAATAAAATAAAACCACTCGTTTAAATTAATATTATGCGCTATAGATGTGACCATAAGGCGCTGTAGCTGGCGCGCGTGATGCAGCAGAGTCGTGGTCGTGTGTACATTTTCGAAAACAATAAATGAAAATTATTCTCGATATTGTACATTTGTACGGTTTTCGTGTACGATGCACACATAACTACAGGTGAAACGAATTGGCGATTGGCCACCATCCAACAATGTAGAATCGTGATCTTTTGATTTTTTCTACTCATAGTCGTAATCGCTATAGCGTCGAAACGAAATATTTTTACAGACCTTCTTACGGTGTTCAATTGCATACCCCGAGCGAAAATCACGAAAGGCTGAAATGTGTAAGCTCGATATCATCTGATTCGTTATCTCAAGACTACTCGGTATGGTTCCGAGAAACAAAAATTTGACACTGCAGAAGCGTTCGAACACTCGGTGTCTATTTTAAACTCGCAACTATCCTGGGCATTTGTTTTGCAAAATTTGATCAATTTACTCGCCTCGATTTTTTCATGAACTGTTCATAAATAGCTGGTTTAGATTTTATTCGACTAATAAATTACAAACACTGACGTTCCACGAGAGAATAACCATATTTCATTGTCAAGCAACAGTCATCGAGCTTCAGGCGGAGCACTCAGAGTGAATGTTTTACTCACAATTTTACATGATCAACTAACACTTATTACAGTACATGTGGTCATCACTGGCCCTATTATCCCGTCTCTCCTTCCTTTTCTCTATCTTCATTATTTCATACGAATATGAAGTAATGGTCTCCTCCCAGGAGCAAAATCTGTAATTTCGCAGCACATGACGTCCGTCTGGTATGATCTGTTCTCATAGAAAAAGAGGGAAAAAGATTAGAATCTCACTGCTAACTTCGTTCCTTCTTCGTCCCAATTAACAAGGAACTTTTCAAAGAAGCAATCCGTCTTTGTTCATAGTAAATATACTCAAGGAGTAAAGACAAATGACAACTAGAACCGCATATAATTTCAACACTACCGAGCGCTTTTGGCTAAACAGCCATTCTCGAGGTTTGGAAAGCGACTAAACCCAATATCAACATGAAGAGCTAAGATCGAAGGAGATCCTGACTGAACCAGCGAGTCATCAAAATGTGAACTATTCTCATGAACTAATTCAATAAATCATTCCTCAAAAATGTACCTGTTTTACACGCTGACGCCGAAAAATTTCGATTTCTTTGAGAGACGAATTCTCCCTGTGGAGAATATAACTTTGGACCCTTCCCTGAAACTGTGACCACTTTCGATTAGATAGGGATCCCTTTGGGCTCTCTTATCTCGAAGGTTTTTATGTCCAAATTTGAACGTGACATATTATATTTGGGTCGGGTATTTTTGAGTCACGTCTATTATTGGCACAGGTACGTTGGTTAACGAAGTTGAACGAGGATTACAGGGAACCTGTTTTGAGGGTCAAATTAGTTCTGGCTCTAGTTCTGGTAATGAGAAATGAAAGTCTCTCGACTGTCACACATATTATAGCAGGCGAAATTTTCCCGAGTCGCTCTCCTTTCTCATATTGTTCACGACCAAATCCTTCATGTCGAAATTTCTATCTACCCTTTTCCTGCCATGTATTATGGCTCGGAAGGCGAAATTTACCTAGATCACCCTCCTATCATATATTGCGGCTTGAAACTTGAAATTATCATGCATGAGACATCGCGCAGAAAAAGATCCCCCAATGTCGATATGGAGTTGAACATACCACAGGACAGAAGAAACAATTTCCAATAAAATGAGCTTTTGATGAGTATTCGGGGGCAATAATTCCCTAATATGGAAGCTTTTCGAGTTCAGTATCTAAAACAGGTAATCTCGAGAAATTCATATATAAATGTGATGGTTTTACAAAGCTTTATAAACTTTACCTGAAGATGGATAACAATTATTGGGAATTAAACAGTCAGACAAGAAAAATTTCAAAGATTCCAAAATAGGGTAAGAATGTTGGCTGTCACAGACAAACAATTACAGAATGTCACAGAACAAAAATTAGAGGCCATTGCAGGTTTGCAATGACAGCGGGTAACCCGCAACCTTCCGCGCTCGCGATCACGTTGGCGCGAAAATGCCCTCTCAAAAAATGAGTTGGCTGGGCTCTTCTCAGTATACTGCATATGAAGGCTGGAAATTGAAATTTTTCCAGGTCCCTAAAGTAGGCCAAGGTCAAGGTCATTGATGACGTCATAAAGAATCCCGGCCGGAAGTTGAAATTTGTCCCTGAAGTAGGCTGAGGTCAAGGTCATTGATGCCGGTTGAAATTTTTCCAAGTCCCTAAAGTAGGTCACGGTCATTGGTGACGTCATGAAGCGCCACACGTCACGTCACGCAGTTCACAGAAACTCCCGAACGCGGACGTTTTCTGAGGATGTAATCCTCCTAACAAAATGGATAACGGGTTCCCCGCTAATTTTATATAATGTACACATTTCCCCACACCTCGGAAGTATATCATCATTCAAAACATGACTTTTTTTTTACATAATGAACCATTAAAATCCAAAAATTCATAATTCTGACTCAACTTTTCTTTCTGGAATTTTACAAGAATTCTGTGATTGACAAAGTGGGGCCTTTTTCTGCCCAACGCCACAATTGATTATGACTTGAAAGTCGAAAATTTTCCAGGTTCAAATTCTTCAGGACATGTATAAAATTTCCCTTCTACCATATATTGTGGCTTGACCCTCGAAATTTACTATGTCTTTCATCTGTCATAAACTTACTATGGTTCAAAAGTAAAACTCTTTTTAAGTCCAAATCCTTCATGTCAAAATTGTCGAGATCTTGACTCTGACTCGTCGTTTTCCAAACTCTCCACAGTAGCGCTAACCACAATTCTGCCGATACCTATGTAACTCTTCTTTTGATTGTAACATTTTATTATTCTTCTCTTTTTGTGTCTCTCATGGCAAAATGAAGTTGTTGGGAGTCTGAACAGAGTAGCCAGACTGGTCCAAAAGCACCAAATTTGGTGTAATTGCTTTTTAACGCAAAACTTTGTTCCAAAATTTGGTCAATTGAGCATTTTTGGCTCTGGCTCATTGTTGGTCCACTTTCACACTTTTTCAAAACTATTCGATATGTTTTGGTACTTTTTGACTGTTTTTGATACATTTTTGCAATATATTCTCTTCTTTTCTTATAGCCAATTTATCCAATCTGGTCCATTTTTTCTGTGACATAGCAAAATTTTGGCCCAATTTGGCTAAATTTGGTCAATTTTAACCGAGAAGGTAATCGCTCCAATCTGGTCTCTTTTTTCCGTGGCTCAAGTCCATTTTGACATTTCTCATCTGGCAACACAGAGTCTGAAGCGTTTTATTTCAAGGATGGAAAGTCGATTAATAAAACTTCCACTTTAATTTTTTTTTCAACTCGCACTTTTCATCCTTGATCTGTTGCATTCGCAAAATGAGTCACAAACTGATTAAGCAAAGCATGTCCTTCGCCGGTGTAGGTATCCGACATCACGTGTGCTTGCATTATTTGGTTAGATATTTACTGGATCAAAAATTGTAACGCGGAATGAAGAGGGAAAAGACAGGCGATTTGTTGACTCGGTTAGACAACGACTGCGGACGCACTAGATCAGGTACCTCTATGAAGAATCACAAAGTCAATGGAACAGATGTTGAAGACCACCTCGAAATTCGATCTGAGGAGTTGGGGATATCGAACTTCTAGAGAAAACAAGCAGAAACTTTGAAAGGCAGCGAGGAATTCTTTTTCAGATGAGAACAAAAATTATTAGCTAATATTTTCACTGTTCTGACCTCTAAGTCTGTCGTTGTGTAAATGCATCGGGATGTCAAATACTTCAACTAGCTACAAGAGAAAACCTTTTGTTTGAATTAACAATTTATACCGGAGTGTGTCGCAATTCGAACAAAACATATTTCTCGTTTCTTTCCACAAAATAACTTGAGTGAAAACGTGGAATTCCACCAACATGCTCGAGTTTTGTTTTCTCGAAAAATATTTTTCGCATCTATCAAGTCGGATACTGAGTAGCTCGAGGACAGTAAAACAGACAAAAATTATGAGTACGTAGGCGTCTTATATACCTCCAGAAAGTCGAATCGGTGAACTTTTAGCAGCAGGCGATTGCCGAAAAAAGCTTCTAAAGATGGTGAATACCATTGTAAAGTGCGTTCCCAGAAATTTCTATGCACATTTTCTTTATAGGGACTACATGAGAGATTTAAGTGCATCACATGTGTAGGATCGTGTTTTTTGTAATCGAGTTACTTCCTTTTTAAAAATCTGGTCCGCAGTTTTTTCCTTCGTATGTATTTCGTCTTTTTTTTTTTTTTCTTAAGTTTATTTCATGTAAGAAACGGATGAGATCCCTATATTGGAACGTTGTCTCCATTAATTATTTCGATGGCCAACATTTCCAACGCGTAGTCCAATTATAATCGCCCACGTCAACTATTAATTTGTCGACGTCTTTGTTTTCGACCGCATACAAAATCGCAGTTTTTTCCGGTACACACTGAGAAAGTAATTCTTTTCGATGCGTTAAAACGCATCCCTCCGAACATCTTGATGGAAATATTCACTCTTGGGAAAATTGTTTATCGTTGAGTAAACACGTATCAGTTTTGAATTCACTCGAGAGTATATAAGCGTTGTGTGCTCACACTGGCGCATGTACGTCTCGTCTATCAACACTTTTGTGGTAACTGAACTAACTGAGGCGTATGATCAGTCTGCAACTTGTTACGGACAGCAAAAAGTGGTCAATGAAGGTGATGTGAGGAGTTTAATTACAGTACAATAGTGAAGGTTAAGTTCGCTTGCAACTCATATGTGGACGTATTCCACTCTCGTTCTTGTCTTTTATCGAAAGCGCGCAATCGCAATGTCTCTTGGCAGATCAGTGAACTGTTCGGTAAGCGTATCATTCGTTTGCGCGTCAATAAGATGTAAGATCGAAGGTAAAGCGCGGGGGGACGGAAATATGCAAAAAAGTGATAATGGAGATTAAAAAACACGGATATTGGTGCAGGCCTACCGTTTAAGGTCTCAAGTATTGGATCTGACTAATTGAATAGAATACCATTTGCGAACAAAAAATTTTCTGGAAGCCGCGTTCATATGTTTCGAGCTCAACCCAGTCGTATCGTTGTACCTTCCACTCAATGAATTTCTGGTCAAATCAACTCTCTGAGAATTTTTCCCGAGTACTTTACAAGCTCATTTTCCAAATTACTTTACTGGACAAAATACAGTTCAGGAAATTCAGCATTTTTGCTCATCTATTATGTGAAAAGAAGTTGCGAAATTGCAAATCCATTCAACTTTGTACATACAGCCTTTTGAGTTTTTTCCCGTCTCTTTAGCTTGCCTCGGAGAAGGTTTTTATGGTAATAAATTTATGAGTTGGAAAATATTGAGAAAATGGAGGAAGATGCCTGCTGGAGGTGGGGGAGGGTTTAAAAAGTCGGTATCATTTATTTCAAGTCTATTGGTTGACAATATTAATCAATCATTTCTGTAAATGTTTTTCCCAAAATTATTCATGCGAGGTAATCATTTCTGTAGGTAAATTGGTTTTTTCTCAGTTATGCAAATTATATGAAGGGATTTTTATAGTAATTCTTTAAATATAGTTACCGACCGTATGTGCAAGACCAATGGAATGAAAATCCTCTGTGATAATTTCCAACTACCTACATAATTATATTGAATGATGTTACAGTGAATATAAAAGTATTTTACTCATTGATAATTCCAAGAAATATCGAAGTTGAATCCGTAAAAACACCAAAAAATTGATCTAGAAGAGATTTATCCAAAAGACAATATGTCCCACAATCAAATTGAAGATTCAAATGGTGATTTCATGAGGCACAAGTTTTGACCTATTTCAAGGACATAAGGAAATTCTATATACCCATGTTAGGAGAGGACACAAACTCTCGAGTTTTACATTATTATACATACATGACTGGGGAAGGAGTGAATAAGAGCAGGAAATTTTACCTGTACTCCAGTACATGATCTTGAAAATCTTTCATTTTAGAACTGTACATAAGGAGAGGAGGAGACTTGAAAGAATTTCGGTTGTCATAAATACATGGTTCCAACAACCAGAGAGAAAACTGTATACATGAGAATCGTGTGACGGAGTCACGCGGAATCAAATAGATTATATCCTGATTAAAAAAGGCTGGAAATCGTCAATGACCTCTGTAAAGACTCTCCCAGAAGCAGATGTCGGATCGGACCATCAACTATCCTGTGCATTGCGACTGCGGAAACTGAAGGATAGCAGTGAAAGGGGGATATACCTCGATGATGAAGAAAAGAAAGAATTTGCACTAAATGTGTCTCTGAATACAAACGTTGAACCAGTGAAACTACAGGACCAAATGAAACAATGTCATCCCAAGAGCAAAAATGAAATAGCAAAATGAAGGAAGAAGCGTTGGAAGAAACGACAACCGTCGATAACGGATGCGACTATAGACCTAATAGAGCAAAGAGAAGGAGAAAAGGCTAAGGGCGACTCGGCTAAATACAGAGAGCTGAACCGTAGAGTTGCCGGAAAGAGAGAGTGCAATTTGTGGAAAAAGCGTGCGAAGAAATCGGGGTACACGATAGGAAAAAAGAACTTGAGTGCTTCTAAAAGAAAATAAGGCAAATGACCTGTGAATTCACACCAATAGAAAGCGAGGTCCGAACTGATAGAACAATAACCTGTACCAATGTCGAGAAGATGAAGCGATGGCGACAATACTGCGAGAATCTGTAACGGGATGAAGCAATGGGACACCAGGGCAGATATACCGACAGTCACTTTTACAGAGGAGGAGGAGGAGCAAGAACAGGAAATACTTATCAAGAAGGTTAGAGCAGCGATCAAAGCCATGAAGAGTGGTAAAGCACCAGGTCACGACAATATAGAAACGGAACTATTCAAAGCCTTAGGAGAAGACGCTGTGGTAGTAATATGGAAAATCTGCACGGCAACATGGAGCACAAAACAGTGGCCAGAAGACTGGTGCAAATCGATATTAATGCCAATACCTAGGAAAGGAGACACCAGGAACTGCAGCGACTATCGAACAATCGTACGCAAGTAAGATGCTGCTGAGAATCATAAAGGACAGACTGAAAGCTTTTCTCAACCGACAAATTCCGCCAGAGCAGGTAAGGTTTGCGGCACGATGCGGTACCAGAGAACAGATCCTGAACCTACCCATGGTAATAGAGAATAGCCGTGAATTCAACGTACCAATGGTCCTATGCTTTTTAGACTACACTAAGGCATTCGACTGTATCCAATAAGAAAAACTTTTCCAAGTACTGGAAGAGATTAGCGTACCTACACACTTGGTGGAGCTGATCAGAGCACTGTAATAAGATAGCGGAATGACACCAAGAATCAATGAGACGGAAACTGCTCCCTTTAAAGCAGAGAAAGGTGTACGGCGAGAATGCACCCTCTCGCCTCAACTCTTCAAATATTTATGGAGAATTCATCATGAGAGAGTTGATAGATTGATGGGCCGGTGGGGTGAGAGTCGGCGGCCGAGTAATAACGAACCTTAGGTATGCGGACGACACAACACTAATGACAGCTAACGGAACAGAAATGGTGGAACTAAAAGAAAGAATCAAGACAGCAAGCAAAAGAAGAGGTCTATATATCAACACCGAGAAAGCAAAACTGATGATATTAGACCGCGCAAATACATTAACAGATGTAAAAGTATTAAAAGGAGTGGAACTTGTAGAAAAGTTTGTATTTCGTTTTTGAAACAATGCTTGAGTGGCAACTTAACTCCAAAGTTTATCCAGTTCCGCCTACATAGTGATTCCATTTCTACTGAGAAGAAGCTGACAACCCTCATCACCAGAAAATGGTTGCAACTTGAAGTGATGCGTTGGCATGGATCACTAAATACTACGACGAAACTCTTGTACAGCGTCCATTTACGATTATCCAACCTTTTATCAAAAGAAGAGTGGGACTCCTTCCAACGGGAAACAGCTGAGGGGAAAACTCTGAATGACCACAAGACAACTTAAGATCGAAGAAGGAGAAGAAGATTCAAGCCTTACGTGATGCCAAAAGAAGAAATGAAACAGCAGTCAGTGGGCCCACTGAAAGCCGACCAAAATTTTACCCACGCCTTGTCAACCTTTCCAACACGGGCCTGAACAACGCAGAAGAAAGTCTGTTACAGAAAGGATTGAAGCACTCAATCCCCCTATAAAAAAAAATATATATTCTGCGAGATTTGTAGAAAATTCTTTATCGTTTTATAATGTACCGCAAATTGAAAACCACCCTTTTAAATAGCGTTGGTGGAATCCGCAGGCGGATCTTCGCCACAAATGAGGAGACGGATTGCTCTGGGGAAACCCGCGATGATAAGGATGAAAACCATTACTTGCAACAGCAAATGGCCTGTTGGCCTGCAGAAGAAGGTCATAAAAACGCTGATCTTTTTAATCACGCTACATGCAGCAGAAACGTGGACCCTAAAGGCAGAGGACAGGCGCCGCATAAATTTCTTCAAGATGTGTGTATGGAGGAGGATGCTGCGACTCCCGTGGGTCAAACGCAGAACCAAACAGTCAGTGGTGAAGTCGATGAACTAGAAAGATTGGCGGTAGCATGCGAGCGACGCGCTTGAGTTCTTTGGTTACATAGTAAGATGCGACGGGTAGAGCCTGGAGAAGGTGATACTGCTTGGTCGAACTATCAGAACCATAGCACAGGCATTGGAGGCAGAGTACGATCGGAATGAATGGCAAGGATTCCTTCATAAAGAATCAGGTCACAACAGTCAGGAATAATTGACGACAAGAAGAAGAGAAGAAGGAGGATACTCTGTGAATGTAATAGAGAGAAAGAGAAAGAGAGAAGGTAAACTGTTCCCAATGAAGAAAATTGTTGTTGTGTTATCCGTGTTGTACGTAGGGTAGCTTGTCCATGTTGGTCTTTCAACAACAAAAAAAAATTTGTTCAAAATTCAAGTAAATTTGTAAGGTATTTAATACAGAGTGGTCAGTTTCTTCTCAAGATGAAATTCCCAGACTTTTCCAAGTTTTTCCAAACTGTAATCTCCACTAAAAAGCAGAAAAAAAGTCCCCCCAAAAAAAGGAGAAAGACTTTTAGTTCAAAATTTCTTTGATGTATCTTGAAAAATCCCCTGACCTTGAGCAGAATTCCTTGACTTTTCCATTAACGCCCAAATTCTTTGACTTTTTCCGGTTTTGACATGTTTCATATCTTTGCTCTGGTCTCATCCTTATGGGAATTTTCACTGTGGCAGTGATTCTCAAATCTGCGAGTCCGAGACCCCCTCCCCCCTTCCGTAGGTTTTTAGCTTATCCAAATAATAATGAAAAGGCGTTGGCTAGATTTATACTAGGCTAAGAAAACGTTGAGAGCCATTATGAAGCGATTAGCTTGTGACGTCATAAGTTTGGTTTGGTGACGTCATAAATCGTTAATTCTGGTCCACTTACAACATCTGAAACATACTAAAGCAGACTTACACTAGGCCAGGAGCGGGGCAAACCAGCGGAGTGAGTGAGGCCCCCTATCAGCCTTAAATATACTCAAGTAGACTTCTACTGGACCAAGAAGCAAGACGAACGAGCGGAGCGAGTGAGGCCCCCTAATCTCATCATCCTCAAATATACTAAAGTAGACTTATACTAGACCAAGAAGCGGGACAGATCAAGCGAGTGTGCCGCTCTAAAGCCTTAGCCTAGAACTCTAAAATATTTCGGTCTCGAATTATCCACAACATATCTGATTGGGCAAAATTTTGAAAAGACATGAAACATGATCTTTATCTTTTTGACGGCGCCAAGAAATCCAATCATTCTCTCTCCCTCTCTCTATTATTACAAACATCAAGATATAGGAAAAAGTATACAGTAATTTTGTTCATATGTTCCTTTAAAACATTATCTTCACTTAATTAGCTCTCATATAATCAGTAATCAGTGTTCCCACTTCAGGAAACGCATTAAGGTTATAGGTTGAATTCTGAAGTGGGCATAGATAGAAATAAAATAAACCTTCAATTCTCATTCAATTTGTTTGATAATTATGTGGCATGCTGAGGAAGACCTCGACATCGAGCAAAGAACTAATTTCATCACCAAAGTGCTTTATTCTAGAAACTGGCCACCCTATTCAGTAATAGCATTTGAGTGTTGCAAAAAAAAGAAAAAGAGTGAGCGTTACCTTCACAAGTAGTAGTCAGCTAGCTACATTTGCAAAGTGTTTTCATTGTAATCTAGAAGATTTGTTCTCACAGATTGGCGCAAAAGTCTATAGAAGATGCAAAATTGTAAATTGGAAGGCAACAAAGTGTAAATCGAAAAGCAATACCTATACCAAAAATTGGAGGGCAAAAAATAATAAACCAGATAGGCTAATATGCTTAAATTGCAAGCTGAATTTGAGAAACATTTTACTCTGTTGGCACATTTCTTTGGATTATTACTAAGAAAAACACTCTCATATTAACTACGACATCTTTCAATATTGGTACTCAAGAATTATCACGGAAGATTTTCAGATATCATTTCATTAATCTAGCACACACCCTCTCATTGACTATATTCAAAGAATCACCATGGGAGCCACTTGATGTAATTTGCATACATGAGCGAGAACAGTCATCTCAATTACTATCGACGCTAAGGAAAAAATCAATGGAACAAGAGGTAATTTTGCTTCAAAACCGATATTGACCAAAACAATAGCAAAAAACTACCAGGGAGAGAGAGTTCTACCACTGTGATGGACGATGCTCACATCAGGAAGATTAGGGGGATTCATTAGGACACAGTAACTGACAATCATGCCGAGTTTCACCTCTGCCCCTTCTATTCTGTGAACACCATTAATTTTAGGCCCAATTTTCTTGGAGTGTGAAGTTGAACCCGTGCGCAGTCCTGTACAGACGAACGTCCGTTTCTCTCATTTGAAATACAATATAAAATACAAGACAACGTCATATTAAATACTTCAATGTGGCTACCTCGTCGTGGGTCCTGCAACTTTCACGAAGAAAAAATATAAAAGTTTTTACTTACCCGTGCCAGTTTGTTTCCAGCAGGAATAGATACGACCTCATTATTACTACAGCTATTCGTAGACGACAATAAATGCGAATTTAAGCTTAGGATCACATCTAAATCAATCTGCAATCACAATACAATAAATAGAAAATTATGTTACAGGTTCCAATTACAGATCTATTACAATGTAGTCCTACCTAAATAAAAGCATTGTGTTCATCGATAAAATTTTCGTTTATTCAGTAAATGACCTATCAGTTCACCTCGTTAACTATTATCGCCAAATACTCTTTCTATTTTGGTAAACGCCAGAATTTAACTCATTGTATCATCAATAAAAACATAAAATTTAGCACGACGTTGATTGTCCAAAGTAGATTTTGCATCCACAAAATGTGGAAGCCATAAAATACGAAGAATAATTATTACTTTTATCGCTAATTTATTCGGACAATAAAAACAAAAATGTTTTGTATCTTTAATGCTCGTGGAGAGAACTTCGAAATTCTGGCATCCACTGAATTTTGGTTTCTGTTCCTTCCCCCGGATTTGCCCTCACACCATAATCCGACTATGTTTCGAATACGATCACTATAGGAACAATGATGACTCACGCATGATTAAACGAGAGTTTGTGTAGTCCGAGCCGTTGTAGATTATACATTCTTATTTCTCGTGCGAAATGAAGAATATATATTTTTTTTTTAGCGAGGCAATAAACTGGTCGGTGAGCATACAATGTCTTCGCATTAAATTAATATTATTCTTTATCATTACAAGCGATCAAAAAAACAAGCGTTAGTACTCGTACAAACAGGAAGGAAATGTACAGAATTTCCGAAAAAAACTTTCAATTTCCTATACGCACACGCACATCGGTTATTAGGGACGTGATTTTTCTTCTCCAATACACAAAGTGCCGAAACAGAAACATTATTACTGTACCTTTACATCCCGTTATTATTATGTTCCTCATTAACAATCAGTGAAAGCCACTCGATGAAAAAACCGTCCAAAAATACAGAAATTTTTATTTTTGTCTCAAAGAAAAGAATCGATAAAAATCAATTTGATAGGAATATTCATCATCTGTTTCATGCTTAAAATGACAAAAACTTTCTCTTCAGAAGGTAAAACAAATTTAAAAAAACTAGTATTATGACATGACGTCAAGTAGTAACCTTCAACTAGAAAAGGACGTAATACGATACAGGCCGAATCAGACGTATCGATCTGCTACACAATGCAATGTGTAATTTAGAGTTCAGACTACCGTCCCTGCAATAGCAAATTTCCAGCGCACATTCTATGAAAATTTCATTAATGGTTTCTTACCTCTTTTCCTTTGGTCTCGGAGCCTTCGAACCACTCCACGGTGACGCTTCTATTCTCCTTGCTGACGCTCGAAATCAGAGCTGCATGAACACGTCCTAAAACAGAGAAAACGTATACTTTTAGCGGCACAATCGACGGCTCATTTTATTTCAACCTGTAAAAGGTAGAAAGGTAGATGCGTACATGAGTATTATATAGACATAATAATTGAATAAATAGTTTCGTACCGACATCTGAACGTACATACATTACGTTGCTATAGATATTAGCAACCATAATAACAGACTACAGAACAGTAGTTTGTACCAATTCAATTACATTTTACACACTGCGCCGTAGATGAATAAGAAAAAAAATTCGAATCGTTCATCATCATATACAATTACACGAAGGTGATGTGATGGCGAAGTGTACGTACAACAGTCTCGACTATCGAACTTTTAAAATAGGGTGATTGTGTGTAAGGACAAACTGGCATTCATTTCACACATACAGGGTAAGGTCAACAAACTATAAATGCTAAAAAGTTCCATTAGCCAATGTTGGTTGAGATCAGCTTCACAAGTCAAAGACCGTAGATAGACAATATCGAAATAATGAACGATGAACATGGGTTTATTTTTTGAAATAAACAGGGAGAAGAGGGAAGGAAAACCTTGCGCGCAAAAGGTCATGAAACTAAATTGTTCGCGTATCAATCTATCATTTAAAGTTTGCGTCAACGATCAGTACTCAACTCAACCCCAAGAAAATGGTATCCCCCTAGGATCCCCACTTACTGGCACTCTCTTCCTTATCGCCAACAGCACTACAAAAACCATACAATTTCGAATCCTGACTATACTTTTCTCTGATGACCTGAGCATCCATTTACATTCCAGTAGCACTACCGTCTAGTTCAAGAAACAAAGAATAAAAAACATCAGAGTCGAAGTTCACGTGGGTAATGGATTTCTTGGCGCAGCCAGAAAGATAAAGATCATGTTTCATGTCTTTTCAAAATTTTGCCCAATCTGATAAGTAGTGGATAATGCGAGCCAGAAATATTCGAGAGTTCTAGGCTAAGGCTTTAGACCGGCACATTCCCTTGATCTAGTACAAGTCTACTCTGTAATCTTTTAGGCTAATGAGCCTCCTTGGTCTAGTGTAAATCTTCTTTAGTATAATTCAGGCTGATGAGATTACTGGGCCTCACTCGCTCTGCTCTTTCGTCCCGCTTCTTGATCCAGTATAAGTCTACTCTATTACATTTCAGGCTGATGATTACTGGGCCTCACTCGCTCCGCTCGTTCGTCCCGCTTCAGTATGTTTCAGATGTTGTAAGCGGACCAGCATTCACGACTTATGACGTCACCAACACACTCGCTTGCTTTAGTATAAGTCTCTGTATAAGTCTACTTTATTATTTCAGGCTGATTAGATTACTGGGCCTCACTCGCTCCGCTCGTTCGTCCCGCTTCAGTATGTTTCAGATGTTGTAAGCGGACCAGCATTCACGACTTATGACGTCACCAACACACTCGCTTGCTTTAGTATAAGTCTCTGTATAAGTCTACTTTATTATTTCAGGCTGATTAGATTACTGGGCCTCACTCGCTCCGCTCGTTCGTCCTGCTTCTTGGTCCAGTATAAGTCCACTTTTTTATATTTCAGGCTACTTATGACGTCACCGCCTTATGACGTCATCGAACCAATGACGTCACAAGCTAATAGCTTCATAATGGCTCTGAGCGTCTTCTCAGCGTCTATTCATTATATTAGGATAAACCACTGCTCCGGACTCGCAAACTCGGACTCCCAGATTTCAGAATCACTCCCCTGAGAAAACCTTGAAATTTTTCCAAGTGCCTTTCGAGAGAGGGGGGGGGGCCTCGGACTCGCGAACTCGGACTCGCAGATTTCAGAATCACTACCACAGTGAAAATTTCCATAAGGATAAGACCAGAGCAAAGACATGTACATGTCAAAAGTGATCAAACAATGAAAAAGGACAACCAAATATGGCCGAAATACAACGAAAATAGACCAAAAAGTTCAAAACGGACCATCAAACGACTAAAATTAACCCAGAACAAGGAACAACCAGCAGAAAAGGTGGACTTGTTGCTTTTGGAAATGAATGCGATGAATGACAGCATCAAATTCACAGTGGAAAAAGGCAATGAGACCATCAACTAGTTGGACCTTACACTCACACTGGATAGTAATAGGATAGAGTACAAAATCTACAGGAAGCCAACGCACACGGACACCATCATCCCAAATGACTCCTACCACCACCCTAAGCACAAGCTAGCAGCAATTCAGAACTACTGCCATCGAGCTATTTCTGTACTAAAGAACAATGAAGAGAAGAGGAAAGAAATAGAGGTAGTAAAGCAGATCGCAAAAACCAATGGCTACTGTAGTGGTGTGGTGGAGGCAATCTTTAGGAAAATGGAAACCAAAAAGGGAACCCATGAGAGCACGGTGAGAAAGTACTCCGGATCAATATCAGACATGGGAAAGTATACAAATAAAGTGATAAAGGCGTTCAATGGCTATGAAGTAAATGTGGGACTCCAGAATAACCTACCCATGGTGAAAAGAATTAGCAACGACCAGACGGAAGCCAAGGACGAGGGGAGCTTGAGTGGAGTTTACAAGCTCAGTTGTGACCAGTGCGAGGGCATATACGTTGGTGAGACTGGGAGAAAGTTTGAGATCAGGAAGAAGGAGCACGAAAAGTCAAAGGAGAAAGAAGATGGCAAATCACTGTTTGGCAAACACTGTAATGAGGAACACCACAATGGAGATGGGATATTTGAAATCATACGTGTAGAGAATCGCTTGAAAAGAAGAAAACTTTGGGAGCAAGTGGAGATTGCAAAAGCCAAGAGGAAGAAAACCTTCCTCTTGGACAATGTAGTCACATTCGACAGCGAAAAAATATTCGGCCTGGTGATTGGACGTGAGAAAAAGAACACAGTTGACCAATAAGATGGCAGGAAACCAGTTAGCCATTAGAAACACCGTATTTAGCTTTAGAATGAGAACCAATCACTAAGCACTAAGCAGCATGTTTTAGCCAATAAGAACGCATTGTCTAAATAGTGTAAGAATAAGTCTCTGAGTGAACCAATCACAGCACAGCATTGTTACAGCCAATAAGATCACAGTGTTATACTATAAAAACTCTTGTTTAAGGCCTTTTCTTCAGTTGCGACACAACTGATGATGGGATAACACCCGAAAGTACTTTTGTAAAAGCAACTATTAAAGTAGAATTGTACATTTGAAAAGACTTTTTCAATTTCTTTTTTCAATTTTAAACGCTCTACTTACACCTTTTTCACTCAATATGAGTTTCAATAATCTTGCAGTCTAATTCTCTTTAGGGTACAGGCTCATTGGCCTGTCGGTAGATTCAAAATTGATTGGGACACCGTTGTATTCGAGAATTTCTCTCTCGATCCTCCTCTCGTTTGTTACGACGTCGATTCATACTTCATGATCACCTCTCATTTTCTGTAGATGGGATCGCCATTTCGTTTGGTAGTTCTCAATTCTTATAAATCATCATGACGTAACTCTCACGACGTATGTGACATCTTATATACTTCTGAATCCAATGAGGAAGACAGAAAAGCCTCAGCTAGGTAGAAAAAAGAAACTAAAATTTCTCGGCCTTATCAAAAATTACGCTCGCCGCCTGGTGCAGTGAGCAGTTATTATAGTAGAACGCGAAAATTTCAATACTGTATGTTATTAGGTTCAAAGGAGAAACTGTGTAATGGCAGTTTATCTCACACAAAATGTAAATAAAATGAACCTATTATTATGTGCATATAATATACTTCATGAAAAGAGGGAGGGGACTGACTCACGTTACTAGGATGATGTCATGAGATAACCCTGGACAAGGGCGACGAGAGTTTTGACTTATGCGAGGACTTTAATTTAGTTGAGAGACCGAAGAAAATTTCCCGAAGTTGCTATGAGTATCTTATGGGAAAGAGTGGAAGGCCCCAATTTCCTTCTTTGCGGTTTATCATACTTTTTCAAAGTTAAAGATACCAGGGTGTCAACCAGAAGATGGAAATCCAGGACTTTCCAAGATTTTTTGAGGATCTTCCAAGACATTTTTCCCTTTTTGCGGGACATGGGAAATTACATAAAGTTTTCGTGGAGCAATTTTTTCATAATTTTCTCACTAAACTGCAAATTTTTCCGCGTTCATACAGCTGAATTCCGGAGTGATTTGGGTTTTTACAGAATCCGGGACTTTTCCGAAACCGGTGGACACCCGGAATACAGACCATTATATCTCCATTTCCACGAATTCGTGTACTCTTGGGAGAGATTTGAAAGAACATCCCATGAATAAGATTGAATGACATGAAATTACGCAAGTATAATCGCAGAAGGGATTTTGCGTTGGCCTAGGCGTACTCAACAAGGAAATCATTATCTTAAAGAAAAGAAATTGAGAAACGAGGGAGGGAGAGAGACAGAAAGAATCCGCATCCAAGGGGTAACACCTCATAGATATGCGAAAGGGTATATAAAAGATTTTGAAAAAGAAAATTTTCAAAAAATTGTCAAATTAAAATATCACAGACAGCATTGGTTCCCTAGAAGATGAAGGATTCACTTATAATGGAAATATCGTCGTGGAAAAACTAATTCTGAGTGTTTATTCGTCTCAAGTATACGTGTACGTGGGTCTGAAAAGAACCAGGTAATTGAGGACTTCCTAGTTTGCAGAAAATAGGGCAAAAACAAGTCAGAAGGTTTCGTACACGAAATCTGAGCAAGAAACCTTATTCTCTACGTACATAGGATGAGGTAATACAATAATTTTATCACTTCGAAAAAAAATGTCAGTCAACATCTTCATCTTTGAAATTCTTACATAATATTCTAAAATGATCTATTAAATAAAACAGGACAAATATTTTCGACAATATTTCCCATCTGACTAACTTGTTCATCATAATTGTAACTTTATGGTCTATTTGATGTCTACCGCAGATGATATTATATGGTTTCGTATGCGTTCTGACATCATTACGTACAGCATTCTGGCACTTTCGTTTTCACAATATGTATACGATCGGATCGATTCAGGAAATGTACATTTTTTCAAACGACGTCAGTGTTGATGATTACATATACGGTACAGCGATAGAGTTGTGTATTGATCGTGTGACCGAAATAACGCCCAAATGCGTTGATTAATTTTGGTCGATGGGTGTGAACGTTTGACATGATGTCGCTCTTGTATGCGAACCAAATTACTGCTGTTTTGATAAATTTAGATCCGAGCAATGACAACCCTCTTTCCGGGAAAATTTCCACGTTCTATTGCGATCGAAATTCTGAAGGAGTGACGAGAGTGGGTGTTGATGAGTTTGAAATTTTCATCAAATTGAAGCGCTCACTACACAACATGTATTTTTTACCGGATGATATTCATATTACGAGCTGAGAGTTCAAGGATGATAAAGTCGACTAGTTTAAGAATGATTGCGCAAATTCGGAGTTCAAGATTAGCGAATTTGTCGAAGGTCGATGCAAGAAATTATGATTCACGAGCTCATTTCCTTTTTTCTTCTCTTCAACCATACTGTTTACTCGGGGATCAAATTCAAGTCAGTCAACTATTTGCACAATAACGAACTTTATTGCTCTTTTCACCTACCATCCTCCAATACGATATAGAAAAATTTCAACGAAGTATGAGATAATGACTGTTCTTGATAACTTCGAGAAAGCAGATTGGAACGCATCTTGACTTGGATTATATCATTCACGAAAAATGAAGACGCAAGACTTTAAAAAATGAAAAACTAAATTTATGATAGAGTGAAGGTAAGAGAGTTTCCTCCTTTTCCTCCCAAAAGCATACCGCCAAATACAGAATTGTACACTTGAAAACCTTTTCAGCTCTACTTACACCTGTCTCACTCAATATGACCTGTATTATTTAATGAAGCGTGAACTTTACTCCTAACCACCATTCGAAGTTTTTCCATAAGCCCCTCCTAAAGGTCGACATGCATTGTTCCAAGTCCCAATTTCTGTCAGACAGCGCTCTTTTCTGAGTCGCAAGTCCGTCATTCTTCTTCTGTACCCCCCCCCCCCCCCCATTAATAGGTTCCCTATCAAAAAGAATTATTTACAAGGCCTAATTAAATCAGAGGTCAAGCTTTTGCTAGATGGCGGATGCCAAATTTTTCAAAAAAGACGTTCAGAACAGGATTCTATCATGAAATTTTTCTAGTCGTGAAGTAATTGAGATACCTTAAAATTAGTCGAGAATGGAGTCACTCGGCGGAAAAACTGGAAGAACGAATTTGTAGAGCTACTTTCTTACAAAAATTGGTCAATTTGAAGGAAGCTTTCGCTCACCACTTGTATCGCCTGTTTTTTCAGCCAGTCAGCGCCTAATATCGCCCATCCCGAAACCCAGACAATCGAACGGGCGCAGCGCGCGAAATTGACGAGAACTTTTCTTGAATAATTGATCAAAATTGTGAGAAATTTCGTTCCCTTAATTCTTCCGCTAAGAGGCTTCGTCTTCGAAATACTTCGAGATTTTACAGGGAACCCCTATGCGTCCGGTCGTGTCTTATGTCTCCTCCCTAAGTTTCTGGATCGCTGGTTCAAATCTCGAATCGAGTATGAGTCGCCCTTCTCTGTTAAAAATTCAGTTTTTCTAGCTCATAGGCTCAAACAAGATACCCTTCCTCCGGGCACTATCCTCTGTTCTTTTGACGTGGTGGGCCTTTTTCCTAATATTCCAAAGGGCCCAACTATACAGCACATGGGGGACTTGCTTTTAAAGTTTAATACTCCTCATGATAAGCTTCAAGAGTTTTTCACCCTCCTTAACATCTGTTGGTCCCCTAACTTCTGTAAGTTTAACGGTAAATTTTATGAATTCTCGGAGGAGGTAGGCATTTCTATTGGCTCGCCTTTGGGCTCTCTCGTTTCTGAGATATTCATGTCCAAATTTGAGGGTGACTTGTTTTCCTCGGGCCAAGTGCTACTGAGTCACATCAATTACTGGCATCGATATGTGGACGATATATTATGGGCATGGACCGGTCCTCAAGAACTCTTTGTTGAGTTTCTTGAATACTTGAATAAAATGTATCCCTCCATAAAGTTAACTCTAGAAATTGGAGGTTCCTCTATAAATTTTCTGGGATCTCAAAATCTCTAATAGAGATGGGAATCATGATTTTACAATTGAAACTCATATTGATTGAAAAAGGTGTAAGTAGAGCGTTTAAAATTGAAAAAAGAAATTGAAAAAGTCTTTTCAAATGTACAATTCTACTTTAATAGTTGCTTTTACAAAAGTACTTTCGGGTGTTATCCCATCATCAGTTGTGTCGCAACTGAAGAAAAGGCCTTAAACAAGAGTTTTTATAGTATAACACTGTGATCTTATTGGCTGTAACAATGCTGTGCTGTGATTGGTTCACTCAGAGACTTATTCTTACACTATTTAGACAATGCGTTCTTATTGGCTAAAACATGCTGCTTAGTGCTTAGTGATTGGTTCTCATTCTAAAGCTAAATACGGTGTTTCTAATGGCTAACTGGTTTCCTGCCATCTTATTGGTCAACTGTGTTCTTTTTCTCACGTCCAATCACCAGGCCGAATATTTTTTCGCTGTCGAATGTGACTACATTGTCCAAGAGGAAGGTTTTCTTCCTCTTGGCTTTTGCAATCTCCACTTGCTCCCAAAGTTTTCTTCTTTTCAAGCGATTCTCTACACGTATGATTTCAAATATCCCATCTCCATTGTGGTGTTCCTCATTACAGTGTTTGCCAAACAGTGATTTGCCATCTTCTTTCTCCTTTGACTTTTCGTGCTCCTTCTTCCTGATCTCAAACTTTCTCTCAGTCTCACCAACGTATATGCCCTCGCACTGGTCACAACTGAGCTTGTAAACTCTACTCAAGCTCCCCTCGTCCTTGGCTTCCGTCTGGTCGTTGCTAATTCTTTTCACCATGGGTAGGTTATTCTGGAGTCCCACATTTACTTCATAGCCATTGAACGCCTTTATCACTTTATTTGTATACTTTCCCATGTATGATATTGATCCGGAGTACTTTCTCACCGTGCTCTCATGGGTTCCCTTTTTGGTTTCCATTTTCCTAAAGATTGCCTCCACCACACCACTACCGTAGCCATTGGTTTTTGCGATCTGCTTTACTATCTCTATTTCTTTCCTCTTCTCTTCATTGTTCTTTAGTACAGAAATAGCTCGATGGCAGTAGTTCTGAATTGCCACTAGCTTGTGCTTAGGGTGGTGGTAGGAGTCCTTTGGGATGATGGTGTCTGTGTGCGTTGGCTTCCTGTAGATTTTGTACTCTATCCTATTACTATCTAGTGTGAGTGTAAGGTCCAAATAGTTGATGGTCTCATTGCCTTTTTCCACTGTGAATTTGATGCTGTCATTCATCGCATTCATTTCCAAAAGCAACAAGTCCACCTGTCTGTTAGTGCCTGTCCACACAATCAGGATATCATCTACATATCTGGCCCAGTGCTTGATTGAGTTTCTGAACTTACTGCCCTTCAATATCTTGTTTTCCATGTCGTTCATGAATACTTCTGCCAGGATTGGTGACAACGGTGATCCCATCGCAAGTCCCCTCTCCTGGTCGTAGAATTTGTTATTGAAGCGGCAGTAGTTCTGGCTCAAGATCTCTTCCACTATATTGGCGTACTTTAGTCCATCAAGATTCCCATGATATTTATTCTTTTTGAGCAAAGTGAGAAGTTCCTCCTTTGGTATCGTTCCAAACATGTTAGTCACATCAAAGGATATCAGCTTGTCGTTACTCTTGATTTCCAACTTGTCCAGTTGCTCCATCAGTTCTCCGTTGTTTCTGATGCTTTTTCTCGTAGCAAACTGGTAGTTTTCCTTCAAGAATGTGGCTACAATCTTTGCTATCTTGTAGCAGGGTGATTGGATGCTGTTGACCAGGGGTCTCATTGGACGGTTCGCTTTGTGGCGTTTTACAAGCCCCTTGAGTCTTGGTGCTACCGGGTTCATTTCAAGCGTCCTGCCATTACCAGATACATTGTTCCGTTTCAACACAGCTTTCAGGTCCTCTTGGTATTTCTGTGTTGGGTCCTTTGTCAGCTCTTTGTATCCATTGGCTGCAATGTACGACTCCACTTTTTGAGTGTAGTCATTCTTATCCATTAACACTACCGTGCTGCCTTTGTCCGCCTTAGTCAAAATTAGGTTGTTCTGTCGGATCTTCTTTTGGAGATCTGTGACCTTCCTCTGCATTACTTGCGTTCTGACATCGGTTCGGCACAGATTCTCTTTAATGCCTTTTCTTCAGTTGCGACACAACTGATGATGGGATAACACCCGAAAGTACTTTTGTAAAAGCAACTATTAAAGTAGAATTGTACATTTGAAAAGACTTTTTCAATTTCTTTTTTCAATGATTTTACAACATTCAGAAAAGATACGGCGACCGATACTCTTGTCCATGGTTCGTCCTTTTGTCCATTCTCTCATAAGATGGCTGCCTTTAACAGCTACATTCATCGATTGACCAGCATTCCGTAGAGTCAGCCAGCTTTCAATAAGAAACTTGCGACCATTAAGCACTTGGCCTTTGTGAATGGTGTCAACTTGGACATCGACCGTATGGTTCAGAAAAAGCTTACAAGGAGGAGCCTTGATTCTACCTCCTCTCTCCCTCGCGATGCGAGTAGTTACAATAATATAAAAATTGCGCTGGATCAGGCTCCCGTATTTGGGTGAATTTTCATCTAAGCTGACTCGTATCCTTCGCCCCTTTGGCTTCAGGCTTGCATTTCATAATCTCACTACGGTAAAGGGGTTGTTTGTCAGACTTAAGGACCCCATCCCGCGGAGGGAGAGGAGTGGGGTGTACAGACTGACGTGTAGGGATTGTAACAGCGTCTACACAGGCGAGACGAGTCGCCAGCTCAAAATCCGAGTGGAGGAACACCTCAAGCCCTTGGAGAAAAGAAAATTGGGTGAGTCTGCCTTTGCGGACCATTTTATCTCCAATGGTCATAGTTTCAGGGAGGAGTCAGCCACCCTCCTCCATAGGGAAAACTCTTACTTTAAACGCATTGCATTGGAAAATATCGAAATAGTGCGGCATCTGAACAGTGATGATGTTACTGTCCTCAACAGGTATATTCCTGACGAAGGTTTCATTGATTTGATTTACGAGATTGAGTCACCTTCCGAGGGTAGCTCGTTCTTTCTTGAACTTCGTCTTCGTCGATATCCTGTTTGCATCTCACATCTGGGTTAGTGGCTTTCTATCTTTGCTCGATGATGGTTTATTAACCGAAAGATCACAAGGCTCATCTTTTTGATACAATGCTAGAACTACAAATATGACCTATCTAACTGCTGACACTCTTCGTGGATGACCAGTCTTATCGTACAATACATCGAAAATTTGCCGAGAAGGGTGGAAGTTCTCGTTCTGCTTGAGACAACAGAAAAATTTGTGGGATCATGTTTCCAGACACTTAATCAGAACAGAAGAGTAAAAGGGAAAACAGGAATATCCAAAATTCATCATGTGTGGTGTATAGCAATCTCTCCAAAATACTTCACTTTCAGAATCGTACATCAACCTTCTCCATATCTTAATAGCAAATCCTAGCAACGTCACGTTACAAGAAACAGAAAATATTGAATTTGAATACCAAAATAACAAGGGTTCTTTTTCATGTGATATTTCCTCCTTTCCCCAGTACACTTTATTTGAAGAGAAATTCCGGAGTACCGTTTGAAAGTTACATTATTGCTAATATCAGAAGGATAGTAAAATTTAGACAGCACGCACGATCACACAGTCAATCTTCTCTCCTGCTGATTCAAGTAAAAAGTTCTTCAAGTTCTTGTCTAACAAGCACAAGAATTATTGAGACTCGATTTGGGATAACAATGACTCAAATTTTCAGCTACTCTTTCAGGTCACGATATACTCCCATCTCCTAATGCTGTCAACTTGTAAGAACTTTCCGAATTCTCGTTGAAATTTCTCATTTTTACCCCCCGGGCTTTGTACAGGAAGTAAGCTCATAACAAAGATAACTCGCTCAACATCGTCGTCTACACTATACACTCATTTTTAACGAGCACGACGTGTAGGCCATAATATGTAAAGCAATTATACTTTACAGAAAAACTTTAGTTGTACTGTATTCAATGACATATGTGCAGCAGCTTCTTATCACTATTTATTTCGCGATTCCAATTCAGTTTCAACGGTAAGCGCAACAGAGGTCATGTAGGATTTGCAAAGTACATACAACTATACCCACTCACTCCCCTCGGGTACAAACATCTTTTTTTCATTAAAAAAAAAAATTTCAAAACAACATATAGAATATTTTCTCCCGAAAAAACCTCCCAGATAAGCAGTAGGTACATATCACGTACACGTTATCTTTCTCGATTCAAACAATCCTCCTACGATACCCAAATTAAGAGTACATTATGATAATGAGCGTAAAACTGAGTCATCCCATCAATTTTTCTTTCGCACAATGCGACGAAAAAATTCACGATTCATCCGAGACGTTGTACGAAAAATAAAAACATACAAAATAATAATAATTTGCTCCTTAATATACTTTCATTTTTATAATAGTAAATACGCTTAGTTAATGTTTCGAGAAAGACGTCCTTGCTACGTAACCTCAATCAAGGATGCTGCAGTATACAAAAACGGATACCGCCTTTAAAATGATTGGAAAAAATCTATTGAGCTACCGAACCGTGATAATTACACAAAACAATTTTTCGGGACTTCGGACGAGGCATAAATATATAATATACGTAATAATATTTGCCAAGATCAAGGTCGTTATCGAGTGTTCTTCACCAGAGACCATCCTCTCTTTGAAAGAAGAAGACGAGACCGAAGTACCTAACCAGGAAAAGAATTCACGTAAAACTGAACATCACGACGATACACGTGAAATAATCTACGACACGAGGTCAATTTTCAACGAAAAATAAGTTCCGGGATAGTACCCCAGCGCTCAGTATGATATTCACAGCCCCCTCCCTAATTTCAACGGGAGAAAAATGGTAGAGTTAGAAGGGCCGTCTAGGAGAATCGAACACGACAACGGCGGCGACGACGAATACGACGACATTGACGTCATAATACACGGCAGACTAGTACACTACAGCAAGTTCGCCTCCACAAATGCGGCGAATCTCCTTTTAAGGAATCTTTATATACGGGCAGAGAACTGCCGTCATGCGATCGCCGTAATAACCTTCTTGATATTTTACACGGTACAACAAGTTGACTATACCAAACATAAACCAATACTATTATACCTGATCCTGACTCACATTGTTCCAGACCCTGACGTTTAAAATCTCTTGTTCTGATAAAATCATGATTCGTATCAAACTTTAAAATTTTTTCACAAGACAAAATTTATTTTGATTGGTTTGATATTTGAATAAACATTCATGGGTCCGATTCAATAATTAGATGAAAGAAATATGAATATCTTCGACACGAATCGAAAGAAAAGAACCTCCGTCTCTGTGGCACGATTCAAATCGTTTCAAATCGTTCAGAACACTTTGAACTGGGTTCGATCGGTCCTCCTCTTCAAACCGATTTACACGGCAAGGTCATCTACTCTTGCAATTTTTCACGCGGATTTATTTCAAACTTCTTTCAAACTCTGCTTCGTTCGTGATAAAAAATCGATTAAAAAATTTCAAATCCAGAAAAATAAGATGATTCTCAATTTTCGGGAAAAGAGACAATAGTTGTTCCAGCA
Source organism: Aspidiotus destructor (assembly GCA_035079395.1). NCBI lineage: Eukaryota > Metazoa > Arthropoda > Insecta > Hemiptera > Diaspididae > Aspidiotus > Aspidiotus destructor. Next base: position 18,794,618 of record JAVHKZ010000016.1, read on the forward strand.
AGAATAATGAAAACCAAATAGAACCGAGGGGAGGGGGGAGAGATCGGCTGATCTATGGTGAAGTTCTTAAGCTCTACCGCAACCAAATACGCAGATATATCAGACCTCATCAACCACAAAAGACTACGAGCCTTCTTCGTTCCGACAAGAAACGAAGCTGGAACTCATTTGTCTCATCATCAAATAGACCCGTTCCTTGCTCCGCCATGAGGAGTAACATTGAAAAGTTAGCAGGGTCGAAACAAAAAGTCACACTTCAACCCCTCCATCAAAACAACCTAATCTACTCATCACCATCAGAAATCAGCAAAATACTCGCAAAGAATAAATTAAAAATGAAAATAAAATTTAAAAAAATACCTGGGAGGTGATTGAGAATCTGCGAGTACCACCCTCCCTAATTTTTTGAAAAAAATCTTCTGGCAGAGCCAAATAGAAAAAGATCATGTTTCATGTCTGCTGTTCTTTCGTGAGGTTTTCACTCGTTTGTTTTCATTGTTAACCTGGTTTGCTTTATAAATAGTTGAGTGGCTCACGTGTTAGGTCTGAGGGCCAGGTTTGTACCAGTTAGGGTATTTCAAGCTAATAGCTTTTGGGTAGCTCACTCGCTTCGCTCGTTCGCCCCCTCCTTGGATTGGTAGAAACCTACTTTGAAGAATTTCAAGCTAGTTGCTTGAGCCGGGAATACACTTGAGGCAGAGGCAACGCGAGGCCGAACGAGGCAGCCTCGTTCGGCCAATGTTCGGTAAATTTGGACGGCGCACCGAATGCCTCAGCGTGCCTCAGCTTGCCTCGTGCGTTGTGCGGACGCGATCCGACCATTGTCGGTCCATCAAAGTGAGGCAACTGCGAACATGCCTTCGTGTTGCCTCGTGCTGCCTCATGCGGCGGAAAAACAACGCACGCACTTGATGAGAAGCGAGGCAATCCGAGGCCAAACGAGGCAAGTCGAGGCTGCCGCGTTCGGCCTCGGGTTAATTTGCCTCAAGTGTGTTCCCGGCTTTAGAAGAGCTTATTTCCTTGCTCTACTACGTGTCCAGTTTTGAATATTTTCGAACAATAGCTGTAGGGTGGCTCACTCGTTCTGCTCTTTCGCCCCGTTCCTGGTCTGGTATAATTCTACTTTGAAATCCAAGATAATAGCTTTAAGGGGGGCCACTCGGCTCGTTCGCCGCGCTTCTTCGTCTGGTATAAGTCTACTTCTGAAAATTTTAGGCTAATTGCTTTAGAGCGTCTCACTCGCGGTCTAGTATAAGTCTAGTTTGGGACTAGTAAAATCCTAGGGAGGGGGGGGGGGGGTTCTACATCTATTATAATTCTAGTTTAAGACAGCTAAAATCCTAGTAAGCGTATACCTAGTTTGGAGCCAGGTTGAGAAGAAGCCCAGTGCTCAAATCTACCACCTTCTTGGTCTAGTTTACTGTACATTTAAGCCTATATAAAGATGGCTAAACCTAATACAGTAGCTAGTTGAGGTGTAGTTTACAACTGGTTAAATCCTAGTATAAAGCCATAAAGCCACCATAAAGCCACCATAAAGCTAGTATAATATAAACCGGGCAAGGTGAACTCGCGGGGTGAACTCGCAAATTTTTAAATCACCCACGGAGTAACCAAGGGGGAGGGTGAAGAGGGGGGCCACTCGCGGACTCGCAAAATTTCAAATTAGGGGTCAGGAGGGTCAGGTCAGCGAAAAGACATGAAACATGTCAAAAATTCATCCGCTGTTAACAACGACCCACCCTTCACTCAGCTCAAACAACAAGCTCAAAATACGGCCCTAGACATCTCCCTTAAGCCCTTACAAACTCTTTCACTCCCCTACATCATGAAATCACCTTAACCATCTCCAGTTGCTCTAAAAAATCAACTCCCGGTTTCGACCACATTACTTGCACGTTGTTGGACCAACTTCATCATAATGCTATCTCACACCTCACCCCTTTCCTAAACCGAATTTCTTTCTCCACCTTCTTCCCCAATCACTGGAAAACAATTTCGATCATCCCAATCCCAAAATTTCTCAAAGCTTCTTCACATCCACTACCTTACCGACCCATATCACTACTAAGCAGTCTAAGCAAAATACTGGAGAAAATAATCATTAATAAACTCTCCGGATTTTTCATTGCAACGAAATATTAAGTAACACGCAATATGGTTGTCGCAAAGGTCGATCAGCTCAAATGGCCCTCGCCGACTTCGATTCCCTAATCTAGGATTCTCATGCGCACGGACTCAATATTTTTCGACACGGAGAATGCCTTCCCGAGAGTGTGGACACACCGCATATGCGTCATCCTCCACCAACTCGGACTTCATGGACCCTTCCCTCTCCTGCTTCAAGATAGTCTAAAAAATCAAACTTTCAGACTCCGCGTAAGCGATCACTACTCTTCAACTCATCCCCAAGAAAATGGTATCCCTCAAGGATTCTCACTAAAAGACACCCTCTTTCTTTTATTGCCATCAACAACATTACAAAAATTACGCAATTTCCAATCCAAACCCTACTTTTCTTTGATGGCCTGAGCATCCATTTACGTTCCAGTAGCACGACACGCGCAGAAACAATCAATAACACACACTTGACTTTCCCTCCGAGGATTCCGCAATTCCTATCCACAACAAAACTCGTCGTCATCCTGCAAGTTGACACCACAGAAATTCTTGGCCTCAATTTCCACAACCATCACACTTGGAGCCGCTGCATCAAACTAACAAAATCAAAATACATTCGAGCACTCAATGCCCTGAAATTCCTTTCCCATCCTAAGAAGGTTGTAATCCAAAAATCCTCCTGCGTCTCTATCGGGGCTTAATCCGATCCATCCTCGTTCACGGTCTCGCATCTCTTTCCCTCAAAACTACTTGACACTGTCCAAAATTCTGCACTCAGAATAGATACGAGAACATTCCGAACCAGTCCCGCTGGAAGTCTAATACTTCACCCAAAATAATTCGCGACCTCACACGCCTCCCTCGTCTATCAACTTTTTCCGCAGAATACCAGACACTGTCCAACAAAATTCTCAATATCTGTCACAACTCTACATTGTTTCACCCACTGAATATCGAAACGAAACCAGTTTCGCATACTCAATAGGTCACATTACAGTCTCTCACCGACACCACAACAACGCATTAGCAATCTTCATCTGTCTGGAACACATACTCACCAACCCATTCTCCTCTCTTTCCCTCGATCCATTGTGGGTCATTTCCGACCCCCTTTCATCACTTGACGCCATCTCCAGCTGCACCCCTCCCACCCACTCATAAATCACACACCATCCCCATTCCATTATTCTTCATCTGGGTTACCTGATCACAAGGGTATCCCGGGAAACAAAAATGCAGACAACGCAGCCAAACTAGCTACCCAACACTCATCAATCAAACACTCTTTCTTCCCCTTACGTTCCTCTCTCTCCAGAAATATCAACAAATTCATCATTTAAGCACGGTGCACTCATTGTTCCACACTCCAACGAACTGGTTCAAATTGAAAATATTCCCATCCCGTGGGACTCTTCAAATCTGTCGACACACAGAGAAAAAATAGTCATCGTCCGTTTCAGAACCGGCCACACCAGACTCACACACAACCACCTCATCTTTCATCTTTGCGAATCTGACCCCTGTCCCTATCCGTTCAACACATCTTCTACTGTCTCAACTTCACCCAACTCCGCAATTCTTTAACCATCCTTCAACAACCACATAGAAGCACTCTCTGACGACTCCCCCCTCCCCATCACACGCAACCTTCCTCTCGCGCGTCTGAGAACAATTTTGCCGAGCTCATAGCTTAGAAGGCAGGCTGCTAGCAGATTTTGAATTAAAATAGTCTTTGCCATCATGAACATGTCGGGGCGGCGAATGCGGACTCGCACCTAATGTTTTCGATGAAGACCGCTTACTCGACTGACACTCAAAAATTTGAATATTTCATTATAATAGGTTCGATCATCTGGAAATCGATTCATTCTATTTGACAAATTCAATGCGTTTCTACGTACTTTTCACTTACTTTCTTGACACTCACCACTCACTGTCAAGATTTTCGCGTGTTTTCTAAATTTATGCGTGAGAAGGTTATTCTTTTCCTCTCTCCCCCCGCAAGTTATTGCGTTCTATTTCACGAGCCTGAGGTATTACAAAAATTTTCAAACCATACGAAAGGTGAACAAGAGGGGCTCGAATTTCGAGAAGTGAACCAAGTGGAACAACTCTATCAGGTAAATCGTTTTCGACGTACTCATTTTAGAATTAGTTCGTATATTTCCGATTCACTCATTCTCGAAACTGTAGCAAATAGGTGGTTGACTTTTGTGGAAATAAAAGGCTCGCTATAAATACTGTTACGCGCTCGCTCAGTTTGTACAACTATAATATTGTGTAAGGAGTGTTTCCTTGTACCTGGTATGCACATAAGAACGAACGCTATCTCCCCCTCATTTATTGGTTTCTTCGGTGCAAGTGTACGTCCTGTTCATAAAATGTATAGCACAACAAGGTACTGTATTATATACGAGAAAAACACATTCTCCAATCAGGCCTTATTCGTGGAATTCGCGAATTATTTCGCACAAGAAAGCAACCTATGTACATGTGTCAGTTGTTTACAGTATCGTAATGTATATAATTTACGAAGATTGAGAAACGAAAAAGTTGGATATCATAAGCGTTTTCTTGATGGGAATCGTAAAGCTTCTAAAAGTCGTAATCTACTTCTTCTGCGTTTCCGCTTATGTCACTGATATATGAGAACGCGATCACATGTTTTCGAGACGATAATATAATGAATGCTTACGGTAAAAAAGTGCTCCGTATGCTCACTCGTGTAACGACATAAAAAATATTTTTTCAGTTAAAAGTATACCTTTTTTTTTTTTTATTACAGTTTGTTGTACTGGTGATTTTGACCAAACCCTATACACGACTGAGCTAAGGATGGGAACACGCAACCATCATCAACGGATACGCTTCGCTTCAGAAAAATTCCCTAATCTTTGAAGCGAATGCCTTCTGTCCTATTACGTAATCGTGCAGCACGAATCGTTATTCCGCGTGAACTACGCGCCGCGCCGTATCGGTACGCGGTGTAATAATCGACCCTATGGCCTATGCACAATACTGAATAGAGCACGGTGAATAATACGGTCCACCGTTTCTCGCAATTATACGATGGAGTGCGAGCAACACCAGCAAAACAGCAATACTCGAACATACAGATATTTACACTCTTTCAGAGCCCCCTTCCTAGAAAATGTCAACACTCCTGGGGATATTCTTTGTTAAGCAATAAGTAAAACATTTACAAGCTCATTTCCTCACGGGTTTCTAACCACATTTGAGAGCTTGGTATCCAGATGAACTTGAGGGCTCAGATCCTTTACGGTCTCCTCGGGCATAATAGGTTGAAAACTCAACACATTGAATCACGGATCGTCCTCTTAAGAACCACATCCCCGAGTGTTCTCACTTTTCTGCTTAATCTCTTAACTAAAGCCAGTTCAGATATTCAAATCTTTCACTTTCTCGGGAGAAATATACAACTCGTAGGAATACCGAAATCAATATACTGCAACGGTGCTTTCCGTCTCGTTTATCCTAAGAGTCGGAGCTCATAGACTTAATCCACTCCGCCAGCGTCGGTGTGTTATAATAAGAAGAAATGATTCAGATTGGACAATTGCCATCACTAACCAAAAGAATTATTTCAAAACTTGAAAAAGTTTCCAAGTGCAGGAGAAAGAAGAGAGGGGGCGTCCATAAATTACGTGAGGTATTTGGGAGGGAGGGGGTCCAGCCAAGTCTCACCAGAACTCACATGGGGGGAGGGGGGATACCGACAAATATCATGTAATTTTTTTCTTACACAAATACATTCTAAAATATTGCTAAAAACGCGATTAAGGACAGATAAACATATTCAAAGCAAAAATACACTTTTGCGGAAAATCTCACGATGTTCCACTTAGGGAGGAGGAGGGGGGGTCGAAAAATCACGACAATCGCCTCACGTAATTTATGGACGCCCCCCGAAGGACTGCGACAGCTAAGCACAACTTTGCTCCCAGAACCGAGGACCTTTCAAGCGTCACCTATACAGAAGAAGATAAACGACTGCTTAACAAAGCCATTAAGTACGTGCAGCCAGAAAGACTCGAAAGTATGGCCATTAGCTACGAACAAGTAATCCAAACCATGGAATACAACTTGAGACCAGAAACCCGAGCCGAAATTGGTAAAGTACTCTGCGCCAAATCAATGACAGAGCACAAGTAATGCAGAGGAAGGTCACAGATCTCCGATAGGAGATCCGACCGAACAACTTGATTTCGACAAAGGCGGACAAATGCAACACGGTAGTGATAATGGATAAGGAGGACTACATCCAAAAAGTGAAGTCGTACATCGCAGAGAATGGATACCAAGAGCTGACCAAGGACCCAACACTTGAAAGCTGTGTTGAAATGGAACAATGTACCTGGCAATGGGAGGACGCTTGAGATGAACCCGGTAGCACCTACACTCAAGAGGCTTGTAAAACTCCATAAAGCAAACCATCCAATGAGACCCCTGGTCAACAACATCCAATCGAAGGAGAAACTTCTCTCTTTGCTCAAAAAGAATAAATATCATGGGAATCCTGATGGATCAAAGTACGCCAATATAGTGGAAGAGATCTTGAGCCAGAACTACTGCCGCTTCAATAACAAATTCTACGACCAGGAGAGGGGACTTGCGATGGGATTACCGTTGTCACCAATCCTGGCAGAAATATTCATGAACGACATGGAAAACAAGATATTGAAGGGCAGCAAGTTCAGAAACTCAATCAAGCACTGGGCCAGATATGTAGATGATATCCTGATTGTGTGGACAGGCACTAACAGACAGGTGGACTTGTTGCTTTTGGAAATGAATGCGATGAATGACAGCATCAAATTCACAGTGGAAAAAGGCAATGAGACCATCAACTATTTGGACCTTACACTCACACTGGATAGTAATAGGATAGAGTACAAAATCTACAGGAAGCCAACGCACACAGACACCATCATATCAAATGACTCCTACCACCACCCTAAGCACAAGCTAGCGGCAATTCAGAACTACTGCCATCGAGCTATTTCTGTACTAAAGAACAATGAAGAGAAGAGGAAAGAAATAGAGGTAGTAAACCAGATCGCAAAAACCAATGGCTACTGTAGTGGTGTGGTGGAGGCAATCTTTAGGAAAATGGAAACTAAAAAGGGAACCCATGAGAGCACGGTGAGAAAGTACTCCGGATCAATACCATACATAGGAAAGTATACAAACAAAGTGATAAAGGCGTTCAATGGCTATGAAGTAAATGTGGGTATCCAGAATAACCTACCCATGGTGAAAAGAATTAGCAACGACCAGACGGAAGCCAAGGACGAGGGGAGCTTGAGTGGAGTTTACAGGCTCAGTTGTGATCAGTGTGAGGGCATATACATTGGTGAGACTGGGAGAAAGTTTGAGATCAGGAAGAAGGAGCACGAAAAGTCAAAGGAGAGAGAAGATGGCAAATCACTGTTTGGCAAACACTGTAATGAGGAACACCACAATGGAGATGGGATATTTGAAATCATACGTGTAGAGAATCGCTTGAAAAAAAGAAAACTCTGGGAGCAAATGGAGATTGCAAAAGCCAAGAGGAAGAAAGCCTTCCTCTTGAACAATGTAGTCACATTCGACAGCGAAAAAATATTCGGCCTGGTGATTGGACGAGAGAAGAAGAACAGAGTTGACCAATAAGATGGCAGGAAACCGCAGTTAGCCATTAGGAACACCGTATTTAGCTTTAGAATGAGAACCAATCACTAAGCACTAAGCAGCATGTTTTAGCCAAAAAGAACGCATTGTCTAAATAGTGTAAGAATAAGTCTCTGAGTGAACCAATCACAGCACAGCATTGTTACAGCCAATAAGATCACAGTGTTATACTATAAAAACTCTTGTTTAAGGCCTTTTCTTCAGTTGCGACACAACTGATGATGTGATAACACCCGAAAGTACTTTTGTAAAAGCAACTATTAAAGTAGAATTGTACATTTGAAAAAACTTCTTCAAAGATAGCGAAGATCGCAGCCACATTCTTAAAAAGAACATTACCAATTTCCACCGAGAAAAACCATCAGAAACAACGGTGAGCTGATGGAGCAACTGGAAATCAAGAGTAACGACAAGCTGGTGTCCTTTGATGTGACAAACATAATTGGTACCACATCAAAGGAGGAACTTATACCATAGACTTGCGGAATCGAGGGTTCCACACAAACGAGCTACATGAAGAAAGAGACGAGGTTAAACGAAGGACTACGACGATCGAAAATTAGAAAGAGAGTCCGGTCACCGCAGACTATTTGGACCTTCCACAAACATGGGATAACAACAGGACAGAAAACAAAATCTGCCGACGCACACAGACACCATCATCCCAAATGACTCCCACCACTACCCCACGCACTAGTTGGCGGCAATCCGGCACTACTGCTATCGAGCTATTTCTGTACTCAAGAACAATGAAGAGAAGAGGAAAGAAATCGAGATAGTAGAGCAGATCGCAGAAGCCAATGGCTACCATAGAGGTGTGGTGGAGGGAGTCTTTGAGGAAATGGAAACTAAGACGGGAACCCAAGTATACAAACAAAGTGATAAAGGCATTCAATGGTTATGATTTAAATATGAGTACACAGGAGAAGCCACCCATGGTGAAGAAAATCAGCAATGACCAGACGGGAGCAACGGACAAGGAAAGTTTCAGCGGCACAGAAGGTTCGAGACTAGGTAGAAGGAGTACAAAAAGTCAAGGGAGAAAGAAGATGGCAACTCATTGTTTGGCAAACACCGTAACAAAGAACACCACAATGGAGACGGAATATTTGAAGTCAGACAAGTAGAGCATCGCACAAAGGGAAGAAAACTCTGGGAACAAATGGAGATTGCAAAATCAAAGAGTAATAAAGCTATCCTCTTGAAAATTTAATCACATTTGACAGCGAAAAATCATTTGGTCGGATAACAGAACTGACCAATAAGATGGCAGGAAACCAGGTAGCCTTCAGTAACGCAGTATTTAGCCCTAAGAATGAACCAATCACTGAGCAGCATATTACAGCCAATAAGATCACAGTATTATACGATAAAAACTCATGTTAAAGGAGGCCTTGTTAACCAGTTGCGACACGACTGATGCTGGGATAGCACCCGAAAGTACTCTTGTAAAGAATTTAACATTCGAAAACGTTTTCAATATTAGTGCTCTACCAACATCTCTCTCACTCAATACGAGTTCCAATCATATCAAAATTCATTTATTCTTGAAGATGGAAATAGGAAACCGATTCCCAAAAAAGACCAAAGAGCGCCTCCGCTCCTATTCTTTCGGAGCAAGGATACTAAATTGAGCTCCTGCTCTTTCGGAAGCTGTTTAGCTTTTCAAAAAAACCGACCATTCAGGCTCCCAGTTCCAAAAAACAACGCTTAGACCTCAGATTCTCTTCTCAATTTTATAGGCGGCTAGTTTTTCTTGCCTCGTGTACTCAAATTTTGGAAGCCAGATCTTCATCTCTAGCCTCCACTTGAAACTCTATACATTGCCTAACTACCATCATCTTTGTCTTCGAATGAATGACAAATGCTCTTAAAAATGAAAATTGCAATTCTAAATAAATTTCCTTCTCACTAAAGAAAACTACGAGTTCGTCACTGAAGGAAAGTACCATTCATTTTTTCCTTCATTCAATCAGAAATGAGACAGAGTTAGATCGCGCTCAAGAAAATGCTTTTCATAACTTGGACCATAAATCCAGTACGTTCGCTCTGGTCGCCAAAATGGAACCGTGGTACAGGAATGATTATTTATTTTCACCTTATCAAGATATAAGATTTGGAATAAATTTTTTTTAAAAAAGATTTCAATTTTTGAAATGCATAGAAGTTCTACGAAAGTTGCACTGACCGCGGGTCGGTCAAAGAGTAAAAAGGTTGATCCGAACATTTTGTACAGTTCTATAATCACATTTGGAATGAAAAGTGGCAAAAAGAACTTCTTTCCCAACACGCCTCAACGTCGTGTATCGTTCAACATCAATTTCGTTCGTACATATCATTCCAAATGATATTACACAACTTAATGCCGTATCAGGTACACGGCGCAGGAGACGTTGCAGACAATAACGGCAAAGAGCACTTGGATAGAAGAAACATAAAAACAAGAAATTCGAAAAGGAAATGCACGCTGCGCACTCATTTCTCCATCATCGATCTCTCAAGGTTGCTTATTCAAATGAACTTGCAATTGTGAATATCAAAACAACTATACCCGTGTACCACAATACTACAATTGTGGCGCATGATTCAAACCTTGGCCATAACCTAAAACATAATGCAAGACGAGGATAGAACTGTACACGAACGATTACAGTTATCAGATAACTTTTTTTCTTATTTTTATTCGTTTCCGATTTAGAAAGGAGAGAGAAAAAAAAACGATGCAGTGGCAACTTGGAAGCCTTCCAACAAGACCTAAGAAAGAAAAATGAATAATTAAATCGCCTATACAAATGTATTGAAGTTATACCATACGCTGATGGATTTTTGCTTCTTGCACGCGGCTGTATCACACATAAGTTCAAATTGCACGCGTTCTCTTCTGCTCATACTCTCTCACACTGCGTCGAGACCTGCCCACAATTTACATTATACAAAGATATTCGCTCGTTCAGCAAAACAGATTCTATCTAGTCGAAAAACAGACGTATAATAGCGAACAACTACGTATGTATACTTTTCAAGCTTCCTTCCATCAAACTTGTATACCTATGACTAAACGAACATCATGACGTTTCCGCCTCGCTCTTGGTTTTCGAAAAAAAAAAAAAAAAATCAATCTAGAAACACACACTTTTAAACTTAATCCGTATTTGTAAGAATACGATGCGATAAGTACTTCACAAAATTTTTATATTAAATTCAACCTCCTCCTACTAATGCGCCAACTTGTCAAGGTTTCCTCTACCTACAACAAATCGTTAACTAGAACCCATCCGCATTTCTTGAGCGGTCTTCTAGTTTCGACCACGACAACGAAGCAAATGAAACAGTCGACCAAAATCTCACCGCTTCGGCACACCAGATCAAATTACAATAGCACATTTTGAACGTGAACTTTCTACAAAGAGAAGTCATAAATGGTAAATAAGATACAAAAGATAAATTTGATGGAAGTTCAGTATGTGTATGTGCTATTCTGAATGCAATCATCACAAGCTCGCCTTCAAATCATTAGTTCTTAGAATCAGAAGGCGGAGCGAATCAAGTATTAGAATCATTGGTGGAACGCAATCTTAGTCATAGATACATTGTGAGTCTCGCCCCCCTCAAGCTGAAGACGGAATATCTCTTGAACCTTTGGTCCAATAAAATATAGGTAATTGCATTCTATTAAAGCATTTTATTAAATTGAAGAATAATCGACAGGAGCCGAGGTGAAGGGTTGGAAACCAAAATATTTTGACATTAGGATCTGGGACGCACAAACTTATATAACATTGAATATCAGAAAAGAGGACCATTTATGAGGGAAAAGTTCAATGAATTCACATGAAGAATAAAATTTACATTGTTCACAAGAGATGGAGTCTCTTTTGCTTACTACATTAATTGAGGTAAGCTGAGCACGGGAACTGTTCAATAAGGGGGAGGAAGGTGAGACGGGTATCTTTCAAGATCGATTTATCCCTTTGTTGACATTTCTTCAAATCACCTCTCGATGTTATACCGCTCTATGATCGGAATTACTCCAAATCTCCCTTCCTCCTCATCATATCACTATAGAAGTCAAGATTAAACTAGGCTTATCTAGGCCTATAGTCTAGTTAGGAACTGCGATTTCTGGAGCCTCCCTGGTGTGGAATATTTTGTGCTAAATTTGTACTATGCTTATATCACGAATATACTAGGCCTGTATTAGGTTTACTGGAACTGTATGAGGATCTTTATACACTCCATATTAAACCTAGTAAGGTCTAGTATCTTTGACTTTTCTAGGCTTAAAATAGACTATGTCTCTAACATGAACTTATTTGGGCAAAATGGCCAAAAAATTGCGACTTGTCTACATCTAATCGAGCAAAAAAATCGCAATACTACTGGTTCGAGAAAATCTGGTCGAACTTGAACCATTGTAGAAAAAAACTCTACCCTTGCGCCCTCTTTCCAAAACTTATTTATTGTTTCCATTTCTGAATTTCAGCGACGTAATTTGTAGAATTTATTCTAAATCGAATTATACTTTAACTAACCCATGGATTCGCGAAAAATAATCGTGTTATTCTATTGATGCATATAGTCATTTTCCTCGAGAACTATTCAAACAAAGCAATCTAATCAGTCAAGGTATGAAGAGTAGTTAAAGATGAGAGAAGATACGGTTCATTCGATAAAAGCATGAAATACGTATTGAGGGCGCTGAATAATCGATTTGCTGACTTGACCCGACAATTTTGAGCCCGGATGTACAAAGGTACTAAAGTCGACTTCGGAACAACATCAATTCGGAAGTTCTCTATTATCAAACATACGAAGATTCAATTCCAACACATTTCAACACTTAGTGGTAGAAAGAACTTTACTCGAATATTTAGCATTTCTAAGACAACAGACCCGAAATTCCTTGAAGTTGAAACAATACAAACCGTCATTCAGGGTTTGGAAGAGGGTTATCTATGCGCACGAAGGAAAACGTTCATCAAAATACCTGCGAGAGACGGCCACAACAAAATCACGACGAAGCGCAAATCTCTTACTTTGCCGCCAGCTCAACCGAGTATAAATTCCAGCAGCCTACTTTCCCTAAATTTCTTTCTCATTACCTCTCACAGACAACGTTCACCGTATTTCGTCAACAAGCATTATAAAAATTTTAAGTGCTTTGCGCTAGAATCGCCTTTCTATTCAAACTATCAAAGTAGTAATTATGACGGCTTTGCTCAGAGGTTCGTTTTGTTAACGTTTCAACGAAAAGCGCACAAGACCTTTGAACTCGTCTCACTACGATTCACTATTAATCGGTGTAGGCTACGGCGCCTTTCAATCATAGGGGCATACAAATTACCGAAAGATATCACTGAACGCTAAGGTATTCGGTTCCAGCAAAGATACGTCTAATCACGAACTACACACCAGGAATACGAACAAGGAATAACAAGTACTGGCGAATATTTGGGCTTTAAAAAACATTCGGATTATTAAATTATTGAATGAGATTTGATAATACAAAAACAGTACTATGATAAGCGAAAATTCGTTTTCGCAAAATTTTCTTTGAATATGATTCGAGCAATCCTCGATGGGAACTAACCGATCAATAAACTTTTTTCGAAAGGAGAACGAATAAATTCTCAACAGCGAAATGATGCGCTGAACACGACGATACTGATGATGATCCTCGAAACGTTATTTCGCTTCACGATCTCTCGCAAATGACTCCAAAATCACGAATTTTTTGTCTGAAATACTTGATTTGTGAACAAGAAAATACGAATTACAACGATACTGAATATCATCGACGACTCGTACGAGTCACTTTAAGCCAAACCACCTTACTATAGATATGAGAAAAGCGGAAAAAATTAAAAGTGGGACAACAGATAAAGAACAAAAATAAATTATCGACATCAGTAATCGCGGATGGACCGGAAGAATCCACCTGATGACTCAAGATGTAACATGAACGAAAAAACTTGAGTATCTCGAGCCTATGCCGGCTCACGACGTTCCTACGGCTAGACACCCCTCTGAAGTACAACTAATCTCGTGAATCACTATTGACAAAATAAATACAAATCACGCAGCGAGCTCTTATTCAATACTTCTCGGGCACATCTGATTCAATGAAATGTTTCCGTAGTTTACAACAGGAAGAGAATGATTATCATTTGAAATGCATCAATATGTTCGTTACCCTCCTAGTCGTACACTATCTCTAAAATACTCACCATCTGTGCGTTTTATGTCCACTGTTATGCCTGCTTTGACTGCGCTGAATTCGTCTTCCATGATTCTTCGATAACTTTTCGTAATAATAAATAAAACCAGGGCGATAGTAAAACGGTAAATATAACTACAACCCTTGAATGTAATAAAAACTAATTACGGTCTCAACGATATTCGAAGAAGTCACCGAAGGCGAACTCTTATCATGATTGACAACGAAGAACAAACACAAACCGTATTATCTGTGGACACAAAACTCACGAGCAAGAAAAACGAATGAATTAAAATTAGAAAACGAGCATTTTAAAATTATGAAAACCTAATCACAAATTGACGTGAAAATCTCACGAACTTTTCCACTTTTCACATTGTCGATTACAAAGAACAACTGTTTGAAATCGAATTCTATAAACTGTAAAATCAACGGTCAACAGCACAGATGAAAGAGGCGTCAAGAATAAATTCGACGTTCATTCAAAAAAAATTATCACTGCATAGTTTCTCCTTTAAATCACGCGAAGCGCTAGTGTTGACAAAATCAGCTGATTTATACGTGAAAGGCTGAACGCGCGTTTTTTGCGTCATCGTTCTCATCTTATGCTGTTTCTATCCTTATTTTCGAAGATGTTCACGTTTTTCATTAGATTAGATTATAAGAAAGAGGAACTTAAACAGCTATCTCTGAAAATAGTAGGTACCATAAAAACAGCTCTGATTCTGAACACTCTTTCGATGTACCTTTAACAAAAACTTCTTTCTTTTAATAGAGTGATAATGGTTATAGGCGAAGATGTTCAAAAAGATGTTTGTATGAATAATAAAAAAATAAGTCTAAATTTAAATGAAGGATACTGCGTTAGCGTGTTTTTCAATATAAGAAGACTACAAAGAGAAATTTAAGAGGTTCCTATATTAAAAATGCGTCTCAACTTTGTGCAACCGACCACACTGATCACTATACATCGACGCTAAATGCTGATAGAAAATATTATGGACTATTCATGTCAAATACTTGTTCAATCTTGGTTGTGTTGCTTTTTCGCTTGTTCTCTTGATTGATTGCGTGACTTTACAACCCTATTATACCTGGTCTTTCGAACGTATACCATACCGCAAATTTTCGAACTTGGCTTCTGAAAATGAAAATAATGAAAATAATGAAAACAATTAAGAACAGGTTACCTGTTTGAAACATCGAATCGAATCCTGAAGTAGTTCCTAAAATTCATCCTTTATAATATTTTATTTATCTATACTTAAGAATACCGGTATAGAGTTGACTTCTTTCATTCATTTTAAAAATTGCTCATGTCTAATATAAGTAGGTACCTAACTTACATGGAATTGTGGAAGGAAATGAGAAAGATACCTATTTTATTTCTCCGCGATGATTTTGTATTTAAGTAGGAAATATTAAATAGGTATACCTACGAGTCTCAAGATGGTATTATTTTTTTATATCTTGAGTGCCCGCTCGCACCTCTCCAACGACCATTTGGGTCTACATACCGTATTGGAGACTTTGTACTCATCAGGAATACACATTATAGTACCTCATGATGATCGCAATAAAATGGAATTGGTACGGTAGGTCAGTGAGAATTGGTATTCATTAAAATTTGATTCAAAAATATCACCTGAAATGATTAAAAATATTGGAGATCGTATTGACTACGGGTCAAAGTAAAACTATATACGAAATTTTCCGTTTTTTTTTTTTTTTTCAACTGCTCGCAATGAATCCGGTTGTCCAGTCATTGTATGAAACAAATATTGAATCAAAAATACCACATTGTATCAGAATTCGTATTCAAATTTATTTGAAAAGAAAATCTAAAAATACACGCAGAGGATAGATTTAAAACTGAAGTATATTTGCCAAGAATAAGAAGACATGATCAGCTTGCGATGTTGTAATGTGAAACGAACAAATCGACATTAAGTGAGAATCTTTTATTCGTTCATATTTTATGTTTAATACGTAGCGATAGGCTGTACGCTACTATGTACTACAGAAACTTAAATCTTGAGGTCTGAAGATTGATGATTCTGACAAAATTGTACTAATTGATGCTG
Source organism: Aspidiotus destructor (assembly GCA_035079395.1). Taxonomy (NCBI): domain Eukaryota; kingdom Metazoa; phylum Arthropoda; class Insecta; order Hemiptera; family Diaspididae; genus Aspidiotus; species Aspidiotus destructor. Next base: position 18,810,731 of record JAVHKZ010000016.1, read on the forward strand.
ACACCTATGTACCAAAGAATTCTGTAGCCTACCGAAAGGTAACGCTGAGATTTTCAGCATCATTAAAAATTTAACTTAGGTACCCACGGATTTGACGCATCAGCGGGCAATAGTCAACACCATTCATGAAATTAGAAAAGGAATATCATTGAATTATGTATATTCTTAATTAAGAGTTATTGCTTCTACTTGTGGCGATACCGCAGGCAAATGCCCGACAAACTTAAATACCTCCTTGACGAAATACCTTTTTCGTTCTCTCACGAAAACTGCAAATAATCACTTTTGTCATCCATTCTAAAATCTAAAACTATTGAAAAATTCCTTATTTCCAATACCGGTATCATTTAATACTGTAATAATATTTAATGTTTACAAAAATGAGGACCAAAAAGTTTAGTCAGATCACTTTCAATGGCTTTATAGAATTTTTAAAGTTGTTAAGAATCTAAGGACGTAATTTTTTTCTAATGAATTAGGTCCTAGTGCTTGTAGGTGGAAGGCCAGATTGCCAATTTTGTTCGCGAGTTCGTTGAGAACTTTGCTAAGGCAGTCGATTTTAGACCCAGCTGATACCAATAAAGAAAAGTTCTAATAGTGGTTTGTTTTGAAACTTTGTATTCGATTAATTCTTTATTTATTGAGGCGTTTTCTTAATGTATCATCGGACCTTAATACCTTATTGGCGGAAAGTTGCTTGCGTGATCGAGGATTGGGACAAAAAACTAAAATCTCTATCACTTAGTATCCAAAATTATCGCTTTCGTCACTGACCTCTAGCGACCGCAAAGCTAAAAACTTGAATATTCCTAAAGTGTAGAATGATTTCGAAAACCAGTGTTCGAGCGCGGTAACTTTTGAAGACGCTTAAAAATAACTTCTCGCGAGCCAAAAGAAAAAAAAAACAATTGACTAGGGTTAGTAGAATTGGAAATAATTGAATATAATTTCATTATTAATATATTTCGTCACGCAGGAAAATGAAAAAATTATCAAGGCCAGCAGTATTTAGGAAGCCAATTGGTCTTTAAGTTTCATCAAAAATTTTAATCGTGTGAGAAAACTTGGAAGTGGCAAATTTTATTCTAGTATTCACAAGAATAGAGAATCGGTCCTTCTAACTCTGACCCTACAGTTTTAAAAAATTCAGTCCTGTAATGAAGTGATGAATTTTTTAGTGAACCAGTACCGCTATTAGTAGGCTATCTATTAAGAAAACCCAGCTATAATAATAGAAAATAACTATACATATAAAACGTTCATATTTTTCAAAACTGGAATTGAAAATCGTTGACGGTGGTGTTGAGTTACCTACTTACGGGTTGTTTTTGAGAATAAAATGAAAGAATCATCGATAACGAGTTGGTAAGTATTATGTTTTTTTTTTTTTTCATTTTGTAACTTTTAGTATTGAGTAGTACTATTTTTTGTACCTAATACAATAGTCTAATAATATAATTATGAAGTAGGTACTTAGGCTGAGATTTAGCGCTTATTTTTCTCTTCTTCATGATAAACGCGTTGTTCATCTACGCTATTCTGTACTTCGGATGTTTTACGATATGGAAGCCTATGTTTTTGATTGCTTACTTACTTTTTATGATTTGATGAAGAATTTATAAAATGCGTTCAGAATACATCATCTGTTGAGCAGGAAAAGCATATTTCTCAGAAGCTGTACGTAAAATGCATAGCAGAAGTACTGAAAATATTATTCAGGAGCAGAAAATATGAAGAACTTGAAAATCTTTTGTCAACATTGATGAAAAGATGATATCTTAATGATTAAATTTGGGAAACTATATTCAAAAATTAATGTACAGTAGTAAAGATCATTACGAAACATTAAATTTGTCCATACAACGTCAAAAAAAATAAAAATAAAGGTGATGTTGAAAGAGTTTTGATTTTTTATGCTACTGCACAGTTATTAATTTTTCAGAAAACTATAGATATTTTTCCCTTTACAAATAATATTCGATCTTGTACCTCATCAGTGAATCATCTCTTAGGAAGAATTTTGACTTAAGCACTTCAATTTAGAAATAGGCTACCAGTATCGATATTTTCTTCTTATCTACCACGCAATCCACCAACTTTAATTCAATTTTTTTTTTCCATACGACATTTCGACTTATTCACGACCTTATTTCTCACGTATCGAAGTAACTTGGAGTGGACATTCAAAGTTGAATTTATAGATTGGTCAAGTGCTTTTTGAATTTTGTTTTACCGTCGAAACGCGCATGAAGATAATATCTCTCCCCCTTTTCGTTTGGCTTCTGATGTTTGTGAATATGTCATCATTTGAAAATTAAAGCATTAGGCCTACTAATATTAAAAAAGTTTCATGTAAACGACAAATCTAAACATTATGTTGATAGCGAGTGTATATACGGCAGATGATGATATTATGAGCATATGAGCGAAAAAGAAAGACAAATAAACGAACAAACAGAAACAAAAAATAAAAATGGAGTAGGCATGAGTATGTATCTTGCACCAATTGCGTATGACAGTGCACTTGAACATAATTATAAAAAAAAAAATGATGTTCACAAGTTCACACATATTTTGAATCGTTGCCGCTTCTAAGAAATATTGATTTTTTTAATCGCGAAAATTTCGCGAGGTATCAAAATGTACATATCGACGTGATAGGCCTATTTTTTCTAGAGTTCAACTAATTGTAATATGTAAACGGTTCGTTCAGGAATCAGCGATAATTTCATTATACCGATAATTTGTAACCATTGTCTATTACACGATGTATTAGTCCTGCAATAATAATAACAGCTTTTATAGTATAAGTAAAATATTTACATCATTTGAAGATTACAGATCATCGGCCCGGCCCATTCACGGGCATAGGCCTCTCCGAATCTCCGATCCTCTACTAACGATCTTTGTCACCAGCGATGTCTCTCCACATTCCACCAACCCTTTTTCTTATTTCGTCACTTTTCGATTCCCATAATATGGAGTCCAGTCGGTTGTCCTCCATTTCCTTAGTCCTCTTGTGTTCTTATCTAGGTTCTTATCATATGTTCTGCATAGCTGAATTTTAACAGGAAACGTGTTCCATGGAGCGCCTTTTTGAGAAATTTGCCGCGCGCCCTGCACCATCCACGGTGTGAGGTCTTGCGGATTATATTCGTCTTTCAAGCTATATTTGATGAGAATTTCGACCTCGCGGCAAATCCGATCCACAGAACAACTTCCCTTTGTTCCTTGTTTATTGATAGAACAGGTTCCCTGTGTTCCTCGTTCAACTTTGTTGAGAAAGCCATCGTTTAGTTTTTTTTTTTTTTTTTTTTTTTTTATATATTCCAACCAAACATAGAAAAATGAAAAAAAATATTAACAAAACTTAAAAAAAAAATAACAGAATAGAAAATATAATGGTAAATAATGAGAAAAATTAAATAAAAATAAATAAGGAATGAGTAGAAACATTTCCATAAGTAATAATGAAAATGATAATGGTGATAATGATAGTAACAAATCGAAAATAAAAATAAATAAATAAAAAAAAATCGGTTGGATTCGAGGGTGGCTACTAGGCCTTACCTCGTCTTATAATTGAAAAATTTTGAATGGTTTAAATGGTTAATTCTGAAGGGAGATTAGATATAAACTGTATAAGGTGAGGGAATATTGTTAGGTTTTCAATAGATAAAAGATTGATAGCAGTGATATTTGTGAGTAAAGTATTTGTCTTATATTTTCTAATCGTTTGTATTCGAAAAGGATATGATTCATGTTTGCTTGTAAAGGTTCGTCAGGGTATAGAGGACATAGGTCAGAATCGCTATTTATTCTTTTAAGATGAACTGGAAGCCGATTACGGTCAAACCGAAGACAACTAAGTTTGATGATGAAAGAGCAGTGGAAGTCAGTGAATTGTTTATACCAGGGGGACGACGGTAGATGAGGTTGGATGAGTAAATATTGTGAACTTGGGTTAATAAAAAATCTTGGATAGTGTATTGACCAATTAAATCAGATGTTCTCGCAATCTAAATTTAAGGAGAAGCCTGCCAAGTACATTTGAATCCATTGTATATCGTATTAATTTGTTTCCTCGAGCAGGAGATCGAAAACAGCGGAGAGGTGACCCGTTTCAGCCTTTTGAGACCCCCTTCCCTCTCCCTAAAAATACAAACAAAAATAATGAAAATAAAAATAAGGCACAACCTTCCCCCACTGATCTGAGGGTTTGTCCTCAAGATACCCTCGTCGCCGCACCACTATGGGTCCAATAAGGTACATGTATTTGGTTGATGACTAGAAAGTTCAAATTATTCATTCTAATACCTATTTATTGCCATACCCGTAGAAGAAACGAATGAACTGTTAGCGTCAGCATCAAATCTTCTGGGCGGCAGACATTGATGTAAAATGTCTGTTGAATGAGGTAAATGTACCTTTTCAAGAGTAAAGTGCAATGCTCTCTCAATGGTTATTTCGAAGATGCATTATTAGTCCCTAATTCGTATCATACCTATTTCGAATTTTCAGTCGGTCAGACAAAGCATTCCTCTCCAGGAGGTATACAATCAGTCTCCATCATTTTTCGAGTTTTTTCAGCGAAAGCAAATATTCTCATCTCTGCTCTTCATGTGGTTGAAGAAGAAAGTCTTCATCCCACTCACGTGTACGTTCATAAAATTTTAGAGCGGCGAATCCGAAGAGCGAGAAAAATACGGCGTGCCAGTAGGGTAGTGTATTATGCGATCGCGGTTCCGAGGTTCCGGCGATCGTTACTTCGTTTCGCATTCATTTTTTTCTCTGTCAGTAGGGAAAACTGCTCGCAGAGTCGCACACTGACTCGCGACTCCTATCTCCAAATCTAGCAGTTCGACATTTTGGCCGGTTCTGCGTTCCCAATTTCCGCGCCTCTCACTATTTTCCCCACGGTGCGCTGGTGCGGCTGCTGTTTTATGGCTCGTGCCGAATTATATGAGCGGAGCAGCTCAAACACAACGCAACGCGCTTGTGTTGTCGGTACGGTCACGGCGTCCTCTACACTCAGTGCGCTGCATGACTCCCTGTACACAGCCGCGTCGTACTGTACCTTTCACGTTGCCGTTAATTTATGTAAGCTTTGTATTTTTATACCCGACAGTAACAAAAAAACAGCTGTTCGCTCACTCGTTCTTCCCATTCGTTCTTTCGTTCGCTCAGTTCAAAGGATTCACGTGTAGTGTATGTGTTGAATTTTCATTCGTTGCTTTTTACTGCTCACTACACTCATAATCCGTTATTCATGCTGGGTCGCCCTGGTCGCTGACTCGCGCCGACTTTTTCAGTTCAGTCACTGTACGAACGTTTTGTTGTTCGTATTATTTTATGAATTACACGCAAATCAATTCAGTATGACAATTTTTTCGTTACGTTTCTCTGTTGATTAGACTTGTTTTAACCTCGTTCGTTCTTGATCTAATATTTATATTTTTTTTTGCTGCTACCACGGTGTGTGCGCGTCGAAGTTCTTGTGTATTTATTTTTACTTTTTCCCCGAGTAGGAAAATTTTCTTCCTTCTTTATCAATTTCGATTTGAAACGTGCGTTTTTCAGTTTTTTTTTTTCGTCTTATAGCGCGATTTTTTCATTCTGTTCTTTTTCCTTCGTTTGATGATAAGCGTTTTTCAATCGATTTCCTTTTAATCTTCGAAGTTCGAGAAGAAATAATTTCTTTTCGTATTGATCATTTTTATATATCGTGTCCAGTCCATTATATTATAGCAATATAAAATTACTATTTAATTATAGTAAAGATGAGCATCGCTGCGTTATTAGAAGCTGCCGAATTTCTCGAGCGAAGAGATCGAGGTACGTTCATCTAGAAATAATGACGTCAAGTTTTTTTTTTTTTTCTAAAGAGAAAATAGTTTTTGTAATGACGAAAAATCCTGTTTTGACGATAATTCACATTCAAGTCTGAGTCAGCGATTTTCGTATCATTATTGTTTATCTTCTTCGCTGGGTGCGTTGCGTGCGTGCACGGTGCACGCTGCTCGACAAGTTCGTGTATAACGACTGTACACATACGACGTCTTGTAGTTGTTGTAGTAAAGCTGACGTAAGCTTAACTACTGCAGGCTGTTGTATGATCAATAGTCATATTTACAGGGTCTCTACCACAATACATACAGCATGCTGATTGCGTTGATTTATGAATTGTAAATACGCTATTTTTATGCTGATTACGGTTGATGACTAGCCTACTATTAGGTAATTGTTGTGTATGTATACAATATTGATTGGGTTAAAAGTATGGATGAAGCGTCGTGACGTTCAAAAATATCCTATATCGCTTGATGAAGTAGATTTTTTTCCTATCGAGTTGGGAGGGAATGAGTTGAAATGCTTTAATGTCATACCAGCTTGGCTGTATCGTAGCAGCATTATCTGCCATGTATAGCGTGCAAGGTTGATTGAGAGGCCGTTGAACGAAGATAAATTGTGCCAATGTCTCTCGCTATACCAAAGCACAGACGCGTGTTACGTCTGTGTGCATGTATGCTGATCTCGTACGTAGTGCGAGAATATACTCATATTGTATGTCTCGAAACTGTTCTAATAACCATAAATAAATGACATTCACGATACTGGTCATAAGAACACGTTTTTTTCATCTTCAGATACCGTGATACACCCAGCACTACGTAATTATTATTCGTACTCACGTACTCCCTTCATTCTCACACGCACGTGTCAAGATATTCACGGTTGTAGTAATATAAGTAGCAAAGTAGGTATTAAAGATTTTGTATATAGTTGCCTACTGTGCTACACACCTTTGTGGATGAAGAAGAAGAAATGAAACTGATGTAGAGAAATTGTACTTTGGTAGGAAATAGAAACTTATCTTTCCTCCGACATGACTCTTTCACCGACTGCACTACGCAAGAATGTCATTTACATTTGTAATTGGAAGAAATTAACATTTTTTTATTTCCTTCTGAAATGAGCGACCCTTTATAATACAATTTGTTGCAACGTAATAATAAACCACCGATTGTATGTGTGCGCGCACGTGTTAATTTGTTGACAGAGCAAAGAAAAAAGTGTTCTACCATGTTGCTCTCCTTATCTTTAGACATAGATACAAATGAAAAGTTACCTTTCTTTGACGGGGCAAGGGGGTGTTGTAAAAGCGCGCCAGTAAGTCATGGTTTAGGAAAGTTGGCAGGTCGAGTTTAGTCTTCCTTAGAGGTCATAATGAATAAATTTCCATAATGGTCGCGTTGGAACTTGGAACCGCAGCACGGCAATTTCCGTGATATCATTAAGAAGAAGAAAAAGAAGGACGCGCGGGAATTAGAAATTTGTAATTCCGCGATTCGTGCGTCGTTTTTGAGGTTACGAACGAGTGCGTCGTGCTTCTTTCTCTCTCTTTCACGCCTATTTACGGAAACCGCGTGCTTGTAGATGGCGCTGCTTGAGTTCGACTCAGTCGAATAATATGTAATGGTATATAGGATTGTTGCGGTTTGTTTTTTTTTCTCTCTTTCATTTTCTCGTAGAAGAAAAATAATGCTGTAGTACGTCGTGGCAAACGTTGAGAAGCGAGGAAAAAATATCGACGACTGAAACAAAGACTCGCTTACTGCGTTATTTTTCAATTGAATTTAATTACGAAATATTGAAAGACGAACGAACAAGAGAATGGTAGAGGAAAATAATTGGGCATCGTCGCTCTCATCACATTCGTGTATACTTCACTGTGTACTCCGCCAGTCCTCTTGATGGATTTTCAATATCATTCGGTAGCAAGGTGAATGCACCAGTATCAGCACTTGGAAAATCAAGGAAACAGTTCAGTGTGCATGGTGTAAGTGTACTTGTACAGTATTCACGCGAAACTAGAGAGCTATTTTGAAGGGTATATGGGCGTGATACCGGAGGAAAATTACGATTTTTTTGTTCGGTAGTTCTCAAAATTTTAATTAGGAGACGTGGCGTGAACTGAATAAGCAATTGTAGAAGACAGAATCGGAATCTCTTTGCCCTTTTGGTTCGAAAAGAATGATCTGTTCGGGGGAAGGGGGGAAATTATGAGGATATATTTCCCCACCTTTGGAAAAACTTCAATTTATGCATTTTTATTAGTATTCCCCGGACGAAACGAGGTTGAGAGTTTTTTGTCCATAGTCGAGTTTTATTTTCAACTTGTTTTCTCAAAACTTATGAATGAAGAAGTTGCAAAATTTTACAGTTACTTCAGAGCTATTTGAAGAACCGACGCGTTGATAGAATCGCTAGAACTCCCCCCCCCCCTCCTCCCCATTTTGCCCTTGAATCAGAATTTCTTCGGCAGTCGAGCTTCTCTCCCACTTATGGATTTTCTGAATCCCTCCTCGATGGAAATTTGAGCAACAATTTTTTGTAGAATCCAGTTAGGGTCGGTCGTGGTCATCCGGACGGACACGAACGTTTGGAAGGAAGAAAGTCAAGCAACTTATAATTCGCTTTGGATCTGTGGAAAACTCCCCCATCTTGGCATTAACCATACACTTCTCTGACTGTTCATAGAATGAATTCTCTGTTTGCTTTAGTGGATGGAACTCCATAAGCCGCCAGTTCTTTCTCTCATCGTTTCTTATTGTGCATCACTTTTTCTTTGATCAAGTTCCGTTTGTGTGGTGAGGGTATGGTGGTAACCATTTTAAGTTACTTTGACTCGTTTATAAACCTTTGCCAATATCTTCGAATAATCAAACTGCTTTCGTATTTTCAACTCCTTGGATTGCGAATGGTCCTACAATAAGTTTGTGTGTAAGACTAATGAGTAGGTAAAATAATGTGTTTTGCATATATTGCACTCGTCTGTAAAGGAATGAAACGAATAAAACTAATATCGAACATAGTGAAGCATTCAGTGAGTTGTAGTTCAAAAAAATTCTGTTCAGGTTTAAGGCGAAGTGCCCGTCATCATTCTCGCACTTTATCATCATTAGGATTTGAAAATTCAGAGTAAATTTGTCCGGTGGGAGTTGTTTGAAAAGTAGAGAATACTTTATATGGCAAGTACAAACTCTTTACTTCGGTGGAATAATTATGTGTTATAAATTTTCTATATGAATCTGTATTATCTTTGTACTTCGTTCTTAAACATTCCAGATTAAATTGTTCCATTTGAAATCTTTTGTTTTCCAGTTTGAAGAACGAAATGTAGTGTGTGATTCAAACCCTATATCTAACAAAGAAAGGTCTAATTTAGGAGCCAGAGTGTAATCGTACGACTTTGGAGTCAGCGAATAGCGTGAGAGCAGTTGTGAAACTAGCACGTAATGTGGAATCTTTTTGAATTTCTACTGTCGTCTGGTGGAAAACATCTTTTTCTCTACCTGTTTTGATATAAGGGTGCTTGAATATGCGCGTTGCTAGTGAATAATTAAGCAACATTTTGTTGAGATTAGAGTGGAAACGGCTCCCAATTGGAAATTTAATCTAGCGTGTCGTTTGAATTCAGGATGAAATCAGCAGGTAAACACGTTGTCGGTACATCTCTTGACTCTTGATTGAATAAGGAAGCGTTCGTGTATCGATTGGCAATTCTTTGCGGCACCGCTTCAGCATGTTTACGTACAATAAATGCAACCTAGGAAGAAAGGGAAGATACAACAAACTAAGTGACCTACACACAAGGACGAAAGAGCGCGCGAAAAAAAGGATCGCGCAGGATGCAGACGGGACGAGAAGGCTGAACGTAAATATACGTGACATCTCAACTGAAATAATATTTTAATGGTTAACGTACACGTATAATGTGAAAACAGAAGAGTACAAAGGTAAAATTGTAATGCACTTGGTAGGTACTCTCTTAATAGGATGCCCGGTCGCCTATATTATGTACGTGTGTATTTACAATCTGTCGGTGGAGAGGGTCGTACGGACGATTTCGTTATATAATAGCGTTTATCGGTGAAGACAAGGAAACAATGGTGAACAAAGAGGAGGGTGACTCGTGACCGCCGTTGAAACTGAAAACAGGACCTTTCAATGAGTTGAATATACCGCTAAAACGTTGAAAATGCCGCCCGAATTATTATCAATCGGGTGTCGTATGCTGCTGCGTAGTAGTGCGGATTCGTCATGAAGGGTACGGAAGGAGAACAAAAAAAAAAAAGAAAAAAATTACAGCCCTATTTTCGTGCTGCAACTGTGCTGTGTTATTGTTTTGATTCCCTAAAAACGCGCGGCATGCGTTCGATTTGTTCGATGATACGCTCGGAAAAAGGGGGAGGAAAGGTGGAGTATGTCGCGTTAATAAAAAAAGATTCTACTCCTAAATTCGTTTTACCGAGACTAGAAGGGTATGTACTATGTTCGACGTTCCAATGTCAAGAGTAAATTTCTCGCGTAATTCAACTCGGGCCTGCTGTCTCTCAAAAATTCATAACTGTATAGATGGAAGAAGAACGACGATTAATTTTCTCCCCGCCTGCCAGTCGAGAATAAAATAAAGCGATGTTCTAGCCACATGTGCACTGTGGCTGCAGTAGATACCTATTGCTGAGACCGTTGAAACAGATAGATGGGTGATCATACTGATGTATGTGCGCAGTATTTTGTAGAAAAATGATGTCTACGTTCTTGTCTATCACGTTCCATCGCTTACTCTACAACATAGTTGTAGGGTCAGGAATAAAGGCGGAGATTAGGTATCAGTTCAAATCCTGTCTACGTGTCTTCGTTTAAGAGCGAGATTCTGGTGAAGTACATGTACCACCATGTCCTTATACTGTTTATAAAGAAAGGTCATGTGGGCATAGCATCATTACGCGATTCTATTACGCCTGTGAATACGAACACGGTTAGCAGCCTCTCTGGGCTATATATGACCATAATGAGTACGTGGGCATACGGTGGAGAAGGTAACAAGACACACCGAGTCGCTATCGAAAGAATTCTGAATTTTCGTAAAATAATAGATGAGTACGTGCGTATACTATGTATAATGCTATAGCGAAAAGAAAATGGACCATAAACGTATAGTAACGACTCGAAAGTGTAATACGTCTTATTAGGCACTGTTGGGAAAAAAGAAAGAAAAAAAAAGAGAGCATTGAACTCGTAGCGCTGCGTGATCCGTGAATAGTAGGTACCTACGTGTAATGTGGTCAGTTTGTCACCTGCAGAAAAAATTGGTCTCGCGGATCTGTGCCGGAAGAAATTTCGTAACACGACTGATATATTCGTGTATGTATGTGTGTTGAGAGAGGGATACGGAGAGAGACGAGTGATGAATGAATTAGGTCAAATACCGGAAGAAAATTAATAATAGCTTTATGAAACAACGAACAATGAGTTGGGTTATCATGAGCAGTTGTTGTAAACTCATGCTCATATGCCTAAATAAGTCGAATGAATCGAGGCTGAAATAAATTTACTCGTTGGTAGGTCTTGGATGGTGTTCTCCAAGATTTGTCAGAAATGGTCTCAAGAATACTTGAGAGTTCCTTACCCGGAAGAGTTGAGCTTTCTTCACACAAGGGCCGAACGTTCGATAGTCAGTTTTTATTAGCCCAGTAGAATCACGGTTTTGAAAAAAAAACATGTCCATCAAAGCTTTTCTTGCTGAAAAGTGTTGGCCTTGGTGTCCTTGTTATGTGGTACAAACCCATCAACCCCACTCTTTGCGGAACCTCTTGAAAAGGGGGCTCATTTGGCACATTTTTTGGTTTTTTGAATTTTTCTCAAAAAGTATGAGATTTAGAGTAGAAATACCTGAGTACAAAAAGATTCCTCATAAAATTTACCATCGAATAGAGTCATTACTTCTTCGGTTACGAGAATTTGACGCTGTATAACATTATCTACAAATTAACTGTTTTTATAAATTTTCAATTTTCCGATTTTTTGAGTCTTTTCCTAACGTTTCTCCGATTTTTTTTCAAAAAGTTTGAGATTTAGAGCAGAAATACCTCAGTACAAAAATATTCCCCATAAAATTTACCATCGAATAGAGTCATTACTTCTTCGGTCACGATAATTTGACGCTGTGTAACAATATCTGCAAATTTACTGTTTTCAGAAATTTTCAATTTTTTGAGTCTGTTCCTCACGTTTTTCCGATTTTTTCCAAAAAGTTTGAGATTTAGAGCAGAAATACCTCAGTACAAAAAGATTCCCCATAAAATTTACCATCGAATAGAGTCATTACTTCTTCGGTTATGATAATTTGACGCTGTGTAACAATATCTGCAAATTTACTGTTTTCAGAAATTTTCAATTTTTTGAGTCTTTTCCTAACGTTTTTCTGATTTTTTTCAAAAAGTTTGAGATTTAGAGGAAAACTATCTCAGTACAAGAAAATTCTCCATAAAATTTACCATTAAGCAATGCCTCGCTCACTCGGTTACGATAATTTGAAGCCCTAAAACAATATCTGAAAATTTACCATTTTTGGAAATTGTCAGGTTTTCAAGTTTTTTCTGCATGTTTTTCTGATTTTCCTGAAAAAGTTTGAGATTTAGAGGGAAAATACGTAATTGCAAAAATGTTCTCCTAATTCTCTACTGACTGACCCCATCATTTACTCAGTTACAATAATTTGAAGCTATACAACCATTTCTTGAAGTTGAAAATAAGAAAATGTTAGGAAAAGACTCAAAAAATTGAAAATTTTTGAAAACAGTAAATTTGCAGATATTGTTACACAGCATCAAATTATCGTAACCGCAGAAGTAATGACTCTATTCAATGGTAAATTTTATCGGGAATCTTTTTGTACTGAGGTATTTCTGCTCTAAATGTCAAACTTTTTGAGAAAAATTCGAAAAACCAAAAAATGTGCCAAATGAGCTCCCTTTTCAAGGGGTTCCGCAAGGAGTGGGGTTGATGGGTTTTTACCACATAACAAGGACACCAAGGCCAACACTTTCCAGCGATAAAAACTTTGATGGACACTATTTTTCTTTCAAAGCACTTATTTACTGTAATTCTACTGGGCTATTATGACTTTTCTGGCGAACCGCGCAACCTACGATGGAAATAATTTTAAAATGCCTGAAGGCCTAGAAACGCAATTATTTCAATTTACCTCATGAACCGCGCATGTTTTAGTGGATATCTCTTATGACTTTTAAAGGAGTCTTCAGTATGTTTTCTTAATTTCGTCGAAGAAGTTGGAAGTCTCACTACTGGTGATAAAGTTGTTATCAAGAGTTCTTTGACGAAGGAAGCAATCTCGGAACCCTATCCAGGGTGTGTCTAACAGCATGAAAAACATGGAAAATATGAAAATGGCATGATTTTGGCGTGAGGTAGCATGGAAGTATGAAAATGGCATGGTTTTCAATAGTTTCAAAGAAAACCATGAATTTTAAAGTCAAATTGCTCTTCGTTTTTTCCGAGTTAGTTATTTTTATAATTCTTGTTCAATTTTTTCGAAAAACTCGTTGAATGGTTCGTGAAAAAATGATGGGAGTGGCATAAAAACACATGAAAATTGTCAGGCATCCTGATCCTATCCCCCCCCCCCTCCTTAATGGGTTGCCTAAAGTACTTGAGAGGGATATCCTTATGCGGCCGGTTGTTTTGTTCGTATCTTCACTAGCTTACTTTCTAGCAAAACTCATAGCTCGCTAGTTTAAATTTTGATTCTCCCTACTCAGTGAAGAACTCTTGAATTCCCTGGAGGATAGGTTGAAAGACGTAAGTTCCATTGAGGCCATCGCTATCCTATCTGGTGCCCCTCAAGAGGAATTGTAGGAATTTTTTGACCTTATGAAGGTACAGTGGTCTCCTAACTTTTGTAAATTTGATGGGAAATTTTTCGAGTTCTCCGTGGGAGTGGGAATCTTTATCGGTTCACCCTTGAGCTTTCTTATTTCAGAAGTGATTGATGTGTTCTCCTCGGGTTGTGTGTTTTTAAATCACGTTTGACGTTTTGTTTGCGGGCCAATAGCTCCTTCCCTTAGATTTACTCCGTGAGTTAGTGGTTCTTCAATCAACTTCTTGAATTTGTCCATCTTTATTTGATACGGTGGTCCACATAATGTAATCCAGACGTCTTTCTGTCCTGTTGCCCGCAAAATTGCCACGTTCAACAGCTTAACTCTGCGACTGACTAATATCCCCTTGAGTCAGACTGCTTTCCGCAAGGAACTGAAGAAGATGAAACACCTGGTTCGAGTGAAAATTGACATTATGGTCCAGAGAAGGCTTCTTAAGATGTCTAGACTCTACTACTCCCCCCCCCCCCTTTCAAGATTCGCCCCGTGTATTGTAGAAAATGTTGGATTGGACTCCCTTTTCTGGGCTCGCTTTCCTTGCAGTTGGGTATGTGGGTATGTCGCGTCTTCCGTCGTCTTGGATTCCAAGGATGAGGTCTAAATAGAATTCGTAAGGAAGATATGTGGGCTGCGGAAATTACATTCGTATGTTCGTCCACGAGTTTTTCGGATACTCCATTCGTCATTTTACAGTTATTCTCCTCCTTGCATCCCCTATACCTTCGCAGCAATTACCCTGCTATGATTAATTATCCTCTATTTTGCGACAGAGTATTAAAAATCTGACTACGTGATCATCAATTATCTGGTTATTAGTGCGCTTGTTGCAAAATCACGTGCATGACCGCACAAAAATGTGTTTTTCTTCTTTCGCCGTCGCTGTATATGTGAGAAAGCCTATCAATGTTGGGTCTACAAAAATTCCATTCATAATCCCATATGGTACGATCATTTATCGCGACGTAATCTCAGTCGGTACGCTATTTCTTGTGTGTACATATGTTCGTACACACTCCCCTAACTTCAATGAGTCATCATAAACTACGAGCTGTGACTTTGGACGAGCTACTCATGTTACTGTTTGCAGTCTGCAGAAAGTCGTAAAAAACGTAATTCTACCGGGTGCGTCTTACGCGAATCCGATACTACAGCGTGTACGATATACGTAATTTTTATTTTTACGTCTTCTTTCGAAATTTTTGTTTTCTCGTTCACCGGTTGGCTGATGTTGTTTGTCGAGCGAAGTTCCGTATTTCGATATTCCAACTGGAACGTTTCTTTTACAAGTTTGAGTTTTCACCATAGCTTCTCTATTTTTCAAGTTAGCCTGAGGCGAACTCTGTTCCAAAGCTTCAGGTCGAATACTAGTTTGTTGACCTCGCTTTCGATTGTCAAGAATGTACCTTTTTTCCTAATCTTGATAGGCTGTAGTCTGCATTCATGCGTTTCGGAGTTTTGTTGGTCAACAGAGACGGAGAATACCTTTTGACATAGATGCAGTAGGTACATCGAAAAATGCTGATCACTTTTTCGAAAGATGAGTTTTGCTGCAAATAAGGTAATATGAATTAGAAGTTTGTGAATCATTCGGGACTCCAAGTACATGGTGTATGTAAAGTATACACGAATTTGATTTTCGAGCGTTCATCATCTTGTCTGTACGTGCTACAGTTTCAAGTTCGAATGACTCATCGTAAACGAAGCGTGTCAGCGGTGTATGGCGTCGGAACGTAGGTAACTGTTCCCATCAGTTCTCCTCCTCGAATCTTCAATTTCCGTTCACGACTCGATGAATTTTCATCGGTGAAACCCTCTATCGAAATTTCTAAATTTCCTGTACTAACTCGATTTAAATCTCATTTCGGTTTCCATTATGTATATACGCCGTCGCAGATGGGTAAATCGTTCCTGTGAAATTACGTCGAAAAATACCGAAGAGTCTAGAGGCGTTACTGAATGTATATAGATTACACCCTCCTGAAATTTCGATTTTTTTCTTCTACCTATCTGTTCGGTGTACTTGGCTGGTTATGGCTTGAAGTGCAACTGTCGTTATTTTTTGACTTACCTATATATGAACGTTGAGTTCGCAGAATTTCATTAAGAGTCCTTCAATTTAGTCTGCCCTCGAGTAGAGGTGACTTGAGAGAATATTTTGTTTATTTCGTCGGTTTCGGTCTGAAGTGTGATTTTAAAGCTAAATTATCTCTGAAAATATTCTTCTTCTCCTAGAAGTCTATAGTTAATTAATTTGCTAATGTGATGCTTATGATCGGCGTCAGATGTGTGGAGTTTTACGATTGTCATTTCATTTCAAACGAATGCAGTATCAGTAATACAGACGGAGCACTACACAAGGTTTCATTTCTTATAGGTTGCTGTCCCGTTTGCAAAAGTTGATGATGTGTTCTTTACAAAGTTGCATTCCATCTACCTAGAAAGGGAGAGGGGGAGAAAGGAAACAGTCAAATTGCGACAGATTTTATTGTGCGGTAGATATTTATGTCCTTGCCCTGAGTTATTATCTCATAGTGCTATAGGAGGTTGGGATGTAGAAATTTTCGAAGTCTTATTTTCTTTCTATCAAAGAGCTCAAGCTAAATCTCACAGTCAGCAGAGTTTCTCGCAGAGACCACTTGTCGTGATCCTAATGTCTATAGGTGTTCAGAGTTTGAAAGTCCTTCCTTTTGGATAACCAGCGAAATTTTCTTGAAATGTTCTCGAAGTCCTTTCTCTTATATATTTAGCTCAACGACGAAAGACTTCCGAATCGTTTCTTCATGAGGATTCAGAGCTCGAAACTTATGTAAATTCTATCACGTATGAAGGTCACAACAATCCAGATGGACGCTAGACATTCTTTAAATAAAAAGTTTCTCCACTTAAAGTTGATCAAGTTCTGGAAATTGACTCCAAAAATGAGTTGTATGAGAGAAAGAGAATTGATAAACAACCAGGGCATTGCAGCTAGCCAAAATCCGAAAGCTAAAGCCGAAAGTCAGCTGTATTTTGCGTGTATTTCCAAAGCCCAAAGCCAAAGCTATATTTTTTAATGTCTGAAATGTTTCAGCTGCAATGCCCTGTAAACTACTCGGTTAGGATCTTCTACGTGTGAGTGCGCCTACTCATGTGCGAAAGATTAGTGTTCAGCCTGCTCTTCGTTTTCTAAACGAGGCATTCTACACAGATCCAAAGAAGCGGTGTGACTATGCTCGATGAGAGGAATTTGAAGAAGAGAAATCTCAAAGGGAAGAACGAGTTTGTTGTGAGTTGATTTCTAGACTCTTCTTCTTAAATGCCTTTCTCAGAATTGATACTCGTACCATCGTCCGATATTGTTGGGTAGCGAGTTCTCTTTATTGACCGTGATGAGCTTTTTAGCCATTAAAAGTGCTCTTCATACGATCGTTGTGAGTTTTTATGCTGAAAACTTTTCACTCATTTCAATCATGGAGTCTTCTCGAAAGATTGGTTCAAGTCAGAATCTGTCGTCTCGTATGAAGCAATTCACGCCGATGTATAGCTGTAAACCACTAGTTTTTTGTTTGTTTTCATTTTCGTTAACGCCAGTTTTAATTTTTATAGCCCCATCACTCTTACCAAGCATGAATGCTTTGCACTATATGATTTTTCTATGTTCCTCGGGAATAAAATGCGTCATTTCGAAAATAAATTGGAACATATTGCCTCCACAGTTCGCGCGCGGTTACTCAGAACAACAATATCTGTTTGATCGCTGCGTCAGCGTGCATGACGTTGAATCATTACTCTCGGAAAATTTTTCAAAGCAGCCGCGCAAAATTTCGCTTTCGCATAATCTAAATTTGAAAGAAAACAATTTCGCGCTGTCAGTTCAAGGTCGTGCCGGATTGAATTTTGATGAAATGTTATACAGGTATAATGCTGAACTAGTTGAAGGTTTGTTTCGTACATAATATTAATGATGGGAAGAATTTGTTCGTACGTTGTACGATCCTGCCACCTCATCTAGCTATCGATGTAGATGAGTCGATCCCTTCTTCTACTTTCTGGCGATAAAAATCAAATTCGAGTCGTTACACGAGTATTATGATTGTGTAGGTTTTTGTTTACATATACGCGGTATAACGTATAATTTTCAACCGAACCATGAATAAGTCCGTCACAGTCAGCTGGGAATGTCGAGATCTGTACAAATATAATACGTCGTGTAAAAGTGTGTAGAATATCGACTTTATACTTTACCCGCGGTTATGAAAAAAAAGAGGGTGTTATGTACTGAATTATGAATTCCGAACTGTAATCAGTGATGGCGGAATACCCATTTGCCTATAGCTTGAAAGTACCGTGTATACCGTGTATTGGAAAATGTACAAAATTTGTTTACATTGTGCTTGTGATGTGTGGTGAGAAGTTAACGCATATCCCGGATGCAGACGAAAAAATAAAACGAACCTTAGCTTCTGATGATGATGATGGAAAATAGAATTATAATTTATTCGTTTCCGGATCTTTTGTTGTATAGAGGTTTTCAAAAAGGCCCCTAATTATCTTACGGTTGAGTTATTCACTTGGCATCACCATCAGAGTGTATATATGTACTATTATCCGTTGTGACACGTATGGTTAATTGATGTTAATATAACCTATTGTATTAGGAACCGCGTAATACCTCCATTGATCTATCTATGCAGACTGCACAGTCCAAAATTTTGATATATTTGTTGTTTTTTTTTTTCTTTCCAGAAGCTGAACACGGCTACGCGTCTATTCGACCAGTCGTTATAAATAATGATCTCAAATTTGATATGAAAAGACCAAAAACAAAGAAATTTTCCGGGACCAATAGGTAAGTGTTTGGAAATATCATGATCGTGCTCGTGGATAGACCATTTGCTCGAATATTATTGTGTTGAGAGAAAAATAAACCTACCGTCTTTAAAATCCTACATATGAACTGGTAGAATCATGGAAATCCAATTTTTTTCTTCTTTGTAATCTACATGATGACGTGAAAAAAGGTAGAGAATTCTTGTCGTAACTCGAGACGTTCAGATACGACTTTATACCCCGAGAGCCTCAAGTCATGATCATAAATCCTTTAGAGTTAGGCACATTGACAAATAATTACTAATCAGAAGATAACTGCTCTTGACTTCAGTACTTTTTCCCGCTAGTTCTCGTTCTATAGAGATGTGGTCTACCATTTGGAAAAATACTCGAAAGGGTGTGAGAGTAGAAGGAGAGAAATTTTCTAGGCGAGTCAATTTGAAGTCCATGCCTACTCTGTAATGAAACCATGACTTCCCCCCCCCCCCCTCCCATGCTGACTGCCTGTGACGTCATCAGCTTAGGCTCTTTCTCTCTCTTCCTTACTCTCTTCTGTTCTCGGAATTTCTCCCTGCGCTTGTAAGCGACGTTATGAATGCTGATAACGTCACAGGCGGATATCATGGGTGGTTATGACGTCACTATGGGCTTTCCCTCGTTCTTACTCTCTTCTATTCTTGGGATCGCTCGTTCCGCTCGTAAGCCACTCAACCAGACCTCCGGTATTAATCAATCTTATATTCGTTGATTCTTTGTCAAAGCCAATCTGGCCTAGAGAGTCGTTGAGCTCGAATTTTCAAGACTCAAAGAGTAATTTTCTTATTTTTCGGGAATTTGGAAAAAATTTGGCTTCTTCTGGCCTACTGGCTTCCAGCTTCTGCTCTTATCAATAAAAATTTGGCTTGATTCGGCTTTTGGCTTTCAGTTGACTGCAATATTTTGCTCTCAACAGTTTCTATTGGAGCGTGATGTAAACTCGCTAATTTTGGAATTAAAAGCCAGGATTTAGGACTCGTGGGACTCGGAGGGGCCTTTTCGGGGGTGGAAATGAACTCGTGAGGGTAGTGTGAACTCGCAAATTCTGGATTTGAGGACTACGATTAAGAAAACGACATAAAACGTCGAAATGAAAGAATGTGAGGAAAGAGATTCGAAAAAATTTGAAGCCGTTCACAAATTGTAATTTTTGGTACCCTTCTTCTGCCCTCTTCAAGGTTTGGCAAGATATTGTGAGAATTGGCTTGTCCTCCCCCCCCCTCTTTTCATTTCAACATCTTTCGAGATTTTTCAAAATGTTTGTTTTTATTTTGAAATTAAATTTACCCAAGAAAATTGAGTTGCGATCATGAGGAACACCAGGCAGGATTCTTCTTTAAAAAATTATATAATATTTTCCAGGATGCCCGTTTTTCCTTTTGGCTGGACCCCGCTCCCCATACTTGCTTCGGAATTTATGGATGCCCATTTTCACCGTCCACCGTCCTTTTGGAAAATCGCCAAAATAAGAGTGGGAGCTGTGATGTCATGTCGTGGAAAAATTGTTGACCATTGCTATTCGGGAATTCAGAGAAACAACAGAAGAAGAAATATTATAGGAAGAGGGACTTAGAAACACTCGGGGTCAAATTTTAAGTAAGAAAGTCTGGATGAGGCAAGAGGGATGCGTAAAATTTTTTGGGTTAAGGGCTCTCATCTGCTTCACGGACTTGGAAAATTTTCCGAGGGTTCTTCTCGTTATCAGTCAATCCTAACCGTTGTGACCCGATTCTGAATGAAGGAATCTTTGCCATTCCTTCCGATCCTGCGCTGCCTTCAATGCCTGTGCCATGGTTCCGAACCTCGATCTTATATGTTCCGTCCACCGAGGGCGTGATCTGCCTCTTGCCCTGGTTCCTATAGTTAGACCTAGACTTTTCCAGGTTCTGCCCGTCGCGTCTCTCTATGTGGCCAAAGAACTCTGGCGCGCGTCGCTCGCATGTTACCGCCAGTCTCTCCTCTTCACCGATTTCCTCCACCACTGACTGGTTGGTTCTGTGTTTGACCCATGGGATTGGCAGCATCCTCCTCATACCCACATCTCGAAGGCGTTTATGCGGCGTCTGTCCTCTGCCTTTAGGGTCCATGTTTCCGCTGCATATAGTGTGATTGGAAGGATCAGCGTCTTTACGACCTTCTTCCGCAGGCTAACAGGCCATTTGCTGTTACAAGTAATGGTTCCGTCCTCACCATCGTGGCTTTCCCCAACGCAAACCAGCTCCTTATTTCTGCAGGAGATCCCCAACGCTCCCAGATACACGAACTTTTTGCACTCCTCCGGTCCATCCATCCATCACCTCTCTCATGATGAACTCTCCATAAATATTAAAAAGTTGATGTAAGAGGATGCATTCTTGCCGTATACCTCTCTCTGCTTTGGGAAGAGCACTTCCCGCCTCCTTGACTCTCACTGTCATTCTGCTATCTTTGTACAGTGCTCTGATCAGCTCCATCAAGTGTGTAGGCTTGCCCATCTCTTACAGTACTTGGAAAAGTTTTTCCCTTGGGACGCAGTCGAGTGCCTTAGTGTAGTCTAGAAACCTTGGACCATTGGTACGTTAAATTCACGGCTCTCCTCTGTTACCATACGTAGTTTCAGGATCTGTTCTTTGGTACCGCGTCCTGCCACAAATCCTACCTGCTTAGGCGCTCGAGAAACGCTCTCAGTCTATTGTTTGACTCGCGTGTGGGATC
Source organism: Aspidiotus destructor (assembly GCA_035079395.1). Lineage (NCBI taxonomy): Eukaryota > Metazoa > Arthropoda > Insecta > Hemiptera > Diaspididae > Aspidiotus > Aspidiotus destructor. Next base: position 18,832,018 of record JAVHKZ010000016.1, read on the forward strand.
AACGCGATTGTTCGGATGTTGCTGCAGTTTCTTGTGTCTCCTGTCTTACGTATTGGAATCAAAATCAATTTGCACCAGTCCTCTGACTACTGTTTGGTGCTCCGTGTTTCCCTGCAGATTTTCAATATTACTACCACAGCGTCTTCTCCTAAAACTTTGATTAGTTCCGCCTCTTTATCGTCGTGGCCTGGTGCTTCATGGCTTTAATGGCTGCTCCGACTTCCTCGATAAGTATTTTCGACTCTTGCTCCTCCTCCGTGACAGTAACTATCGGTATACCTGATACAGATCCGCGCAGTATTCTCGCCATCGTTCTATCATCTCGGCATTGGCACAGGTTATTAAGGAGGAGAAAAGAGGTTGGGTTTACGACTTAATTCAGAGCCCTAAACAAAAGAGCCTTAAGATATTGTGGAAAGAATTCAAGTTCTCCATTGAAGAGGTATAACGCAGTTGTTGAAACCGAGCAGCAAAAAAGAGGAGCTGCAAGGTTACCGTTTAAAAAGTGACTCATCTTTCTTCTCCTCCCTCCCCTCTCGCTTAGACCCCTACATATATGAATTGTATAATTTCATTTTCTCGTACGATATTAGTAATTTCAAAAGTAATCTTGGGTGTTAGCTCATCATTTTTATTGAATGTTACATCGCCATTAAAGATGATATTTCTGATTTTTCAAATCTCTGCTCACACTTCTTTCTCAATGCAAGTTATAATTCTCTTTAACCTCGACAGAAGTAAATTTTCCGAGTCGAGATGTGAAATAGAGGCCGACAACTGGGTTTTCCTTGAAGGAAATTCTTGAATTATATAAATATCACAGTTTTTATTTCATCGTGAGGTGTAATTGACGCATCGATCTTCAACTTTGAAGTCCATGTGTAGTCTAGATAGACCTACAATCTTTGAATTCATGAAACAATTACAAAAACAAGATTCCTCTTCAGATTAATATTGCTAATTTTTCTCAGGTGTATGAAATTACCCCGGCTATAGTTCCAGTGAACGTGCTTCCCGTAAATTACCGACCCTCTGACTAAATCACCTTGCTATCTCGCCTGTCATCTGTGGAGTATTTTTCTATAGAGTACTATGAACATCCGATGAATAGTTAGTCTGTTACTGACTGCTGTTGCACTGTACAGTATTTGCCGCGTAAATGGGAAACAGTTTCTGGGACATGGGCCCACTGGACTAGGATAACATTGTTTTAAAAAACAATCTCTTTTTGGAATAGTTCACGAGACCGAATGTGCGCCTCACTCTTTCTAGGTTCCAGTGCTGACAGGAATTTTTGAACTTTCAAATATCGTTCGGTTGCCTATGAGAATTATTTTTTAAAAGTATCTTATTGAAAAGAAAGAGAGAGAGAAAAAAAACGGGCAAAACTATTACTGTGTGTAGGGAACCGGAGAGAACGAAACTAGTCTTCGGTATAGAGATGAGTTCTATTACTATATATTTTTTTTTCAACCAACGCCCTATGGAACATTATGCTGATGGAATGTTGAACATGTTTTCGGTGGGTTATATGCAGAGGTCTGACTGCATCATCATCATAACACAGTGTGTTTCTAGATACTTGTACTACCCGCGCGTTGATGCGATGATGATGTCTATAATTGCTTATACCGGAGCCGAGTTTGTTGTTGTTGCTTTCCGAAGGGGTGGTTTTTAGTTCACCGCGTAATACGTCTATTGCGTCTTACACAATAATCTTGACTTAAGTGTCCATTTAGGTAACCCTGTAGGGAAATAGTAGTAATACGTTTCTATTCGAGAGGTACGGAAGGAGCGAAGATGGAGAGAACTAACTAACGTAACGGACCATGATTTATAATGCAGGATGATGGTGTGCGAGACTGCGGAGACTGTTGCGAAGGTTTGGGTAAAAGGTATAAAAATGACAGTTTCCTCCCCCCTTTTTCCGTTTCTACATAATATACGCATCCTAGTGTGTAACGTTATCGCATAATATTTTCTTTCCAGGAAGAGAGAGAAGTATAAAATATTAGAAAGAGTCGACTCAGTGAATCGTTACAACATATGGATATAATACCACCACGAGAACAGGTTGTCATACATGGACTGTGTTTATTGCATACTGTTCAGCATATATCTGTAGTCGTGTCCCTGTTGCCGCTTTTTTCCACTTTATATTGTATCACATATTTGTACTCGAGACGAGGCTATTTTTAAAAATAACGAGATAAAGTAACGGATAAAGCGTGCGAAGGCGTGGAAATCACGTTTCGTACGGTGAGGAGATGTGAGAAAAATTTGTCGTCTTTCTGGAAAACGTAGTACGAACTGGGTAGTGGAATGAGTTTTCAAGGATATCGATGTCTGTACCTCGTACGATAATTATAATTTTCACTGTTTATTTCAAACGACGTCTAACTATCGGTCGAAAAATTCAAACAGAGAAGAAAGAAAGAAAAAAAAAACGCAGGAAATAACGCGTTAGGTAACATTTTCATAAATATAATCACGTGCAAGTATACTGTATTTTCAAAATCTTCTTCAAGGTACTCACTAACACTGATGTCTGTGTAATAGGTGTCGAGGTACGACGGGAAGTTCTTGAAATGAAGAGAGAAAGAAAAAGTTAATGACGAGAACGTTTACAAATTTTTCTGTACAACATAATAACGCTTTTATAAATTATGCGTATCGTGTGTATGCAGAGGTTTGACCGTTTTCGACATATCAGTAGGGCTACCTGAATTTTCTTCGACAACTTTGAAAATTTGTGTAACGTTTATCTAAACCTGCAAACCATCGGCGTTGGTATGGCCTACAAACGCTTAATGAATGTAGCCCAAATTTTCTAGCCAGCACTCGATACCAGTTTTCTTTCTTTTCACATACTAAGTGTATTTTCATACGATATAATACAATTCGTATTTATTTCTATGTACACAAGTATAATAATTTGTTGTTTCGTTTTGTTTGCATTACAGGTCCACGCACAATGAACTAGAGAAAAACAGGTTTGTACGCTTTATGTGTATTACTCTCTCTTGGTTCATAACTATTCGGAACGTTGTTTCTTATTGCGCGCGGAAAGTACTGATATTGAGGGCCTCTTAACGCCCGAGATCGTATTATGTTTTGTGCCCAGAATGACCGGCCGCGTAGATTCCTCTTTTAAATGTCCTATCGTCCTTCAGCTCATGCCGCTGGTAAACTATTATTATCGACGTTCGAAGTAACCAGTTTGAGGTGAATCTCTTTGCCAGCGAATCTCGTTAATTAGGACCGACCTCTGGTTTATAAACTGCGTGTGACCCCCTTAATTCTTTACGATCCGCGTTTACAAAACCATGTTCTATTCGCGGACCTGACTTATGGTGAAAAAATTGAGTCTGTAATCGGCAGTCGGGAGTTTCTCTGCGGGAGGTATTGCAGATCTAATGCTGTATATTTTGACTAAAATCTCTTAACCACGCAAAATGACGACGCTCTCGAGTGTTTACCGTCTTCTCGGAGCGCCATAGACAGACTGTGTAAGCAACGATTGAAAAATTGTGTTTTAGAAAAGTGCAGTTGTGCTTGTGAGACTGATCGACCGTTCATGTTTGAATTTCTTATTCTTTAGAAACTCATATTCAGTGTGGTGAGGTGTAAGTATAGAGCAATGGTCATTGAAAAAATTCTCGAGTGTACAATAATTCTACTTTATTTCAAATATTACTTCTCCATTCTTCTGTTCTTCGTTACGATGTTTACTAAACAGTGACTTCCCATCTTCGATGCTTCGTGCTCATTTTCCTGGTCTTAGACTTTCTCCTTCGAACTGCTCACTAAACTTGCAAACTCCCCCATCGCTAGTCCCCTTCCTGGCTATAGAACTTGTTGAAGCGGCAATAATTTATGCTCAAAATTTCTTCCACTGTTTCGACGTACTTCGGCCCGTCGTGATTCCCATGATATTGGTCGTTTCATAACAAGACGAGAAGTTCTTCTTTTTGTATGGTACCAAAGTACTCTTAATTTCCTCTTGCCCTGTTGCTCTATCATCTCATCGTTGTTTCTGATGCTTTGCCTAATTGCAAACGGATAGTTCGCTTTCAAGAATGTGTCTGCAATCTTTGCCATCCTTAATTGTGTGATTGAATGCTATGAATAAGTGGTCTCATCATACAGTTCGTTTGGCGAAGTTTCACAAGGCCTGTAAATTCTGGGCTACCGGGTCCATCTCAATCGTAGGTACATTGTTCTCTTCCAACACAGCTGCCAACCTGTTTTGGTATTTCTGTGTCGAGTCTTTCGTCAGTTCCGAAGAAATATATTGACATGTTTCATGTCTTGTTTGACACTCTATACACTATTGAAGATTCGCGAGTACCAACCCCTCTCTTCCCCCCTCCCCCTAATAATGGACTTGGAAAATTTTCGTGAATTACCTGGGAGGTCATTGAGAAATCTGCGAGTACCACCTTTTGGGTAAAAATAAAATTAAAATTAAATAAAAATAAAATTGAAATTAGATTAAAGTTAAATTAAATGAAACTAAAATAAAATTAAAATAAAATTAAAATAAAATTGAAAGTGAATTAAAATAAAATTGAAATTCAATTAAAATTAAATTAAAATTAAATTAAAATAAAGTTAAATTGAATTGAAATTAAATTAAAAATACCTCCCCCCCTCCCCTTTAATAATGGACTTGAAAAATTTTCGTGAATTACCTGGGAGGTCATTGAGAAATCTGCGAGTACCACCTTTTGAGTAAAAAAAAAAATTAAATTAAAATTAAATTAAATTTAAAATTAAATTAAATTTAATTAAAATAAAATTAAAATTAGATTAAAGTTAAATTGAATAAAATTAAAATAAAATTTAAATAAAATTTAAATTAAATTAAATAAAAATTAAATTGAAATTAAATTAAAATTAAATTGAAGTTGAATTAAATTGAAGTTGAATTAAAATTGAATTAAAATTAAATTAAATTAAATTAAAATTGAAATTAAATTATAATAAAGTTGAATTGAATTAAAATTAAATTAAAAATACCTTCCCCCTCCCCTTTAATAATGGACTTGAAAAATTTTCGTGAATTACCTGGGAGGTCATTGAGAAATCTGCGAGTACCACCTTTTGGGTAAAAATAAAATTAAAATTAAATAAAATTAAATAAAAATAAAATTGAAATTAGATTAAAGTTAAATTAAATGAAACTAAAATAAAATTAAAATAAAATTAAAATAAAATTGAAAGTGAATTAAAATAAAATTGAAATTCAATTAAAATTAAATTATAATAAAGTTAAATTGAATTGAAATTGAATTAAAAATACCTCCCCCCCCCCCTTTAATAATGGACTTGGAAAATTTTCGTGAATTACCTGGGAGGTCATTGAGAAATCTGGGAGTACCACCTTTTGAGTAAAAAAAAAATAAAATTAAAATTGAATTAAATTTAAAATTAAATTAAATTAAATTAAATTAAATTAAATTAAAATAAAATTAAAATTAGATTTAAGTTAAATTGAATAAAATTGAAATAAAATTAAAATAAAATTTAAATTAAATTAAATTAAAATTAAATTGAAATTAAATTAAAATTAAATTGAAGTTAAATTAAAATTGAATTAAAATTAAATTAAATTAAATTAAAATTAAAATTAAATTATAATAAAGTTAAATTGAATTAAAATTAAATTAAAAATACCTTCCCCCTCCCCTTTAATAATGGACTTGAAAAATTTTCGTGAATTACCTGGGAGGTCATTGAGAAATCTTATGACACCCTACACACTATTCAATCCCCCCCCCCTCACTCTAATAATGGACTTGGAAAATTTTTTTGAATTGTTTGGAAGGTTATCGAGAAACCTGCGAGTACCACCTTCTGACTAAAAATAATGAAAATTAAATTTAAATTAAATTAAATTAAAAATACCTAGGAGGTCATTGAGAAATCTGCGAGTACCACCTTCTCAGTAAGAATAATGAAAATATGATAGAAAAAATTGAATTAAATTAAAAATACCTAGGAGGTTCCTCATCAGCCTGAAATATACTGAAGTAGACTTACACGAGACCTAGAAGGCTCATTAGCCTGGAATATTCCAAAGTAGACTTGTACTGGACCAAGAAGCGGGACGAACGAGCGGAGCGAGTGAGTCTTAGTAATTGCATCAGCCTGAAATATACTAAAATAGACCCACGAGTATTTGCTAAAAGTATATTTGTTCCTGAAGTCTTACTTGGATTGGAACACGTTTTGATCTTTCTTCCCTGTACTCTATGGAGCAGAATGATGCAAGGTTTAGAATTATATCTAAGTGTGAATCTCATTCATAACTAGATGTCTAATACATAGATCTCTGCGGCGAAAACTCGAGTGCGGGCCTAATATAAGCTAGAGAAAACCATTGCACGAACGAAGTATGCGGAGTGCTCATTGAATTAATTCAGTCAATAGATTCAAACATTATCGCGCATAAACTGAGTGAAAATTCGAATAAATTTGAAAATGGAGTGTTGACTCCTTTCAGGCTGCCAAGTAAATCTTCATTTTCAGCGACTCGATTGGAGTTCAATTTTCAAAAGAATTACGAATTATTGTCGGTAGGTGCTCGATTTGAAAATGATTATTTCAGTTTTGGTGGCTTGAATTTTATCAACTTGGCTGAAGTGCCGATAATGCTAATCCTATAAGTTCAAATTTTCAATTTTTAACACTTTGTTTTGAGTAGGGTTTCCAAAATATCACGTAACTTCTACAGTTCGAAATGTATAGACGTTTGACGTCAAAATTCGAAAAATGAAGCAGGAGTGTATTCCGACAAAATTATGTGGTCAATTTCCGAATTCATATCCTCTTTGTTTTGATGAAAACTTTTCGCCGATATTCTCGAGAGGATCTTAATGATGAAGGTTTTCAAATATTCTCCAAGGATCTGGAAAGCTTTGCTATATGTAGTTCGTAATAAAGTTGTTTTATGAAGAATAAATTTTATTGACACTTCGAGATATTCCCTCTGGCTTGAGCCCTATTCAGTTTTACCTAGAAATATCGGTTGCAATTTCAAACAGAGGTCTAACGAACAACTTATGTCAACCTTTCTCGGCGTTTTCCTTTATACGAGGAAAACTGGTGCGACGGTAATCATTACATTTTATCAATATTTTTATACTGTCTTTTATTTCGCGGTCAGACTCTGCAAAAACATTGTTGTTTTCCTGGGATGGTAGTTTTCAAAAGAAATTCAATTCATGATGCAGATTCTTTGGGGTTCCAAAGAACAGATTCAATTCTGGTTTAGTTGCTACAGGTTAATAGTATTTATAAACTGACAAAGGTCAAAAATTGGTTTAAGAAGATTCCGCTCTTGAATTCAATTCAAAGTACGGTCGTTAGAATTCCATCTACGTGTTCTGATGGTTATTTCTCTGGGTATATGTCTCACAGCTCCCGTAAGAATACGCGACGTGACTCCAGTTTTCATTTCTTTATTCAAGTTTCCATGTTTGTCGTTGTACTTTTCATTGGTACTTGCTGTTTTTGCACTATCCAATTCATGCTAGTATCGCAGATTTCAATACTCAAAACTGTGGTGCAAGTATTTACTGGATAAAGCGAGGGGAGGACTAGGAAAAAACATGAAAACGCACGAACTCTAGCTCCTATTTAGAGGGTTTCAAACTAGTGTGAATGAGCGAAAAGTTGTGCGCTTTTGGGCGTATTTCTGTAACTATTCTCGCTTTTATTGGTGTCGTCTATGTGTTTATCATAATGAAAATGATAACGTATGATTCTTATAGTGATTACAATCATTTAAAAGAAGCCAAATACCTCTGTTTAAGACAACGGTTTCTTTGCGTACGTACAAAGTGCTAGTGTTATGGAGATTTCTTCAAGATATTCTATTTAAAGGAGTGATATGAAGTTTTGTTTGGGTGATGTAAATCTCTGTAAGTTATATACATTATGCTAGTACTGATTTGTAAGCCTTGTAGATAGGATGAATTTAATAAACATTTTTATGATAATATATCCTTACTTAGATTATAAAGAACGTGCGTCATATTTTTGTCTTATAGGTATTATCTATTTTTATTGTATGTGGTGCCTATCTGGACCCGTCAGCAAATGATCAAAATGACAACAAAGTGTAGAAAAATGAATTACATATGCAAAGAAGTTGTGCAATGCTTTGTCGAGGCCAAGTATTTCAATGGTAATGAGATACCGTCCGCCAACAAATTTTTCTAGCCATTCTTTCTGTAGCTTCACGCTTAGCAAACTCTGTTAAGATGAAATGTGGTTTGGAGCAATAAATTTCTTGGAATGTTTTCGAGAATTAACGTTTAAATATTCTTGCGATTTTTAATGGGTTTGCACTCCCCACAAAACCCCCGGCATCAAGATAGGCCCTGCCGCACGTGCCACTGATCAAAATTCGATCGAAAGGGGCGTAAATTCGTACCTTTTTCTTCAGTTTTTATGCTCCATTCTTGTTCTGTCATCAATTCAGATAGAATTAGTCGGTACGTTGAACTTCTTCAAAAAAAGACTATTGTCTTCTCTGTACAATATATTTCAACACTCCAGGCTAGCGAATCGTGTGAATTTGAATGATTGTAAAATTTTGCGCAGTCCCATACTATATTTCCGAGCCATGCGGCGGCGCTTATTGCCATCAACAATTCCACGGCCATAAAATCTTCATCGAAGCGTGTTTAACGTTTCATAATTTCATGTTTACTAACGGTGATAGATAGCGACGGTACTAAAAGGGAAATAACGAAAAAAAAAAAAAAACGCAATAAAAACAATATTCTCCATTTAACACGTTCGTAAAAAAATATAATCTGATGAAAGTGTATAGATATCACTTATCCAGGTCTTATATGGTTAAGACTTAGGATTAATTAAACGCTCAACAAAATGCGTTCTAGTGTGCGCGATATTTTTATTGAAATATCCTGTACCCGATCTTCCAACACTTGCAAGAGTGAATCTTGAACGCAACATTGAGTCTTTGTAGTTTTCGAGGTGTCTTATATGTATTTATATATATATATTTTTCTTATTTTCCATTCGAACAATGGAGTCAAAGCCGTAAAAGAAAGACTAAAAAAAAACAAACGCATTCCGTTGGACATGGGAGCTACGTGTAATAATGTAAATGTGAATTTCTTAACTGATCGAATGGGCGGCCTCGAGGAAGGAGTTAGGAAGAGTGAGCCATAGGAGAGAAGAGAGAAAACAGCATATTATAGTAGAAGAGGAGAGAATCGACGAGCGAAGCAGAACGAAAAAAAAATAGCGAAATGAACGATAAGAATCACGATGCGAACAATTATTAGGTCGTGGTTGTAGTAAACGTCACAAAGTTCTCCCGAGTACTTGTTTCCTTCTCTCGTTTTCTTTTCCTCCTGTAAAAACATTGAGAGTAAGTGTATAAGCCTACCCAAGGTATTGGAACGGCGTTGCTTCGTAACCCGTTCGTTATACATTAGTCTCTTTGATGAGAGAGACCTGACTACTGTGCGGAGTATTGGTTTTCAGTTTCCTCTTATTCGATTCTCAATTGCCCGTACGTTCTTTGTTGGCTGCAAGTAGCAGTCCCCGTCCTAGACAGCACCGAGTGCACACGAAGCACCTACGTAGGCCTTCTATGTATCGTACTCTGCACTAATGAGATGTATTTTCCTCTTCATGTAACTGACGTCACACGTAGTGCATGTACAAGCAACCAACGCTGTGTTATTAGAGTGACGTCGACTCGTGGTTATTGGGGGACCACAGAAAAGAATGTTCCACATTTACCCAACGATTGCGGTCCGTACGTACCTTTTAACTCGAGTGCCCATTTTCACTGATTACTGCATCTATTAGAAATTATTTTCATGAGAAAACCAGGCCTCTAACGTGATTTTACTTGTTTCTTATTGTGATCATGTTCGTTTATATCGATCTTATTGCCGGGGAATAGATGTGCACTCTTTTCCTATACCATCAGATCAGTTTATGGGTAGGATCATTCGATACAGAGAAAAATTAGTATTGATTCAGAAGTTCTGTTGGTCCTTTTCTCTGAAAACACTTCGTCGCCTATGAAATCCCAGCTCATAAAAGACTCCGTGATCTTGGCGTTCTTTAGAACAAAAATGTTTAGTCTGGAAAAGTTGACGTCAAATGTCTGCTTGTTTCCAATGGAATTCCTCTCAATTGTTGTCACTCTGCCCTCACCTACCCAAAATCTTATTTAGAAAAGTATCTGTTCTCCTTGACTGGTGTATAAGAAACGGCGCCGCTGTAAAAAAAAAAAAAAAAAAAACAGAAGGAAAAATGACAAATAATCAGAATAATTGTTAGTTTCACTGAGTCAAATTTTATTCGCCAGATTATTTCATTTTAGGCTTCCAGTCCGTATTATTAATCGAATTGATGCGATTACTCCTTTTAAGAGTATCGCTTTTTTCGTCCGTATTATTACTTATTGCCATCGATTTCTACATGACCTGTTTATTACTTCTTTAATTCTCTATTATATTTTATTTTTGAAAGAGTTCTTGGTGGAGAAACGATCATGTAGTCCATTCATAGCAAGCTTGAACCATCCCGTTTCTAAGGTTTTGAGCAATGGTTCTTTTCACCGTATCAAAACAACTAAAATCAAACGACTCTCTGATTCTCTTGTTATTTTGAAACTTTTAACCGACCACTACACCCCTGTCCTTTCTAGCTCCAGAGGTGTCAAACTAAGAGACTGTCACAGAAGATTGAATTTAACTCCATCTTGTTTAAGATCGAAGGCTTTAGAGCGGCACACTCGCTTGATCTGTCCCGCTTCTTGGTCTAGTATAAGTCTACTTTGGTATATTTCAGGCTGATGAGATTAGGGGGCCTCACTCGCTCCGCTCGTTCGTCCCGCTTCTTGGTCCAGTGCAAGTCTACTTTAATATGTTTCAGATGTTGTAAGCGGACCAGGACTAACGACTTATGATGTCACCGACCTATGACGTCACCGAACTTATGACGTCACAAGTTAATAGCTTCATAATGGCTCTTAGCGTTTTCTTAGCCTCGTATAAATCTAGCCTACGCCTTTCCATTATATTAGGATAAGCTAGAAACTATGGAGGGGGAGGGGCCTTGGACTCGCAGATTTAAGAAGCACTCCTGAAAAAATCTCGAAATTTTTCCAAGTCCCTTGGGGGGGGGGCTTGGACTCGCAGATTTCAGAATCACTGCCACAGTGGAAATTCTCGTAAGGATGAGACCAGAGCAAAGACATGAAACTTGTCAAAATGGTAGCCTCTACTTAAGCTCCATATCAAATCCTTTCCATAGCGTACCTATTTCTCTGCAATAAGACCAATGTACAGCACGTACCATAAAATCACGCGAACGAGTATGCAATATGATGGAGGGAAGTACTGACCCGTGTTTGTGAGTGTATATGCTGTTCAGGATGACGTCATCAAAGTTTAGTGACGTCATTGACTCACAGGAGAATGATGCCATTGTAGCCAGCAACTGTAACTTACTTCTTCCTCATCCTTCTTGTACACCTCTTCTTAGTCGATACGATTGAGACCTGATGACGGACAACCGGTCGTCGTTTCCCATACGGACGGTCGACTTTCATGCTGTAATCGGATTCTTTCTCCCCGTGACTTTCCCGCCGCTCGTCTCTAAAAGTCCATTTCCGTTACTGTAATGAGTTTCTGCTCTCTTAGTTAAGGCCCATACTCTACTGTATTCTATTCTAAATCTATTAGATTTTTGTCCTACTCGTGAGCGGCTCGTCATCTTTTTATGTGACATTGTAGTCGCCGTTGTATTGTAACTATTGGCCAGAAATGCGTAACCCGCTGTGCATTTTCATGACTACAAATGTTTTCCTGTTCTATGTGGTTATTTGGGTTTGTAGCGAGTAGCTTCTGCCCTATCCCGCATTATGGCAGATCCTCACCTTCCAGGCAGTTGTTTCTCTCGGCGCTGTTCATCGTCGCTTGTACCCTTTTTGTTTGGGCCCTTCCAAACGCCCGCTGATTCCAATGATGTATCACGTGATTATCATCGAAATTTCCACCGCCCGTGTTGTAGCTACTGTTGACCTCTATCTTGTGTTAGGCAGTTGTCTTTTTCAGGATTACAGGCTAGTTGTCCGTACCCTTCCTTCCTCCTTTCAAGTGGTCGTATTTTCGAATTAACATCTTTTGATTCTTCCGACTGCCGTTCAAAGTACTTCCTTTCAATTAGAATGTTGTATGTTAAGTGTTTCTCATTAACATTTCCACTGTTCTCGTTCTGTAGCTTCTGTTACGTTCTGCATCTTATACTTTGTAGCGTAGAAAATACGTACGATGCACAATTTAAATGTAATTTTACGTTTGTTTACCGTTTGGTGGTCATTATGGCTGTCAAATAGTACACGAAAGATTGTTCGTTCACCTCTTTCGTTTCGAATTGCTTTTTCAAAGTCAAGGGTAACTCATACTACGTAGTATGTGCCATACCATTGCTGTAGGATACGCTTTTAGTCCATCATCACCGATTCGTAGCGTGCTAGTTATGTTATTTGAGTATTTGCACGTAGTACGAGAGGCGAGCATCACATCTGGTTTATGGTTTACCATCAGGAGAGAAACATTATAGTTCGAAGCCAGCGCGCACACACACGAGGTATTTTGTACGTGTATTTTTTTGTGTACCCGCCCGCATTACGTAAGCACGAGCAGAAAATAATGCCATATATTATTACGATGTCATCGTTATGTTGCTCTCTCTCTTATGTTAATAAAGTACAATATAACGAGCGTCGTCGTTAACTTGGCGAGCGAGTGAGTGACTGAGAGGGAGGCTATGTGGAAAGAAAGAAAGAGATTCTTTAAATGACCTGCGGAAACGTCAACGCTATTATCTCGGGATGTTAATGTCGGACGCCGGATTTTCGTCGGTATGTTTTCAAACCGTCACGATGATGTTGATGATGATGATGGTGATGATAATGGTCGTCGCACAGGTAAAACGTCAAAAAGCGCGTGGAAAAAAACAAAAAAGCATAAAATCGATACAATTACCTTGATGGACGACCCGTTTCCTCACTCTTCTCTCTCCATCTTTCGTTCGTTGGGAAGAAGCAAGTACTGGTTTATCATGAACAGTCGATCTCGGGACAAGAATGGCGTAATTGTATGATTGTCATTTATGCCCTTATCAAGGTGGAAAGTGCGAAGATACAGATCTTGAAGGTGCGAATACGGTGCAGTTTCTTTCGTGGTATCGCCCAAGTTGAACAGGAGTACACACAGGCTCATTCTGGTCGAGCCATATTGCCAGAAAGGCAACCGGAATTTTCGTTAAATTCGCTTAATAAAAAAATATTGTGTACGTGTGTAGCCCTAATACGTCTTCTTTTCTGTGTATTATATATGTGGTATACGTGGCCGAACTGACCAGTTATAAAACGACGACGCCAGCCCGATCGTTTATTATTAGTTTTTATTGACCGACTCTGCTGCCCCTTTCTTAGTGTATATCTCTCTCCCTCTCTCGCTCGCTCTCTTTTCGTTTATCTTCATTTTCGATCTTCTTTCGCGTTGATACACTAGTACTGAGACTACTCCAGTATCGTGTGGGATTGGGCGACTGAGTTGTACTGCTGGTCCCAGCTACGTGCGTTCAATTAATGCGAATGAACCGTGCTTTATGAAGCTCTGATGAGATGAGCACATACGTTGATTCGATCAAAAAGAGGGCCTTGGTCTTCTGAGTGTTGATTCATCTGCGTCGAGAGAGAAAAGAAGAGATAATGAGTGTATGAGATATTGTATCGAAGTGAGGGAAGAAAACGAGAACGTCGATGGAATTCGGAGTAATACAAAATATTATATTCAGTACGTGCGAATGATAAAAGATGCTGTGATTTGTACGTTATGACACCCTTGGCTCGCTATCATCTTGTCTTTTGCTACGAACGTTCCACTATAGAAATTATTTAAAGTCACCTTGAAAAGAACGAACGAGCGCTTATATACATCCGTAGATGTAGTTTTGAAAATAATAATCGTAAAAACGATTGCGGGGGTTTGGAATCTCGAATGTATCGGAGGTAGGACTCGTTTCGTAGATGCGGCGAGTGATCACGTGCTGGTTGTAGTTTCTCTTGGTGAATATACGTGCTGAGCCTAATTAGTGTCACCGAAGAAAAGAAGAAAATTTAACGCCTCGTGGTCCTCATTGTCATTATTTGAAGAAAAAAATTGCTCTCTCGCGAGGAAATTTTAGACCATTTTTATTCCCACACCTGGATCGAGACCTACACATTTTGGATCGTTCGAAGTATAATATTTTTGTCGTAATAGTCGTGTTTGACAGATACGTAAGATGAATGAGAACATAATTGAGTTTTTTGACTGCGCGGTTTCATTTGCCAAATTTTCTAATTGTAAATGGAAAATTGTTGTCCGAGAGTCCCTCGCATTTATTGCGAATAAATCTCGTATGGAATTGAAAATTAGGACTGCGAAAAATGTTGCCTATAAAGTACGTCATTAGCGACATAATTTACTCGTATTTTAGGCGTCTTCACTTTTTTGATGTGTTCCATGCCTGCTCTGACCTCTCCTCGTGTATTTGTCCGGCAGGTTTGGGACTGAAAAAAAAGGCACTGTGGCAGAAAATGGGATTCAGAAAATTTTCGACCTCCGAGCTATGGGTGATAAGAGGGAGACTTGGAAAAATTTTGAAGGGTGGGGAGGAATAAGATTCAAGCTTTGTTGATTAGAATTAACAAGGTTAACCCTGCATGTTCAGTCACCTCCCCTGTTGTTTATCACGTATCTTCATACGATCCATGTCAACTGCGTGATTTCTAGGTTCTGGAAAGGTTCTTAGTAACCATTTCTTTCACTCTTCCCATCATTATTGGTAGTTGATAAGGTTATCATATCATTCACGTCAAGTACCTTGGAGACATGCCTGTATATGGTAGATAGTAGTAGTTTCTGTCAATTTGAACGTCTCGCGAAAATCCATCGTTTGGTCGTCTTTTTTCGCTGGCTCGGATCGTACACTGTCTAACTTCATTGTCTGATGCATTGGTACTGTCACTGGTATGGGTGCAGCTCTTTGCTGTGCTAAGAACAGATCTATCAGTGGCTCTTGACATTGCATCCTTGCCTGTAAATCTCTAATCGAGCTTATTCTAGCTTCTCCAACTACATTCTCTTGAGTCCGTTGTCCTTGTTGAGCAGCCTCATCTTCTTGTTTACAAGCTGAGAGGCTCCGATTACATGCTAAGAAATATTGTCAGGATTTATCGCTTCATAGCAACGTCTCTGTTCGTCTGAGCGCTTATGTACAAGAGACACTTTTTGTAGTAAATTTCATGCTGAACCTTTTGTTGGTAGTTTTTGGATAAAATTGAAAAAACCGAAAAAAATCCCTTTGTAAGGACCTTTCAACTCTCAGATCCCAAGAAGCACGAGGGGTGGGGGCGGTGGGTTTTTCCCTCAATTTGCATTTCATTGGCTCTATCAGAAGTACCCCTATTGACATCCACATTCTCGGACAAACTGCTACAAACAATCGAAGACTGTAAATATCTCTCTAGACCCTTTCGACCTTCAGCGAGCGAATCCCAGCAAAGTTCCGAATTTTCGTCAACTTTTTTTCAAGAAAGTGTTCAAATTGCCAACGTTCGTTGCCATCGATTTTCGTCATTTCAAACCGCTCTCCACTCTCGCCTTCTTTCGTCACCACGTTCTCGCATGCCAAAGTTAAATTCGAAAAATTTTCGAATTCACGAACTAGAGCGGCCGAGTCCAAGTTGTATTATCTGGTTAGTTTCTGGAAGCATTAATTATCAAATATATTTAGAGAAGCCCGAAGCTTTGTTTGTACTCCTTAAAGAAATTTATCGAGAAAGGTGTACTGATCGCGGATAATGATAGGCTAGTTTCTCATCATTTATGAATAAATTTCCTGACAATTTCATATTCGACCACATCGTGTAAATCGACCTATATAATTATGTTCTTACTGTGTAGCGTCGTGATGGAAATTTCTACGCGTAGGCCTCGGTTCTCATTTTGTATTATCGAAGTAAATATACGTGAAGGAAGAAAAAAAATTCGACGTTGAACACTGCGTGATGAAAAAGATGCGTCCAAGGTCGAATGTTAATTTTCTAATAATTCATTCGAAAATTTTCACGATCCGATGAGTAGATACGCGAGCACATAATAGACTCGAAAGTGTGGATGCTGTATCGTCGTACAGAAAAAGAATCCGATTTCTATCATTATTGTCATTAACGGCGAAAAGATTATTATTTATTGGTCGCGTTCTTTTCTCTCTGTCTTCGAAAGCACGTTTTAGTATTCTAACTCGCAAATTTTTTTGGCTCGATTACAAAACATTAGCTTTCGAATAAGACGACGCAGAAGCCGAATAAATCACGAATGGATAGCGTATAGTATTCTCATGGATGATAGAAGGGTTTTTGTGGTTTCCGCGCGCGAGTTTATCCCGTGTTCACTCTTTCAGTCATGCGTTACATAAAAATCGATAGTAGTACAAAATAGTGTTGAAAGATCTATTTTAAAATTTGCTAAAATGTATCTGTATTATGTATATAGGCTCACTGGAGTCGTGGAAGCAGCACGGCCGTTTTAGAAAAGAGATGAGCAGTAAAAATAGAATCCGTTTAACTTGTGTATATGGAATGGTTTTTGAAGCGTTTTTGGAACTCCCAACGTGATCGTAAAATGCCTCACTTTCACGAGCACCAATAACTCTTTCTCGTTGTTAATTTGTTCGTCCGGCCGAGAATATAGAGGCTTTTCAAAGGAAACTCTAATACGAGTGTTTTATTTTTATTTCGTGAACTGCCAACATCTCGTAACGACCATCGAGCGTGTATATATAGGCTGGCTATATAGAAATATTTTCTGAACGTCTCGTTTCTGGATTTCATCTTTTACATCACGAGTTGCTGTATATACTACCAGTAATTGGGAAGAAAACGGTACCCGGAGTATGTACAGGAACTGTAAACATTGAATAGGCCCTACATATACTGCACTGTAAATACACATATACATACGTGTGCGGAAATTGGAGAAAGTTATAAATAATGCTGGTAGATCGAATTGCGGATAGTGCCAATGTGTGTAAAACAATGAAGAAACTGCACTGAGAAGAGAACCATAGAGCCGCAGAAATCGTACAGTGACACGTATTCTATAGAGCATGGACCCATACTCTCATGTTCTGCAGCGTATTATGTACCATACTAGAAAGATTATTCTGAAGGAACTGCTGTATGCATGATGGTACGAATATATACGTAGCTTGTGTAGAATGTGCGATGTCATTATTGGTGATTATAAATTTACATAATCACTGTTGTGAGAAATGACAGCGATGGTTGTTAGAATATTTGAAGATATTTTATTAATACAGTAAAATTTCATGATCCGTATAATTCTACTGATGTCTAAACCATACTGTACAGGCAGTCAGTGCGAGACGCTGCTCCGTATACTGCGATGTACTCATTGTATGCACGCATAGCCATGCTCTCTGTCTGTGTTATCATTATGCACTGGATAAATGATTTCGAAATGAAATTGATCGTGAAATTATTGTACTAGCAGCAGCAACAGAGCGCGCGATGTATGTAAATCCAGTCGCGTATATATAGAAGACGTAGACCTCGAAGATCGAGTTTCGACTGTACACTGTGCGCCTATATTTATACAATAACTGGTATCTAGGAAGAAAACAGAGAATGAGCGAACGAGTGAAATAGACGGAGAGAATGTTTGTGAGGGTTCGAGACTGTAATATACCCTACGTACTCGTGCAATTGAGAAAAACCTGAACGATAATAGTTCATGCTGCAAGTTAAGTACATTTCTTCTGAATACGAAGGCGTGAGAGTCGTTTTGTAAGTACTTCACTTGCCCTCTCTCTCACTCTTTAACGCTGGTGGTAATGACCACTTTTTTTAGAACGCGTATATAATCTACATCTTCATATTATGCTGTATGGCCGCCGGCTGTACACAAGACCATATATACCAGCATCTACTTCTAGTCTCGGGTAGGCCATAGTCCACATCATCAACTTTGTTGCTATACATGTACGGAGAACATTGTTGTAGGGATGATGATTTCTCGAGGTTGTATAGTTTGATTTCAGGTTTATTGCTTGCATGTTTCTGTGTTAGAGTAGAAGAAATCGAGACAAGATTTGATTTGAACGTGAAATTCCTGGCGAGAATTCAAATTTCATGGAGGGCAGGGGGATGGAAATGGACGTTTTGAGACTAGCTTCTTTCGATTGTTGAAATCTACCTCACGTCGTCGTCAATATCAGGTGGACGAATTTTAAACTATTTGCCTCGTCAATTTTAGGTCAATCTAAATTTTACGTCGACCTAGAATCCACTGCTCCGCCGTGTCGATTTCTGGTTTTCAAGTTATGTTTGTTGGTCGACCTCAAACCGAGGTCGCTCCGAAATCGATTTCGAGTCGACTTCTCTGAATTATTAAATCGACTACTCTTATGTAGCGTCAATGGACAGTCGGTTTTAGTTTTCTAAAAATATATGCTGGTCGACGTGGAGTCGATATCCCCTTTGAAAATCATGAATTGCTCTGAGTGTTTGTGAGCGTATCTGTTCGCAGGAGTGCGGGTGCTTTCAGTAGTTCTTACAAAATTTAGAACATTTGCGAGCCCGTATGTTGAAGCCGCAGGCCAAGCTCACGAACGGCTCGTAATTGTACGACTGGACCATCGCGGGAATCTTAATTATGCTCGACTAGTACAGCAGTATGTTGACGTTGATTTTCAGTCGATATTTGAAATAATGCTAATTGTCGATTCATTCTTGACCTTGACTCTATTTCTCTGTGAACGTGAAATCTACAAAATTTCGACATCGATCGCGAGTCTTCGAACGATCAGTGACGCATAATCGACTGAAAACTGACGTGAATTTTCAGTTGAGGTCAGTCTGTATAGTGCCGGGAGTCGACTCGATTTAGACATAGACGAGAAATTGATAGTACGGAGTCTAAGATGGTTGAAGTTCTCAAAATTATGACAAATGGTATGAGATGAGCATGTATTCTCAATTTTTGACGAGTTTATTGTCTTTTCTGAAATTTCCTGAATTCCGGCCCCTAATTCTGAAATTTGCGAGTGTTTTCTCTAGCCCTAATCATCCTGTATACTGTATCCTTTCTCTTCCTTATAGTAAACTATGACATCATCAGTTAGTGACGTCACCAGCTGTGATCTCTAGACCCCCTCGAACTTGATTTCGTCAGCCCCGTGATCCAAAGCCTGATTCTGAAATTTGTACGTTCAATTCACCTCCCCTCCGTAAGTGGTTTAGTATTGGCTTTTATACTTCTATATTATTTTGGGCCTCATTTCATGAATGCTGTATAGTCCAGTAGAGTTACAGTAAGTAATTGCTTTGAAAAAAAAAATGTCCATCAAAGCTTTTATTGCTGGAAAGTGTTGGCCTTGGTATCCTTGTTATGTGGTATAAACCCATCACCCCCACCCTTTGTGGAACCCCTTGAAAAGAGGCTCATTTAGCACATTTTTTGGTTTTTCGAATTTTTCTCAAAAAGTATGAGATTTAGAGCAGATACAACTCAGTACAAAAATATTCCCCATAAAATTTACCATCGAATAGAGTCATTACTTCTTCGGTTACGATAATTTGACGCTGTGTAACAATACCTGCAAATTTACTGTTTTTATAAATTTTCAATTTTTCGATTTTTGGAGTCTTTTCCTAACGTTTTTCTGATTTTTCTCAATAAGTTTGAGATTTAGAGGAAAAATACCTCAGTACAAAAAGATTCTCCATAAAATTTACCATCGAATAGAGTCATTATTTCTTCAGTTACGATAATTTGACGCTGTGTAACAATATCTGCAAATTTACTGTTTTCATAAATTTTCAATTTTTCGAGTCTTTTCCTAACGTTTTTCTGATTTTAAACTTCAAGAAATTGTTGTATAGCTTCAAATTATTGTAACTGAGTAAATGATGAGGTCAGTCAGTAGAGAATTATACTGAGAACATTTTTGGAATTACGTATTATTTTCCCTCCAAATCTCAAACTTTTTCAGGAAAATCAGAAAAACATGCAGAAAAAACTTGAAAACCTGACAATTTCCAAAAACAGTAAATTTGCAGATATTGTTACACAGCGTCAAATTATCGTAACCGAAGAAATAGTGACTCTATTCGATGGTAAATTTTATGGGGAATCTTTTTGTACTGAGGTATTTTTGCACTAAATCTCAAACTTTTTGAAAAAAAGTGGAAAAACGTTACGAAAAGACTCGAAAAATCGAAAATTTGAAAATTTATAAAAACAGTAAATTTGCAGATATTGTTACACAGCGTCAAATTATCGTAACCGAAGAAGTAATGACTCTATTCGATGGTAAATTTTATGGGGAATATTTTTGTACTGAGGTATATCTGCTCTAAATCTCATACTCTTTGAGAAAAATTCGAAAAACCAAAAAATGTGCCAAATGAGCCCATTTTTAAGGGGTTCCTCAAAGGGTGGGGGTGATGGGTTTTTACCACATAACAAGGACACCAAGGCCAACACTCCCAGCAATAAAAGCTTTGATGGACTTTTTTTTTTTTTAAAAAAACCGTAATTCTACTGGGCTAGTAGTTGTAGTTTAGGATATTGTATGGGGTAGGGCAGAAAGATGTTACCACTTGAACGAAAAACTCCGCGAGGATTCCGCGAGAATTTTGTGGAAGTTCCCGGTTGACTGGTAACATCTTCCTGCCCCACCCTGTATAGTTCAGTATACTGGATGCTATGAAAGATAGTATCCTAGTTCTAAAACTTGCAGGTTCTTTTACGAAGTTGAATGAGCAGAGACAAGGAACACGTTTTATGAGGTATTTTAAAAGAGCCTCCTGAGTCGTATGGTGTATGAAGCATTGCACATCTAGTTACTTTAAGGAGTTATTCTTATCAGGCTATGTATTCGCACCGACCTCCAAGCTATATATATGTTACAGGGAAAGTCTACAATTCAGTCAATGTAAACAATGACTAGTTATTGTCAACAATCACGTACACTTTTAGGGAATGTATAAAATTCAAATATTTTTAATTACATTACCTAGGTATTGTGTACATTTACTAGTAATTATTAACAATCGCGGGACGTCCATAGCGAATGTAGGAAATTGAATCATTTATAATATAGAATGTATTACCGTATGAGCAGTCGAATATTATTAAGGCAATGTGTTGACATATTGTCATAAATTAAAAGGGGGGAGGGATTATTTATTGCAACATGGCGAGCTGTTATGACACTTTGAATTACATAATATTGCACTTTTTACACATCAACAACGTTTTGTATCGCATTTCTTCGTACACGAGCAGCGGATGAAACCCTGACCATTTCCTACTGCTGCCGCTGAAGCTACAGAACGTAGAGACGTCCCTTCAGTCGGTACATCCTCCAATTTTATAAACTTTTCATGGCATATAACTGGAATTGCGACCGCGCGTACAGCTTTTTGAGAATACCGTGACGCGTACCTAGCTTGAAAAAATTATCAGGAGTCACTTCCAGCAAGCATGTCATCACGTTTCGCGCGTACATTTTACCTCGGTCGACCTGGGGTACTTGAACTCGCACTGTATCGCCCACCTTAGGATCGGGAAAATTTCGGTCTGATTCTAATTTCATCCTTTTAGCCTTCGTCTCTAGATTTTCTTTCGATTCTCTCCTTCTCTTGCCAATGCTTTCCTTCCGCAAACAAAGAGCACATATAAAGATGTTCGTAGAGGTATTTCTTGTTCATGTATAATGAATCATAAACTCGAGGAAAGAATTATTTCGATTACTGTACACTTCTCCTGTAGGCTCTTCGCGATTGTCTACAATCACTAGGGAATATCGACATTGAAGTTAAATTCTATACTTTCCCTGATTCTCGTAGATATTGTTCACAATCACTAGTTATTGTAAACAATACCTAATTGTAGACATTCCCTGTAACATATATATAAGATAGGAGGGGGACTCGGAAGAGTACAATATTGTCAAAAAAAACTACAGTACGTGTATATTGTTTCAAAGATTTCAAAGATTGTTGCGTCCGCATTTACATTTAAAATGCCGACGCCCATAGTGGGGTGAAGGCCTGACATATAATTGAACGTGAACTAGGCTAGGATCCCTCCTAGTCCGAGTTATATTTGATACGAGGGGACTCGGAAAATTTTCGATCTTCGAGACTTGCCGGACTGCGGACGTTTCTTCCGGGAAGACCCTCCAGATAAAACAGGTTCTCTGTTAAAAGCTGCAAGTGTGAAGCCATTAACCTCGACTCGAAAGCCTAATATTAAGATAACTCGAGCAGTATTATTTAGTTGAGAGGCTGAGCGGAGTGAGTGATCCCGAGAATAGAAGAAATTAAGAAAAGGAATGAGCCCAAGCAGATGACGTCAGACAGCCATCATGGATGATTTTGACGTCATTAATGTTGAGATCGGCGAGTGAGCCCCTGTAGACTAGCTTGAATTATAGGTCAATCCAAGAACGTGAGTGAACGCGCGGGACGAGTGAACCCTTCGTAAGTAAGACAGCTCAAAATGCAGTATACCAGTACGCTCCCTTCAGCTAGATACCTTATCTTGAAGTAGTCCACGCCTATATTAGTCCAGAAACGGGGCGTACGCCTCAATGAGAGAAACTCACAAGCTAGGCCATGATTTCATCACGTGAAAATATATATATGAGGTCATTTACTAGCAGACATAAAACATGATTTGAATTTATTTGACTCTGCCAGAAAATCTTTCCCTGAATTCCAGCAGTACTCGATTTAAAAGCTCGTAAAACAGGGAAAGAAGTTGTCAACAAATTTTAGACGATCAATTGTAAAGTATGTTGACCGATATGGGAGGCCCGATTGCTCTACGATCGTGAGACCAACTGATTTCCATCTTCCGGTAGTTTTCTTCAAATCGGCTTCGTTTAGATGTTATTCTATACAAATTTTTCTAGTGCCGCATTGCAGAATTCGATCTTACAAATTAGCGAAATATACATGTGTTTCTGTATTTGGAACTCGTCGCTATACATTTACATACCTGTACAGAAAAAAAAAAAAAGAAGATTCATTAAAATTTATGTCACGAGCGTTATTGACATGTTTTGTTATGAGTACATGTACACCGAAAGTGAAAGTCGTAAAAAAATTTTGTTGTGCAGACGTTCCGCATTTGGTTGTTCGATGACATCGACTTACGAACGTGGCACGGTACAGCAGCAGGCACAATTAATGGTACTTACAGTTTATTACACTCTTAACTGTCTTAGGTATCTGTGGGATATGTACTTCTCGTAATTTTCTTTCTGAATATCTGACGAACAATTGTTAAGTCGAAAATTTGCATGTAGATTTGAAATTTTTTACGGCAATTTAATTTCTTTCAACGGATCGGATGCTCGACGGTAGCATGAAATTGTAAATTTGAAATGAGCTTCTTACTAGATGTGGCACACATATAACCTGAATTTCGTGTACCATAGTGTGTCCGTTAGATTGATTTTTATGGAAATGAGTTAGTTACTTCACGTGTGAATACGAAGAGTCTGTTGTATATTGATGATAATATTTATCTGACGGATACATGCAAAGATTTTCTCTTTGTGGGGCGGGGGCTGACTTCTTCCTATCGCCCAATACTTTCACGCGAATAATTTTCTCTATTTGACTTATTCTTCCCCTCGAGATGTAAACTAATATCTTCGAAAAAAACAAAAACAAATATTCGAAGAACGTTGCTTTCTGTTTTAGTCACGCTGGTACGCGATTCATAAATTTTTATCTCATTATCTCTGTTCGAGCGAAAAAGAAAGAAGAAAGAATAAAAAAAAAAAACAAAAGTAGTGTAGACTATATCATGGTTCTATCGAAATATCTATAATCACACGTATGCAGTATTACTAGATGATATTGCTCGTATTCTGACTGTAATTAATTACACGCTTGCCCGCATCATAAAAGCTATACAGCGCGCTGAACGTTTGCTTACATTAATCAAATTTGAAATTGTCTGGAATCGTGTAAAGGAATCGAATTTCTGTATTCCATATGTGTTCTCATTAGTTTTGATCAGACTTATATCGTTAGAATTTTTTCGATATACTTTGTCTAGTGGGCATATCTTCACCGCAGCTCAAATGTGCATACGCGTCTGAGAGACGTTGATCTTTATCTATTTCTTGCACGATTCCTTGATGTGAGTGCCGTGAGCTAGGAACTGTAGTAGTCGAGAGTATCCCTTTCTTATTTCTTTGTTCACCGCTTCATCTTCTGCCGGTTATGGCAGCAAATAGTATGAGAAGACCGCCGCAGAGATTTCGATTGTATAATGGAAACAAGGTCAACAAACTTTAAAGCTTTCTCTTGTTGGGGCTTTCTGAGTGAGCTTTCTCTTCTCCCGTGATTCCTCGTCTCCTCGATTTCAGTCTTCGTTTTTCTTTTGAATGTTTGATTTTTTCTTGAAATTTACGGTCTTATCATCAGTAATCCCTCGTAGCAATATATTTCCGAAGCTCACTATGTGCGCCCACGTTATTTCATGGATGTAGTTATGAAAAGACATTTACCATACCACTTGACCAGTGGTGTGGTAACTGGCTTTGGCTTCCAAAGAGATCTTCCCAAAATCAAATTCGCATCGGGGTTGCCTTCATCAACTGCGTAATTGAGAACCTGTTTTATGAGTGTTTTGTTTTGTTTATCCTTTTTCTAAATGAAGTTTGAATTCGGTTCCTCGCCACCTCGGAAGTTTGAGCTTGAAAGTCCATATTTTTCCAGTCCCTCTCCTGTCATGTATTGCTCTGAAGTCGACATTTTTCAAAGTTCTCCTCCTATCCTGTATAGCTCGGAGGTCAACAATTTTCCAAGTCCTCCTACCATACATTGTATGACTCGGAAGTCGAAAATTTCCCACGTCCCATGTTTTTCCGGACGATACGGCACCCGTCATTCTTCAAATTATCCCCCCCCCCTTTCCCTCTATGAAACAGTTTTTTCTGCTGAAGATTCAACTCTTGTACCCCCGTCCTTCTACTACAAGAAAGAGGACTTTGAGCCGGCATCATCCTTGATAAAACTTCGTTTTAGTGTTCAACAAGTTAGCAGAATGCTCTAAAAAAACTTGACCGAAAGTAATTGGCTCCTCCGAGCGACCCCCTCCTTCCCCTCTGAAGGAAACCAAATACTTCCAAGATGCTCTTCCACCACCACACGTGACATTTCATAGAGATCTGATGTTAGAATCGTGAGAGTCACAATTTAGAAAACGTGTCCACCATCATTCAAAAACCTGAGATGATTTTAGTTTGAGAACTCTTTCGATCTGTCACCATTCATACATGTGGCAAAATACATATTTCAGTTGTAAGAAAAATAATACCACGAAGGAAGAGAAGCAACTTTGACAAGTCTATCTTTTTTTTTTTTGGTGCTTTTTATCGATATAGCACGAGGTCGTTTCGTCTTCAAAATGGCGATTTCGAAAAAATTCCGTCAAGACTCTTTCGCCTGACTACTTCGAGCGAACACGGTGTTTCATTCGAGCAGACACCACCATGATGGCGATACTGAATTCGATGGATCGGAAAAGAAAAGGGATCTCTTGTCAAAAACATCAGAGAAAGTAACCTTGTACCTGTTAGAGGAGTTCGTTGACCTACCCCGGAAGAATCAGAACTTCCTTTTTTTTTCTCTCGTATTTTTTCTACTTAGTAATTTCTCCTGAATTTATGATGAATTTTCAAACCTTTTTCGGATCTTCGTGAGAAAAGCATTTATTTTGTATATTTTCAACTGAATACACTTCACTCGTGTATTAGGTTGTAAGACGGATTATGAGATGTAGAAGCAAGTGCTAGAGAGTACTACCACTTTGAATCCCCTGAAAAATGACCCATTATCTTTTCCGGGCGCTTGTATTTTGAAGTACATCTCGATATTTTTAGTCCTCTGTACGAATGTAATGTTCATTGTGAATGGGATATTGTTTCAGTTTCTCAATATCTACGTGTACTAAGAAGTGTATTATCGTTAGCCGTACGTATTTTCGACAAGATGTATTGAACGTCGTACCTGTAGGCGTATGGGAGAAAATGTTAAAGTTCTCCCTCTCTCCTCCGCCTCAGTCAAAAATACGGTTAATTGAACTCTGTTGACGTTCGGAACCTTTTATTTCGGAATCCCCTTTGTCCACGTTTCAGCTCGAGCCATATCTAATCTGTTTTATATTTATTGTGTATAGCATGTGTCTAGACGAACTTTACAGCTATCGAATAAAATTATGTATTCGTGCATGCATAATAATAATATACATAATTGTACCGAAGTGAACGGGCGTGTTACATGATTGTTTTGCAGACGAGCTCATTTACGTGGTTGTATGGAAAGTCTCAAAAATTTGGTGCCACTGGGACAGAATTCCGCGCGCCATACTACCTTAGGATTACTTATTAAGGCTAAGAATTTTATTAAGGTAAGATATAAGTTTTCTTTCGTATTTTTTTGTATTATGTACTCTACGAACTACGGTGTAACTTATTTGTGCTTATTATCGTCGTAAACGTATCTCTCGTAGGTTGACATTGGATTTGGTCAACAGCTTTCTTTCTTCTTTCTGTCTCTCTTCACATGGGTAAATAATGCACGAAAATCGCTGAAGATAATCCATAGTCGGATTTAGAGACTTTCATTTGCATAATTGAATGATTTAGACGCCAGAAGCGTGGAAAATTCGTTCGTAACAGCTTTTTTCTCGATGTGTGCGTATGTGTGTAAATGTGCTCGCCCTATTGTTCACCTTATCTATCTTGGGAGTGCTGTGTTCGTGATGGTTTAGCAACCTCTTTAAATAATAACCAAAGAAAACGCGATGCTAATTCGACAGATCGAGTGAACACTATATATGCTGCTGTACCCTGTGTACAGATACTGCGTTGAACCATGTGCAAGTCCGACGTGTTTTCATGTGCACACATACGATGAGACCCTCCTCACTCGCCGTTCAAAATGTATTTACTCGTCCGTTCTGAGTGACCCTTGTTTTATTAAAATCCACGTTGAATAGTGTGGGTCATTTTACGTATTATTATTTTGTACGAATAGTTTGTGAGTGTACACGGAGCGAGTAAATTGTAGTTTGTTATTCTTTAATGTATAAAACGTGAGTGTAATCGTCGTATAATTGGTGGCAACGGCCAAGAGTTATCATCAGGGAAAATTACTGTCGCAGCTTTTCGATTCGAGGTTACGATAAAGCAAGTTTTGCGCACGTTTCTCGACACGTCCTCTATTTCCAATAAAATAGATTTTGCGAACGAAGTATCGCTTCTCTCTTATGTAGGTATAATCCGAATGTGCGTATAGTTTCTACTTCATCATCGCGTACCTGTGGTTTCTATTTAGTGAAAGAAATCATTATTTCTGGTTGCCAGGTGAGAGAGAAGGAGGTTAATGTAGGATTGCGGCTACCTCACTTAAGCGCACGCATCCATATAACACTGCTTGATCAATTTTTGATGTTGAAATTGATGAGTGGTGAGGATCGATTGGTTTGTTCTTGAACAACCTCTAGTTCAACTTTTAATGTACTTTGATAAATACTAACTCACTATCAATCATGATATTATAGGATGTGTACACGATATACCTGAGGGGGCGGTGCTCAAAAGTTTTTACAATTTGAGTGAATGAGTGTTATGGATATTGGCTCTAAATCATCCTCTTGCGTTAAGCAATCTGAAACCCCCCTACCCCCTCTTTCCCATCATCGACCATTCTTTTCAAGAAGCGATTTGATCGGGTAGATACTTGTAGCAGTCTCGCGGAAGTTCGCGACGCACTACGCTTCATACACCCACATCTTTAAGTGCGTTGTATCGTTGTTACACGCAGGTCTTCATGGGTCATTACGCGCAAGTACGTACACAATGCTTGACTGTCGAGCAGAAAATTGTTTTTCTGTCATAAAAGTGTCTACTCGTAGAGTTCGGAAAAAAATCATCAAAAAATGCTCTAGGAAATGAAAAGCTCCGAAGAAGGCTTAAACTGAAGAAAGAAAAAAGTTTTTGTCCTGAATAATGATCGTTTCTCATGCAAAATCTTACGTAGTATACGAAAGAATAGTTTCAGAGTTCTGTACACATACAAACGTTCTTGAGAGTAAGCAAAAACCGAAAAGTGTCTTTGTTTTTAATTTCAGCCGAAAAAGAGTGTGCTTCTACCTCCTGGTAAACAACTTGTGTCCCCTCCGAAGCCCCGGGAGAAACTATTCATATTCTTACCATGTGAAGCCCTTGAATTCCATCTGAATACCTTGTGTAGGCCCTTGTCAGAGAGGGAATTAACGCCTTGTTGGTTCCCTAGTACTGAAGGGTGAAGTCCTGGGCTTCAAAGTAAAGCCCCGGATGATGCTCTACTGGTTCCCTCTACTATGTGCTGCCAGATGATCTTTTCAAAAATCCGTATCAGCTGTTTTTCCGACACCTAAAAACGGATTTCTCCCTATCTATCAACAACGATCGGGAGAAAGGTATCTCTCACACCAGTAACTCAAGTACCTTTCCCTTGATCGACTCGGTGTTGGAGAGGACCGCGTTATCAGCCTATAACGAATAGGAGAAAAGTATCTCTCGTACGAGCGATCAAGGTACTTTTCCCTTGAGCGCAAGAAATCCGCATTGAATTATCCCATTGAAATTCGTACAATTTTCCATTTGCATCATTTGTTCAAGTTTCGTCTACTTCAGTTTTTTTGGTATCTCCCTTGCTCTCTTGTTGAACGCCATTTGGCATTAGAACTTTCGCCGTTAAATTTGATTTTAGCAGTCACCGATCTTCATTCTTGTAATCACTGGAAGATTTACAGAGCTCAGAAATCAATTGTTCTGAAAAGAAATGAATTCAGACTAAGTGATTATTGAATATTTTGAGAAAAGTGTTTGACTTAGTCCATAGGACGTCATTGTACTCGAGGGAACAGGTCTTAGAAAGTCGAAACAAACATTTAAAGATTGAAACACTTTGTTTTCTGAGCAGTTTTATGATGAATCGTACACTTGAATGATGTAGAAGACGAATACTGATGTACTGAAATGGCTACTTCTTCGAAGCTCCCGCCTTACAACTTCGAGAGATGTTGCTCTAGACCCTATTTAGTTGGTGAAAAGTTGTACAGCGTGGTAAATCAATTTTTCTGTCGCTAGTGCACTACTCGATGTACGAATCTTGAAATAATTTCTGAAAAAGGTTAGTTCGTGGTTGAGGAAACACGTACGAATAATTTCCAAGAAACTCGAGTTCTCGTATTGAAAAAGAAGAATCTAAACGTGGAAACCAAATTACAACGTTTGCATTGTTTTGTAATGAACTAATGTAGTAAGAATATAAGGCCTATAAGAAATTGTACACGCCAAATGAACTGTTTTGTGCGGGTTCATTGTAAACTGAGTGACGTAATTGCGTACGTTTCATTTATTTATGTTTATTTTTCTCTCTCTTTCTTTTCTTAATGTCATCGCCTTAAGCTAGAATACTCATACGCGTTCTCACGCATACAACCATACAGCTTACATAGTTTACTCGCGGACTTAGGCTGAGAAAATATAGATGTAGAAAGAGGAATTTAATCCAAGTGTTGATGATAGTGACAGAGCACTCGAGAAAATATTATTATTGGCATCGTCTATTCTACGTATAAAGGATCTACCAGACGTAACAAGCGGGACGTTGATTATTCTTTTAGATGACGAGATGTGCTGAATGTTTTCCGAAGAAGTATCGAATCAGATAGGAAAAAGTACGCTCGTACGTTGAGATGTGGTCCAATTGCGTGCTTTTTACCTTCACCTAGTCGATAACAGAACCGCGAGAAATGAATTTAAAATCAACTGCGGAAAGTAGGACGGAAATAGAAAATTATATTTTTCTTCCCTTTTATTTTTTTGTGTATATGTATGTGTTCGTTTAGGTCGATGTGTCCGTATCGTGATAGTGAACACTCGTTGCCCTATCCGACCTTCACTATAAATATAAATTTGAAAGAAAGAGATCAACGTCCTCGATATCGCTTATGGACGTGTGCATAATAAATTCTATGTTGTTTCTTATTTTTCGGCCCTCAAAACGACTCGTCGTAGACTCATGTGAGAAAGCTGTGGAGTCTGCTAAGGGATTCGTTTAGTATAGGGGCATAGAAGACAGAATCCGTTCGTACATTTTTTACCTTCATTTTTTCGCTGTGCTCGGAGAACGAAAAATGACTGAAAATTAGGAAGAACTTCCACTTTGGTACTTCCAAAAAAATTTCACTCATATTCTCCGAATTGGTGAATCATTCGAGATGCTCTTAATCCTAGTGCAGGTATCCTGTCACGTCCGTCATCCCTACCTACGGAGAATCCACTTCAATGAACATGACTACAGAATTCCTTCAAAACGTTAAGTTGAAAATAGTGTTCAGAAATATCGGGGAAAACGATGGTTTTGTGAAAGAGACGACGATTGTTTGAGGAACTATCGATGGTTTGAATATTCTTCTTTTTCTTTCTCGTATACGATAATGACAAATGTCGAATAGCGCCAATTCGGCTTTCGAAGTTTGGAAATGAAATTTGAAAATGTGCGTCAGTTCAATGAATTGAGATCACTCAGGCCGTACCAGTTGTGCAATGGGTTTACGATAATGACAAATGTCGAATAGCGCCAATTCGGCTTTCGAAGTTTGGAAATGAAATTTGAAAATGTGCGTCAGTTCAATGAATTGAGATCACTCAGGCCGTACCAGTTGTGCAATGGGTTTGGCACCACGTTTTCATGTTATTTCCTAGTCATGTCCATCATCTGGTGCCACTGAATTACATTCCTTGACGGACTTTTCTGGAAAAGGATAACGATCAGGAGAAAAGTATCTATCATACGAGGAGTCTAGGTACTTTTCTTCTGATCAACGTTTTCTGACCGTTACTTGGAAAACAATTGGATCGAACTTTTCGCAATGTCATTCCATTAATCCAGAAGGGCAAATTTATCCTTCTGTAGCCATTGTAGTAAACAGTGTGGAAATCTTTCATGTCTTCGCAGAAGCCTCCTTTTTCTCTAAGCGTGGCTCTATTGGGCTAACTTGTCAGCCTAAGCATACTAGACTGGTGCACCCCTGATTCCGATCGATCTTAACCTATGTAGGGAGAGGGAGGCGAGTATGGTTTGAATGCTCTCTTAGTCATTTTGTCTTGAAATATTTCGGCTGGGTTGATTATTCGCTCAGAATTTACAAAAGAGCGTCAAGTTGATAGATTATTTTGGCTATCGTTTTAAGGCCGCTCTATTTCTTCCTGTCGAGAAAACGTTACAGAGGCCGATTTGAAACGGATGAATGATGAAATTTGTTACCTTCACGAGTGCCACGTTTTATTATATCGTCTTCCTCATTATTGATGTGTAAGCTTCATAATATTTTTTCCTAGTAATTAGGTAATACCGTATTTATGATTTTATTTAGCGATAAAATGTAATTAACTGTAAATTTTGAACCTACTTCCTAAACTTTTTCAAGTGAATTTTATGTCCCGATATTTTAAAGCGTTAGTACGAGACCGTCGAACGTACTTCTACCTAGTAGTCCTTCCCACTTTTTGGCCGTCAGCTCAGTCTACAGCGATAAAATAATCCGAGGTTTTTGTCTTGGGTAATACTTCAGGTTGGCTAGAATTGAAAGTCAACACCTACTTACAAAGAAATAATAGTGCTGATGCCTTCAAGACGCTTCATACCACTCTTTTCCGCGTGTATTCGTTTATAATTTACGTACGAGCCATCGATTTGCTTTATCTTTTCGGTATATTGTTTAATAATAATAATTCTACAGTTATCAACAATTATTACGTTGGTGTACGCGTTGTCATAATTATTGTAAACAATGCGAAGACTCGGTTGAACCTTCTCGCTCGATATTATGTACTTGATGTGCGTAATAGATAAGATAGAGCAACGGTATTCTAAAATTTTGATAAAAAGACAGTGTGCACGTGAAAATCGTATTACGAGTACATGTTCGGAAAGTAGATAAGATAGGTTACTATTGAAGACTCGCGCGAACGAAGCCGAGACTGCCTTTCAGGGGTGGTAGGAGTGCCTAACTTTTCATTCAGACAGGCCGTTGAGATATTACGTGTGTTGTTTTCATTATCGGTACAGTTACGATGACATTGGGCGATATTGTCCGCATAAAGTATGAAAGAATTGAGTCGTTTTGCGGACTTCATTTGTAAAAATTCGCTGATACAACTTTCGATTTGCGGACTACTCCATCGTCGTAAGAATTTGGATGACACGAACTACTGTGAAATTTCGTACACATTGATCAAAACTGGTCTCTGTAATATACAAATTATGAAAAGAAAGGATTTCTTGGCGTTGCCAAAAATATAAAGATCATGTTTCATGTCTTTTCGCCAGTCGTCTTAAGCTCTTCTTAGTTCAAAAATTTCCGAAATTTACAGCTTCTTGTTCTAGTATAAGTCTACTTTAGAGTATTTTAGGCTGACTGCTTTCTGGGACTCACTCGCGGCACTCGCTTGATGTAGTATAAGTCTCCTTTGGAATATTTTAGGCTAATGAACCTTCTTGGTCTAGTGTAAGTCTACTTCAGTATATTTCAGACTGATGAGATTACTGGGCCTCTTGGTCCAGTACAAGTCTACGTTAGTATATTTCAAGCTGATGAGATTACTGGGACTCACTCGCTCCGCTCGTTCGTCCCGCTTCTTGGTTCAGTACAAGTCTAATTTAGTATTTTTCAGGCTGATGAGTTTTTTCAGAATTATTTTTGATGTTCTTTATAGACTATTTTATTTTATTTTCATTTTCAATTAAATTTTATTTTATTTTATTTTTAATTTTATTTTTATTCGATTTTATTTTATTTTATTCATTTTTTATTTATTTTATTTTCTATTCATTTTATTTTTTTTTATATTTTATTTCATTCATTTCATTTATTTTATTTAGGTATTTATTTTTATTTTATTTATTCATTTTTATTCTATTCATTTTTTTTATATTTTTCTTTTATTATTTTTTTTTTACCAAAATTCTTCCAAGTCCCAAGGTCACAACCGGACGCCCGGACACGGATGCCTGGACGCCCGGAACCTAACCTAACCCAGACAATTTTCAAGAATTAGGGGGTGGAGAAAAGACATGAAACATGTCAAAAGATCAAAATTCTTCCAAGTTCGAAGGTCACAACCGGACGCCCGGACGCCCGGACAATTTTCAAGAAATGGGGGGGGGGGGAGGGTAGAGCTGAGATTCGATGTTGAAAATTTTTCAAGTCCCAAGGTCACTGCCGGACGCCCGGACATTTTCATTTTATTTATTTTTTTTTTATTTAATTTTTTTTCATTATTTTTCGTTATTTTTTTTGAGAGAGAGGATGATACTCGCAAATTTCTCAATGACGGCCCAGACATTCATTTTCATTTTAATTTAATTTAATTTTTATTCCATTTTATTTTATTTATTTTATTCATTTTTTAATTTTTTTTTTAAATATTTTATTTCATTTATTTTATTTATTTATTTTTATTTTATTTATTCATCTTTATCTTATTCATTCATTTTTATTTTATTCATTGTTTTTATTTTCATTTTTATTTTATTTAATTTTTCTTTTATTATTTCTTTTTTTTTTTACCAAAATTCTTCCAAGTCCCAAGATCACAACTTGACGCCCGGACATTTTCATTTTATTTTTTTTTATTTTATTTTTTTTTTCATTTTTTTTCATCATTTTTTGTTATTTTTTTGAGAGAGAGGATGATACTCGCAAATTTCTCAATGACGGCCCAGACATTTATTTTCATTTTCAATTTAATTTAATTTTATTTTTATTCCATTTTATTTTTATTCCATTTCATTTTATTTATTTTATTCATTTTTTATTTATTTTTTTAAATATCTTATTTCATTTATTTTATTTATTTATTCATTTATTTATTTATTTATTTTTATTTTATTTATTTATTTTTATTTCATTTATTCATTTTTATTTTATTTATTTTTTTATCTTATTTATTTTTTATTTTTAATTTAATTTAATTTAATTTTTCTTTTATTATTTCTTTTTTTTTTTACCAAAATTCTTCCAAGTCCCAAGGTCACAACCGGACGCTCGGATAATTTTCAACAATTAGGGGTAGGGCTGAGATTCGACGTTGAAAATTTTCCTAGTCCCAAGGTCACTGCCGGACACGCGGACAATTTTCAAGAATTAGGGGGGGGGTAGAGCTGAGATTCGATGTTTGAAATTTTCCAAGTCTCAAGGTCACTGCCGGACGCCCGGACAATTTTCAAGAATTAGGGGGTAGAGAAAAGACATGAAACATGTCAAAAAGCACGATTGATGCAATCAGA
The DNA here is from genome assembly GCA_035079395.1 of Aspidiotus destructor. Lineage (NCBI taxonomy): Eukaryota > Metazoa > Arthropoda > Insecta > Hemiptera > Diaspididae > Aspidiotus > Aspidiotus destructor. The sequence continues at coordinate 18,866,534 of JAVHKZ010000016.1, forward strand.
GTATTGCAGCCGGAAAATTTGGCTTTTGCTTACGGCTGAAGCTGACGACCTTGAAAAATTCGGATTTGGCTTATGACTTGTGGCTGATCAGAACAATTCGGCTGACTTATGGCTAGCTTATCGCTGATATTTTGGCGGGATTTCAGCTGACTTTTGGTTGACTGACGATTTTGTTCTCGTTTTGGTGCAGCCAGGAAACGAAAATCTTAATCTGTGTTCTGTGGATTGAGTGACAAACTGACAAACGAGGCAGAAAGCCATAAAAGGTGGCAAAAGCCAGACTGCTGTTACGAGAAGCGTGTTACACATCATTTCGCGCGTATAATATAATATGGAAAATAAACCAAAAATCAGCCGAAAAAATTTGGTTGAATTCAGCTTTCGGCTTTCGGAATTTCAACCTGGTATAGGTTGCTCAAATGGTTTTACAATGTTCAATGGTACTAAAAATGAGAATGTTGAAGAAAGGAGGGAAAGCACGTGTAGTAGAGGTGAGAGTTGGCTCTTTCTTTTTCTCGAATTCGATCTTCATAGTTCAGTATGTTGATTTCAAGATTATGGGGAACAAAATTGATAACATTGTACAAGCAGATTGATAGCGCTGATTATGGTCGCCTACATTCTATGAAATGTGTATGACTCAGCGTCACGTTGTTGCTGGTTTACGTTTGTGAACTTCATCTTCTGTGAGATGTATATTATCGGAATGCAGCTTCCAAATGGAATTTAGTTCGTTGTACAAAGTTTGCTCACTCGATAGCAACCCCCATTGCATGGCTTTCACGACTCGAAAACTGCATTGGTCTTTGTAATCCTGACATCTTTCAAGGATTAGCTGTCTGTCGCAACTTCACTTTCCTCTTTTTTTTTCTCTCTCCCCATACGACGTTTATTTTACAACGGCGCCTATGCTATGGAAGAGATTTATTCGGTATCTCTTTTCGATAATTACGCGGCTCGCATTCGAAGACGTTAAATTAATTTCCCCCTTCTGTGTAACGCGTTGGCAAAAATGCACCCTCTCTCTTTTGCGGTTGAACGTTCAATATTTTAATGGGAAACTACTTACTCCTCCTCTTCCCTCATATACTCGTGTATACGAACCAGAGTAAATGCGTCAAATGAATTTTTTCAGTTGCTCTTAAGATACACTCGCTAATTAATACGCTTCATTCTTCGAGAGGAACGGAAGCTTCCGCCGGCGCGAAGCAAAAAAGCGAACGAGAATTTAAAAGAGTGGCGCGCATTCTTCGACCCAAAAATCCGCGCTGGTTTTTAAATACCGTGTAATTAAAAACTGTCGGTGCGGCGTGAAACGCGTGATTATCTCTTGCTGATGGTCCCACAAAATCTACGTTCACTTCACGAAAGATAATTGGCGCGCATGAATTTTGGTCATCGAGCTGAAAAATAGGAACGTAACTCACGTTCGTATCCTGTTATGGAAGAAATTAGGATGAAGATAAACGACAATACTGTTATCGGTGAATGTAACTGATAACGAATAGTTAACGACTTACGTTGTTTTGTGTACGAAAAATACGGTTTATTTTATTATGTAGAGGACGTAGATATCGCTTTCTGTAAACAAAATTCCTTCGTTCATAAATTTGCGGTGAAGCAAATATTTGATTCTTTTGCAAATTTCACGGATTATCCCTTAAACTGAAAGACCTCTCTTAACATATCTTGGTAATCCTCGTAGTATCTTCCGAGTTGAGATTGTTCATCATTCTTTCATCATCGCGTGTTGTTTGTGTCTCGCTTTTACGTCAGATTGTTATCTCTGAAAGTTGACTAGCTTTGACTGAAGTACTCTATAGTCGAAGTACGAAAGTTTTCCGATGAATATTGCATGATGATTAACCCACATCCGTCGCAAAAGACTCGAATGAATGAATGCAGGTCAAATTTGTTCAAAACTCAAGAAAAAAGACTCAATTGATGCACCTTAAACTCCTCCTCCTCCTTCTCTAAATTGTCAAAAATCTTGAACCTTATTCTCTCTTGAAAGTGGAATACGGTAACTGTACGTTTCTAAATTGATATTTATTTCATTCTAATTAATTCAATGCTGTTTTGCAAGATTGATTCGGTATTCCCGCTGTATATCCGCGTTCCTTATCGGCAATAAATACACCGCGAAGGGCATTGTACTCACCTCCCGTTGAAACTCGCTAACTTTCGGTGCTTCACGCGACGAGCTACGGTAATTTAACGTGAAGGTAATCGTGAGAAAAGGAGTCGATTTCAAAAACTCGAATGAGAATTTGTTATTCTAAAATCATCTGTTTTCGTTCTTGAAATAAAGGGAGGAAGTGATCAGTATAATGAGATCTAAGAATTCACGAGTGTCTCGCCTCTGTTCATCAATAAAGCCACGCGTGCTTGTATATATGCTGGGAATAGAATCTCAGTGAGTGGACTCGTGGAGACAAGCGTCACAAAATGTGATTCCTTTTTAATGAGGAGAATAGTTCGTGAAATTATCAGATTGATTTACTCATCTCGTTGAAAACTTCATTTGAGAATGAACTCATCATTGATAAGAAATGCCACGTGCTCAGAATTAAAGATAGCAAAAAAATATGTTCGTGCGATTGGTTGCAAGATGGGTCTGCGAACGATGAACTTACCAAGGTAAAGATTTAAATGAGAGGATTAGAACAGTGACCTCCTTTGACCTACGAAGGTCCCCCTCCAGGATTCTACCGTGTACAGTTGAACAAAATAATGATCAGCAGAATGAGATTTCTTTTCGCTCGCAGTAGTTGATATCATCAGCCTTACTCTCCAGATTGTGGTTTTGAACTTTGTATGGCAGAGATGGCAACAATATCACGGAACCGCCCGCCCCCTCTCCCTCCCAAATCAGTTACAAAGAGTTGTTCTGCAAGAAAGTAGCGTCACTACCCCACTGAATGAGAGTGAAGAGATATGATGTTTGTTGAAAAGAATATGAATTTTTATAGTGCTGAAATCTGATGGAGAGAATTCAAAATGATTTGATAGAGCACGACATCAAAATCCAAAGAATAAAAGTGAGTGACTTTGTACAGCTACTCGACTGCTGCTCTCGCGATGCCTAAATCACCTGCGCAGCCAGCCAGAAGAAGATTCTAAGCTTCAGTATGAACGGTAAGGGGTCTGTGACGCCGGATTGGTTCCGACCGTTTGGTAAACGTTCTCGTATCCCGATCGTTCACTTGGCCGTTAATTTTTTTTGCCAAATTTCGTTGAAAACCTAAATATTGGGGTACTTTTACCAAAAACCTTATTCATCTCATTTGGGTTATTGTTATCACTCGTTATCAGTCCATATGACGTCATGTTAATGCAGCTTTTCTACCGTTTGTTCACTGAATCCAAAATGAACATGAACGCCCGCCCATTCTTTGTTGAAGTTTAGGAAAGTACAAACAGAACCATCCCTATCAGGCTATCCCTCCCCCCCCCAAATGGCTGCAATCTGTGTAAAACGGTTAAAAATTTGTCCTGGATGAACTTTTTCAACATTTGTCATGAAAAAAGATGATTCGGTCCACGTTCATGAACACCAAATGAACCAGAAAATTGCAGCCGAAAAATTCAACTCTGGCTTTTGGCTTGAACTTACAAGCTGGAAAATTTGGCTTCTTGCTTTCGGCTTTCGGCTTTTGGGAATATTTAGTTGGCTCTTGGCTTAATTTGACTGGCTCAATCAGAGCATTGCAGCCAGCCAAAAGCCGAAAGCCAGCTGTATTATTTATGTTTTTTCGAAGCTGAAAGCCAAAGCCGAAGCTATATTTTCAAGGTCGTAAGTTCAAGTCAAAAGCCGAAAGCCGGAGTGTTTCATCAAGACAGCCGAAAGCTAGAGCCAAAAGCCGAAAGTCAGCTGTATTTTTCAGGTATTTCCAAAGCCAAAAGCCAAAGCTATATTTTTGCAATGCTCTGGGCTCAGTTCAGCTTATTTTTGGATTTTCAATATGCACGTCAAGAGAAAACGATCAGGAGAATTGGGTCTTTGTTAAACCTGGGAAAAGTACCTATTCTCCAGTTTGTGTTCATCTTTTGCCACATGAATGTGACTTCTCTACGACCGTTTGTTCACTAAATCCAAAATGAACGTGAACGCCCGTTCTTTGTTGAAGTTTGGGAATGTACAAACAGAATCATCCCTATGCCTCCCCCAAATGGCTGCAATCTGTGTAAATCAGCTAGAAATTTGTCCTGGATAAACTTTTCTAACATTTGAAGGGTACACGGAAAGAAGGGGCTTTGTCCAAACGTAACGAGATGAAGAAATGGTTTCTTTGGAGAGGTGCAAACGATCCAATTGTCCTGCTCGTTACGTTCGGACAAAGCCCCTTCTTCCCGTGTACCCTTCATTTGTTGTAATCAAGGATGATTTGGTTCTCGTTCATGAATCCCGAATGAACGGAAAATTGTAGCCAAAACTTTTATCTTTGTCTTTTGGCTCGAACTTACAACCTAGAAAATTTGACTTTCGGCTTCCGGCTTTTGGAAAAATTTAGCTGGAATGGGGGCGTCCATAAATTACGTGACGCGATTTTCGTGATTTTTCGACCCTCCCTCTTATCTCACGTGAGATTTTCCTCAAAAGTGTATTTTTGCTTTGAATATGTTTATCTGTGCTTAATTGCGTTTTTAGCAATAGTTTAGAATGTATTTGTGTAAGAAAAAAATTACGTGATATTTGTCGGTATCCCCCCTCCCCCTCATGTGAGTTTTGGTGAGACTTGGCTGGACCCCCTCCCCCCTCCCCCTAAAATACCTCACGTAATTTATGGACTCCCCCAATCTAGCTGGCTTTTAGCTTAATTCGGCTGGTTTAATTTAGCTGATATTTGGATGTTCAATATGCAAGTCAAGAGAAAACGATCAGGAGAATTGGGTCCTTGACATATCTGGAGGAAATACCTATTCTGTAGCTTGTGTTCCGCTACATTAGATGACTATACTATAGGCTCCTGTACCGAACGGCTGAATGAAACTGGACCCAATCTCTCTTATCATTGCCTATTTGCCGGAAAAGCCAATCCGACCGAGATAGTGGAGCAATTAGCGCCTTTTCCTAGTTTGTGAAAAAAAGGAGGGCTAGAAATGAAAAAATTTGGCTCATTTCGGCTTCAAGCTTAGGAAGGTTTAGAAGGAGCTGGCTCTCAGCTTTACCTTCACCAGTCAAAATTTGGCTGAATTCTGCTTTTGGCTGTCAGCTGACTGCGATACTCTGAAATGAATAGCATTCGCGTTTATTTTGAATTCCGCGAACGAACGACAGAAATGTCGGTCACTCTTATGACGTCATGTTCTTGTGATGACAATGTTTCGAATGAACCCAACATTTGGTTTTTAAACGGAAGTGAAGAGAAATAGGCAGAAAAATGAACGGCTCTCGATTGAACACAAACAACCTCTAAATTCAACGGCATTACGATTTGATCAAATCTGTTGTTGAGTCGAGTATTGATCATTGATTGGGATGGCCGATGTGATTCAAAAACGTGGTTTGATGCATGCAAGTTGAAGGTTTTTGATTGTTCTACCATTTCTTGGAAGATCGTCTTCAAATTTGACGTACGAGTATTAAACATTCTTCTTATCGTATCCATTAAAATTTTTGTGTACCCATGAGTACTTTTGTATTGCACGTCACAAGCTCTGTTCAAGTGAAAACGGCAACCTTTTAAAAAAGCTTATGGTCGTACGCTTTGTGCGATACAGATGCTTCTGCGAAGTTGGGGCTTGATTCACAAAGTTGTTTCCAAAGCTCTTTAAGATATCCGCTCTTTTTACTCTACCTGCAACCTTCCGAGTTGACAGTGAGACATCTTGATCAAGAAAAATCTGATGAACCTAGAGTGACGAGGTTTGAGAAGGGTTCGGAGTTCAACTTTTTCCAAAATTCCTCCTTTTACAAAGCCACAGATAAAAATCTAATCTATCTTGCCAATGTACACTCGCCCAGACGTCTGTATCCCATCTGATGCCATTGAATCGCCTAGTTAAGAATTCGCTAAGCATCGAAATTTTGAAAAATCAGATTCGTATTGTTCCAATTGGACCATTGATAGCTTTTGAAAGTTCAACTATAGACCTAATGTTTCGATGTTTCTAAAAACAAAATTTACAATATAGAATTCCGAGAGAAAAAGCACAAGATTAACTCAAGAATCCCTAGTGACGTCTTTGGTTGCACGTGTTCTGACGCGTAATTTCAAAATTGAGGGTAGATTTGGAAAATTTTGAGCGTTATTTAAGGAATTACACAATTAGATTTTTATAGTTGAGGGAAGAAGGAGTCAACTTTTGAAAATATCGTAAATTCTCGTAATAACGATTTACCGGGTTGTGAAACGGAGTCATTAACCCGAGAGAGAGATGAATGAGAAATACGTTGACGTTACAGTTGTATTTCGTATTTGTCCTATTGCGAAATTCACTTTCGTAACTTCGATTACTATAATATATCTTACAGTGTGACGTTCACTATTCACTCTAGTGATTCTAATGTAGCACAATGTCGCCGTTAGAAGCCGGCTAAAAGAGTAGCGTTTTGACCTGAAAAGAACTACGGGGAGTCCGAACTACCAGATACTACCCTTTTCGATTTTTTTTTCTTCTCTTCTTTATTAAATTTATTTGTGCTCGTAAGTCGTTTTTAGAACGCACATAAAATTAGTAAGTCTGATTAGTTTCGTGTGGATCGAAATTGACCGAGTAGTGAACTTTGTGTGCGTGGTTTATCGTTGGCTGTCGCCATTTTATCCGAATCCTTTCTACAGAGGTGACAATAATACATTAGCTTTGCATAATTACGCCCATATCAGCTGATCGTACCTACGAAACCATTTGAAAATGAAATTACGACCTATATTTGTCTGTGTGTGTGTATACGTGTGTGTGTACTCCCTTTCTCTCTTTTGTTTTACATCCCACGACACTAACGTCATTGATATATTTCTCGTTTGTTTTGTTTTTACAGAATTTAGAATTTCAAGATAGAAGGTACGCAGTACAAAAAGAAACGCTTAGAAGAGAGGCGAGGCACCTGAGACGGAAATTAGAGCAGCTACAGCTGAGCTCCGTCAACTCTAATGGTATAATGTTAATCAATGAAACGGCAATGACGAAGAGAAGATCCGTCTCCGAATGTTCCGCCTTGTCCTCATCTTCGAGCACGGTTTCTTCTTCGTCGTCCATTTCAGCGTTATCGAATTCTTCGTACCTGTCCGCTTCCTCCGGAAATAGTTCATCATTGTCTGAATTGGGTACGTTTCTTTCTTTCTTATTTTTTTTTTTGTCTGGCTATCAGTATAAGTAGTATTGTCGAAACGCGACGAGCTCGATGTTTGTACACGAAACATCCAGCGGCTGGAAACAGGAATGATTATTCAGCCGGAATTTTATATTTTGGCGTATATTTCTCGCATACGTGTCGATGAAGTTGTATACCCTAGCTGCCGCGATTTGTACTAATAAGAGCTGCTGGAGCGAAAACGGGGGATACGCCGTATGTACATTGCGCAATTATATCTGCAAAAGGGAACAAAAGAAAGCCTTCGTTTATTATCTTTTCTCTGTGCACAGTCGCATGCGAAACACAAAAATGTTAATCACTTTTTCGGTAATATGGGTTGCGTTTTGTATTATGAGTGCTGCTCATCTGCACAGCTGTAGCGAGACGTAAGAAGGAATCGAATTGGGGGATGGAAGTGCGCATACACGACGCACGTAATGGTGTAATGTTTTATTTATCCCGGGCTCGATAGCATGCACACATGTATACCGTGCTTGCATTTCTGCATCGAGGGTGAGCGATGTTAATTACCTACGTGAATTTCGAAGCAAAAAGAACGAATGTATCTTTCAACTTTTGTGAAATCTATACTTGCGGATGAAGTGATATGAAATGTTGGCGTGTATTTTGATTCTTTTTACTCGTGTTCGATGGGAAGCTTCGACTCTCTTTTCACTTTCATAGCCGAGAATAATTGTTGACAGAAACTCGAACAGACCCACTAATGTTAGCCCGCAACGTATCTTCATATCGTTGGAGCTATGAAGCTCTTTGTATCTACTTGAAACGTCAAATTACCTTCTTCTTTAAGAATTGTGAAAATTGAACTGGTTCCATTTGCGAAAATGTAACTTAGGAGTTTAGGTATTTGCCCTGAAGGCTCACTCGCCGCACAGAATCGATAAAAAAGACTCGCTACTTTATTTGTTGCTCGTGGGATCTTTTTCATTAGCTACTCCTCTTAGGTGACCGAAGGAGAGATTATTCAGTTCTGATCGAACTCCCTTCCTCGTATAGAGCTCGAAGATTGCTGCGTTTCAACTGAAGTTTCACCAATCCTAGCCTCTAATTCCAAAATTTGCGAGTTCCCCCCCCCCCCCTCCGCGAAATGTATCCCTCTCATTCCCTGGAAGGGAACCTTAGACTTGATTCTCAGAGTCTGTGAGTTCTACGAGTTCTGAATCTTGGCCTATAATTCCGAAACTTGCGAGTTCACCCCGCGAGCTCCCCCTAATAGTCCTGTATACTGTATCCCTTTCCTTTAGAATAGACTATGACGTCACGAACTGTGATATCGAGGCTGCTTCTAAATATGACGTCATCAGCGGCGAGCTCGCGCCCGATTCTGAAACTTGCAAGTTCAATCCACCTCTCTTCATCCTTGCAATCTATAAGTGGCTACACTGCTGTATGATGGACGTGATTTCATGTAGGCCAATGGAAAACCTAATTTTGAAATTTGAAAGTATGACGTCATCAGCCTTGAACCAGAGGCTTAGTATGAGGGTGACTCGAGCAGTACAACTATTGGGCGTAGTATAATGGAGATTATGAGGAGGCTCACGAGTGGAAAGAGTGATCTTGAAAATAGAAGAGAGTAAAAAAGGGAAAAAGTCCTAGCTGATGACGTCATAATCTGCCTGTGACATCATCAGCACTCACAATGTCGCTTACGAACGAAGTGAGTGACTCCGAGTATAGGAGAGAGTAAGAAAGAGTCAAAGTTTAGGAATACTGCTCGCGTTACAGACGGCCATCATGGATAGTTATGACGCCACTTATGTCGATATCCATTTGAAGGCGAACGAGTGGAGCGAGTACCGATGTGAACACCCCTCCTCCTTGAAATCACGGTCCCGCATGTACATGGCTCGCAGGTCAAAATCTTCCCCAGTCAAGCCAAGTGGCTGAAGTCGCTTAGAAGTGCGCATTTTACCGCGTGAATCTTCGTAACTGTATGGATAGTGCTTCACCCCTAAGTCAACATTTCTAACCGTATTTTTGCCGTAATATGGTATAGCTATTACCCCCCCTCCCCTCCCTTTTCTATTAAATATGTGAACAGTCGATTTGACGTCGGATTTGCAGGTCGATACTCAGCATCCATTGACCGATAATCGACATCAAATCGACCAATAATTTACTTCTATCGAAGTTTTGGTCAAAATTGCGTCGATATCGACCTTGCACGTCGACTCAATATTTCAGCTCTCCATTTCGACTGATTAGACGAGTCGATTTCCAGTGGCTCAAAATTTTTCATCGACCTGAAGCTTGAGTCGATTTGTAGTTCTGTAGTAACGTGCGTTGGTTGACTGAGGATCGACTTCAAATCGAGAATTGACTTCTCTAAATTTTTCTATCGGCCTAAAATCGATTGCTCGCTGTTGCATCGGTTGATAGTCGATTTTCAGTGAATCGACCTCAAATCGAAGTCACAGTCACTCCCTTGAAGCGTTTTGTGTGTTTGGTGACTTCGCTACTCGCGGATAGAATATGAGGAAGATCGAGCATCTTAATTATCCTCGATCAAGGCAGCTATAGTCGAATTGATGCAATTTCGACGCCGATTTCCGGGCCGAAGGGTGCCGTCCGGCAGACTTGTGTCTTGAAAAAGAGGGTCGTCTGGCAAAACGTGAGGCTTGGAGAAATTTTGACCTCCGAGCTTTGGCTGATAGGAGGGGGACTTGGAAAAATTTCAAGTAATGACTTGATTTTTTCTATCTTTCTTTGGATTCCGCGTGCACGCCCAACCGAACCTATGTTGAAGCAGATGGGGTTTTTCATTGCTGTTGTAAACTTACCAGGTTTTGTGATGAAAGATGAACGCTGACACTTCAATCTTGATTTCTGATTCTTTGATACCTTTCAGGTCAAACATTTCTTCGTAATAACTTTCATTGAGACATTTACAACACCTCACAATTAATTGACTATCATAAGCTCTTTTTTTCACATTGTCGATACCCTTGCCTCTCCCTGGTTATCATTAAAGGTTTTACAAATCGAGGAAATACGTTATTTCCCATGTGTTGAAAATGTATTCCGGTATTTTCATTTGAAACTGAGAATGAAACGATACTCACTGACTGAGTGAGCCTCTAATCTCCTCCGAAATGAGAAGAGGCCCAAGAATATATTGACCTGTCTCAGTGGCGTAGGTACGATTTCCTCCCGAGTTGAAGATTCTTTCAAGGGGGGGGGGGGGATATTTCCTAAAATTTTTCCTAATTTACGCAAAAAATAGACGAAATTACAGTATTAAACGGAAAAAACACCCTAAAAAATTGCGATACGGGGATATATTTCCCAAATCCCTCCCCCCTCCCTCCCCCTCCTCCCTTACATACGCTATTGACCTGTCTTCAAGAAGAAGAAGTCCGCATAACACATGGGTAATTTTTCATTTGAAATGACGCGATGACAGATATTTTGTGTAAAATGTAAATTTATTGTAGGTATGTGACTTGTCGAGGAGATTCTTTTTCTAATAGCGGGTGAAGTATAAGATCTAAATTTTCTGAAAGTAGGCTTTCTTCCTGCCTAACAAACCACAACTTTCGGCTAGCATAGGACTTGTTCGAGAAATTGTCAGCAGAAAATACGTCATTAAAGAAAACGAAAAAATACAATGAAATTCCTCATTTTCCATACTGCGATGGTGGACGTTGGGAAATTCTAACCGAAAAAGATTTTCGTGCTTTTCCGCGCGTACAAGTGCTAGTACGGTTATTTTTAGATGGTGTTACACTTCGTGTTCGCTGCCGAAAATTGAAGGAATATCGAAAAATAAAAGGGAAAATAATACTAATAGGATCGAATCGAAAGAGTTGAGGACTAACTCCAGGAGAAAAAAATTTCGATGTAGATCAAATCTGGCAACGTGGCTCTGGTCTCTATCTCTCTCTGTAATAACGCACTGCTATCTGTAAAATACAGTAAATATAATGTCAGTTACAGTAAAGAGAGAGAGAGAGTGTGTATGCGAGAGAAAGAGGAGAAGAGTGAGCGTGAAAGAGTTTGAATCGAGCGCGCGAGAAGTACGAGCATTACCACGAAAACGGCCGAGCACGAACGAAATACTTTCCTTTGTTATCCGGGTACACTGCAGGCGCATTTACAAGTCACGATTTTCGAGTTCCTTTGTCATGTTCGTATTCGATAAATATTATATTTTCGAACTCGCTCTCTCTCCCAGCGAAATGCGTGTATATAGTTAGTTATTAAACTGAATAATCTGGTCAGAAATTATACGAATGTTGGTAGAGAGAGAGTGTGTGTATGTACATACGTATATTACAACTGAACTGTACATCGGTTAGTCAGAGAAAGATAGGCGGAGAAGAAGGGAAGAGAAAAGCGTTATGACCCAAGAAGGTTTACGGTATATTAGTACGTTGCTGGACTCTACAAGTATGCTAGCCCAGTTTGTTGCGGCGTGAAAATACTCCTCGCTGTTGAAACTTATACGAAGAACGCGAAAATTTGGAATATGTAGTAGGTAGTACCCAAGGACTTCGGAATAAGAATTTTGCTAACGAATGCGCAGTTTAGCGAAACAGGTCGAATGTAAGTTGGGTAAATGCGCGAATACCAAATTTTTGGAATGTTTTACCTTGGAAAAACGATGGAGTCTACTTAACAGATATCATTCATCGTGTGATTTGAAATAATCTTAGCACAATTGTTCGAGTAAGTTTCTACAGAGGTTGAGTAAAAATTCCGAATCCATTGAAGGTACTGCTCATAGAAGAGCTAATTTATGAACTGTAGAAGTTTCATTTTGGATAGAGTGGTCGGGGGGCACTACATACCGGACCCGCAAGACCTAACACCCTTATGGAAGAGGAATGTGACGTCATCGGAAGAACTATAGGTGAATGTAAGGGTTCAAATCTGTTTTAGAGCTGGAAAACCATGTCAGAACGAGGGATAAGATAGAAAGCGTTGAAAGAAATATTTTGGTCTGAAGATTTAGAAAATTTTTGATTGAAGAGCAGCGGTTTGGAGAATAAACACTTCAAGTTTTCAGAATAGTCGTTCTCTACTTTCAGAGTGGTAGCAATTTTTTTCTTCATTACTCCCCGAAACACCCCGTTCATATTTGTATTTATCCTTGGCTCGAAGAACGACCGTTTTACCGAAAGTTATAACTGTTTTATTATTTATACGCTTCGTTTTCGAAACGATGACGGAGTATATGGTGAGGAGGGATGAGCAGAGGAAAGAAAATGAAAATAAAAGCTTCAAAAAAAGAAAGGACTTGTCGAATGACAGTACCCCGTACAAGAAGTAATTCATTTTTTTTTTCTTTCGGTAATGGTGTACAAAAACTCTCGTACTTATAATAACGAGTATGAAGGAAAAGCCATTCGTGTGCGAAGAGTGCATTTTCCTGTGTGCTCATGAAGGTCGTTAGCAATTTTCCGCTCGTCGTGTATATTTCAAGATGACCTCTTTCTTCCTCTTTGTGTGTTAACGTGGAAAGCGTGGTAGCGCAGATAGGAACACGTGGATGGTCGTGTTAGACGGGGCTGCTGCTTGCCGTACACTGAACCGCGCCGGCCGGCCGGTAAGCTCGAGCTACAGCTCCAGCGGAATACAACAATAACGCGAGAATTCGCCGAGTTTAAACTTTTTAAACTTTTCGCCGAGTATACAAAGCGACGGTACGAAATGGGGAAAAAAGAAAGAATATCGTGTAGTGTAAACGAAAATTTTAGCTAGAGGTATATAAATTTAGCATGCACACACACTCGCATATATACACGCAGGACAGGCTGTATGTTATTTTACCTTCGTGACGAATTCACAGCGATCGATTTTCTTTCGTCGAGTGTAGTGTATTTTTTCGTTTCGGTTGAGAAAACGACGACGCGTTGTCATTGCTTCAAATACATCTAATTTAATTGATGTTTTTTTCTCTTTCATTAATCCTTCCTCTTGTCTTAAATGTTTCAACAGACGAAATCGACACGGTTCGAGGCTACCTTACCCATAGCAGCGAAGAGGAGGAGGATTCGCTGAGTGTAGAGGGCGAGATATTCGATTGGTCGGAGTGGCCGAAATCGCGCACTGCATCTAATGGCCGGGTTTCGGTATCTGCGTGCCAGCAAACGCTTTCCGAAATGGATATTTAACGCCGATCCTCAAAAGAATTCGGTAAGTTATTATTTAACTAATTTATTCGTCTTCGCTTCGCCTTTTTCAGGAAAATTGGATGAAAAATGGGGCTAGAAAAATAGGAAATTGTTACTCTCAACTTCGGGCCCGTCAATGGTTCGTTATGATTCCCTCATCACGATGAAAAAACCCATCGCCTCCACCCCTTGTGCTCCTTGAGGTATGAGGGTTTAATAATTCGTACTAGGGTTTTTTTTTATTCGAAAACTATCAACTTTTTCGAGACACATAATTTTTAAAAAACAAAATGTTTAGCACGAAATGTGTCTCTTGTTTATAAGCGCTGAGACGAATAGGGACGTTGCTATGAAGCGATAAATTCTAATAATGCTTTTTAGCATGCAATATGAACATTAGGGGGAAAAATCCATCATTGACCTCTGGTCTATCACTTGCATAACGCGTTACATCATAGTCTCCTCATAGTGAGGAAAAACCCTATTTACCTCATGAGAATTGCTTCCTGAGACATGAGGGTTCAATAACTCAAAAGCTGGTTGGTGAGTTCGTTGCCAGTCAAACTGAATTTATTCAAGTTGGTCGGGTAAGCGACCATTATACTAACTTGCGGAAATAACTGGCTAAGCCTGCAGTGAATAGTCCAAATTTTTTGGCGTTCTTAAATTGAGGAAAAGATTCAACCGCCTTGATGTTTTCTTCGACGGAAAAGGCGAAAAAAATATTGACGAAATTTAAGTAATACTAAACAGGGTTAATAGATTTTGGATTCTTGTAGAGTCTTTTTGTGTATTCTTTGGATGAGGGGGAGGGGAGTTTGACTTTTGAGCTACGTACAAACTTGTGGATTTGAAAAAATGGAGGTGAGGGGTAGAGGAGTTTCTAATTTCAGTTTTCATGTAAGGAAAGGAAAGTAGGAAAAATTTTAACCAAGGAATGGATCCCAATCAATTATCAAAAATCGACGATCCCCCCCCCCCCCTCCGGCCCCTCATTCATGAAATATATTCTCGGCTCGCCGCAATCAAAGTAGTTAGTAAAGAACACTCCTCAAGAACGTTTTATGTGCTTACAAAATTGGTACTACTTCTAGAAAAATACATCGTCAAATTATAAGGGACTTGAAAAAACTAACGGGTTCTTCAACGGAGTTAAACGATGAGGGGCGGGGAAGTTCTTCTTTAGCGTACCTTCAGGCTGTATATATTAGGAGGGGGACTTGAAAAAATCTCCAAGTTAGACGTAGAAGGGCGTTGTGAGTCTAATGATATTTGTAGGGTTGCATATCTGGTTCATCAAAGGGACTCGGCCAACGAGGTGTGTGAAGCATTGCATGACTAGTTATTCAAAGGGGTTATTTCAACTTTCAGGAGGAACTTGAAGAATTGTTGACCTCCAAGCTTTGCCAGCCGGCCGGCTGGTAGACATTTTCTTCAGAAGCCCCCCCCCCCCTCCCATTAAACTGGTTGCCGGTTGAAATTTTACCCGGGGCTTAGTGTGACGTCATTTGTGACCATGACCTGATGGAATTTGTACACATTTAGGACGGATGAACTGGTTATCCTGACATGATCCGTACAAGGCCTCTAGCCTAGTACACTATAATTTAGATATGGTCGAGGCTACGGTACGTACGAATCAAAAAATAAAATTGTTCAGAAGTTATCAGATCTTTTAGTTTGGAGCGTTCAACTTTTAGGTCATACGGTATCAAATTAAAGGAAATTTTATGAAGAACAATTTTTGTGTCTTTATATTTCATGCTAGGAAGCATATTTTTCGAGAAAAATGTAATTTTAGTGTTCTCACTTGTACATATTAATCAAAAAATCTTCTGGCGTAGCCAAATAGAAAAAGTTCATGTATCATGTCAAGCCCAATATAGACCTATATAATCAAGCAGCCTGGTTTAGGCCTAATACCTGCTCATTATTTCACGCAACTCATAGACTCAGAGTACAAACAGAAATTATATTCGTTTTCGGGCGTTTGCAAAGAAATTCAAAGTAACGATCACTTTTATCAATCTCGATAATATCGATGTATCAATCTCGATTATATCGATGTATCAATATCGATTATATCATTATATCAATTTCGATTTTATCGATGTATCAATATCGATTATATCGATACATTGATATCGATTATATCATTATATCAATTTCGATTTTTTCGATGTATCAGTATCGATTATATCGATACATTGATATCGATTATATCGATACATTGATATCGATTTTACTGATCTCGATTGTATCGAAGCTAGGACAAACCTAGTATATAAACTGGGCAAGGTGAACTCGCAAATTTTCGAATCACCCACGGAGAGACGAGGGTGATAGGGTGGGGGGGGGGGACTCGGAAAATTTCAAATCATGGTCAGGTCAGAGGGAAGACATTTAGTTATAGGACGTAAGTTCAGGTCTTTCAGTTGCGAACTTTAACCGTGTTGATGTCGACTAAGTCATATCAGTGATGCGAACAACAAAGACATGATATCAGTCAGCCGATGCGAACAACAGCCAACAATACTTAGTCCACGGTTCCGTAACGCGACGGACGAGATGCGTGCTAGCATGAGAAGAAGTGAAGCTTCATCAACACATTTAGAAACTATCAGGTCTTTATTCAGCCCAAAGCGTTCGACTCTGAGGGGTCGAATATGGTTTTAAATTGAAGGAAATTTCACGAGTCTTTTGTATGTGCGAATAAAAAAAAACTGAGTTTTCCAAAGGTTATCTTGTCTTTTAGCTAGAAGTGTACATTTTTGAAGTGTCGAGTTTGCAGCCCCGGCGCGAGATGTTTCGGCGCTACTAGCAAGACTCAAATTTCACCGCTCTTTTTTAAAAACAATAGGCTTAATGCTAACTTATGCTGCGACGAAATATAAATATTTTTCAATTGTTAAATTGGCGCCCTTAGCAGTAGCTTGCTTCGATTGTGCCTAGCGCCAGGGTTGAGAGTTCGGTGTCAAATTCATAAAAATTTCCCAGGAAGCAATTTTTGCAATGCTTCATATACCAATTGACTTGGCCCTTTCAATGAGCTAGATATGCAATGCTTCAAACACCGTGAGACTCAATTGGAGGCAATACTCCATAAAATCGGTTCCCTGCCTCATCTCATTCAACTCCGTGAAGAACCTGTGGATTTTAGGTTACTATTTCATTTGAACATTATTTCGAGTGTGGCAGCCTTGAGGCGTGCATCAGGCTCAGAAATACTGGCGGTGATTAAGGCGAACGAATGAGCGTGTCAGGTAGCCCAACGTACAGAATACTAGGCTTATACTAAGCTGAGAAATCTTGTGGGAAAGGCGTCACTACGACATCACGATTGAGATAGATTCATCAGAAGTCGATATAATCGATGAAATTGATGTTTCGAGTGCCAATGTATTACTGTCATCTAGGAGACTTGTTCAAGGTAGCATGGGCTGTGGCGTAACACCGAGACCGAGTATACAGGCAGAGGTGAACGACCTTAGAACGAGTGAGATCGTCAGTTGGTCAGCTGATGAAATGGAGCTTGCATATAAAAAGCTACTCATCGTTTTTTCCAGCCTTTGTTTCTCTTTTTTCCTTTCAAAATTTCTCCCTTATCAAATCAGATTTTCGTATGTTATATCAAACGTAGGTTATAGTTCTTCAAGATTTCTTTGCAAACCCTTCTATTGGGACCGGTCAACTGCTGAAACGAGGGTTGAATGTGTGTCCTGTAAATATGGGTGTTGGTTACTTCAAAAGTACCCGCGAGACTTCCATTCCGACTCGATTGAAAATCCAATCAGCTTCCCTCCCTCACAGGGTGTAGACTTGGTGTCAATCTCAATTGTACTCGGAGTTTATTTTATTTAAAATTACAATTCAAGGTATTACCCATCAACAAACCTATTTCATGGTGCACGAAAGACGAAAAAAGAGGATGTAGGTTTGTGCATTTGCGTCAACACTTTTTCCTCACAATGCGGGCTGTGTACGAGAGAAGGTCCGATGTACATGCACACGTATGTATTTGTAAAAACGAGTGCGTACTGAAGTATATTTTTTCCGCCAAATATGCGTTGATGCGCGTGACTTGTTATGTTCCTCTTTTTTTTTTAATACAGAAAAAAAATTATTCGTTTCAAGTACGACAGTATTACAGTGTATAAAATGTGTGTGTGTATACTCGTGAACCGCATGAACTCGAGCTGCAGAGTTGGGTTTTACTTTTCACATTCTATATCCCGCTGCGTCCCGTCTCACCGTACTTTGATGAAAGCGGTAGATTAGTGGGTAGCTCTGGATACGCTCTGCCGTGAATGTGTACCAATTAATTTAGTCGGTCGAAGATCGCGAGCTTCGCTATTGCCGCTCTTCGACAGCGCGTAATTGACGTACCGTTTGACACTTGAGGTTCGTCTCATTGTAAAATTACTCGCACACATACGTACATACATGGACGCAACCTTCATTACTCTCATTCTCGCGGTGAAATACGTCAAAGCCTTTTTTAAAAGACGCGCATGTCTGAAAATTCCTTAAATCTACTTTCTGAAGGTGCGAACCGCGAACCAAATCAGAAAAAAGTGTTTCTTAAGAAAACATACTGTATTCAACGGAGTTCGAATTTCTAGTGAAACGATTTGTGGAGATTAAGAAGTAATAAATTGATTTGCATATTCCCTCTGATGAGTCGCGCTAGATACCGGCTCCAGATCTACTCGTTGTTTCAACAATTATCAACGCCAAATCGAGGGTATCGGGTCCACTTCAAGGGCGTTCACCAGTCGTGAGAACGCATTGACGTCGTACCCTCTCTCAGGTCAACCATTGTATTTTCATGAGTCGAAATTTTCTCTGGTCCCTTGATAACTTCAACATTTCTGCAAGTTCTCGCATCAAATTAGGTTCTCCTGCAGACGGGGGGGGGGACGGACCTAAATGTTGGTGTTGGGAACTATCGATAGTAAACGACAGTTTTGTTGAAAAAAAACGACGATACTATCGTCGATAGTTTGAAAATTCTTCTTTTTCTCATCAAAATCACAAAATTGGTGAGAATTTACTGATAACACATTTGAAGAATGTCGATTAGTCGACCATTCACCGTTGAAACTTTGGCAGTAGTGACGCTGAAGTACATATCTTTGGAAAGAATAACGATCAGGAGAAAGGTATCTGTCCTACAAGTAGTATAGGTACTTTTTTCCTGATTGATGTTCTTTCAAACTATCGATAGCTTCAGGAAAAACTATTGGGACTATCGATAACATGAAACTATCGACCATCGCCCATCACCAATAGACATTGAAGGAAAGAAGCAGGTGGAAGGCTCGCGAGAAAAAAAAACTTCAGTAGGTCATTCATTCCCAAAATTTGATTTTGTCGTATACCGTGTAATCTTTTTGGAGTGATAAGCCCGTTCAAGAGGATCTCCTGCCTAAATCCCTTTCCTATTTGACAGAAAACAGGGTCTTGGAGCTCGCGCGGTTTTTGACAGCTTTTTTAGGCCATTTTCAGGACTATGGTGGGTTGCGTTCTCTGAAACCAAAATTTTCAGAAAATCAGCTCATCTATAGTATATCCCTTGCAAGTTCTTCCTTTTTTTGGCGGAGCTTACAAATTGGGAGCGATGCTGTAATGTCCACATTTGAAAAGACCATTCGATAATGCTGCGACACGTGGATTAATATAGGTAACTGAAGAAAGTTCTATTCGATGAAAGTTTCCAATTTTTAGATTTTTGAACTTTCCTTCATAATTACACCATATTGTATGACTAATGGGATATTTTGTGTCGCGCAATTAACGTTTTTGTGTATTGTTTTTGTTTTTTACGACATGGTCGTAAAATATCGCGCAACTTTCAAGAGAAAACAGAGGACGGGAAACAGAAATAAATTCTAATATAATAAAAAGATTGCGCTGTCGTTGGAAAACGAGTACGCAGTGTCGATATTTTCGATAATCGCATTGATAAGTTTTATTGTAGTTTTTAAAAATTTTCGCGAATCCGCGCGGTAATGTTCTGAATGTTGGACAATTTTTCGAGACTGTCGAGTTGATATAATATTATTATTTCGAGTGGTCTAACGAAGGAATTTTTACTTTCTAAAAGTGCTTTTTCCAATCAATGTAATTACGATTTGTATTGATTTTTCTTTTCCTTTTGTTATGTTTGCAGATAATAAACCTGTAAGGCAAACAAACCTCTTCCGATGGTCGCTGACGAGAGTTGGTGATGGCGACCGCTCTTCAATTCTGTACATCCTTTGTGCCGGAATTCTACTGTATCTGTTACATAATTTCTCTTCTTCAATTCACACAACGTGCAGAATATTTGAAAAAGAAATTCTTCAAAAGTTGATGAATAGAAAACCAAAAAAGTTTATGAATTTTTTCTCTATTATCGTACAACATTATAATAATTATTATTTTGAATGCACGAAATTTATTTTGTGAAATATTTTATTTAATTTTTCTTCTTTAGTCTAAATAAAAGTGACTCCCCAAAAAAATATAAAAAGGATTCGATTTAAAAGCGTTAAAAAAAATGTGATTTATATGGTAAAGCTACAAGTATATGTTTAAGTTGAAAATAAAATAAACAATACAAAAGAGGAAAAAAAAAAAGAAAAAAGTTCAAAACGGGAAAGTCAGAATAATTTTCACGAAAATAGTGCCACCCGGATACAATACCTTAGAAAATATTATTCATGTAATGCGTAATTAAGGATCATCATCCATGACTATTTATTTAATTACTATATACATATTATATTTTATAAAGAAAAATGTGATTTTGTTAAATGATAAGTTCAAAATCAAAAGTATATACCTATCATTTATTAAATCTTTGTAGGGAAAAACGATGATCTTGAGAACTTGCGGGAGCAAATATTCGTAATGTTACGAGAAATGAAATAGTTTTACAACCAGAGTTGACCAAACACCGACTCGAAAATAGTTTGATTTTATTGATATTTTCAATTTTAAATTTTCTAAAAGAAAGAAAAAAAAGTAATAATAATAATAATAATTAATTTTCTTTTAACTCTCTGTTTCTTTTTAACTTATACACCTACATCAGGGAATATTATAATTTTATCTTATTCAAAGAAGAAAGAGATACTTCTCTAGAATTTACACGTGTGTAGGGTAGATGAGTTTTTTTTCTTCTGTCGTCAACCAACAGACCCCGTAGCTGTAAATATTACAGCTTTTTTAGTGTGATTTTTGTGAATCAAGTACTCTGTCTTTTGTTGCCATCGACTGCGTAAGTGCGTGACGGTATTTTTTGTGGTTTGCCCCCTTTCTTGATTTCGCTCCTTCCGCGCTAGTATATTGAGTGTAGTCAATGGCAGGCGCTCTTATAGTCCCGAATTTCAAAAAAAAATTATGTAGTATATGATAGTCTGCAAAAAAGTGAGCAGAATGCAGTTACATTAATTATTTCGTTTTGGCGGCGTTATAAGAATCGACAATAATTAATTTCCTTCGCCTGACGTAACTTAATATTCTTTGAAAACTCGTTTTTAGTATCGTACGATACGCAGTTGGAGTGTTTCTCCCCTTTTTTTTTTTTATCGAATAATTTATTCACATAGAACGAAAAACATTACAATGTATACCATGTAATAATTGCGCGGCATGCGAGCGAAAAACGTGCAACAGTTGATGGAAAAAAAGTATACACTGTCTGGCGGTGAAGAGTTCTGAGTTGATTTTTTGAAAAAAAATAAATAAAAGAAATGAAGTTCCAACTCGAAATGTTTATCGCTAAGAACACGATCGACTGAAAGTAGTGGCAGAGCGACTTTATCAATTATTAGATGGGTTCGAGTGTATGCGAAAGAGAATCGATATTGTTGATATTCTTGTGATGTATTGTTCTGTGTTAAACATTTCTCATCAGTCAAAGTCAACTGCGTCAATTACTTCTGTGACGAGTTTAGGCTAAAGTTTTCGAGTTCGCACAATATATATTTTTGTTTGTTTATTTGTTCGTACAAAATTATATGCTTGCATAGATTAAGTACCTATCAAAAAAAAAAAATTAAAAATTGAGAAAATCACAATCAACAAAAATAATAAAATATTGAAAAAGGAGAAAAAAAATATACATTGAAAATGGCATTATTAACTTTATAGAACTTCTAGGCGCTATCATTTATTTATTTATTTTCTTTCTTTCTTTCTTCTTATTATAAAAACTATTTATTTCGTATGATCTCTGTGCAGAAGCTTATCTGTGTCCATTTGTGTGGTTTATCATTTCCCCCACCATAATATTGTATAAAAAATACATATTTCCGTCAACACGTTTTCAATCTTTCGTCTGTGAATGGAACATCGAAGTAAATCGCCAAAGCAAAGAAACAAAGGACCATCAGAATTTTGGCAGTCTACCGAGTAGAGAATGATATAAGATTATTAATTAGGCACCGTAAGACAGTCTTTCATGATTATCCATACGGTAGAGGACGAGGGAAAAAAACGATTTCGAGTTCTATTACATACTACGATTATTACCACCGGTCGATACTCACCAAATGTCTTTCTTTTCGTCGAGAAGTTTGTCTACGTTTTACTAGAGCTACTAGGGAAAGCAGACTGATCTCTATAAAACAGTATTAACTGTGTAATATTCTTTTAATATGTTACTCTACTTACGTCTGCTACGGATGAAAATTTACCATTCAAGAAGAAATATCTTATGGGATGATGAATGTGTTGTAATTCTATAACATTTAAGCTATTTACCACAATTATTTTGCCCATATATTTTAATATCTCTGATGATGTAAAAAATTTGTTTTATAAATGTAAGCGCATTAAAATATTGTGAAATCTTGAAGAAAAAATTACTTCAATTATTGACTGTCGTATTTACTCATTATTATAGCTCTTTACATCTTTCATCCTCAAGCGAAAGAGACATTAGGTACGGTACCCTCGAGTATTTTTTATGAAGTGCATAATCTGAAAAACAAGAAGAGCGCTCTCCAAATTCGTTCATGTTGGACAATTATTTCTCGCACACAACTTGAATCTTGGAAGAATTACGTGGCACCAAAATTGGAAATCGAACAAAATCAGATATCTCCGAAAAATTCCTCGTTCGTCAGTTAGTGAGTGTGGATTTGAAAACGTTCACAATGAGCGCTAAACCAATCTAAATCAAATTTTTGCAGGTACCGTATGCGTCGTTTATTCTCAATCAACGATCTGATCTGAACCAAAATGAAAGCAGACTCTCTACCAATCGAGAAGTTTGAAACTTTGGATCAAATTGACGTGGAAACTGAGAAGTGAATAATCGAATGCAAAACGAACGAAAATAAACAAGCGAAAGCTCACTAAAGACGCGATTATTTTTTAGATATTTTTCAACAATTCATCGCAGGTTCAATTTAGGACCTGGACTGTATCTCACAAGCCGGTTCCGGTTTTCATTCTAAGAACTATACTCAGGTGCCACATCGGTTTAGAAATTGAATTTTGTGTAGGCACGAAAAAGTTATTTGTGTACCAAATTCATTCATCATCATTCTTGGATCCCACCGTTTTCTTCTTTATGAAACGATACTGTTGATTTCTAGAACACCGTGTTTTTTTGCAGTTCTAAGTATAAAAGCTCTGAGAATACAGAATGCGTCAGCAGTTAATTTTCTTTTTTCATGAAAAAATGAAACGCTTTGACAAACACGCGTCTTACTTATTCATTGCGTTGTATAATGCAGAATAAGTAGGCCTGTACAATATTAATTCTCACGAGGACAATGAATTTGGCTAGGAAATACGTACCTACCTCTTTAAATTTACTCCAGAGCTGGAAACTATCTGAATTTCTCTCGTATTAAGTATTGTGTATCAATTATCTCGGTGCGTAGATGCCTTCGAATTTTTTTCAACCTAGTTCTAGTTGTGAAGATTTGAATTGTGGGAGACTTCGCATATTCTAGTTGCTGGTTAGTTCTTTCAACATTCAATTTTAGTTATTGAGTTGCAAACAGAGGAATAAGAAACCAAATTCCAAGTTGAATGCAAGAACGAGATAATACGATTCTAGAAGTATTTTCGACGCTGATCACGATGCCGTTGCCCGTTTCTCGAAATTGGCTCCGGTTTTCGAGAAATGATCAAATCAAATTCCCGCGATTCGTTGCGACGCGCAGTGTATGTTCCCGTGCGCTCGCGAAATTCGATAGCTGGGTAACATACACTGCGCGTCCGCAACGAATCGCGGGAATTTGATTTGATCATTTCTCGAAAACCGGAGCCAATTTCGCGAAACGGACAACGGCATCGTGATCAGCGTCGAAAATACTTCTAGAATCGTATTATCTCGTTTTTGCATTTTTCAATTTTTTCTGTTTTTTTTTTTTTTTTTTTGTAGTGTAATGAGCTACAAGAAATTGAAATGAAATTCGATTTTGAGTCTAAGAAAAAGTTGTAAATTTAATAAAGAAACTTGAATACATTCTAGTGCCTTGGTAGAACATAGGGGTGACAGACTCGATTGGTTCGCACAACCATTGATTATACATACTTCGTGTATAGTCAAAGGTATAACCAACTCAATGTTTATTTTTATGGGTCAGATTTGTTGAAAAAATGATAGACACGATACAATTAGAAATTTTTTGAAAATAAATGAATTGGGTTGCTTCAGAGAGTACATACTTCTTACGCAGAAACTTGTTATGATCTAAGTACGAAAAATTCTGTCTTGAGCGTTGCTACTTTTACCGTTGATCAAAGATCGAGAGCAAATATCACGTCTCATGACGATACCCTGCAACTAAACAAGATCGTAACAATAAAATACGATCTGCTCTTGAAAAACGTTTCTAAATTCAGCGCAAAAATATCTTTCGAAACGGCATATCTATCTCATTTCATCGACTTTCGAAAAATTGTTGTTTACTACAAGTAATACCTATTGTATTGCTCTTCGATTTTTTATAGCTGACCAAGAGCTATGAATTCCTGTTTGAATTTAAAAACCCCATCTTTCAACCCTTTTTCAAGTTGGCGTACGTAATGGTTGATATAAAGTACATTTTTTAGTACAAGATCACTGATTTGAAGCTAGTATCAGACCCTAATACTCTGTTCCGCTCTTCATTCGTTCTTCGATAGAGCTATTGAAATTATCATGAGTATGATTGAATTCAAGACATAAAATCTTTAGCCAGGAAGAAGAAAAGAGAGGTTGAAACTGGTAGCATTTTTGTATAAAATGAATGATTTTTTTTTTCCATTTGATTATGCTGAAGATGCAATTATTCAAGCATTAAAATTTTTTAATCGTAGTACAGTTCTGAAATGAAACAAAATAGCGACATTCTATACCCGATTTTATTCAAGCTTCTGATAAGTATTTACAAGCGAATTTGCGCGTGGATGACAATACTGACTAAGTTTCAATGAAATGAATTCATCACGCGTTATATGGGAAAATTAATAGCTCAATAATTTGAGTGAAAGCAAAATATTGACCATAGACGTATCAAACTTATTGACATAATAATAAAGCTTCTGGTCAGGAAACGTAACGAAAAAGTCTTGAAAATGAAAAAAGCGAAACAAGAAACCAAATTATTTTTGTACATGGCTTTCACGTCTCTGTCGTGGATACCTCCATTTCTTCAACAGCCGGTTCTTTCTCAGGAGGTTTTTCATACGCTTTTTCCAAAGGATTGACAACGACACCTTGCCACATACCAGCATTGTTTACAATATCTACAAAAGGTAAATGCATAACATGATGAATATCAAAAACACAGAAATTTTTAAAAATACTAAAATGAAAGCGCGATGTAGCAAGTTGGATTAAGCCGTTTTGAGGTGCGAAGTTTCCAACCTACGGGATAAGTCTTCACACATACTTGTCATATAATATGTAAGAAATACTTCTTTTTCTTCCTTGAAAATCACTGCATGTTCATAGAACAGAATGTTCATTCGAACGAATTTCCTTCAGGTATTTATAAAAATATCAAGACATGGAAAATAATACGAATCCAATCAACTTGAGAAATTTCACGAATTTTTTTTTTTAGCACAAAAGGGTAACGTATGATTTTCAAATCAAGTTATTATTAATTTCTTAAATATTACGGAATAGGAAAGCGTTACCAGAATGAAATTGAGGTGTTACTTCAAGTTGAGAAGTCATCATATTAAACAAATTGAATTTATATTAAAAAGAAATCGTTACATGCATAATATATTTCTTCTCATTAAATTCGATTTGTTTAATGACTCATATTCTTTTCCATTGATTTTTCCTCAAATTGCTGAGAATCTACGTTTATCAATACACATAATACGAACGTACTTGATTTTCCGGTGAGTATTGGGATATGTCCACCATGCGCGAGTACGCGCACCAGTGTTTGTGCAGTCATGCAAAGTAGATCTTGTTGCTCGAAAGTTATCCAGTTGTGCAACCACTTATTATTGTCACACGGGTCCGCTACACCTAAAAAATATTTGAGTTTGTCAAAATTTCTGTAAGATTCTTAATAAATCAGCTTCCACTAAATATGTTTCTCACCAACAGATCCGTGTAAAAATAAACCTGCCGCTATCAATTGAACTGCTCTTCGATAAGCGGCGCTTTCGCTCAAGGGTTCTTTCCTTGGATGGTTCATCACTGCTTGAAAAGCCTGAAAATATTTTTAGAAAATAAAACATCGCACACCGGCAAACAAATTCATCGGTTTCGACAGAAAGACTACGAACCAATAAATCGATCATCCATGGAGATAATACTGATAATCCTTCAAATCTGTTCTTCAAATCCTTCAGCAATTTAACAACATTTCTTACTTTATCTTCCTGAACATTTTCTTCAAACCATCGTCTAAAAGTATTGACAAAAATTGAAGAATTAAACCAGCAATTATTCAAAGAAAATATTAATATAGTAACGTACACGTGTTTTATCGCAGCTGCGTGATTTTCTAGAACTCTCATAGCAAGATGAACAGCAGGATCAAGTTTCGTATAGTTCGTCCCAACTGTGGCTATTCGTATTCGAACCATACCCAAATTTCCTTTGATGGTGAATCCACTTTCGTTCAATTCGTACACATATTCTGAAATGATAATGATCAAAATTTATTCATTGAATTCATTCACCCTTCCTCACAAATATAATCCAATTTTTTACTCACTTTCAACTTGAGGCAAACTTTTCAGTTTTTTCAAGTCTTCAAGTACTCTCGTCGCGAGTACTTCAATAGATTTTTGGAATGGTAGCGTTTGTAAGACAACGACTACGTCTGCGGTCTTATGGCCTCGTAATATGGTACCTTTTTTGGCTGAGCCTACTTGCCTAGATTCCTCAATTTGCTATTCAAAAAAAACTCATGATAACATACTAATGGTCTAAATCACGAATACATAGTGCTGGCAAATAGTACTAACGCAACCACTGAAGTTACTCGGCGTTGCAATCAATGAGTCGAATACTTTCTGAATTTCTACGACCATGGTGTTCAGATTATTGACTTCCATCTCCGTGGGAGTGAGATCCAGAATCTTCTTCTCTAACGCCTGAGAATCGATAAGCAAAATCCAAGAGGCTATGCAAACGATTTTACTCAAGAATGTTGTTCTTACTTACACTTTGAAAAGCTTCATCATTTAATGGTTGAACTCGTGGAAAATGATTTTCACAAATTGTGAGATCGAAAGGCGGTTTTGCAACGTGAGTTTTGATAGTCTTGTAAGGACCTCGTAACTGAGCACGATTCATCGTGCGACCACCTCTACCACGCATCATGTTGTCTACAAACAATTCGTGAACATTTTCTTCAACATATGAAAAAAATTGAACAATTATTCTCTATGGAAATCAAGATAATCATCTTCCTTACTCGCAGTCAAGGTACGACGACTATTCTTCTAGATAAACTCGTTGAAGTACCTGAGGAAAAACTTCTGTCTCAGAAGAGCTCAAAGGAACTGGAGCTTGGAAAACTATGAAAACAAGGAAGATGATAAGGATACAAGGAAATTCTAAATTCTTGTTCTCAGTTTCAAGCGGTCGGCGTCTTGGGGAACGTGTTCGGTAGGGCCACAGGCTCGTCAGAGCTAGAAGCTGGCTTGAGAATCACAAGTCCAAAGATGGAAGCTCCGAATGATACAAACTACTGCTGTGGCTGTGTGTCTGTGTTCTGCGTGTAATTGACTCTGAATTAGTGAATTTGTAAGGGTGCGAGCACGGCCACCACGCAGGGGTGTGAACCGTTATTATTTTTTTTTTTGGATTCCGCTTCCATTTGTTCTTCAACTGAATCGCCGGATCCGCTTTCTTTCGGTTCCGCTTCCAGGCGGTAATCATCGGATCCGCTTCCAAGCGGCAAGCACCGGATCCGCTTCCTTTCGGTTCCGCTTCCACACAGCAATTACCGGATCCGCTTCCTTTCAGTTCCGTTTCCAGGGAGCAATTGCTGGATCCGCTTCCTTTTGATTTTGTATCTTGATAAAAGAATCTTTCAGGAATTGCACAAAACATTACGGTTATCCTTGGCAAAGAATATCGGTTATCCTCTATATTTTTTAGGGGATATCCGCTATTTTTCACAGATGAAATATTGGTTACAGTTCTTTGGCCAGGTTTCAAGCTCCGCCTTCTTTTGGTTCCACTTCCACTCGCGCAGTAATCGCTGGATCCGCTTCCTTTTGGTTCCGCTTCCACTCAGCAATTGCTGGATCCGCATACATGGTTCACACCCCTGGTTGGTGATACAGACTATAATACAAAATTTATACTTGTATTTGCTTTAAAAATGATATCCTATTAATTATGGTGCGTGAAATTTCTCCATTTAAAAAGCATTGAACAAAAGGGTTGAATATTATCAGGGCATTCACAAAATCCCCAACTTTGAGTTTAAAGGTTTAAATCCCAATAATTATTCAAACCGAGCAGCCACCAGCGCGCTGCAATTGAGAGCCTTGGTTTACAAGGTACAACACACTCCTACATGCATACGCTTCACAGTCAAAAGGGTGATCAATGCGTTTGTCGTACATACTCATAAATGGAAAAGAAGGTTTATTTCAGGAGCTCATACTCTTACACCATAACTCATTTTTGGTTTGATGTAATAATTTTATTTCTCTTTGAATTCATTAATGATAGTTGACATGTTCGATATAGAAATTGCCAACATCATAGATTAATTACTGAATTTCATTTTATTTTTTGAAAGTTTTTCTTTTTACCACGTACCCATATACAAAACGCATTGATCCCCCTTTTGTAATCACTTTGACTGCAGCGCGCCGGTGGCAGCTTGGTCCAAATTGAACTTTGTACAGCAGTTTGGCACAATTTGAAATTTTCATCTGGCAACACTGCTTGGATTTTTGTTTTCCACAATCCAAAGTGGGCTCTAGACATAAGGTACCAGCTGTTTTGAATGAATTATTTATTGTGACCATCAGGGTGTTGAAGTTGCCCAATTCCTAAAATATAGAACTTGGAATCGGAACATAACTGGAATCCCTCTAATTATTAAATTGATATTGACGTGGTATTCTCTGTCATTGATCATCCCCATTCTGTTTTCCCAAATTTTAGGTGAGTAATATTATTGTTATTTCAAATCATGTAATGAGTTGTGGGCCTGTTTTATTGATCAAATGAATGAATGAGAATGTAAACCATAAATTAGATTAGCCTATATTCTTTACAATGAGCGCAAGCGCGCTTCTGACTTATTTACCATTGCAATTTATTCATTTAAACAACTGTAGAACATTGTACCTTATCTAGCCGCTCAGAATCAGTACATGTGATAAGTCCTATTCATCTACTTTTTGGCGAGAAAACTAATCAACAGTTGTAAATTTTTTATCGTTGATGGTGATAATTGAATTAGCCGTTGCCCATGAAAGATGTTATCCAGTTCTACATCGCCAATGAAAAGACCGTCCATCCCAATACCACAATCAATGCACAAGTTGATTGCAAAACTACAAAACACCAAGAAAAGTTTGTATGACGTTCATTTTTCTTCTCCAAATTTCATAGGCTCTATATGAGGTTTGACTTTTCTGGTTATGTGATATCCATTTTTTGCATAAGTATTCCCTTTTGTTGGTAGATGATAGCAAAAAATTGATTCGCAGTCTTCCTCTACGGTTTGAACACCATAGCCATTTGTCTAAAAAAAACAAAATTGATAAAGTTTCAAACTTTGTTGAACTTGAGAGTGATGAATCATTATTGAACTCAATCAATTCTATGGATTCTTCTGATGGGCGGAGTAATGTATCCCTTTTAATAACCAGATGGAATAAAATTGAGAACAAATTTCATTCCCTATGTAATCATGTAGCTCATGTTTCAATTTCTAGTGGAGGAAAACGATAATAGTGCCGCAGACTCGCTGGTAGACTCATTTCTAAGCACATCAACAGCCAGCAATGATGGAAGAACATTTGCATATCCAGAAATGCATGATTTAGATGAAAATGAAAGGGGTTCAACTGTGCCAAAAGTAATTGACGAGAGTTTTTCAACTGGTTTTGAAAAATCCGATGATGTGGACTTTCCTGAACACAGCAAGCAGCAAAAGTCGGATTTAAAAAGTGCTATCAAAACTGTGAATAGGCCTATAGATAGAAGTAGCGCTTCAAAAAAATGGGTCACATTTAATGATATTTTACAAGATAAGAAACGAGGTAGCTTTGTGGACGAACTTTATGATGAGGACGACAACGAAGATGTGAGCAGTCATCATCAAGTACAAATTGAACACCCAGTTGACACAATGTCAGCGCTAACAAATGATGAGGATCTTCAACCAAAATCTGATCTCTATAGTATGCATCAACAAGTACTTGATGCCATACAGCAAGTCAGGCGAATAAAGTGAGCAAGCATTGTTTGAAAATCCAATTTTTAATTTCAATAAAAATGTGCATTATTTGCATGTTGATAAAAATTATGAATACATTTCAGAGATATGATTATCAAGGCAGATGAAGAAATCATTTCTCTATTTGGAAGAGGGGAAGTTGACGATACTCCCTGCGATGATACCGCACGATAATTTCAAATTTAAAGATTATAAAGCAGAATAGTAATGTATAAATTTTGTTTGTTGTTTAGTTGGTACTTGTGGATATGAGGTACAGAATTGAGGAAGCCTATATTTTAGTTTCTTGTATCTTATTGAATGAATTTCACACTGCGCTGCATGGTTATATAGAAATTGCCTCTTAGATAGTAACTCGGAAATTTTCTTCAAAAAGTGAGAGATAAAGGTGAGGATAGGAAATAAAATGAGCTACCCGTTGAACATTATGTCCCCATTATGTACCCAGAAATGGGGACATAATGGGGTATATGGGGACATAATGGGGAAAGCCCCGCCCCCTTTCTGAAATATTTCAAATCGCTCCTTTATTTCCCCATTATGTCCCCATTATGTACCCAAAGTGGGGCGATTTCTGGGCTATTTTAAAGACATTTGACGTCCATCATCCATGACTGTATTATGTACACTAAATGACCTCATTATGTCCCCAGAGTGGGGGGATTTTTAGGCTATTTTAAAGACATTTGACGTCCATCATCCATGACTGTATTATGTACACTAAATGACCTCATTATGTCCCCAGAGTGGGGGGATTTTTAGGCTATTTTAAAGACATTTGACGTCCATTATCTATGACTGTATTATGTACACTAAATGTCCCCAATTTATCCCCGAAAGTGGGGCGATTTCTGGGCTATTTTAAAGACATTTGACGTCCATCATCCATGACTGTATTATGTACACTGAATGACCTCATTATGTCCCCAGAGTGGGGGGATTTTTAGGCTATTTTAAAGACATTTGACGTCCATTATCCATGACTGTATTATGTACACTAAATGTCCCCAATTTATCCCCGAACTTGGGGGAATTTTTAGGTCATTTTAAAGACATTTGACGTTCATCATCCATGACTGTATTATGTACACTAAATGTCCCCAATTTATCCCCGAACGTGGGTCGATTATTGGGATACTTTAAAGACATTTGACGTCCATCATCCATGACTGTATTATGTACACTAAATGTCCCCAATTTATCCCCGAACGTGGGTCGATTTTTGGGATACTTTAAAGACATTTGACGTCCATCATCCATGACTGTATTATGTACACTAAATGTCCCCAATTTATCCCCGAACGTGGGTCGATTATTGGGATACTTTAAAGACATTTGACGTCCATCATCCATGACTGTATTATGTACACTAAATGTCCCCAATTTATCCCCGAACGTGGGTCGATTATTGGGATACTTTAAAGACATTTGACGTCCATCATCCATGACTGTATTATGTACACTAAATGTCCCCAATTTATCCCCGAACGTGGGTCGATTATTGGGATACTTTAAAGACATTTGACGTCCATCATCCATGACTGTATTATGTACACTAAATGACCTCATTATGTCCCCAGAGTGGGGGGATTTTTAGGCTATTTTAAAGACATTTGACGTCCATCATCCATGACTGTATTATGTACACTAAATGTCCCCAATTTATCCCCGAACGTGGGTCGATTATTGGGATACTTTAAAGACATTTGACGTCCATCATCCATGACTGTATTATGTACACTAAATGTCCCCAATTTATCCCCGAACGTGGGTCGATTTTTGGGATACTTAAAGACATTTGACGTCCATCATCCATGACTGTATTATGTACACTAAATGTCCCCAATTTATCCCCGAACGTGGGTCGATTTTTGGGATACTTTAAAGACATTTGACGTCCATTATCCATGACTGTAGTATGTACATTAAATGTCCCCTTTTTATCCCGGAGCGTGCGTCAATTTCCAGTCTATCTTGAAGATATTGAACGTTTTCTGTAAGTGTGCGCTTGCTTTGATTCTTACCATTAAAGTCCACATGTTTTGGCACTTGATGCGACAAGGCTTATCTACACTTCAAAGTCGACGATGCAAGTGCTACAATTCAAATCGTTCCACCCATCAGGGTACCAATAGAATGAATTAGCTCAGTTTTGGTATCAAGAAGACTCCCTCTGAATTTAATGGTATATTATACATAAATTTCTACACGATGTTCTAAAAAAGAAGAATTATTTTGATGATACTTGTATGAAAGAATGTCATGAAAATTTACCAAAGTCCAGCTCGGAAGAAAGAGGCCTCACACCAACAAAAACGATTTTCCGAACGTTTTTTACTCTTCTTCTTCACAAGTTGTTTACTGTTTCAAATTATTCGCATTGAAACCCGGCTTTTCAGCACTTTTTAGACACTTCTCATGCTCAAGATTGTCAAAATTACTGTTTTTACTGAATAAATTTTCCACGTACTTGCATACCTTCTGAGAAAACGGCATAAAAATAATCTAAAATTTTACAAGAAGGCGATCTGTGAAAAAAATAATTGAATCATCAATTTTAGTCACAACTAGAAAGATGTGAACGGGAATAGAAAGAAGAGAGAGTAAGGTGCAACTAGAAAACCAATCGCAACCAATTGTCATTGCGGAGCCATAATGGTCGATAATAATGAGGCAAAGAGCTACGTAAGAAAACATGGGAAAGAAAAACGTACCCCAAAAAAAATAGCAGTTCAAGCTCACTCTGCGAGTATATTCTGCTTTCATAGAGTCCAGAAAAGTAAATTTTTCAGGAGACAAAAAAAAAAAAAATTTAAAAATTCAATTTTGCTTTTTTTCAATTGCATATTTCTTCATCACAAGCTGGTATTTTTCAGTAAAAGAGAAAACAGCGGCACAAATTAAAAATTAGCAGCACAATTCTGACTGGGAATGTTCATTATTTCTTGAAAAAATTCATGAATGCAGTTACGTCCAACTAGTTTAGACGCACCTGCAAAGCAATATTCTTGCGAATACAAAGCGTATAATTTACGTTTGCCCACGCGCACACTGCGATACTTTGATAATGCCAAAGATCTCATTCTTCCGATCGTAGATATAGAGATACGTCAATTCTCTGTACGGCAGCATCACTCTACTACAAAGTTGAACGATCTTCATTAATAGTAAAGGAAAAAACTGGTTCGTTCAACAACATTGTAAGTATAATAAAGCACTATGGTGATACCGTAATATATGTAAACCGCTTTTTACAAAATATCTACTCAAGGAGAAGGAAAACCACTCGCCTGTTTCACGTGCACATGACGTTCATGATTTTCTGTATTAGGTAGGCCTACTGCAAAATTTTATGCGTGAAATATTGACTGTCATGTGCTCAATGCATGTAATAAAATGAAAAAAATGAACAATGAATGGCTGAATATTGTACGATAAAAAGATAGCGTTCATAAGCTAAAATCTCACCTAATATTAAAGTACTTGCGGCGTTTATGTTTAAAAAATCCATTGTCAGCATTTAAAATGATTACACCTTCGATGCCTTTTTGAACACATACTCCGCAGCTACTCTTATCTTAGACAGCGAGAACTGTGTTTATCGATCAACAATGACATGAAAACAGGGTCGAAAAAACTGAATCCCGTGGCAAAAAAACTCAGCATCTAACGATGTTTCTGATATGGACAAAGACTTTGTTGTTCAAAGAGCAACTCTATTTGACTTATAGATTCGTGAATCGTGATAGAACACTCAAAATTTTGAAAAATTGAATAATTCAAGCATCAGAAAATTTCTTTTGGCTTATGCTGTTTAAAAAACTATCTCACAGCACAAGAAATGACGTGAGAAATATCGCAACTCATTTATTTAGCTCTACTCGCTTTGCTTGTGGTACTATGATCAAACTTGTTACAATAATTCTTACTTTCACTGTTTGCACACCAATATACTATTTCTAATCCGCGAGTGCATTTTGTTTATCCAAAACGAGCTTTGAACAGCAAGATATGACGTAATAGCTAATACAAGTTCTTCTGAAAGATTGTTGCATAGGTAAAGCAATTTCATTCTCACAAACAAAAGTTGGAACTAAATACCTCATTTCGACAATTTCAATATCAAAAATATTGAGTCGCAGTTCTTCTTTGAATACTGCACATTGTGATATTTGAAATAAATTGCTGCATCATCCGCACCCAATAGCCTACATCCCATAATATTCACTTACTCGCAAGTATGCCAGGCGTAGAAGCAGGAAAAAATTTCATGCACAATGTCGCCTACTCATTTTGTCAATCATACTTTTTCATCCCGGAACTTATCATTAAAAACTGAAGATGAACTCAATTATAATGTTTCCATCAAGATGGTCAAAAATGTGAAAAATTTACACGCAAAAAAACAATAACCGTGTTTGTCACAAATGAGAATAATATCGCGTTTCTTGGAAACTGCAGTAATGAAAAATACATAATAACGAATAGATAATAGGCCTAATATTGTTAATAAAAATTACGGCTTTATTTTCCACATTTTTACATTAAATTGAGTTCGACGTTTCAATACATCGCGTATCATCATCAGGAACAAACTGAATGAACAAGATAAAAAGTGTGTAACGAGATAAAAAGTGCGTAACGAAAAAACGAAGAAACACGTATTTTTATTAACTATATATCTTCTTTCCACGGATAAATTTCATTTATCGATAATAATATTATTTTCATTGAACTGTCGGTTCAATTTCCGACTGTACCAAAGAATATACATCATCCGACTGACTGGTAGGCTACCTACCTACATAATATTGTGGCTCGATGAAATATCCATCTCTCATAATAATCTATTGGACGTTTGAATGCATCAATTTTTTTCCAAGTCCGCTTTCAATTTGTGAATGGGGTATTTCATGACGAAATAATTTTCTTATTATATCACAGAATTCGGAAGTTCATTCTACTACTTAGTTTGAGATTTATCTGTACTGTGCACAGTTGATTCTAATGAGATAATTTGGACAAGGCGCGCCTACCTACCTATAAAATGCGGAACAACAACCGTTCTTTGCAAAAAATTTTGATCATTAATTTGAGAATAAAATGAAGAAAATAACATAGATGTATTGCATTGAACAAAATATTTCTTACCACAAACATTTTTGTAGATATAAACTTTAAAATATATAGGTATCTAAGTAGGTAGGTATAGAACTTGTGAAAATTATGAAAAAATAATTTAAATTGAGTTACTTAAATGCTGAAGAAGAAAACAAACAGAAAAAAAAAAAAAAAAAAACACAAGAGTATCCTTAAAAATTTTCTCAAAAATTATAGTTCGCAAAAAAGAACTAGTTATAGTTTTTTTGTAGAAACAAATGACTCATTTAGGTCGTTAGAAATATGAGATCGATACGTATAGCCTACAGTACCTATTTAAGCGAAAATAATGAAGAAATAATTGAGGTTAAAAGTAGCACCGACAAAAAGCAACGTACTTATTAGGTACCTAAAAACTCACTGAAAGAAAAAAGATACTTTGTTACCTAATTTAAAAAATTCGATCCAATAATGTTTATATAGGTTATTACAAATATCTGGAAAACAATCAGCTATCAATTCTACCGTTTGTGTGATAATCGACGTATTTTTCAAATGAGGGCACAAATTTTTCTAGTGCTGTTGCAGCTCGGGTTTGGAGTACCATTCTTTCTTTCTTTGAACCCTGAGTCGATATGGCGCCTTTTCAACTCTAGCATCAATTCATCATCGCGGTTCCTACTTTTTTTGCGGGCTTCACCGTGACCCATCAGTTCAAATTCTTCATCTTTGTGTGCTGGAAGATCACAATCATCATCATTAGAGGAGGGAAATGAAAAAGAAGGATTATGATTGTCATTCAGCGTTGCCGGCGGAAAATTGGAAACAGCGTTTTGAAAATCACACACCACTTTTGGTACTATATTTGGGTCGGAGCCAAATATACTATTCATTTCATCAAAGTATTGGATATTACTTCTTTTCTTCCCCCGTTCTGCAGGAACCTTGATTGTCTTTTGTTTCAGTATAATTATATTTACGCTTCAAATATTTAAATCTGTTTTCAACTAGTTCAACACTTTTTTCGGGAAAATTAAAGCAGATGTAAACCGTTCTTCATTTGTAGCATATAGGCCTAACTCAACTGCCGTACAAAAAATAATTGACGTATGTTGACCGTTTTTTACTCTGTAACGATTGGGAAGATGAGATCTTAGACTCGTAAATGTGTCCGTGTGTGCACGTGTGCATCAAATCAATTTGCGTGTAATTCCGCGACTTACGTCAAGGTTTTATCATGGACGTATGTTATTCATCAAATTTTTCAGAGAACAAACATCGTTATCTCCAAACTGACTTCAATATTGAATTCGTCATCAATAATACTTAGTTCCTGAAATTCATCCATAGATCCTCATGCCATACATTTTCACCGACAGAAGATGTATAATACCTTTATTGTGATCCGAAATTCTAGAAATTTTCGTGATATACGTCATTTATTTTTTGTACGGCAGTCAATGAGCTTCAATACTTTATTAAAAATACTGCTGATTCACCGTCATTATTATACTTAATAGGAAGTCCAACGCTATCGCCATTGACACGTACCTACTGGCACAATCACAATTCAATCCAGAAACTGCTCCCTAAACAACACAATCACCGTTCATTCTGGCACTCAAAATTGATCCTTGACCGGAAATTGCAGTGGAACAAGGTGTTTGTTTTCTGGAGACAGACAAAATATTTGAATCAAGACTAATCCGACGCAGTTCATCATCTGTAAATAATAAGTATACCTAATCAACAAAGCAAAATACCTTTCAACAATCTGAGATATGTAGCCGATGTCTCTGAGTAATGTTATCATAAACTTCTGTTCTTTACCTCCTCTGTGTATAAGGACAAGATTATCTCCGTTTGTTATCAGATTGCCAGATAAGTCCGTAAAAAGTGTGGCAGTGAAAGACGTCATAATGCAAATCTGAGTTGAAGTTTGAAAATCATGTAGACCTAATGATAAGAGCACACTGTTTAACGATGCAACTATCTATTTGTAGGTATCATTGGCTTACTTTCTCTGGTACCTTAATGTATCAATTTTAGCGATTTCAGTGGCCACATCAGTTATACTTGGAAAATCTAGAATCTGATAGAACTAAAATCTCCAGCACTTAATGTCGAGTAACGAGTTTCTATCGAGGGATATTGTAAGTCATCAACAAAATGTAACTGAATGAGCCACTTGCAAGACTAGTTTTCACTTCGATGTAGGTACAGTAAACCAGCGACAAATCTCTTCTGTAAAATGAATGAATTCTTCTTGTACTAAGAGGATATTAATGACATGAAGGTCTAGTACATTATTTTAGAAATCAATACCGTACTTACTTTGACAATCAACACTTCGAATAAAATAATACCCATTTTGATCCATAAGTAGAACGAATAAACAATTGTACAGTCAGGGGAGATAGCTGCAGTAGATAGCAAAACATAGACGTTTCAGCGAGGCTGCAAATGAGGGGAACATCACACATCATTATCCACAGCGTAAAAATAAATAACAGAATAGCGTGAAAGAGTCTCTGCTAACCGAATTTGAGAACCATTTCTCTTGTTTCATCATTGAAAGCCATTGTTGGTCACAGACAAACAAAGCTGATTACCGAGACTCAAATACAACGATGACGTCATGCCCCTGACGTCATCACATCTTGTCAGCTGTGATTTAGTGAAAAAGCGCGGAAAATCGACGGAAAATTCGGAGAGCGTCGGTCAGCGTCCATTGCTAGAAAAGTTTGTCAGGTCATCCGAGCGGAATTGTCTTATTTGAGTTTAATTGTCGTGTTTGTCTAATAATTTGCTTCATTTCCTTATTTTCGTGATTAAATCAGTGTACGTACGGTATAACATCAATTAGTGCGCCAATTAAGGCTACGTGTATTTGCGTAAGAAATTTCGTGAATTTGCATACCTACAGATTGTTGTACGAGCACCGAATACTTTTCTCAATTGGTGAGTAGATGATCGATTTTCTTTTCTTTTGTTATTATACTTGGTAGCTTATTGCACATAGACTGAATGTTTTCGAATTCAATATTTTTCTTTCCTTTATTCTCAAAGAGAGTACGAGTACAATAATTCTTGAAATGCTAGCTCCAAAAGGGGGGACCTTTCTGGAGGGTAGATCTCGAGAGAGGCTCATTAGTATCGTATTGTTCATGGATTGAATATGTTCAAATTCAATATTTTCCTCTATATTATTTTTCATCTTCATTCTCAAAGTGTGTAGGAGTACAAATATTCTCATTGTGCTAGCTTCTAGAGGGTGGATCTATCCGGATTCGAGAGGCTAACCACTCATTGTATAGAAGTGCCTGTTTGATGAAAGCGGGATCATGCTCAAACTATTCAACATGATTAGGTGATTTTGAACGTATTTTGGTTTTCCCATTCATTGGCAATCTTGGGTTAAGTATAGAATTTCAAAAATCATTCAGAAGGATGTTATCCGAGTACCAATATCCTTGCTGTTGAAACAATGAAACAAATTTTACAGATACGGTATTGACAATTACCAGATAAAATTTGTGCTCATGCCTTCGTCAACATCATACTCAAACTCTTAATTAATTCAGCGAAATTGTCGAATCTTTAGAAAGAAATTTATAATAAACTATATCTAATGACTCAATTCCTTTTTTTTTTTTTTCTTATTTCAGAGATCAACGTACGTAGGTACTCAAAAGGGTCGATAAATTCGGCACTTACGCGTGTTTGCATGAAGAATTGAGATCAATCATTTGTAGGTGTGCAACGAATTTGTGAAAAACTATGCGTTTATTTAATGACTCAATTCCTTTTCATTTTTTCTTCTTCTTTTCTAGATCAACGTACATAGTGAAAAGTGCCAATAAATTCGTTATTTACGTGGGCTTGGCTAAAGAATTGTGATCAATCATTTGTACGTGTGGATCAAATTTGAAGAAAACTTCAAGTTTTTTCAATCACTCATGGTGTTCTTTTTTTTTTTTTTTTTCTTCTCTTTTAGATCAACGTACCATCTTAGTCGAAAGGGTCAATCAATTTGTCATTTACGGGTGTTTGTGGAAAGAATTGTGATCATCAATCATTTTGTACGATATATTGCATCGAACAATTAGTGAGAAACTAGAGTTTATCTAATGATTTAATACCTTTCTTCTTCTTCCTCTTTTCTAGGTCAAGGTGCATAGCTGAAAAAGTCGATAAATTAGTCATTTACGTGTGTTTGTTTAAAGAATTGTGATCAATCATTCGTACGTGTGCATCAAACTTGAGGAAAACTTCAAGTTTACTGAATCATTCACTTTTTTTTCTTCTTCTTTTTCAGATCAACTTACTTAGTCAAAAAGGTCGATCAATTCGTCATTTACGTGTGTTTGTGGGAAGAATTGTGATTAATCATTTGTACAAGTGCGTCGATCAATTAGTGGAAAACTGAAGTTTATCTATAATGACTTAATTCCTTCATTTTTATTTATTTATTTTTTTTCTTTAGATCAACGTACATCATTTTGTACCTGGTTAAAAGCGTCGATAAATTTTTGTATCTGTCGAAAGAATTTCGTAGATACGTTTTCACCGAATATTTTTCTCAATTTGTGACGTACATTTATAGTCAAAGGCGTCGATACATTTTGCATACTTGAAGAATTCCGTAGATACGTGTACACCGAGTCTCAATTTGTGAGTAGATGATGAATTTTAATTTCTCTTGTAATAATACTTCGTATCTATAGTATCGTTATAATACTTAGTATCGTACTGGTATTACACACACAGGCTAAATATTCAAATTCAATATTGTTCCCTATATTATTCTCCATATTCTGCGTAAAAAAGTTTGACTCGCTAAGGCGTGACAATTTTTCATTCATATCTACAGGTACTCGAGCATTTCAATACTGTACGTAATTAGGTGATTTTGTACTGATTTTGTACGTAGGCATATCAGTTTTCAGCTGTATCTTCCCATGAAAATTGTGCTCGAACCTTTGTCAACATAATTCTCAAATTTTAAATCAATTCATGGATTACTCCCGAGGAAATTTATTTTACCGAAGATTGATTATGCATATTTGCGCGGAATTATTCACGTATCATCTTCTCCATAGAAGATTATCTAGAACATTCTTTTCTCGAGAAGTAATCCGTCAATTGATTTAGAATTTGAGTTAATTATATTGAAAATCTGTTGATCACAGCTAGCTGCAATTGAACTCGGTCGCGTCTGAACTCGTAGGAACATGTGTTTTAAAACATACCGGTTTAGGTTTGTGGTGTATGTGCTCATAAATAGAACAAAATGATAAGCATCGCGTTGTGGTGGGAGAAACAAGGGAGGAGTTCTACAACGAGCGATCGTTATAACGACATAACAACGACGAAATAGATCAGACTGCCGTCTGGAAACGGACGTGATTCAAGGTTTAGCTCTACTAACAATTAAAATGCTCTGGTAAACGAAAATGTGCAATTTTTGAAATTCTCTTCACGTTGAATTCAATACTGTTTTCCATAATTCAAGCAAAGCTCGACATTGGAGCTCGAGATTTCTTGTAATCTTCTCCTTTATCAACGAATTGCGGCGGATCATTGCCAAGCGTATTGATGATAGTAGTATTCAAATACAGGAAAATGCGTTGCGTTCTTGGCTTGGACAATGCGCAGCAATTCCTTCCAAATGAAGATGAAGGTTACAAGAAATCTCGAGCTTTATTTGAAAAATAGAAAAAGACGTTGTGTCAGATTTGCAGTGTAAAAAGAACTACAGCAGCAAGTTTACGAACTCCGAGTTGAGATCGTAGCCATGAAAGGTGAAATTTTATCCGTGATAACTAGTAACTTGAAGGAAAAATTTAAAAATGGCTTTAATTATCACATTTAATTTAAATCAACTTATCGACGTTTTGACACAGCCTTGGAGTCATCATCAGGAAACAAGATATTGTTACTTAACAACACCTCGAGAGAGATGCCGTTAGCTATTGTTAGCTAACGATTGCTAACAATCCTAACGATCGCTAACAATCGTTATCTTGTTAACGCAAAGTTTGTAAACCTGCTGCTGGAATCACACATTCTTATTTCAGGAACCCAGAAAAAAATTTCAAATTCAGTATAGTGAGATTGAATATTGTGTCGATGTTATTACATAGGTAGGGTATGTGAATCATGTCT
This sequence comes from Aspidiotus destructor, assembly GCA_035079395.1. Taxonomy (NCBI): domain Eukaryota; kingdom Metazoa; phylum Arthropoda; class Insecta; order Hemiptera; family Diaspididae; genus Aspidiotus; species Aspidiotus destructor. Next base: position 18,908,137 of record JAVHKZ010000016.1, read on the forward strand.
GCTAATCATCACATTGTGTCCAGGAATAGATGAACGAAAATTGCATCTTGGGGGTTTTAGCCACGGCCATGTTTTAGCAGAGGATAATCAATCTGAACCGTAGGAGAATATTCTAGCTATAGATATAAGGCTTAAAAAATGAAGGCAAATTCTTAAGAAATTAATTCTTAATAAATGGTCGCGCAGAAGAAGCAGAAACAAACAAAGATGATTTTTTTTTTATTTAGAACTCATTCCTTATCATTTGCAATCTGGAAGAAAGAATGAATGAAGAATTGCATGAGAGCTAGGAAAGTTATCACAAATGATTGTGTGTTTTTGAAATAATTTTGGCTAGGTTGATACTCAAAACGCAATTTACATAATTGTCTCAACCATCATTGATTCATACCTACGCTTCCACTTTGGAATTGGGAAAAATGGAAATAAACAAAAATCCGGTTTGACTTTTAAATTCAATTGTTTGGCGAAGACAATCAATTAGGCACCTATCCCACCAGAAATAATGTTCTTAAATGCCAAGAAAAATTATCACCCGTGAGCAACAACTTGATACTGTAACTTGACTGTTCTCATCTACTGTTTGTACAACGTACAGTCATCATCTAGGCTATGTATCCGTAAAAAATAGACTACCCGGGCTTGCAAAATACAAGAATCAATAGTCCGATTCTGCGTGAAAAAGCAGAGGAACTCGCTAGGAAATTAGGTAAACAAGAATTTGTTGCATCCAAAAGCTGGTTCCAAGAACATGTCTTTTGTTTTTCTCTTTTTCAAAATACAATTTTCAAGCAACATCGTTTTATATTGAAACAATCGGTTATTTAAATCAAATCACCTTTGTCCCAAAGTGTTTCTAATAAGCAAAGTCTACTGTAATAATATTGAGAAATGTAATTGCATTCATATTACGTCGGCTATAGCAACAAATATAAGGAGAGAATGATACTTAATTCAAATTATTCAACTTAGGAGTGTACATAATTATCCGCATTCATTGCAAAGTTTTTTCAAGGGGAAAAAAAAACAACAATGTTGAACATCAAACCTAGAATTACCTACCCTAATATTTCATTATTGTTGAACATGGTCCACAACAATCAAGTCTCTACATAGTTAACGTGATCCTACAAAATTTAAAAACATCATTTGAGTCGCGCTCAGCAAAACCATGTACACTAAGTCGGAAAAAAAAAATTCTGATTTTTGGCAAAATTTTCAGAGGAGGTCTTCTGCTTTCGAATAAAAAAAAAATCAGGGTCGCTAACATCAAAATTGACCGCTGTAGAAATTTTTAAAGATTCAAATTACAAGGAAAACTACACACTCTCTTTTTGCTTTTTGGCTGTATCTCGAAATTTTGTTTTCCGACTTAGTACATGGTTTTGCTGAGCGCGACTCATTTTATGTAGGCTAGACTTATTCTTATTAACTTATTGCGTAGACTTATTCTTATTATTATTAGCGTATATTGCATCAACTGTCTCATTTCTTTCAATACAATTCAATATACCCAACGCCATGCGTAGGTACATCCTCTCTGATCTAAAATTACCAAACTTCTGGAGAGTAGGTACCTAGAGAGTTTTTGCATTCAAATGTTATCATGATTGGGTAATGTTAATGCCAAATTTTCTGAAGTTGGGCAATGGAAGAATTTAACCTTCTTAACGCAGTACCGCATCATGATTGATTAAATGCTCTATTATTATCGTTACCTATTGTGAAGATCCTTTATTCTAATGATTCAGTATTGTTCTGCCATAGTGATCGATACTGTACCATCATAATAATATTCTAAGTTGAAATGGATAAGAAGAAGGAAAGAAATGACAATAGACCGTGTCCGGAGTGTGTCGGATGTTTTATTCGTGATCTGTACCAGAATGCCCGATCAGAAAATATAGAACTGAAGAAAGAGAACACACAATTGAAATTGGGATATAATAAATTGTTGAAAATCAACGAACATCTGAAATTGGAGGTGCAGAAACTGGAACATGAAAGATTGAAAGGAAAACAGAATTACTGTCGACCAGGAGTGCTGGCTCCAGAAGATGATACCCCCGATATTGTGAACTTAACACCTTGATTTCAACAAAATTAACGTCATAAGTATTTTAAAGAACAAAAGAATGAAATAATTTTTATGCAGCAGTATAGCTAGTGCTGTCACTCAGTTTTTATTTCATTTATCTTTCTTCATTCCAACTTTTCCTTACGAAATTGCTTAATTCGATTGCGGAATCCTACGTCAGCAAATAATTTGATACTTCTTGAAAAAAAGATTGGAATAAGAAAATTATTCTCCTTCATTTATGCAACTTGTATTGGTGTATTAGGTACTGTCTTTTTTTTTTCTCACGCATAAACAAAGCTTTCTGTCAAAGATGAACTGCCAGCAGTGGTTAAATTTGTTTTGGTATACCTAAAACACTTCCTTCAGCACAGGATATCAAGCTAAAAATATATCTTGAGCTCAGTGATAGTACTTCCTAATTTAGGGAGATAATTTTGGAAAAGGAAATTTCACAACTATAGGTAGGTCTTACTAAGTTATCTAAGTAGTCAAAAAGAGGTAAGGTTTTTTTTTTTTTTTTTTTTCAAAATCACTATATTTTCTCATATTCTAAGTACCTATTTCATTTCTATCATACGTCGAAAAATATTTTTATTGGAAATATTTTCTAAACTCAGTCATATTTTTAAGCTTTTTTTTCAAATTAATACTCATATTTTTCTATTCTTGAATACTGATAACCCAAGGAGATGTGTTAAACAGTGAAATAACAATGTATAGGTAGGCCTACCTAATTAAATATATTATTATATTTTTTATCTTTCATTGAAAAAAAGAGAAAAAAAATTGCTCTCCAGCAAACGTTATTACATTGTCCGTGTTCATTTCTCTTTTGATTTCAAATATTGAGGAATTAGTTTGTCAGATCACGCACAGAAACACAATATTGATGAAAATTCTTTACACTGGCGGATGCTGTGGTAGACCATTGTGACCTTCAAACAAAAAGTCCAATTAGTATCATTGTTATGATGAATGGTTATCAGGTTGCTCAGAAAAACAATCAGATACTTACAATAATACTTGCATTGCTTGTGTTTGATATTCAGAAAACCAAATTTAATAGTTGTGTGTTGGGGAACTAAAAGAAATTACAAAGGCAAATCAGTTCACATTACAATTAGGCCCACTTATTCAGATACAATGTTTTACAAGTACTCACTCAAGTCTCCAGTTTCTGCACAATATTTATGTATTCTTTTAACTTTCCACACAGCTCGTCATAGTAGGTGTTTAACACAAGGACTGCAGCAATATGTTGTCCTTCTTGCAAATTCTGGTGTCCTGCTTCAAAATTAAGATCCAAGTAGATTTCCGCACCAATATAGAGTTCGTTGGTCTGACTGTAAATACACTCGGTGACTTTTATACACACATACGGACGTTTATCCAAAGTAAAATAAATGGGTGTTAGAATTTTAGCTCTGATGGCGACAGTATGCAAGTACCGTAACCACTCCGACATTGCTACATAATATTTAATTCTAGATTCAAAACCTCGTAACTCTTATTTTTCAAAAGCACCCCTGATTACTGATTATAATGAGCAGAACTTTATTTATTTTGGCGTGCATTCAATGATAAGGCGCTATTATGATGTGGGTGTAATAGACCGCCATCTTGATGGCTGAAAACTTGAACGTTAGAACAGTGAGTGCGTTAGTGGTTAGAATGATGTCCATAAGACTGATGGGAGCCAAATGTTGAAATTGAATGAGTTCGTGATTTTCAATCATAGATGACGAACTAAGAACGGCTTTTAACACAGGTCTTATGGAAGAACTGAACGATTATCCGTTCAATCCTATGTAAAATCAAACGGCGTTTTTGCCTCGTTCTTTAGTTCGTCACGTTTGTTTTCAATGAAGGATAACTCAAAATCGGCTGAAAATATTTTTCTGATATCACGCTCGTTGGAAAGAAAATTTTATGGACAACAAATTATCTTCTTCTTCATTTTTCGCTAGAAGCATTTATTTATAGGAGTTATTGTTATTGATTGATAAATGAAACACGTTTTTCCAGTCCGCGTAACAAGTAGTTGCAGGTAGCTGCTATGTACAATTACCACTGCCTTATCATTGAATGCACGCCAAAATAAAAGTTCTGATCATTATAATCAATGAACGGGGGGGGGGGATTAGGGGGGGGGGTGGGTGCTTTTGAAAAAGTAGAGTTACAACGTTTTGAATCTAAAATTTGAAAACGCAGTGCACCCATTTACACGCGTGCGACGCGTCAAAACTATAGTTTTATACTTAGTCAGAAGTACCACCAGATTTCTTTTTTAGTATATGAGCAGCCACGATATGTGAAGCTAAACACAAACAATTGGGAACTATTATCTTCACCTTTGAATTCTTCTTACTCTGACTTTTACAATCAATTTTTTGATCATTTTTGCAGGTAAATAATCACCTCAGAATCTTGACATTCATTTTCATTAAAAAATTGATTCTTGTTCTGCAACTACAATTTCAACATTATCCAGCATTATTGCATTCCTATCCACGTTTATCCTATTGTTCGTTGAGATTTTCCGGTAAAGTACAGATAGGCCTAGAATTTTTTTTTCTTATCCTTTTACACCATACTTATCATTTATTTTTATGCGTCCGCCGTGCCCTTCTAGGAACTGTTTTGACAAATGTCAAATATTCCGAAAACGTATGCACTGAACGGCCGAGTTTATAAACAACGCGCCTTTTATAGGAAGCTGCAGCAGCAACGCGAAAATGAGGCCAAAAACCGTCAACCACTATACCAGCAGGTACAGGTCACTTTCTATCGGTATCTGTGAATTGCTATGTGTGAACCGCAAAAATTTGACTGCTAATTAATTCGTGTGTTACGTTTTAAACAGAGGGCTAAAAGAGCGTTTATAAAAGAGTACGTTCACAGTATCCTGGGACATTACAAAGAGGAAGATACCTCGACCTTTGCTACAAAATCTGTTCAGTCAAGTTCAGTCTCGCTTCAAGAAGAGCCTGCAACGGATTCATTAGTAACGGATCCCTTGCCTCTCGATATTGGGTGTGATACCGCAACAATTTTATTCGGTGATAATGTCAATACTATCCTGAACTCAAGTCTGTCTCTTGACTCAAATGATATCCTGGAAGCAGTGCCTTGCAGCTCCGACGTGGAAGAAACACGCGAGCTCGACTTTGAAGAGGACAGTTTTGATGAAGAAGAGAATGAAAAAGAGGATGATGAAGAACCGGCACGAGATAACCGTTTTGCAATTGTTTCCAAAAATAAGTCTTCTAAGGAACGAAATCATCCGTCGCACTATAACGAACTATTTCGTATATTTATTAAGCATGGTGCTAAAACCCGTCTTCAAAACGATATACTACGTTATATCCGGAATACTCCTTCAAACGTTCTCATCGACTTGCCGAGAGATTATAGGACTCTAAGGCCGCCCCCAATAGAATATCAGAAACGTAAAGTACCACCTGGTTGGTTGTACGTTTTTGGTATTGAAAATGTATTGTCTTTGCCGAATGTAAAACTATTTGATCGGTCTCGTACCGAAATAAAACTTTCTGTTAATATAGACGGTCTCCCGCTCTTCAGAGGCCCAAGTAACGTCGGCTTTTGGCCCATACTTGGATGTGTGGAGCCGGGATATAATGTATTCTTAATAGCAATGTATGCTGGAATAAAGAAGCCAGTCTGTTCGAACGATTTTGTACAAGAATTCTTTTTGGAGACCCGGAAATTAGAATGTGAAGGTTTACATATACCCGAAAAAGATGAAAATACCACAACTAACCAAGCAATGGTAGCGGTAACCGACAAGAGTACCAAACGGGTGTACACCTTTAGCTTGTACAATTTGCTTTTAGACCTTCCAGCCACAGCGTACATATTGGGATTTAAAGGGGCTACAGGTTACAGCGCTTGTCCGCGCTGTCACATTGAGGGCGAAAATGTCATTTTGCAGAATCTTGGGGTGAAACGAAATGGTAAGCAGAAACAAGGTGTACGTTATCTGAAGACGGGTTGTCCTATGCGTACGCATCAAGAATATAGAGAGCACTATATTTATAACCGCGACACTGAGAAACACGATGATATTCTTCATTCTACTCCAGGAGCGGACGAGATTCTAGATCTGACTCACGATTACGAACGCGACGACGATGAATTTGATTATATAATCGACGACGAAGACAATATTTCAGATAGTGACGACGATTTAGATGATGATGTACGCGCAATATTACATTCTCTCGAAAATAGGCGGCCGCCGCCACAAGCTCATCTTGACGAATTGAAAAAGCACCACCTGCACCCTACTGTTTTGGCACTTCTGAACAAGTTTGATGCAGTCAAAGATGTGCCCTCCGACTACATGCATGTTCTGTTGGGAGTAGTTAAGCGTGTGCTTCAAGGGATGATGAAAAATGGTGGAAAGAGAGTGAAATTGCCAAAGAAAAAGAGAGAAACAATTTCAAAATTTTTAGTTGCCGCGCGGTCTTATTTTCCACACGAATTTCAGCGAAAATCTGAACCTTTGCAATACTTGGACAGTTGGAAAGCAACACAATACCGCCATTTCCTTCTTTACATTGGTTCAGTTGCGTTACAACGACATTGCAGCGATGAAGTTTTGAGTCATTTCAATACTTTGGTGTATACCACACGCTTACTCATCGCTGAAGTCGATTCCGAAGGATCGTATTTCAATGGTAATCAGGAAGTACTACACGCGCGTAGCAAAACAGCAGATGAGTTGATGAATCGATTTGTACGTGAATCTGTATTATTGTATGGACCTGAATTATCCACTCTGAAAATGCATCTCCTCACTCATATTGCTGACGACTATAAACGTTTTGGTCCTCTTGACAATCACAGTTGTTTCAAGTTTGAGAGCTTTTTGGCCCGCCTTAAAGACCTCGTTCGAGGTCATTGCAATCCGGCCATGCAGGTTGTAAATAATTATTCGGGCCTTCTTCAGTCTGGAGAATTCGGTAACTCATCTCGTCGCACTATGGATTGTCTCGAGGAATATTATGAACAACCTGAATTGCAATACAAAGACGCTTCAGTTGCCAAGGAAGTTTTTTCGGAGTATGTGCGACAAGAACGACCAGATATCAAACCTGATGATCTAGAGTTCTATAAACGAATTTGCTTCCGGTCTTTTTGCTTGCGCTCAGACCGGGAAGCCGATGCATACTGCGCAGTCCTCGTTCGTAGACAATACTGCGAGTACGTGAAAGTACATAAAATAGTGGAGGACACTAAAACCAGTGAAGTATTCATTTGTGGGTATCCATTCATTAACCTTCGCAGTCTCTTCGATCTCTCGCCGTTAACTGGCGGAAAGAATAATCTATCCTCCAGTCAAATCGGTATGCATATTGGTCTAGAACTGTCGGATACCCTACACATCTATAACATAAATAAAATTGTACAAAAATGTTTCGTCCTGCCAACTGATTTCAAATCTTTGAGCGAGGATACTTTTGCACCCTCGTCCGATGAACGAGCCATACTGACATATCTTCATTAATAGATGGTTTAATACGATAAGTATACTTTCAATGTGAACTTCCCAATACACCAGCATCTACTCAATTTTACTTTTATTCTAATCATTATTTTCTTTCTGATTTCTTTAACTTTGATTGACAAAATATTTCGTATGCGAACCTTGGTTCTTTGAAAAACGTCGACTTTGTACAATTCAGAATGCTGCGTGTATACCTACCTTCTATATTTTATCAAAAAATGTTCGTTTTGTGTGCAAATCGTTTACTAAAATGTTCTACGTAAAAGTAAGTCGAGATTGGCTGCACTTCTGCGTAAATTATTCGCAAAATAATTATACAATATTTTCATTTTCTTCGGATACTTTTCATCTATTGAAACGAATTTACATTTGGGCTGGTGCTCAGTCGGAAATCTGTAAGAAGCAAATTTCTGAAAACCCGATCGAAAAACATGACGCTTGATCCTACTAACTAGGGAATTGTATCCTTAGCCTATTATAAAATTACCTCACATAGTGTAAAGAGTCGCGGGGCCTAATCAAAAATTTCGGCTTCGGTGGTGGAAAGGGGGCCACCCGGTAACCACAGTAGATTATTCTCACTTCACAGTTTGTCTTCTTATTCTTATTCTTCTTCTGTAGTACTTGGTGTACCGTAATGAAGAAAAAGTATACGACAATGGATCAACCTGGCTAAGAGAGCAGACTTGAACACCCACTTTCTTCTTCTTCTCCATCTTTTTCTTCATTATCTAATTTAACATATATGTATATTGAAGAATTATAAAAAAAGGTGTGTAGTGGAAGGTGAAGGGGGTAACACGATGGAAAAAAAGACGATGAGCCAAAGAATCTGTGGGCATCTTGCTAAGGGGATCAGATAGTCGAGTATATTGTTGTGTTTCTGTTTATAATTGAGGACCTAAGCTGAACATGAAAATTGAGCTAAGTCAAAGCTGGCAGCTCACACAAAAGATAGTCAGAGTCCGAAAACATATCCATGGTTCAATATTAATTGTTGACTCAGTGGAGAAGAAGAGCAGTCATGGTATTTTCTTATTACGTATCATCTGTCTGAAAAGAGCTCACGCGACTTCTAACTATTATGTGACTGGTAATACTGACTGGAACGCGCGCTGAACGAGAGAGAAAGAATAAAAACAAGAGGGAGGGGGAGGGAGCGAGAGAGTTCGTTTTTTTCTTTAGCGTGCTTTCCAGTCAAGTCATATACTGGAGGATCGAGTTCACTGTTGAATGACGATATTACAATTCAGTATGTTTCTGACTTGAAACGTTAAATTTACAATGTTAAGCGAACGTCCATGAATTTTATGACGTGATTTTTGCAATTTTCAGCCCCGTTCCCTTGGTGGTAAATTATAAGATTTTACTTGACCCCTTCCCCCCTTTCATCACGCGCGAGTTTTTTCTAAATTCATTTTTTCAATTGTAAATATGTTAATCTATACTTGATTGCGTCAGATCCATTGAAAAAAGCGCGATTCAGTCATATTTTAGTAGAGAAACATTTTTCACTTGGAATTCAACTCAATGTTGCAATATTTTAGAATTTATTTTGTACCAAAAAAATTGATATTTCGCAAAATCCCTATCTTCTCATACGAAATTTTGCGTGATTCTATTGTACCTCCCCCCCCCCCCCTCTAAATATCTCACCTACTTCATGGGAGGTCCCTCAATAGAAAGCACCTAATCGAGGATAAAACAATGATAATACAAAAAAAGGTTGTGGATTACTGGAGTAAAACCTTCCTCACGTGTTTCCAAAAGATGTGAGTATATTAAGCGACTAAAACTCAACCAGTTATACCATTTTTTGAAATTTAAGAATTTCAAGTCGTGATGAATCGTATTAGCTAATTTTGTATAGTATACAGGTTGCGAATTGAAGGACAAATGGTTCTTAAAACGAGAGGTGGAAGGCCCACCCGTGGTAGCCGCAAGAGCACCCCTCAATCAGGTTCCTCGCGAATATCTAAGGAACCATCTTCCACAACATCAGACGAAACGAATAACAATTTAGGGGAATCGAAAAATAACCACCCAAAATTAGATGTACAACTATCAAACGAGAAGCCATCCGAAGACTCGGTTTCAACGAAAAGGTGAGCGCCTGTAATGAGTCATTTTAATAAATACAAGTATAGATACTTGCAGCAAAGGGGATAAAGTAATATTTTCTCTACATCCCATGTTTTTCATTCTGCTTCAACAGGAAGCTTGTTGGTTCCTCGCAAATATCTAAGGAACCATCTTCCACAACATCAGACGAAACGAATAACAACTTAGGGGAATCGACAAATGACCACCCAAAATTAGATGTACGACAATCAAACGAGGAGTCATCCGAAGAAACGGTTTCAAAGAAGAGGTGAGCGCCTATAATGGGTCATTTTAATAAATAATACAAGTACAGATACTAGCAGCAAAGGGAATAAAGTAATATTTTCTCTACAACCCATGTTTTTCATTCTGCTTCAACAGGAAGCTTGTCGAAGAGTTGCATGAAATGAATGGCGTCGACTCCTCCGAGCAAGCCGGGGTACTTCCGCTGGATACAGAAGTCAATTCTGATCTAGTTTCAGAATCCGACTCTCTGCATATAGCCGGACGGCCTCGATTTGCAAGCGCTGTAGAGCGTTTGCAAAAAAAAAGGATAGATGACCTGACAGCAACCGTGAATAATTTATCAAAAACTTTTCTGGTAAGGGATGAGCTACGGGCTGAGCTGGAATCGGCGCTGGCTCCAATAAAGCAACAATTGGCGGACATAAGAAATGCCGTCCTGATAATGTGTGACAGGGATGACGAGCGGCTACCCTGTCTTTCTCAAGGTGAAGTATTTTTCGATTTCTTGTGCTTACCTTTTTCTTGTTTTTTTCCTTTTAGTAACATCCAGCTTCCGTAGGTCCATAAAATAGAAATTGATCAATACTTCGAAATGTAGGATGTATTTATATCTTTTATCCCTCGGCAGACTGAAAAAAGGATACTCGTACGAGTAAACACAATAATCTTGCGAATGCCCGAAGAATCACAACACAGACCACAAGCGCTTTAGGTTTATGCAGAATTTATTGTGTTTACTCGTTCAAGTATCTTTCCTTCAAAGTGTCCGGCCGTACTTTGAAAAATTGTATCTTGAACTTGGGCCCTAGCATTGGTGATCCGAGTTTTCCATTACAAATACGCCATTGGAAGGAAAATAATTTCAAAAATACGTAACAAAATGAGTCGACATTTTTTTGAGCCCATTCTCCCAAGTCTTTCAGCTATTCAGGGAACTTGGAAAGAAAATTTCTATATTCCTGACTAAAAAAAACTTGAAAATATTTCGAATTAAGCAGGTTAAAGTTGGACACTCACGTAACGAATGAGTCGGAACTGAACAACCACGCATCGTCCTTATGCACAAAAATGCACTCACAAATTTATGCATGTGTTAAAGCATTGTACAGAACATGCTTCTTTCAACTCACCTACAAAACTTTTACTGCAAATAGTCGCATTGAACTTTGCATATTTTAAATTTTCTCAACATTTGGAATGCTTCTTGCTGATTTCTGAAAATATTTTCTACTTTGGATCAATTGTTGAATAATTATGAAGTACTTACAGCAGATATTCCCGGTACATCTGCATCCACGGTAGGGACTTCACGGCCTCTCGTGACGTCCGCCACCACTCTTCGCGAATTCGGACTACCCTTCAAAAGAAAATCGGAGATGGAGTCTTTTGATGCAAAATACGCAAATCAAAATGACGATACCATCTCACGCGAGAGAGCCACATTTGTAAGTATCAATTGCAGGACACTCTCAATATTGAGCATTGATAATGAAAATACTGTGCACTGTTCACAGGAAGCGTTTTTGAGCGGATTTGACCCAGAGAAGGAAGGCGAGAAGCGGGCCGTATCCGTTCTTCTCAGTGCCGTGTTCGATATCGCGGCCAACGTACGGCTTGAGGATCCCACCGAGAAGATCGAAATTCGGGCAATTAAAAACACCACAATATTCCTGCGTATTGTAGGTTTGTACTCGTCTGTATTATATTATTACAATCATTTATTGTGCTTCTGCTGAGCAAGAATTTTGCGAACATCAGTGTTCAATCACTTGTAATCATTTCTATTCTCCTCACATGAAAAAGAAGAAGTGAAATTGAAGAAGGACAGGGGGAGGGATGATAGTTGGCAAGATTTATTTTTTGCGTATGTATATTGAGCATTACCGTAAAAAAAAAAAAAAAAAAAATAGGAATTTCAAAATGTAAATACGTCACTGAAATGTGCACTTTACAAACTTCTCACCATATTGCTCGCACGTGTTGTGTACAGAAATAACGCGTACTTGGGGAAAGGAATATATTCGCCAACCGCCCATCAACAATCCGAACCGATCGAAGACGAATCCCACAGAATCGTGGAATAACAAATGTCACGAGAAAAAGATGGCAAATATTGTCCAAACCTGGCTCAAGTACAGGAGGGCACCTGTACAAAGCAAATTACGGTCAAATAAAAATCAAGAGAGCGAGGAAAGTGAAACAGGTAAGATTGAAAACGATTATTTTTATTAGCTGAAATGGAGAGTATAAATTTGCAATAATTTCTTCAACTGGAATTATAACGTCGTATAACTTTTTTATTCTATCGTATGTTTTTTTTTTTTTACTTTTCTTTAAGAGAAAACACTACAAGAAAATGAAGAAAATCCACCATCTCCACAATCGAAATCTAAAGAAGCCGCAGTTTACTTCGTTTCGCCTTTATGAGTCCTTGAGTGACTTTTAGTTTTTATAAGATTTAATGGGGAACCTGTTCTGTTCTTTTTAATCTTTTTTTTTTTTTTTTTTTTTTTTTTTCAAATTTGGCCCATTAAATTCATACCCTCGAGCTATGTAGAGGTTGGGGACGGAAAAATTCTAACTTTTGACCAATTCATGACCAGAGGGGAACTCGGGAAAAATTTTACTTTTTGATGATCCAATTTTGAACCAATTTACAATGAAATGAAATGAAATGAAGTTTATTACCCATCACTAAGCAAGACGCTTGTGTTGATAGGCCGTGAAAATCATAAATACACAGCTTCTTATTTTGTATAGATTATTTACAAGATTTTTACTTAATCGGCTATATACAATAATGAAGGGTACACGGGAAGAAGGGGCTTTGTCCACTTTTTGAAAATTTTGAGTTAGGTACTGCTTCCTAAAGAAAAAGACCTGCTCTTTCACATACAGCTATCAGAATTGCCTGAAAGACTCGTTTTCATACCGATAAACACACTTCTTGAAATAGTGTACAATGGAAGGAGGGGGAATGTCCATGCAAAACAGCGAAAAAAGTGGGAATGTCCATGTGGACAAAGCCCCTTCTTCCCGTGTACCCTTCAATTATACGTTCTTAACCTGTGCGCTCTGTTTTAACAGGGAACCTGTTTTATCGGGGGGTAAACTGAAGGAAAATGACGGGCGCCGGGCGCCGTCCGGCAAGAAAAAGGGACTTAAAAAAATTTTGATGAAGTGATAGGAGGGGGACTTATCCTTTCTGCTTCATGCAGTATATTATACTAGGTTTATACTACGTATTATACTAGGCGTATACTAGGTCCAAGCCTCCTTTATACTAGGTTTAGGCATCCTTCATACCATAAGCTTACAAGATCTTCATAATAGCTTATAGTAGCAGTTTGTCCTAGCTCTGTACTAGGTCTTAGGCTTCCTTTATACTACTGTATTAGTGGTTTTACTAGCTCTGTGACGTCATCAGATAGTGATGGCACTTCTAAGCTATATATGATGGGAAAAGGACTAGTAAAAAATTCGAAAATTGACCTGTATCTGATGAAAAATCCCTTGTAAAACAGGTTCCCTGCTTGCCTCAATTAACACAGTTAATGAAGGCAATTCCGAGCAGCTAAGTATGTGGGCTGCGAGTTTTTCGTTTTTGTTTGACTAAAGTTCGTATCGTTTTTTTGTATTGCAGTAGTTTTGCGTCAATGATTTTTTGTTTGGACTCTGTGTCTAGTTTATTGAAATTTTGCAGGCCGCGATAAATACAGTTTGTTTAGGAGTATTAAAATCAAATTCGTCCCACAAAACAGGTTCCTCAAGTTCCTACTAGTTGAAATTTGTGATCCATTATAATTTGTACGTATTTCTTAATAAATTATTTATTTTGGTATCTATACACCTATTTTATATTTATATTTCTAGAATCCCGAAGTAAGATCTATGAAAGGGTTTATTTAGGGATAATTGGGGACAGTCTATAATGTGTACACTAATGGGGTCATTTGTCGTCCATCAGAAAGACATTCAAGCGTCCATAATACGTCCGTAATACATCCATAATACATTTATCGTTGGGGAAATATTGTGTCCATTTGACGTCTATAATGTGTACACTATTGGGGAAATATTGGGGTCATTTGTCGTCCATCAGGGGGGAATTCAAATGGTCGTAATACGTCCATAATACGTCTATAATACGTTTATCGTTGGGGACATATTGTGTTCATTGGACGTCTATAATGTGTACACTATTGGGGAAATATTGGGGTCATTTGTCGTCCATCAGAAAGACATTCAAGCGTCCATAATACGTCCGTATTACATCCATAATACATTTATCGTTGGGGAAATATTGTGTCCATTTGACGTCTATAATGTGTACACTATTGGGGAAATATTGGGGTCATTTGTCGTCCATCAGGGGGGAATTCAAATGGCCGTAATACGTCCATAATACGTCCATAATACGTCTATAATACGTTTATCGTTGGGGACATATTGTGTTCATTGGACGTCTATAATGTGTATACTATTGGGGAAATATTGGGGTCATTTGTCGTCCATCAGGGGGGAATTCAAATGGCCGTAATACGTCCTTAATACGTCCATAATACGTTTATCGTTGGGGAAATATTGTGTTCATTGGACGTCTATAATGTGTACACTATTGGGGAAATATTGGGGTCATTTGTCGTCCATCAGAAAGACATTCAAGCGTCCATAATACGTCCGTATTACATCCATAATACATTTATCGTTGGGGAAATATTGTGTCCATTTGACGTCCATGCCGGTGCCATGGTGCAATCAGTGGGGACATAACTCGTACATGATGATGAACACCATATCACCCCTACTTCTCGTTCTCTGATTGGCTGTGAAAGTTTCATGAAACTTATAATACATACATTTTACGTCCATAAGGGGGACATAATACGGTAGTTTTTGTCATGTGACATTTTACATCCATTTACGAGCCATGAAATGTTCAACGGGCCTGATTTGAATTTGGTTTTCATGCTTACTTCAACGTAAGTAGCGCCAAAGTTTCAATCCGTCGCAGATCTCCGAGGTTTTTATTGATCAAATTTATCGAAGGTTTTTACGTTGAAATCAATTTATCTTGATTCCACAAACAAGCACCAAATTAAATCAGTCTTGTTATTATGAAATTATGATATTAAAAATTTGGATTGAGTCTGAATCGAAAATTTCAAATTGAAGGGATGGGAGAAACTTTTCCTCTATTCATAGCATGGTAGAATATTTTTTTTAGATACCAATTATTTATTCGATTTTTTTTTTTCTTGTAACAGAAACTCGGATCCAGTTTACTACTCGAAAATGTTAGCTGAAAACTTCAAGACGATGAAAATTTTTATTCGTTCGATTGTTACTCGGAGTCCATCGGAAAATGAAGAAAGGCTGAGTGAAATTTTCTCTTTATCGCTATAATTTAGTTTCATTAAATTTAAGGGGCAAAATATGATTGGAAAAATCGTCAGAAAAACTGATAGAAATTTACATTGTGCGAGAGAAATGAATTGAAGATATCCGTTTTTGTATGTTACGGTTTTTCATAATTAAATTTTATACTCAAAAGAGTAAGGTAAAAAACGATTACTAAAGCCGCAATGTATTTAAAAATTCACGAGCGCTTTCGGCTAATAAGCCATTCTCGAGTGACTCGAGAATGGCTTATTAGCCGAAAGCGCTCGTGAATTTTTAAATACATTGCGGCTTTAGTAATCGTTTTTTACCTTACTCTTTTGAGTATAAAATTTAATTAGAAATGAAATACTGCCCTCTCTATTTAATATATTTTAGAGACTCGCGACTTCTTTTCATTCATACTTGTTGAGGTCATGAATGAAATCATGAAATAATTCTTTTTAACAAATCTTTACCATTTTTAAATTTGATAGAAATATTACGAGCTTGTTTGTGACTGAAGTCTGATCGCGGTATGAAAGGACTTTTCTTTACGTATTTCAAAAATGTGAATCCATGAAAAATTCGAGGGGGAAGTCAAAGTAATTGTGCATTCAAAAAAGACGGTAGTTTGAAGTGATATCATTTTGCCTTGCTAAATAAGAATGACTTTCTGTGAAATTAAAAAGTTCTTATCGGTGAAGAATAATTCAGTACGACCTTGATGTACGACTGTAACCAGTATTGTAGGAAAATTCAAAAATCTTCTATAAAATGAGCAATTTAGATTTTAGTTCTCAAGGTAATCTCTGAAAATGGACGAAACGCGAATAATTTATTCATGAGAACGTTTCGTGTATCATATGTCACCATTTGGCGTGTAACTGCCTTGCTTTGTTCTATCACAGCCGGATGTAGCTCTCGTGGGCTTTGAGGCCAATTTTTGAGGCCTCTTTATCCCTAAAAATTCGTGTAAATGATTTTTCAGTTTTAAAATGCGGAGACAAGGGCCAATACTCCCTTCTTTATTTAATTTGTCTTCTTTTCCAGTCACACAGATATTTACCAATTACTAAGTGAAGTGCACGTGGAGACAATTTCGAATTACCGGATTTGGGAACGTCACATTAATCGAGGCGAAGGGACTAAATTTTATAATTTTCGTATCGAATAGAATATTGGACTGAAAAACTGGGCCCGCCATCGGGTATATGATTTCCTCAGCCTGTTTTGTCAAAAGTTTGTGGGCCTGGGTCAATTTTTGTAAGGTTTATCCGTGCGCGGGCCCCAGCCTCCTTCTGTACCTCGTAATGAGTACATAATTCTCGGTCTTGGGGTCATGTTTCCGCTTTCCCTTTAACCCAGTCCCGAGTTCCTTTCACCCAAATATTTAATATTGATAATATAGCAGAGAGAGGTACACGTAAGGACCGTAGTTTCAATTTCACGTCTCATGAATCGAGGCGAAGAGTTTATATTTTATAATTTTTTTTATCGAACATAATAACGAACTGAAAAACTTGGAAAAAATGGAATGCAACAAAATTGAAAAACGAGATCTAGAAATTGTTTAAAAAATATTGGTGTATACTTTTTTTTGACTGCAATCTTGTCAAATGTGATATACAAGAAAAAGAAATTGAAGAATGAGAAACCCTCAACACTAACCTGAAAAAATGAGAACGTGTTAGGATGTTTTAGGGGAAAGGGAGAGAAGAAGGCTTAAAAGCACCATCCTCTCTTCATAAATACGTTTGAATAAAAGGAATTTGTTCAAACGTATTTTAAAAATTACTATTATTCATTAATATTACTTACAAAATCTTCATCTGATTACAAGTATTCTCTAAGAAGTCGGATTGCCAATTTCGGAATAGTGCCTCGAACTATTTGTTAATGAATATTTCGGAAATCCTGAGTAGGATATCACTGAGCAATTGACCAGAGGAAACCTCAAATTCTGACTGACATTCATCTTCTTACGATAGGTCTTTTTCATTAACCACTTGCCACAATCGCGAATCTCGAAAAATTTGTACTCGCGGAAATGGAAATTCAAGAAGAAAAAATCAAATACAATAATTGAAGGGATAAAAGGGCACTCAAAATAAGATTTTTGAAAGAAAGTTACTCGGAAGTACTACTCGTAAGCGTAGTTTCACTTCATTTCTCCTCATCAGATAATTTAATTTGGGTAAATTTAAAAACAAAATAGCAACTTTAAATAAGTAAATAAATACAAAAATTAAATTTATCAAAAACCTAAAAAATACTTCTATTTACAAAAAACACGATCAACGAAATTAACAAGATCGCACAAACATGAAACGGTTAACGAACTTCACAAATACACTACACTGTATACCCCATAAATAACCCCTAAACCATTTTTTTTTTTAAAGAAAATAAAAGAAAACAAAATACAAGAAATACAAAAAACTACCAAGAAGGAATGGAGACAAAAACTTGAATAAATAATACAGTAGTGACAGAGTCAATCACTCGAGCATAGCAACCATTAGTTTTGATTGGCTACGAGAATTGGCTCTGTCAGTATGAAGAAAAAATGATTAATACTCCTTACAGAGTATATAAAAAGTAAAATTAGAAAAAAAAAAAAAAAAACAGTTGGAAAGAGGATGGCTACAGGCCTTACCTCGCAAGAAGAATGTGGTGAAGATGAATTTAGATATTGATAGAAGAAGGCAGTTCTGAGATGAATTTAAAAATGTGTGGAAAGATGGAAAGGTTTTCAAAAGGTAGAAGGTCGGTAGATCTGAGAGGAGTAGGGTAATGTAGGTTCATCACTTCGGTGAATAATTTTTGTCTACTGTTTTCTAACTCTGAACATTCGAAAAAGAAATGATTGATATTGCCTTCAGATGGGTTGTCAGAATGGAGGGAGTACATTTCTGAATCGGAAAGATTTATTCGTTTTAAATGAACCGGGAGACGATTGTGCCCGAACCGATTCAGAATAGCTTATTGTCCAGTCATCTCTTGTAGAGGATCGAATGAGAGAAAATAATTCCAACACAGGAAGGAGTTTTCATGAAACCGCTGATTTGGCTAATTCGTCTGCAATTTCATTGTTGATGATACCTGCGTGCCCTGGAACCCAGAGAAAATCAATCTTGATGGTGAATGTAGACTTGATGAGATGTATAATTGACAATGCTAAAGAAGAGTTTACGCGAGAAGGAAAGTTAGAGATGGATTGAAGTGCCGAATCAGTAAAAATATGAGTATGAAGAGGAAAGTGTGGTTGTGTGTATGAGTAGCTTGAGGATCTGCGCTGGAAGATTTAGCAAGTTGATGAATTTCAATGCGATCAAAGATCTGATGAAATGTAAAGGTCGAAAGATGATAGGACGGAATTGGGAGTATGAAGTTCTGTAAACGAGAGATAAAGGCCGCTCTTTTGCACATTAGCGGTAGACGCCATTCTATAAATCTCCAACGGTTGAGAAGGTACGAAATGTTGTTTGTAAGATTTGAGTCTTGGTAGGTGAAACAGACGCCTAGTCCAATTACTTGCAGCACCAGAACTCGTTCAAAATTATAAACAAGATTTATATTTGTACGATGAAAGTAAGATAAGGATCAATATTATAAAGCCTACTCGTGCGCGAGAATTTCTGAAAATAGGAATTTCGCATGAGTACGAAATCGTAAGGAGTGTTTGATAATCCTGTAACGTTTTTCAAAGGGGAGGGAGAGGAAAAACCGGTTCGAAGTCCAAACGTAGCGTCTAGAGGCAGTTAGATCGATCGCGCGCGCACGTCTGAAGTTTATTCGTCGTCGCACATTTCGCAAGCAATGTCTTTCGCATCGTATCGTCGCGTAAACGCTGTAAGATTCATTTTGAAAACCACTTTTTTGTCTTCAACGCGCGCTATTCAAGACCGATTTTTGGTTCCTTTTCGTTTTTGTAAGAGTTTGAATCATATTTAATCAGCGGTTTCATGAATTCGAAGAGACTTTTAATGCATTTCGCGATGGTCGTAGAATGTAGGACGGTTAACTCCTACTTGAAAGCACGCTATTTCAAAACTCATCACAATTTTTGGTTTGCTCGTGACTTTGAGAATTCAAGGAGTTGTTTCGGCGTATTTTTTTCGTCTTAATTGTTCGTTCTTCGCTAAACTCTTTGTTGTTACCGTAGGTCGTCATGTACATTGGTAAGTGAGCGCCTAAATTTTTCATGAAGTCAATAATATTATACTCCCATTAAGCATTTATTGATACCATATGGCCTTAAATAAATCGAAACTTCCGTTAATGTGTGTGTATTCGTGATACGTACGTGGGGATCGTCCGAGATTGTAGGAAGTCCGATGAAATAACTATGTTGAAAATCGTAAAGAGTATGGGCAGAGAACGAGAGTTTCCGCTAATTGCGTAACATTTTAAAATGACGGTCAGAAAGAGAAAGATAAGAAGCCGGTTCGAAGTTCAAACCTAACGTTCAGATGCAATTCTGTTCGTTGGGCTTTTATCGCTCGCTCGGCGGAATTTTAACCGTCGTTGTCAGAGAAGAGATAGCTAACTCCAACGTGGCAGTTTGATTTAAGTTATGCGTTCGTCGCTCACCAGGAGCGCTGTATCCTCATATTCTTTGTGGTAGCGGATCACCGCCAGCCACTCGCTCACGGCTCGCCTGATTGAAATTGAGATCGTCGCGCTTCAGGTAAGCGACGATGGCGTTACTGAAGCTACAGTGCAGCATGCGAGTTGAATATTTTTTCTCTGGTCTTTGTACTTTTTCGCAAATAGCATCGTTCGCGTCGTCGTGTAACCGTTTCAAAATTTATTTTGAAAAACGTCTTCTTCCTTCGATGCGCTTTATAAAGAACTGGTTGACGCTTCGTTTTCGTATAATTTTGATCACGATGGTGATTCTCTTAATTGAAGGCGCGTGATTGAAACTCGATTGTTTTTGTAAAATATATTTTGCCATTCGTGACTTCGAAAATTCGGAAGAGATTTTTGAGCCTATTTCTGCGTATCTCCGGTCCCTTCATTCAAGTTTTTCGCGAAAGTCAACGTTCCTCGAAGTACATCTTTGATCAGATCGTTGTAAGTAGGAAGCGGAATTTTTCATCAAGTAAATATTGTACTCATATTTAGCTCTTACTGATACTATTAGCTCTTGAATGCATCGAAATTTCCGCGGATGTACGTGCACCTATTACTCTAGAATGCGTATGAAACGAAATCGTTGGAAGTAAGGGCATGAAAAGCCGAATGTTTTCGATGATCCTAACGTTTTAAAGTGTAGATTGGAGAGAAGAAGAAATTCCAAGTCCAAACGTAGCGTTTGGATGCCTCTCTATACGTTGAGCTACAATCACTCGCTTACCGGAATTTTAATCGTCGTCGCATCGTACATCTTCGGTTCACGTCGCTTCGTCGTCTAAACGCTCCGAGATTTCTCTTGGAAAACGCTTCCTCGTAATTTTGAGACGTATCAAGTTTGAGTGAAAAATTACGGTCATGTAAGAAAAAGTTTTATCATTTCGGATACAATCAGGTTTTGCGTAGGCTGAGCGGCGCATCATTAGGTGCACTTGATTGAAAATATAAGATTGAAGAAAGGTCAAGGAGAAAAGAAGTCAGCATGATCAAAAGTATCTTAATAAACTGTTTTCGGTGATAGTTTTGATGTGTATATCAATGAGGATATCGCCCGTGTAAATCAACATCAAAATTTTTTTGGTAGTGCGTGCGTGAAAATCGTTCATTGCTATTCTTTGTGGAGCGGCAGGGTTGGTGCGATCACCGCCGAACAGGGTGTCGAAGTGCTCGGACGCCAGCGCCATTATCACTCTACGGCATCTGAATTCTTCTTCACCACATTCCAAAATTACGTCAGTGTATCTGATGCTATTTTAAAATTATTGTAGCTTCAACTTCTACTTGCGCAAGTTGTCAACTACGCGAGTCATTTTCAGCTATTGAGACTATCAAAATCGATAATTACTACAAAAAGTTCTATCAAGAATATATCCTCTAAACTCTGAAGAAATATTTTCAAAATTGAACATTGTTGACACTTTCTTAAAATATCGAAATTCTTTTCACCGGTTATACAGAACCCATCTGGTTATAACGTCCGAGAGGACTGTGTAGTTGTGGAAATCAAGATATCTTTTTTTTTCCTCATGTTAGCATTTGACAACCCTTCTCGCCTAAATTCAATTGGCAATGCTCGTCAGGTGAGGATAGGCCTATCCCATGATGTTACCGTGAAAATGAATGATGTTTGAAAACGGTTTGATCGTTTACCCAGTGACAAGTCATTACACAGTAAAAGCGCGTTCTGCTCACTCAAAAAGGAACATTCGTCATATGTCGCCAAGCTAGTGATACCTTTTGACAAGGGGAAAAATTGAAAATGAGGATAGTGATCATGTCAAATACTTACAAGTTCAAGATCACCAATGTAACAGAAAATAAATATTACATTTTTGGGGGGAAGCCTCAGAGAATTATATCTTTGAAATGAGCATATGGCCTATAAAGGCTAGATGATGCGTCCCTTACTCATGTTTGCCCTCAATTTCGACACGACAAAGCCACCAAAATTTCTTCTAAGGGTACTGATATTGTAAAATCTTTACTAAGGACTTTTTTCAAAACAGTCTCCAGCCAGAACGAGGAATACATGTTGAATAAAAGCTCCATAAGAGGGTCTTTTGTGGGTACAACTTATTATAAGAATATAAATATTTTTAAACATTTTAAATTCGTTTGAAACAGAAATATTTTACAAATTGAGATGTGTGTATGGAATTGTTCGCGATTCAAGCTTCTGAATTCTTCCAAAAAAAAAAAAAAAAAAAAATACGGAGTCGAAATTTTTGACTTTGTATAAATTAGTCCGCTCATTTTGCGTTTTAATGCCTTAACTATAATTAAATATGATAGTAAATATCACAAAATCCTGAGTAGGATATCACCTTGAGAGCTGTTTGTACTTGGTACACCTAGATGACGTTTACTCTTATCCGCGTTATTTTCGCCAAAATTTTCCTCTACTGTGATATCGGATAGATCGTCTTCTTTGGAGGTTAGTGTCTTATTTGTCGCGTTTATCATAGGAAGCAGAACGCTCACGAAGAGTAGCAATATTCTTGGGTCAACTCCTGAAAACATTCCAACCATATTATGGGATGCACCTCAATTGCATAACATTCAAACTAGGTACCATTTCTCAACCTTCTTCGCAGTTCAACTCTTACAGCAAACCATATTTAGTATCTCGAAGTAAAATTTAAAAAGAGTATCTTGATTCTTCTCAAACACTTCAACCTGGACGCATAGTAACAAGAAATAGATTACGTCTATTATTGGCGAGCACCGCACTAGTACTAAAAAAACTCAAGTGCCAACTTCCTGGTCTATCAGCAATCATCTCCTTAAGGATATTGTTGAAAATCTCAGGCACTAGTACACGTAGAACTCTGGACTGCGGACACTCGTTAGTCTTTATTTTTTAACCCCAGTGATCTTGGAGCTTGAGAATTGACGAATAAAAATTTTTTAAAATTGAAACATTACAATTAAAAAACAAAAATCATTCCAATAAAGCTTAATTCTTAGATAAACGCGGTGTACTTTTTGATGACCACCACCACAATTAATCGCAAATGAAAAAAATGTTATACCTTGAGGGTGGAGATATTTTCAACTGGTGATGTTAGTATACAAATTAATTATTTTCATTCCCTATGGTCCTTTAATTTCAATACTTACCTTTAATCATCCATAATGAATTTGACGCGAGGAAATAGTTATTACGCGTGCGTGTAGACTCTTGATCCCATATTGATTGGTTGGCGGTGGAGGAAAGTTTCAAATTTCGGGCGATCACGTTTTATGTATTCGTCGAGAGCGTAGACGCGATACGTGGGTCGTATGTTCGCAGCGTTGCCTAATCAATTCGCCGTCAATCGACCCGATCTCTCCCGAGTGCCCTTTTGCCTAACTAGTTTGCCGAAAACCAGCTGAACAAAGCCGCGTCCTCTGTTTAATCGTAACGATCCTAGCCTAGTTTGATCATTTGAGTATATCTTTGTAAGAGAGACAAAATATTTGAGTGCCTACAAATAGTTGTATATTTCAATGGAATGTGTATACTTTTTAAAATTTCTACGACTTATATAATTATGTCACGCTTTTTATCAAAACTTGCAAATTAGTGAAACAATCGTATTCCTCTGTTCTTACCATTTTAGTTAATTTGATGACTGGAATTTTCCACATCCGAATCGTAGTCGGTTGTCAGGTCGAAAAAATTGTCGGCTGAGTCGTCACTTAATTCAATTACCGTAACATGATTTTCTTCTTTCGCGATCCTCGGTTCTTCGTCAGTGTCCATCAATGACTGCTGAAAAATTGTTGTATCAGGCTCTACCAAGGTATCCTCCGAATTCTGGACGGCTTTCAGTAATTTATTCTGAGATTTGTGCGCTTTCTTCAAGAACATCTCGAATTTTTCCAACTGCCCACTGCAGAAGATACATACTGTCGTCGGCAAATAATCGTCAGGATCCACGTATATGTGGAGTCGGCTCTGTATCTTTTTCTGCAGCTTCAGGCTGGTCCCAAAGTCTCCAAATACTGGAACCAGAGGGCTGGACTTCGTAACAACCCCTAAAAACTTGAGCTGTCTTTTTTTTTTTGCTCCAGTATATCTTTGCAAGAGAGTGAGCCTGTCCAATTGCATTTCAGGGAGGAGTGGTCATTTGTTCCATTAGACGACGTATCTTCTCGGTGTCTTTGTTCAAACACCGGCGCTCAGGTCAGAAACGACAAGAGCTTCTAATACGTATTTTGAGAATTTTCGTTATTTTTAAGCCAATTCATACCACGTAACATTCTCGCAGCCTTCGCGTATTTTCTTTATTTGTGATTAATAATGTTCTGGAGCGCTGGTGATTCCAAATGGAAGCCATTGAAATAAAATCTCGCGAAGAGAGTCAGAAAAGTAGTGAGTTTTTTCGACTTCTCAGGTAATCTAACTTGAGTAAACTGAAAAACAAAATAGCAATTTGAAATAAGTAAATAAATACAAAAATTAAATTTATCAAAAACCTAAAAATACTTCTATTTACAAAAAATTTCATGTACAACTCGAATCAATTCAAATAAATAACCCTTAAAAACGTCTGGAGCCGGCAATGTCAACCAGTTATTGTTATCACAATTGTGGACGTGGACTCCGGATGGTTCCTCAACAGAGCTCCACCTTTTATCGAACTCAGAAAATCTTTTGTGCAGACCGCACTAATCAAAATCTTTTGACTTGATAGGAGGTAATGGTAAAATTACTGGAACACCTATATCATAAGCGTAAAACAAGCTCGAAAGGATAGAATCGGAGGTCATGCGATACTGTCGACGTTTAACGCAACATTTCTCATGTTTTTAATGAAAGAACAACCATCATAGGTGTATGATTTTCAACTTTGTCACTTTCTTCCGTACAGGGTCTAAAATAAATATGAAGCGATTCATTACTAATAGAAACGGGGCACGCAGCCAAAAACGTATCACTGTTCTCTTCATCATCTCCACACTTGGTATATTCATTCAATAAAAGGTGGTTGCAACGTCTTCCATTTACAAACTAACTTTATTACATATACATCCATACAATCACAGGATTACAACAGGCAATGTTGCCATTTCTATACATATACAACAGCGGTTTAACCGTTTCTCATATTCTTCCAAAACAAACGCGGTACAATCGGGAGACGCTTTTTCAAAATCAACTTACGATATTTGCTCCTCTCTTCACGAGAATAATTTATCCATCGGAGAATCGCTATGAGAATCTTATCCTCACTACCAGGAGCAATTAATGGGTCCTCCATATGGTGCTTCGAAAGGGCGCTGAACTCTCCCCACTCGCAAATGAATATGGGTCGCGTCTTTCAAATCTGAGTGTATAAAGATCTTCTCTTTTCTCCTCAACCTCTGAGGTACTGGGCACAAATTACGGAAGGCCTGGCGAAATTTTCGCACGTATTTGTAAGAGTCAGCTATCTCATCTTCTTCTGAATTTTCGATGAATTCCCCAGGCAACTTGAGGATGGTTCGTAGAGCAAGTTCCGCGCATGGAGTGGCACGGAGTCCCAATAATACGGCGGGGAGTAAAGTCAAACAGTCGGTTCTATCTTTCAATGCATTTTTCAATTGCAAGTGTATTCGTTCCACCATACCATCAACTTTGGGATTATAAGATGTTTAATATGTTGCGCACCCAATAGTTGACACAGATGATGAAACAGTTCACTCCGGAATTGTGAACCTCGGTCCGATGTAACTCGCTCCGGGACACCAAAGCGCGAAATCCAGGGCCTTTGCTATTGTCTCGGCCTCAATGTTCCGGACAGGGGCTACCTTGATCCACTTTCTTTCTCGATCAATAAACGTGCATAGGTACGAAAAGCCGGCGCACATTTCCAATCGCCCAACAATATCGGTGTGTACATGTCGGAAGCGTGCGGAGGGAGAAAATTGTCCTAATGGCGAGACGGTATGGCGATGAACTTTAGCCTTTTGACAATGTGAGCAAGCACGATCCCACGTTTTAATATCTGATTGCATCTTTGACCAGAAAAATCTACGGTTTATCAATCACGAGTACTTGCGCGAATCCCCGGATGGGCAAACTCATGTAATTGTTGAAACAGCTTGTACCTCAACGATTTGGGAATTATAGAACGAGCCAATCCTTCATGAACTTGACTGAGGTGCACTTCTTTGCGTCGTCCCCAAATGTATAATGAAACCAACAGAGTCCTTTATATAGGCGCGATGCAAAACGGCTTTGAGAACGATTTCTATTTCTGTTTGATGGCTTACAATCGCGGTCATCTTCTGAGTCGTCGGAATCCTTAAAATACTTCTTCGGTGATCTGCTCCTAGTATACCTGTCCTTCTTTACCGCATTATACTTCAAGTTTGCTGTATCCGCACAAAGGGCAGCTACTTCCGTCGACAGGTTTTTGAGAGTTTCAACTACCAATACCATATCCGCTGATCTTGCTCTTGCTGACGCCGAAAAAACCTCGGTGTTTGAAGTAGACGGTACTCTTGATTCCAGCATGTCTTGCATGTTGTCTGCTGATTTTGCAAGCGCGTCCAGGATTGCTTGAGATTCTTGAAGTAATCAGGCTCTGTAAGTCCTTTTACTTCAAATTTTTCCAAAAATTTGTACGGAAAGGCTGTTACTATATTAGTATTCTCTTCTGCACCTTTTTCCTTAAACACGTCCACGGGTACGAGTAACACTTTGTGTGTCGTCACAGCGTCGCCATGTATCTGCGATCGTATTAATGACCTTTTTTCTTGTAATGGCCTACACGCAAAGTAAAATCAATGCTTACTTTCTTATGGATTTTTCCATTTTTCAACAATTTGGTCATCGATTGCTTGAGATTCTTCAAGTAATCAGGCTCTGTAAGTCCTTCTACTTCAAATTTTTCCAAAAAGTTGTACGGAAAGGCTGTTACTATATTAGTATTCTCTTCCGCACCTTTTTCCTCGAACACGTCCGGATCGTCCACGATAGAAAAAGTTGGACATTTTCCATCGATAATTTCGCTACAACATTACACGCAGGCGACTTAATAAACGAACGAATAACTGTAAAAGTGGAAAACTGGACGATGAAAACCACGCGTTAAAACGTGGGCATCGAACCGAGTACGTCGGGCAAAACAATATTTTTGTTCAAATTTTCACCGAAGTCACTGTTTTCGGCTAATACAACTATACTTTCGTTCAAAATTTCACTTGTATCACTATCATCAACAAGTACGTCCGGCACAACGATATTTTCGTTTGAATTCTCACTACTACACGGTTGTAGGTTCGACACTATCTCGTCCTGAACTACCGGTGACGAGTTTTGACTTGAAAGAATAAGCAGTGCTTTAGCTCTTGCTGCTCGAATACTAGGCACCAGGACTCAAAAACGTCGTTTGAATAATATTTTCAAAAACGCAAAAAAATTTCTTAGTTCTGTCTCGATCGCCACTTTGTAGGGGTTGTGCTGGTTAACGCAGTAGGACAGAAAGATAGTACGTAAGATACTGATTACAGATAACAATATATCATGAGATGTGGTACAGTCCACTACAATGTCTAGTGAAGGAATTGGTTCTGATTCGGTCGCCACTTGACATGTGGTACAGTCCGCTACAATGCAAATGTCTTGTAAAGGAATAGGTTCTGATTCTCCGAAATTCTTCTCCTCTTTGAAATTCCCGTCGAACATGGCGTCCAAGTATTCAGAATGCTGACTAAGCGGCTATGAATGGGCACACAATTACATAATATTTAAAATAATGAAAGTCATCTAATTTGACAGGTAGACGTTATTGGGAGTCACCTCCAAGTTTGTGATTCCTTAATGCTTTAAGAAAATCCAGGTCTGTTGAAAGGATTAAAGCCAACCTCTGAATGGAATTCTTTCTAATGGCTCAGATTTTGTACCAATTGGTTCATATTAATGTACGTTGTTAATAAGTAAATTATTAATGAAATGAATTCAGTGAAAAAGTTAAGTAAAGATCCTACAAATTTAAATAAAATAAAAAAAAAAAAAAAAAAAAAAAAAATGAAAATGAAAATTGCGGTTGTGGAGTAACTCTATCAGAACAGTATTTCGGGTGCTAATTATGAACCTGAATTTATATTTTCCCAATCTTCGGTTTTCTATATTTTTTATACAGAGTGGCATCCCAGCAGTTGTATTAAATTTTTGGCTCGATCGGTTTATTCATCAGATATAGGAGCGTTTTACGAAGGGTTCACCCATCCCCCCCCCCCCTCTATAAAGTTGTGACGCTACAAATTGGCTTTGAATGGGCACAAAAATTACAGAGCTTCAACTTCTAAAGTCAATCCAGCTTTGTGTTGGTTCTGATAAATACCCTGCCTCCCCCAATATAACTTCGTCATATGATGGCGGTGGCGTTTCTGCTTGAGTACGACGGGCCAGTACTGGTGATTTTGAGTACCATAAGACCCGTCTTATATCCTCCATATAAGATAATTCGGCTACAACGGTACAGCCAAGTATGAATAATATCCAATTAAAGATATTTATATCCCATAGTGAATCTATGACTTTACACACAAGAATTATTGTTACAAAATTTATGATTGAACATAAAATGTAAATCTGATAATTCATTTTTGGAAGCTGCTGATTGAACTTAACAATTGAACACAACCCAAAATCTCATCAGCCTGAAATATACTAAAGTAGACTTGTACTAGACCAAGAAGCCTACAAAACAAAATAAAATACCCTAGAATTGCTTAGGCAGCGGCTTTGTAACTGGTCTATTTGGGCTTGACGGTGCGTAAAATAAAATTGCCGAAATTGTTCTTAAAAGAGGATATACAATCATGTACACTTCTTTTTTTCGTATCGTAAATTACATACAACTTTTAACGTTATAATATCTCGCTTTCGGGAGATCCACAATGAACAAAGCGAAACGCGTGGACATTCTTTCCTCATTATTCGATAAATTACTTATGAGCGAAGCTCCCTGTATAATAATGCAACCACGATATTTCGTTACTTTTCTCCGAATAAGTACGACGCGATTATCGTTTTACAAAGATAATTCCATCAATTTAACTCATTTAGGATATGTCATTATTTTGTATTTTATAAATAATAATCTTACCAAATATTTTGCTTGACCCACCCAGTCTGCCCTTAGCAAGACTTCAAATTCTTTTACACTGGCTCAGCCAAGCCAGGCCAGGGATAAATCTCAGGCCTGCCTACTCAGGACTTGAATGTTTATTTCGATAAATTTTACATACTCGTGTTTGTAGACAAATTGATGCAATTCGTCGTAATGTCATTGAACTCCGTTCCCGACTTTTAGTGAGGAACCCTGCCTCTCTTAGACTGAATGGTCGACCCAATGCTTTGAGACCTACAGTTTTCTATATTTGGTCCCCTACTTACCTCCTCAGTAAATATCTTGATAGTTGTTTCAAGAAAAAAGTGAGTTTTCAACCCTCGTCTTCTGTTGGTAAGCTCCTCAGGACTCCTTTAATACCACCAATTTGTATCCTAATATATCAAGCGTTCCTGTAAATCGCTGTCTTTGTTGATATTCTGTTCGTTGATACCGTTTGGATAAAAATACAACGTTAGAATATAAAACTGCCTTGTTGGTTGAAAAATACAAACTAGTTTATACTCAATGGTAAAAATTTAAACAGTACAAAACATAAACACATCTGGCTTTACCCGCACTCACAGAACTCAAAATAGAACAACATTGATAAAAGAATAAAATTCATAATAAAAACTGGTTGAATGGTGCATCAATTTACAATTTACAATTCACTCCCCGAGGGAGTATGAGGCCACTGGCTCATCATCACGGATCAATGGCACCAAGTTTACAATGCCCCTTCTCCTTATAGCTCCCTTGGTCAACACATCTACGGTGCGAACTGCGCCTGACTTGTTGAGATTTGGATACCGCCTCTGCCACTTCTGGCGCGTTTGCATCTGCAAGAGGTAGTCTGCTTTCCAATTCTTCCAGAACGAGTTGATGCGATTCCTCAATTCTTCATAACGAGGTGATAGCTTGACCCTTACTTCGCTTTCCATTTGTTCCGGCGGAACAATTTAACTCTCTCCAATGAGAAAATGGCCTGGTGTTATAATTCAAGAAGAGTAATTGGGTTTGGTAGAGTAGCATAACGGCCTGGAGTTTAATATAGCTTCAATCTCGGCTAACGTTCTTAAAAGTTCTTTGGTTACTGGCACTAAATGCCTCTTTGCATTTAATGCCTGCTTCGTGTAAACCACTTTGATTTGGAGTTCCAGGAGGAATAAATTTCCATTGAATGCAGTTTTTTACTGCGTAAGATTGAAGTAATGGATTTAAGGATGAAACGTATTAACTTGTTGATTGAAAATTTGTCGCGTTATCACTCCAAACCTCCGGTACTAGACCTCGCCTTGAAACAAAACGACGAAAAGTCAAGATAAATGACTCCGCTGACAATTCGGACAAAATATCCAAGTGTACTGCGCGGGTGCGGAAGCATACAAAAATTGCCGCCCACATCTTGATATGCTTGACCGATCTATGTCGTGTGTACTTTACTAGAAAGGGTCCTGCCAAGTCAGTTCCAACAGCAGAGAATGGACGTCCAATGGAAACGCGAGCGGTTTGTAGCTGACCCATCAATTGCTGAGCTGTTTTTCCTCGATAACGGATGCAGCGTGTGCAGGTTCGGACTACTCGTTTGACAATTCGATATAAATTACTGATTACTCGGTACTTTGCTGCGACAAATGAAATTAAAAACCGTACCAAAACAATTCACGCATACATTTTTTTTTTTTTGATAAAATCATGCCTTTTTCAGGCAATTTGCTCCCAAATATTGGACATTCAAGCGAAAGATGCACTCTTGTACAAGAATAGCACACTCTACACTCGGGCTTCTGACGAAACCTTGACGTGGATTTTACATCAACTGAGGCTATTGTTTTCGATTCACGCACCACTTTATCAGACTCTCTTGTCTCGCAGTTAACCGCTCGATTCACTAAGAACTTTATTAAATCGTTATACTTAGGATAATCAGTTTGATTTGTAATAGTGTCTTCCCAGTCATTTCGCGTTTTTCTGTCCAATTTGGAACATAATAAATAATCCGAAATAGGGGACCACGAATTTAATATCTTCGTTCTCTATTATGTTGCACACTTTCAACCCACCTAAGGCTAGTGCGAACGCGTCAATGAGCTTTCGAATTCCAAACGAATTATTTATTTTTTCTGCTTGAAAAAAGTCTGCAAAATGAGCATTGATTAGAAGACGCTTATTTTCAAATCTTTTGATTAAAAAATTATAGGCTTCTACATACCCTGTTGAATCACGAATCACACTATATTTGCCAAACCATCGGCGAGAGCTAGTTTCAGATAGTGTAATTTACGAACTTGACTGTTATCTTTGTTATGAACGAGGTCGTTGAACATAGCTACAAACGATAGAAAATTTCGAATGTTACCGTCGAAACTAGGAATTTTTATTCTCGGCAGGACGTCGTCTTCTTCTGTATGACGCTTCGCCTTTGTTACTGATGGTTCGAAACTAGCGGTAGGATTTTCTTTGGATTGGCTAAACGAATCGATTGCTGATAAAACTTCATTCACTTTTCGATGTGTTTCTGCGGATTTGCGTCGAAAAATTCATCTTCGACTTTGTCTACGACTGAACTATTCAGTTCGCTGCATAACGATAAAATTTTGCTTTGAACGTCGTCATACTTCTCTCTTATACGGATGACTTCTGCTTTGGCTACGGATAATTTCACAAGATCTGACTTTCCTTGGATTGCTTCCACTTCTTTTGCGAAAAGTCTAACAAGCAGTCTTTTCTCCCGATCAAGAATGGAGAAACCATCAACGTCTTTAATTGTGCTCGCCATTTGGATGCAACGGTCGGGTATAAAAATAAAAAATTGATGACCAAATATGACACTGCACTTTCTACGTATACTTCGATAAACTTTTTTTTTTTTAACGATAGAAAAATAAACTAACTTGGTTTAAACGCTAGAAAAATAAATTGACTTGGCTGGTAATTAAAATTAAATCGGACGAAGGACCATTTGTTTGGAAAAAAATACAACGTTAGGATATGAAACTGCCTTGTTGGTTAAAAAATACATACACTCAATAGTACAAGTTTAACTCACGGATTTCAAAATAGAGCAACATTGATAATAGAATAAAATTCATAATAAAAACTGGTTGAATGGTGCATCAATTTACAATTTACAATTTAGATACTGCATGCCCAAGGATCGACTTCAAAATCCTTTTAACTATTAACGAAGAGTACTTATTTAGCCTAAAAGACGCTAAGATTGTACTGAATCTTGCAAAAAAAAAAAAAAAAAAAAAAGGGGAATTGGAGAAGTAGTTATTTTTTCTATTAGACGATGCGACGACGTACTTTCTCAGTGTTATAAAGACAAATTATCTGTTGGAATTTGAGAATTTTCGTTCTTTTGTTTTTTTCGCAAATTCATTTTGCTATCAGAAAAACTTTCGTTCGTAAGGTTTACAATAGGTGAAAGAAACTCGAGTTTTGAAATTTTTCCATCCGTGGAGGTTTTTGTTGAAAATTTTTCACTGAGCTTTCTCGAGTTTTTTGATTTTGTGTTTCTAAGCCAAATGTTAATGCTATGTCAATCTTTAAAGTACTAAACGGAACGTTAATTATGGTTAATAGTTTTTTTACCAGCACCTATGAGGAAGTTTTGGAGCATAGTTCTGTCCGGATGTTCGTTGATCGAGTTGTTCCGTTCCGCTGTTTCAAAGTTCATCACTGCTCACCAGCCTCCATTGCGGAGATGCTGCTTGAAGAAGTTGAAAAATTAATTCTCTGTTCGTCATCGCGCTATTATAAGTCGTCGTCGTATCCTTGCCCGCGCCTAGTAGCCCGTCGGCGTTGAGGAGGATGAATCGGACTCAGATGTGTCGACCAGCTTTCTTCTTGGTCTTCCTACACTTCTTTTCCCTGTTGCGTATATTGTAGTATCATCTTGGGTGATCTGATTTCCTCCTTGCGTCCTACGTACGACCTCCATTTTCTCCGGTAGGCTTTGACTTTCTCGACTATTGGTGATAGCAGTAGCGATTCTGTGATTTCTCAGGATGTTTTTCTGTCCATCAGTGTGATGCGAGCTGTTCTTCTCCAGGGCTGTCGAGAGGATTTTTTAGGCCCGGGAGAAATGAAGCTGTGGCTGTGGGCCCCCAAATTTTGCTCGCATTTATTGCTTAACCGTAGTTTTTTCCATGTTTTTTGTGAAATCTGGGCCCGGGGAAATCCCCCCCCCCTCTCTCTACAGGCCTGTTCTTATCATAAACCTCCTTTCTCCAGCGGTTATTCTGCGTTCATCGAATTGGAAATGAGCGTGATAACTTTTGCAAATACAACGATTTTACATGATCAGAAAAATGACATCAAGCGTTCCGGTAAACTAAAGGAGTCTATTTTGTGCCGTAACAGAAACAATTACGGATTTTCACCTTGAAAATTCTGCAATTATTTTAAATATCATGATTCTTTATCTCAGAATATCGTTGAAAAGTCTAAACAATAACATTAGTTTTTTCCCGCCATTTTTAAAGCAGTGTTGCCACTCTGCACCAAACATAGCTATTAAATAATGTGTGATTTTTGGGACTTTCGAGTACAATGGGAATTGTAGCAGGTATAAAAAATCTAATCTTTTGAATGATCTATAGGGTATGGGTCACATCGCTATTGTTAGACAACTTTACCTAATTCGCATTCAGCATGGGTACAGTATAAGACGTCGACGAACTTAGGACTATTTGTACAAATAATCGAAGCCGCTCCAAAAACGAATAAGAACGTTTCCAGTTTAAATTTAGGTATTGTCAATCTGCACTGCAGAGTAATCAGCGTCTGTACATACTCGAGATAAAATCGTTGTGGAATTTGATTTCTGAACTGCTTAGGGACTACGAAAATCGAAGGATTTTTGACGATTCATTCTCCTAAAAACGATGCCATTTTTTGTATGCAAGACTATAAACAAAGATTCAATGAATTTTTGAAGATTTATTCTTCCAAAATAGATATCTCATTTTGTACGATGAAAGTCAGATAAAAATAAGGAGATAGCCTACTCGTACGTACGCGGTAATTTCTAAAAATAGAAATTTCGTACATGAACGAATTCGTAAGGAGTGGGGACAGAGAACGCCGAAATGTTCTCGAAAATCCTGTAACATTTTAATGCATAGCTCAGGGAGAGGAAAAACCGGTTTGAAGTCCAAACGTAGCGTCTAGAAGCAGTTCGGTTCGTCTACCATCGCACACTCGTCAGGAATTTTAATGTTGATGTGACTCTCGCAAGTAACACCCATCGTTCGCATCCTTACACGCTCCAATATTTCTTATGAAAAATGTTTTCTTCCTTATTCTTCACGCGCTATTAAGAACCGGGTTACGATTCCTTCTCGTTTTTGTTAACGCTAAATCACTTTTAATTTGCGATTCTGTGAATTTGAATTGATTATTTGCCCATCTTACAATGATCATGAGCCGAAAGACGGTTTTTTCACTCAAATGCGCGCAATTAAAACTTGATCGTTTTCGTTTTATTCATTTTCGTAAAGGATCACAATTTTTAGTTCGCTTGTGAAGGATTCGAAGAGATTTTTCTAGCGTATTTTTGTGTTTATCCGTTCGTTGCTTGCTAAACCGTACGTCATCAATTACATGGGTAAGGGAGGGTCAAGTAAATACTCATACGTATTTAGCGTTTATTGATACCATAAACCCTTAAAATGTATCGAAATTTTTGTAGATGTGTGTGCATTCGGTTAATTTTTGTAATATGTACATGATGATCGTCCGAGAACGTAGGAAGTGCGATAAGATTACTAGAATTCGTATCAGAACGAAATCGTGGAGAGGAGGGGCAGGGAACGCCGAGTGTTTCGAATTATTGTGTAATATTTTAAAGAAAAAGTCACGAAGAGGCAGATAAGAAGCCGGTTCGACGCGCGCGCGGCTGTTCCGTTCGCCAGGCTACGTATCATTGTGCGCGCGCCATCTCGCAAGTAACATCTTTCGCATCGTACGTCTTCGCGTAAACGCTCTACGATTTTGTTTGGAAAACGTTTTCTTTCTCCAATGCGCGCCATTAATGACTGGTTTACGATTCCTTGTCGTTTTTGTGACTGCTTAATCCGAAATTTTGTGAATTTCAATAGATTCTTATTGCATTTTGCGAATGTCGTAAAACGTAAGACGGTTCTTCTACTCGAAAGTACGCGATTAAAACTCGAACGTTTTCATTAAAGATCACAATTTTTGGCACGCTCGTGACTTTTGAGAATTCAAACAGGTCTTTTTAGCGTATTTTTCCGTATATTCGTTCGTTCTTCGCTAAACTCGTTGTTGTTACCGTATGTCGTCATGTACATTGGTAAGTGAGCGCCTAAAGTTGATATATTATACTCGTATTACGCATTTATTGATACCATACGGCCGTAAATAAATCGAAATTTCCGTTAATTAGTATATTGTATTTGTGATATGTACGTGGTGATCGTCCGAGAATGTAGGATGTACGATAAAATAACTATTTTGAAAATCGTAAAGAGTATGGGCAGAGGACGAGAGTTTCTGTTAATTGCGTAACATTTTAAAACGACGCGACGGTCAGGAAGAGGTCAGTTCGAAGTTCAAACGTAACGTTCAGATATGCAATTCTGTTCGTTGGACTTTTATCGCTCGCCCCGCGGAATTTTAACCGTCGTTGTCAGAGAGGAGATAGCTAACTCCAACGTGGCAGTTTGTTTCAAGTTATGCGTTCGTCACTCACCAGGAGTGCTGTATCCCATATTCTTGCCACTCGCTCGCGGCTCGTCTGATCCAAATTGAGATCGTCGCGCTTCAGGTAAGCGACGTTGGCGTTACTGACATTACAGTGCAGCACGCGAGTTGAATATTTTTTCTCTGGTCTTTGTACTTTTTCGCAAATAGCATCGCTTGTGTCGTCGTGTAACCGTTTCAAAATTTATTTTGAAAACCTTCTGTTCCTTCGACGCGCTTTATGAAGAACCGGTTGACGCTTTGTTTTCGTAAAATTTTGATCTCGATGGCGATTCTCTTATACTCGAACGCGCGCGATTAAAACTCGATTTTTTTTTTCGTAAAATTTAGTTTGCCATTTGTGACTTTGAGAATTTGAAAAAGATTTTTAAGCCTATTTTTGCGTAACTCTGGTCGTTTTATTCAAGTTTTTTTGCGAAACTCAACGTTTGTCGGAGTACATTTTCGGTCAGATCGGGGTAAGTGAGAGGCTGAATTTTTCAAGAAGCAAATATTCTACTCATAAATTTAGCTCTTACTGATACTATTTGCTCTTGAATGCATCAAAATTTTTGTAGACGTACGTACATCCATTACTCATTTTTCGTGATTATGTACATGGTCATCGTCCTTGAATGCGTATAAAACGAAATCGTAGGGAGTAAGGGCTTGGAACGCCGGATTTCTTCGATAATCGTAACATTTTGAAGCGTATGTTAGGGAGAAGATAAAAATTCGAGAACGAGCTGTGTTTCCGATATATAAGTAACATTTGAAAACGATGGTTACGAAGAGGTAGTAAGAAGCCGGTTCGAAGTTAAAACCTAACGTTCAGATGCAATTCTGTTTGTTGGACTTTTATCGCTCGCTCGGCGGAATTTCAACCGTCGTTGTCAGAGAAGAGATATCTAACTCCAACGTGGCAGTTTGTTTCAAATTATGCGTTCGTCGCTCATCAAGAGGGCTGTATGCTCATTATTCCTTGCTGCCGCGGATCACCACTCGCCACTTGTCTGATTCAAATTGAGATCGTGACGCTTCAAGTGAGCGACGATGGCGCTACTGAAATTAAGAAGCAGCATGCGAATCGAATATTTCCTCTATGATCGTCGTATTTTTTCGCATGTAGCATCTTTCGCGTCGTCGTGTAACCGTTTCAAAATTTATTTTGAAAAACGTCATCTTCCTTCAACGCGCTTTATGAAGAACCGGTTGACGCTTCGTTTTCGTAAAATTTTGACCACGAAGGTGATTCACTTAATTAAAGGCGCGTGATTGAAACTCGATTGTTTTTGTAAAATTTATTTTGCCATTCGTGACTTTGAAAATTCGGAAGAGATTTTTGAGCCTATTTCTGCGTATTTCCGGTCCCTTAATTCAAGTTTGTCGCGAAAGTCAACGTTCCTCAAAGTATATCTTTGATCAGATCGTTGTAAGTGAGAAGCGGAATTTTCCCATCAAGTAAATAATTATTGTACTCATATTTAGCTCTTACTGATACTATTAGCTCTTGAATGCATCGAAATTTCCGCGGATGTACGTGCACCTATTACTCTAGAATGCGTATGAAACGAAATCGTTGGAAGTAAGGGCATGAAAAGCCGAATGTTTTCGATGATCCTAACGTTTTAAAGTGTAGATTGGGGAGAAGAAGAAATTCCAAGTCCAAACGTAGCGTTTGGATATATCTCTATCTGTTGAGCTACAATCGCTCGCTCACCGTAATTTTAATCGTCGTCATATACCTTCGGTTCGCGTCGCTTCGTCGTCTAAACGCTCTGAGATTTCTCTTGGAAAACACTATCCCAAGTATTGGAGTTTCCTTATAATTTCGAGACGTATCAAGTTTGAGAGAAGAATTACGGTCACGTAAGAAAAAGTTCTATTATTACAGATACCACTAGGTTTTGCGTCGGCTGAGCGGTGCATCATGAGGTGCACTTGATTGAAAATAATGTGAGAGAGGAATAATAAGTGATAAAAGAAAGGTCAAGGAGAAAAGAAGTCATGAGACGGAGCATGATTGTACATGTGACAATGAAAGAGTTGACGAAAGGGCGCTTGAATCAAAATATGAGATGAACGGTTGCTCCTAATTTTCAAGTTCCATTCTCATACGCGTGAGTTGAACTTATTAGTTATTACTCGTATGAGAAACTCGTTGCAAAGTTTATAGTTCCTTTTTAATCATGTATTGATGAACGCAGTTGCGATAGCTCCGAGATTGCATTAGGATATGAAAGTGAATTTTACGAAGAAAAAAAAAAAAAAATTTGCTGTGGCGCGCTTTAATGGTAATCAACGAAAGCAATGATTTTTGTTTGAAACAGAAATATTTCAAAAATTGAGATGTGTGTATGGAATTGTTCGCGATTCAAGCTCCTGAATTCTGCAAAAAAGAAATTACGGAGTCGAAATTTTTGACTTTGTATAAATTAGATCGCTCATTTTGCGTTATAATGCCCTAACTATAATTAAATATGATAGTAAATAACACAAAATCCTGAGTAGGATATCACCGTGAGAACTGTTTGTACTTGGTAGACCTAGATGACGTTTACTCTTATCCGCGTTATTTTCGCCAAAATTTTCCTCTACCGTGATATCGGATAGATCGTCTTCTTTGGAGGTTAGTGTCTTATTTGTCGCGTTTATCACAGGAAGCAGAACGCTCACGAAGAGTAGCAATACTCTTGGGTCAACTCCTGAAAACATTCAAACCATATTATGTGATGCACCTCATTTGCATAACATTCAAACTAGGTACCATTTTCCCGACCTTGTTCGCAGTTCAACTCTTCCAGCATACCATATTTAGTATCTCGAAGTAAAATTTGAAAATAGTACCTTGATTCTTCTCAAATACTTCAACCTGGACGCATAGCAGCAAGAAATAGATTAAGTCTATTGTTGGCAAGTACCGCACTAGTAAAAAAACTAAAGTTCCAACTCCCTGGTTTATCAGTATTCATCTCCTTAAGGATATTGTTGAAAATCTCAGGCACTAGTACACTTCGAACTCTAGACTGCGGGCACTCGTTAGTCTTTATTTAACCCCAGTGATCTTGGAGCTTGAAAAGTTTTTAGAGAATTGGCGAATAAAAATTTTTTAAAATTGAAACATTACAACTAAATAACAAAAATCATTCCAATAAAGCTGAATTCTTAGATAAACGCGGTCCTTACAGAACTCAAAAGTCATGTGATCTTACATTCTGAGATTTTTCAGGACCCAAAGATTTTTCGAGTGAAGAGTGATCAGTTGTACTCGTTGAAACCGTCTCCACAGCGGGCACAAAATTATCGGGGATCTAAAAAATAAATTCATACAAGATTAGGTATGTCTTAAATCGTTTCCTCACAGAACTCAAAAGATAAGTGGGGATTTCGGACATTGTAAAATTCGACGTTAGAATTACTCTTGTCATCTTTATTCTGAGACGTCATTGGTTATCCAAATACAAGACCGTTTGATGAGAGGACTGACGTAGGATCCTCAAGGACACGTCTCTCCATTTCCCAGTCACTGGATCAAATCTCGACTTCACCAGTTCTTATACCACTTTGGTTAATTTAATAATCGGTATTTTCAATTTTATAGGTGTTGATGATAGGTTTTTTATGGTGACGCCACTCTCATAATGTACTTGCTGACATCTTTCTTTCTCGACGATCTGTGAAGTAAAAACAATATTATTATACCAGAGGCTGAAAAACTTTGGCTGCCTTTTTTTTGGCTCCAGTATATCGCATATCCGCTATATAATTAAATAATTATTGAAATGAATTAAGCGAAAAAGTTGAGTGATAATCCTACAAATTTCAATGAAAAAAAAAAAAAAAAAAAAAAAAAAAAAAAGGGGAAAATTGTTTTACAGAAATTTTGTGCACCACGCGGTTGTGGAGTAACTCTATCAGAACAGTATTTCGGGTGTCAATTATGAACCTGAATTTATATTATCCTAATCTTTGGTTTTCTATATTTTTTATACAGAGTGGAATCCCAGCAGTTGTTTTAAATTTTTGGCTCGATCGGTTTGTTCATGAGATATAGGAGCGTTTTAAAAGGGTTCTCCCCCTCCCCTCTAAAAAGTTGTGACGCTACAAATTGGCTTTCAACGGGCACAAAAATGACAGAGCTTCAAATTCTAAAGTTAATCCAGCATTGTGTTGGTTCTGATAAATACCCTGCCTCCGCCAACATAACTTCGTCATATGATGACGGTGCCATTTCTGCTTGAGTACGACGGGCCAGTACTGGTGATTCTTGGTACCACAAGACCCGTCTTCTATCCTCCATGTAAGATAATTTGGATACAGCGGTACAGCCAAGTATGAATATCCAATTAAAGATATTTATATCCCATAGTGAATGTATGACCTTACACACAAGATTTATTTTTACAAAATTTATGATTGAGCATAAAATGTAAATCTGATAATTCATTTTTGGAAGCTGCTGATTGAACTTAACAATTGAACACAACCCAAAATCTCATCAGCCTGAAATATACTAAAGTAAACTTGTACTAGACCAAGAAGCCTACAAAACAAAATAAAATACCCTAGAAGTGCTTAGGCAGCGGCTTTGTAACTGGTCTATTGGGGCTTGACGGTGTGTAAAATAAAATAAAATTGAGTACATGAAACATGATCTTCATTTATTTGGCTCTGGTAGAAAATTTTACATTTTTTTTTTCACCAAAAACATGTCCACTTCTGCGGATTAAACTTAGTTACAATCAATTTAAAAGCTATAAAAATTTTTATGCGTACAAGTACAATAGCGCAGTACTTCTGTACGTGCACTTATTTCACAAACGTAAGACACTTGCCGAAATTGTTCTTAAAAGAGGATATACATGTATACTTCTTTTTTTCGTCTTGTAAATTACATACAACTTTTAACGTTATAATATCTCGCTTTCGGGAGATCCACAAAGAACAAAGCGGGCATAAAAATGACAGAGCTTTGAGGAGTTGTTTTTGGGCCGGCGGGAGTGTGATAATTGAGTCGATGTGTGCTCTTTATGGGACGTCCTGATTGTGTCAGGGAGATTCTCCCGCAACAAGAACGAGATTTTTCAACTGCGATGAATTAGCGAGCGATGGTTTGAAAGCTGGTTTTGTGTTCATACTCACGGAGCTCTTTAGCTTGTAGGTCTGTGCTCTTTCCCAAGCAGG
This sequence comes from Aspidiotus destructor, assembly GCA_035079395.1. Taxonomy (NCBI): domain Eukaryota; kingdom Metazoa; phylum Arthropoda; class Insecta; order Hemiptera; family Diaspididae; genus Aspidiotus; species Aspidiotus destructor. Next base: position 18,949,100 of record JAVHKZ010000016.1, read on the forward strand.
GATGATAAACCCACCGCGTCCTGATTCTTTGTTCAACTTTGGTTGAATTGTATTGGAGTTGATGATAGGTATTTTATGGTGACGCCATTCTCATGATTACATGCTGACATCTTTCTTTCTCGACGATCTGTGGGGAGTAAAAACAACATTAATATACAAGTAGTCAAGCTCTGAAAAACTTTCGCTGCCTTTTTTCCGGCTCCAGTATATCTTTGCAAGAGAGTGAGTCTGTTCAATCGCATTTCTCTGTTCTTACCACTTTACTTGAACCTGCTTTAAAGAATTCTATTAGTGAACAAGTCCCATTCATTTAATCGGACATTGTAAAATTTGATCTTAGGTGCCCTATTTCATCGGCTCCGTCGTGATCTCAAATAGAATGAGTTCATTCGGATCCCTAAACATGGGTATGTACCTTTTCATGCTCACTTAATTTGTAAGAGAAGAATCATCCAGCATGAATAAGGGTACTCAACATTTTGGCAGAAGCATGAGTCTTGTGGGCTTATTACTACTAAACTCAACGACGGTGGTTCTCGGGATATACTCGCGAATAGAAATCAAGTTTCTGATGTCACCTTGTCACTTTCAATATTAGCAGTGAATATTCAGACCGCGGATTCAAAGCAAGAAACCGAAATCAAAGAATGGTTTCAAAAATAATTTTTAGTTGCTATAACTATCAGCGTAATCATTTGCAAAACGTCCTTTCAAATTAAAGTGAAAGCTTTCACCCTTAAATTTATAGGCTGATTCCAACATAATATTTTTTGTCATTTCAAGATATATCAGTATCAATGTGAAAGGAGAAAAATGGATGTCACTAGAGGCTTTACAGAATCAAAAAACATGATTATATGAGTGGTATTAAAATTTAGTAATTGTAGTAAAAATACAGTACAACAATAATTTCTTGAAACAAAAAACAACGTTCTCTTCAAAGCTCAACGGGCTCCGAATTTACGAAAAAAAAAATTTTAAAATAAATGTAAGGTTCTAAAATTAAAAAACAAAATTTCCTTCCGCCATATCAATGACCCATTCGAACTTCAACATTTGATTCCTACTGAAGATTTTCCTCATTGGTACACCGTGTTTCTTACACCTTTTAACAAAATAGACAAACAAAATGGATTAGAGGATAAATCAAAACACAACATTTCAAGATGATCACAATATAAACTGATCACACTACATAAATAACATTTCTCGCAAAATAAAGCTTTACAAACTCAAGGATAGAGGAGTAAAGGGGGAAATTCATGTATACCGGTAAGTCGACGACAGCTCGTGAAAAAAAAATCGAGAACATACGTAATGAGAACGTCTTTGAAGGATCAAAGGCTCTAAGCAGTGCCAGTATCACTCTACCGCATCTGAATTCTTTATTACCTAATACAAATAATTACCGTTTTTATCACATTTCTTGCTTGTAATAGCAATATACTCGCACGGTTGATTCGAAATTGTGGCTATCATCTGTACGCAACCAACTCAAATCGCTATCCTCCATTTTTTAGCGTTTTCAATGGCAAAAGTACTATGTGAGTCATTTTAAGCTGTTGATACAATCATAAATTGATGATTACTTCAAACAGCTCTATCAATCGCTCGGAAAAATCACAGTCCAAACATCAAATTTTCAAAAGCAAAAGATTTTAATCGATAAAATCTCGTTACAAGACTAGCTTAGCTTGATCATAGGACTTGTTGCACGGCGATGATGACTTGACGTTTGGACTGATCAGTCAGCCACGTCCTATTCTGAGCCTGTTCCGTGGAGACCCACTAACACACTTCCTTAAAGCTAGGAGTCATAGTCTAGTTCAAGTCCAATATACTACAAGTTGGCTCCGCCCCTTCAATGAGCTAGATATGCAAGGCTTCAAGGAAGATGGACTATCGGGGTGAGTGAGTTTTCTAAAAGCCACTAGCCTAACTTGTTTCAATTTGTGATGTATTTTAAGCTTATTTATGAAAATAATAAACAATCGAAACTTTCGAAAGTATGTCATGACAGTAATCAATCTATGCACCCAGATAAATACTTCAGTACTTTAGAAATATAAGCCTATAATAATTCAAAAAAAGGTTTTAGAGCAGCATTACGTTTCTTCTCTTGGAGAACATATTTCTTCCCCGGAAATGAATAACAACCGTAATGCAAATTGACATTTATTGTTATCTTCCTTGTGAAAATATTGATCAGGTACATCGTTTTTCTGGTTGAATTGTATCTCAAATTTGGACAAGCACCGGAAACCGGCTGGATGCATTCCTCTTGCAGATCTTTGGTAAAGTTGTACTCTGGTACAAATTCCTGAGGAACAAAAATCAACTTTTCAACTTGATAGTACTTGTAGTAAAGAAAGAAGTTCCTTATATTTAATAATTATTATAGCCTATTATTGGAAGCAAATCAATATTTTCTATTATGACGGCCTTTTATCAGCCCCAGATTTCAACTATATTTGGCTTTACCGAAAGTTTTTTCTTTTCGCAAAAACCGCGAGGGTACTCACCAGTGCATATAATCGTTAATCAAGGGCGATTGTATTTTCGATCTCTTACATCCAACATGGAATATATACTTGCATAATTTTTCACAATTTGCGTAAAATCTTACCTGTACCCTTCTTTCGGGGCGTATGGTGATTTATCCGTGTGCTTGCGGGCAACACGGATTTTTCGACCGGCTCTCGAGTTCGACCCGATGTTGACTGCTTTGTTTTCGGCCACGGGTGCCGCGCACGAAATTGCCAAAGACCCACATCATACACATAGTTGGCAATTTTGAGTGACTGCCATTTGACATTAATAGCGATTTTTAAACTTTTTAAACATTTTAAATCATTATCGTTAAAATATTTTCTAGTAATCGTCGAACTTATTATAAAATAAGTAATACAGGTACACGAAAGGAAGATTGAAGGAAACTTAATCAATAAGAGTCTCTCACATTTATGAACGTCTTTCTAAACTTATACTAGGTAATATTGGTAGGCGATTCCGGTAAGAGTGAATCAAAATCACTGACCTGAGGTTGACTTCTTTCTAGGCACATTAAATTTTGACGCGACATGCTTCGTCCGTCTTATTTTGAATTTATTTCATTTTCAAGAATAGAAAAGGATTTTTGGTCGAAGAAACTCGCGATTCTCACGGTTGGCTAGATGACTGAGTTGAAGTTGAAGCTGTCGATGTCACCGTCGCCGTCGATACAGCTGCTGGAAACCAATGACTTTGGGAATCTTGAAGAAATTTCGTTATTTTCTGTCTCAGAATGTTTTCTCGTACCTTGTCTCTAGTGTGTTTAATTTGGAACGTATAAAATTGCTCGGACTGACAGGGCTGTGAACCAACATGCCAAAAAGTCAAGAGACACGCATTCCATGCTTCTCCATACTGCGTACGTGACGACGAATTGGTACGCTCCCCAATTCCGAATTTCCGAGTGTCTCTCTATCGAAGTTTGAGCTTCCCAATACGAATCACCATACGTGTAACCACTGAACATCATCACAGTTCTTGTCATTAATTTAAAAATATGAAAATCGCGAACGATAAAACCGGAGTTTATCAACGTTTCGAGGTGAATTCGACTGACTTCATAAGTCAAATGAACGGGATCGTAAGGCTCCATGGTCGCTGTGATCCTAACTGCACGCAAGTCTTACTGCACTCTTTTGTGGTACCATCAAGTATTTGCGTGTTATCAACAAACCAGTGTTTTGTACCGAACGCTAAATTTAGGTTACAACATAAGTTATTGAAAAATATGACAAATCAGAATATTAATTTTTATATCTCAGTATTATACTTACAATCATTCTCGCGTCCACGGAGCTGGCTCTGGGTCGTCTCGCCTGAAGTGGAACATACACACTCTTCCGATTGTACCTTCCACTTTCTCTTTGCGCAGAGAATAATAACGATCCACTTTGTAAAATTATTCTGTCGTATCTAAAAATATGATTGTATTTTCGATCTCTTACATCAAACTTACAATATTTACACACAAACTTCTTCACAATTTGTAAAATTTTACCTGTACCCTTCTTTCGGCACGTATGGTGATTTATCCGTGTGCGTGCGGGCAACACGGACTTTTTGACCGCCTCTCCAGTCTGACCCGGCGTTGAGTGCTCTATTTTCGGCCACGGATGCCGCGCACGAAATCGCCAAAGACCCACATCAAACACATAGTTGGCAATTTTGAGTGACTGTCTTGAGAAAGTATCTTCGCCGGTTTAGGATCTTCTTGCCGTTTCAGGACAGCTTGCTCACTTCCGTACATTTTCGTCAGAATATATCCTCTATATTCTAAGGAAATGTTGTCCAAATTGACCATTGTCGTTAGCCGTGTAAAATATTGGAGTCGTTTACTCCGGTCGCGCAGAACCCATCTGCTTGCAGCACCCAAGGAGACCGCGTCCTTATGCTCTATTGATGGCACATTTTTGAGAATGGTCTTCAGTTTAACGAAACTCAGCTCGACAAATTTAGCCATTTTTGAAAATGCGACGATGTGCAGTGCGATATTTGATTGACAAAAGGATTTCAGAGCTTCCTCCGTATCTTTGACATTCGTTGAATGGAATAAATCTAATAATAATTCGTTCGCCTCCATTTGGTTCGCGTTGAAAAATTGCACGGATAAATCCTGAAGCTCGGGTAGCTTATATAATACACTGGCTTTCGTGATGAATCCGATGTCTTCTGTAGCAATGGTGATTTCTCCAGTGTAGATGAACGTCAAGATTTTTTCAAGAATTCCTGCGTCAAAATCGTCTACGGTTATCCTCGGTGGAGTGGCAGGGTTAGTGCAATCTCCGCCGAACATGGCGTCAAAGTACTCGGACGCCAGTGCCAGTATCACTCACTCCACGACATCTTAATTCTTCTTTACCACAATACGTCTGAAATTCTTGCAGCATCAAATTCTGCTTGCGCAAGTTGTCCACTATGTAAGTCATTTTCAGCTGTTGAAACTATCATAATTGAGAATCACTTAAAAAGTTCTATCAAGAATATATCCTCTAAACTCTGAAGAAATATTGTCAAAATTGAACATTGTTGGCAGTTTCTTGAAATATCGAAGTTCTTTTCACTGGTTGTGAAGAACCCATCTGGTTATAACGCCCAAGAGGACTGTGTCATTTTGGAAATCAAAATCAAAGGATATTAATTTTTTCCTCATGTTAGCATTTGACAACCCTTCTCACCAAAATTCAATTGGCAATGCTCGTCAGGTGAGGATAGGCCTATCCCATGATGTTACCGTGAAAATGAATGATGTTTGAAAACGGTTTGATCGTTTGCCCTGTGACAAGTGATTACTCTGGAAAAGCGCGTTCTGCTCACTCAAAAAGGGACATTAGTCATATAGTCGCCAAGCTAGTGATACTGTTGAGTCACCTAAAAAAACAATTAGCTAAGTCTCTAACTAGTGATACCTTTTGACAAGTGGAAAAAATGAAAATGAAGATAGTGATCATGTCAAATACAAGTTCAAGATCACCAATGTAAAAGAAAATGAACATTACATTTTTTGGGGAAATTTGTACAACATCGGGAATATCGTTCGCGTTCAAGTGATTCGTTTTAATGAATTCGAGACGTAAATCTTTGAGCTCTGGCATTTGGTGCCTAATACTTGCTGAGGTGATCTTCACGATATTATCATCCGTATTAATCTCAATATTGCCGGAACATATGAAGCTCAGAATTTTTCCAAATGTTTCCGCATCTATATGGTTCATTCTCATTTTTTGTGGAGAGGCATTACCGATACCCGCGAACTTGTTGTCGAAGTATTGAGACGCCAAAGCCAGAGTCACTCTCTCGCGACCGTGGATCCCAGCGATGAGTGGGTGATGACCACCACTGTCGAGAACCTAAGGGCATAGAAATTTGCTTGAACTTCATTAGGCAGGGATGTAAAAGTTACAAAAATTTGAATAGTACTTATCAACGGACCAGGTCTCGGTTTTGCCACGATGTGCCAATTCGGGCACCATTGATCGGTCCAACAATGAATTCTCTCGAGTTTACGGCGTTATTAGACAGTCCAGCCTCGAAGAAAATATCATAAAATTAAATGAATCGCAAGAATATTAATCAAAAGCTATAAGAAAAAACATAAGTTACACAATGACTAAAATAAGTTACAAAATAATTAAAATTTTTAAAACATGTTATTTACAAAGTTGAGTGATTGAATCTGAGATGACATCTAAGGCAGGATTATGGTCTGGCGACAGGGTAGACACTCGCAATACGTCTTGGGAGATTTTGGTACGATTTCCGGCAAATATGAGAAAGCTTTAGAGAATATCAAAACACGTTTTTCTGAAGCGCAAAATTTGAAACAAGAAAGGTTGAAAACAAACCAGATTTTTTATTATTGAGATTATCGCAATTTTCGCAAATGAAATATTCTTTATAATATTTTGAGATCACATTCTGATGGACATAAGTTACACAATGACTAAAATAAGATACAAAATAATTAAAATTTTTAAAACATATTATTTACAAAGTTGAGTGAAACGACAGAGCTAGAACCATCAAATCCTTTAGCGAGATCGCACAGTGGAAGGTACGGACATGTTTCTTCAATTCCTCCCTGGTAGGCAACGATTTGTTGAAAAATCGCAATGAATGTTTTCATAATGCCTTTTCAGATACTCCCTTAGTTTGAATCTGAGATGATATCCAGGAAAGGGATGATATGGTCTGGCAACAGAGTTTAGAGTTGGGAGGTTTTGGTACCATTTGTGGCAAATATTACATTCTTTTTCGGAACAAAATGAATCACGTAGGCCTACTTGCACTGGCTTGAAAACATACAATAAATCAAATAATTGAAAAAAGTGAAGAATATAACTTAAATTTATACATAGGTTTTGTTTACTACACATAAGCCTTCGATAATGTCAAACATTCATATCTGTTCTCAGCCATGAACAACTAGGATTATAGTAAAGACGTAATACAAATAATAAAAAAAAAAATGTGCAAAAGCAATGGTGATCACAGACGAGGAAGGGGAAAAATTTGCGATAAAAAAAGGGGTCAGGCAAGGTGACCCATTATCCTCGACACCATTTAACATAGTGCTGGAAGAAATTTTCCGAGAACTTCATTGGTGTGAGAAGGGAATAAATATCAACGGCTCGTGGCTCAACAATCTTTGATTTGCCGATGACGTAGTAGTACTAGCTAACAGCAAAGAGGAACTAAACCAAATGCTGAGGGAATTAAACGAGAAAAGGCAAAAACAAATATCATAACCAACTTGAAAGACAAAAACAAAGATATTGAAATAAGTACTCACAATATGATAAAAACGATAGACGACGTTACATATTTAGGCCAAACAATAAGCATTAAAAATAGACAGGAAAAAGAAATAAAAAGAAGAATAAAAATAGGATGGAATAAATACTGGGCCCTAAAAAGAATCTTCGAGACAAATCTACCATTAAAAATAAAGTACAAAGTTTTCAGCCATGAGCTATGGAGCGCAAAGCTGGGCCTTACAAACACAAATTACAAGTAACACAGAATAAAATGAAGAAGGGCTTACTGGGAATGAAACAGAACCTTAGAAGGACTAACAAAGTTAAAAATATTTTAAAACAAAATAAAAACATAGTCGAAGAAAGTCTTAGGAAAAAATGGGATTGGGCGAGATACTTGGCTCGAAGAGGAAGTAAAAACTGGCTTGAAAAAACAACGTTTTGGTTCCTAAACAAAAAAAAAAAAAAGAAAGAAACAGGGGAAGACAGAAATTACGATGAGCAGATGATTTTGCGGCCTGACTGACCCATAAGATGTTCCACCGGGTGGCACAATGCACCCCAGAGTGGTCAAGGCTGAGGTCAGCGTTCGCCCTTACGTTTAAAAATTATACCTATTTTAGAAGTACCTACATAATACGCATTTACATGAAGGCTATAAATAAATAAATAAATAATAACTATAAAGGGAGAAGGAAACGGTATGAGAAAAGGAAAGAAATTATATACAGCAAGGAGATAATATACAGGTGTGGAATTTTACACTTTTTACGCTATGCACAAAATCAGATTATATTTACATCTTCCGTCGTCAGTAAATTCCCGATCTAACCATCTTCCTTCTTACAGTGCAAGGTACTGAAATGGTGCTTTGATTCCTGCTCGTTCTGGAATGAAGACACATGGGTGGCATTGATTTGTAGAAAAATCACAATGGATGTTCTCATAATGCCTTTTCAGGTACTCCCTCAGTCGGCCATAGCCTCTTCAAGGTACTACAACCTCTGTACATTTGAAAGGTCGGGGTTGTTGTGAATCAAATTTTTGACTAAGCTTTTAGAATTGCGAGAACTTAATATTTCACCATGGAATTCGGGTACGGGTATTTTTTTCAGTTTCGGTTGGAATGAACTTGAATTAGTTCCCTGTGCACTCTGACTAGATTCAGCTTCGTGGTGCATTGTACGATTTAACTCGGCGGGAAAGGTATGTAAATTTATGTTCTTGGCGTAAGAGTTTGACTTGGACAGGTCGAGGTACCACTTGCAGCCAAGGAAGTACCGCTGAGTCAAAAACGGAAGCGAGGCCGTCCGAAGCTCGCAACACGTACTCTACTCCGTGACTGATGATCGGGACCTATGTGTGTGTTTTCAATTGAAAACAAATCATTTTACACTTTCTCCCCCCCCCCCCCGCGGGATTTCAGCTATTCCATCCGTGCCGATAAATGGTACCCAAACTCAAATAGACTACGTACTCATAGACAGAAATAGCAAAAACATGAAAGACTGCGGAACAATAAAGAAATTTAATTGCGATACTGATCATACAATCATATTACTAGAGTTAGAATGTCAGGAGTCAAAAACTAAGAAGAAAAAGTTCTTCAAAGCACCAGACATACATGAAAAAATAAAAAGATACAAAATGAATTATAAATCTGTACTAAATGAAATTATAAAAGATTAAAAGTGCGATATCGGAAACGTCGAGGAATGGAATGAACAAATTATTCGAATCCTAAATGAGGCTGCAAATAAAACAAATGTTGAAGAAGAAACTGGAAAAACTAAAACTGATAACGTCTGAAAGAGCTATACAAACAAAGACAAAGAATTTCTTTTCTGGAATGTCAAGACACATTGGAGGCATTGATTTGTAGAAAAATCACAATGGATGTTCTCATAATGCCTTTTCAGGTACTCCCTCAGTCGGTGATAGTTTTGATGTACTTACGCAAGTTGTCAACTACGTGAGTTATTTTCAGCTTTTGAAGCAATCATAAATTCATAATTATTTTAAACAGCACTATCAAGAATATATTCTGTATACTCTGAAGAAATTTTTTCCAAATTGACCATTGTTGACAGTATCTTGAAATATTGAAATTGCTTACATCTGTTGTGGAGTATGGGTTAATTTGTACCACATTTTCTTCTCCGGCTTGCAAAAATATCTTCCCAAGTTCAGGATTTCAATCATTGATGGCAGTTCCTTGAAATATTGAAATTCTTTTCAACGGTTGTGAAGAACCGATCTGGTTATAGCGCCCTTTTAACAAGCGGAAAAATTTTAAATGAGGATAGTGATCATGTCGAATAGGTACAAGTTCAAGATCATCAATGTAACAGAAAATAGGCCCAAAATGCCCAAAACCGTTCAATGAATCGGAAAATTTTAGCAAACCATTCTAGAATACACCACTTTTATAGTCAGCTATCTATGGAACCTTTCGTCAGCATGAAACCATTGCTATGCCACTTGAAAGTCCATGGTTGTATAAACTACAAGACACATTTCAATGTTGTCCAGAAATGAAACAATAGATCAGTTTGCGGAGAATTTTGATGTAGCTGCAAAAGTTGTACTTGACCGTCAGACCATGACTTTAGTTGGAGGAGTACTGAAATTGCGGTGAGTAAGAATGGGTTGGAATGAAAATTCTGGTCCTTTTCTTGAATGCGAAAGCTCTAAAATACACAAGCCTCAACAGTCGGATGCTCGTTTAACAGGATCGCAGATCTTCTCCCAGGACCAGAAATCGTCTCCCAGGATTGCGGATCGTCCCTTAGTGTCAAACTAGTTGTGATCCTAGTTCAAAACTCTGTTTATCACGTTTTCCGCATTTGTAGCGAGAGTTGTTGCGTTATGTGGATTGCATTGCATAACTAATTTGCTGTTATTCGAGTCGGTACTTCTGAGAGCGTTTTTGTGTAATTACTTCGCCGTAATACATGAGGTAAAACTGGAATTAAGCTGAACGAATTTCCATCTCTTTTACATACATCCACCACAGTTTTTAATTCATACAAGCTCGTTACAATCCTAGCTTAGCTTGATCATAGGACTTGTTGTACGGCGATGATGACTTGACGTTTGGACTGATCAGTCAGCCACGTCCTATTCTGAGCCTGTTAGCCTGTTCAGTGGAGACCAGGATTCTGCACGAAAATTTTCAACAATTCAGAACAAGTTTTTTCAAACACCTTGAAATAAAACCGGGCCAGGTATTAGTTTTCTAAATCTATCATTTCGGAGAAAACAAAATTCATTTGTACGCAAAGCGAAAATACAATTTGAAAAATGAAATTATAAAATAGCTTTACTCGCACAATATAAATACAATAACGTACAAAAATGTACAGAGATCGCGTCGACGTTTCGACGTGCTGAGACGTCTCCTTCGGAACGAATTTTTAGGGTACAAAACATTTCTTCAGGACCATCTAGCCTCACACAGCAAAGTTTAGAAAGTTTGGGAATTGGAGCATAAAATAACCATAACGAAGAGCTTACTCATTTGTAATTAGTAGACGTTTCAGGAAGTTCTCGCAAGCAAATTTGTGTCTTTCTGCGAGAAACATACTCCGTACGTACTCCATCCATTGCGTATAAACTCACTGTCCAAGAGCAAATGAGTTCTTTGGATTTGTCAGTATAATTGATGCCCACTAAAATTATGATTTTATCATCGCGCTCCGATTCTTTTCCATTGATTTGTACTCGCACGAGAGCTTCTTCGGGCGTCTTACCCGTAATAAATTCGAATACTAAAAGAAAATGACCAGACTCGAGGACTAAATTGCTTTCGTGCAGCGACAGGATGGTGTTCTCGACACTTTTTTCTTGGAGGAGCTGTCGAACGCTCGATGAGAATGCCTCGGTAGCATCATCGCCCGGTGCCACGTCTTTCCATTTCCCAGCCACAGGATTGTATCTTTCAACTTCATCGGTTCTTCCACAAACGTAAATTTTATCCTTGAGCACGCAACAATCGCCGAAAAATGATCGTGACAGGTGCTTGTCCGGTACGGTGACCGTACGCTTGCACGTATTTGGCGGAGTTTGTTTCTGAAGTCTTCATTACCACATTCTAAGATCACTTCAGTGTATCTCAGGGTATTTTGAAATTCTTGTGGCTTTGAATTCCAGTTGCACAAGTTGTCAAGTATATGTCATTCTCAGCTGTTGGAACAATCATAAATTGATGATTACTTCAAACAACTCCACGTATAAATCGCTCGGGGAAACCCATACAACAAAAAATTAAAACAAAATACTCCTTTTATGTCCATAATTCCTTTCTGATGGTTCCTTCACCAAACAACGTTTGCGAGATAGTTTCAAAGCGAAGGATATAACGTCGAAAAATGATAGAAAATATTCACTATAACTCTTCTTTAATAAATAATAAATCATGCGAATATAATTCCTTTACTCGGGTTATTACGCCCAAAAGGACCGCGTCATCACGCTCTGATGATTGCGAAATATGATTGAAAATCCTTTCTACTTCATCGAATGTAAATGTGACGAATTCATCCATTTTGTAGTTTAGTTCGAAACGCTTTACAATGTTCGAACTGAGGACATCATTCAACGTTTCCAATCCATTGTAAGACGCAAGTTTGAACAATTTGGAAAATGAAAATATAGTTACCGTTCAAGTGATTCATTTTACTGAATTTGAGACATAAATCTTTGAACTCGGCCAATTGGTACCTAATACTTGCTGAGGTGATCTTAACGATATCATCCGTATTAATATCAATATTGCTAGAATATATGAAGCTCAGAATTTTTCCAAATGATTCCGCATCTATATGGTTCATTCTCATTCTTTGTGGAAAGGCAGTACCAATACCGCCGAACTTGTTGTCGAAGTATTACACAAAATCAGATTATATTTACATCTTCCGTCGTCAGTAAATTCTCGATCTAGCCATCGTCCTTCTTACAGTGCGAGGTACTGAAATGGTGCTTTGATTCCTGCTCGTTCTGGAATGAAGACACATGGGTGGCATTGATTTGTAGAAAAATCACAATGGATGTTCTCATAATGCCTTTTCAGGTACTCCCTCAGTCGGTGATAGTTTTGATGTACTTACGCAAGTTGTCAACTATGTGAGTTATTTTCTGCTGTTGAAACAGTCAAAGTTGACAATCACTTAAAACAGCTCTATCAAGAATATAATATCCTCTATTCTCTAAAGAAATATTGTTAAAATTGAACATAGTTGACAGTTTCTTCAAATATAGGAATCGTTTACACAAGTTATGTAGAACCCATATACAATTAAAACACCCTAGAGGGCCGCGTCATTATGCTGCACATTATTGGAGATGACCTTCACTTTAACCAAACTCGGAGACTAATTCAGCCCATTTGGAAAATGTGCCGATATGCTTTGCAACGTTTGACCCACAAAAATATGTCAAAATTATCCGCATCATTTTAAATAATATTATGTGCATTGCGCGAAAGAACATTTTACGATAAAACAATTATAGCGTTTTGGATATAACCAAAATGAGTATCCTCTACACAAACCAGATCCCATTTATTTATTCGGACACTGTAAAATTCGACGCAAGAATTACTCGCGCCATTTTTGTCCTGAAAAGTTCCGAGTAACTGTCATCTCATAAACACACTTGGAGAAGTTAGAATCTCACCTCGTTGTGCCCGTAAGTGTCGCCAAGGCAGACGCTGTAGGCACCGTTTCTCTCGCGACCATGGATCCCTGCAATGAGTGGGCGATGAACACCACTCTCGGAAACCTAAGGGCATAGAAATTTTTTTGAACTTTATTAGGCAGGGATGTAAAATGTACATAAATGTAATGCTATATATCAACTGACCAGGTCTCGGTTTTGCCACTATGTGCCAACTCGAGCACCATTGATTGGTCGAACAATGAATTCTCTCGAGTTTACGGCGTTATTAGACAGTCCAGCCTCGAAGAAAATATTATAAAATTAAATGAATCGCAAGAATATTAATCAAAAGCTATAAGAAAAAACATAAGTTACACAATGACTAAAATAAGTTACAAAATAATTAAAATTTTTAAAACATGTTATTTACAAAGTTGAGTGATTGAATCTGAGATGACATCCAAGGCAGGATTATGGTCTGGTAACAGGGTAGACACTCGCAATATGTCCTGGGAGATTTTGGTACGATTTCCGGCAAATATGAGAAAGCTTTAGAGAATATCAAAACACGTTTTTCTGAGGCGCAATATTTGAAACAAGAAAGGTTGAAAACGAACCAGATTTTTTATTATTGAGATTATCGCAATTTTCGCAAATGAAATATTCTTTATAATATTTTGAGATCACATTCTGATGGACATAAGTTACACAATGACTAAAATAAGATACAAAATAATTAAAATTTTTAAAACATATTATATATTTACAAAGTTGAGTGAAACGACAGAGCTAGAACCATCAAATCCTTTAGCGAGATCGCACAGTGGAAGGTACGGACATGTTTCTTCAATTCCTCCCTGGTAGGCAACGATTTGTTGAAAAATCGCAATGAATGTTTTCATAATGCCTTTTCAGATACTCCCTTAGTTTGAATCTGAGATGATATCCAGGAAAGGGATGATATGGTCTGGCAACAGAGTTTAGAGTTGGGAGGTTTTGGTACCATTTGTGGCAAATATTACATTCTTTTTCGGAACAAAATGAATCACGTAGGCCTACTTGCACTGGCCTGAAAATATACAATAAATCAAATAATTGAAAAAGTGAAGAATATAACATAAATCTAAACATGGGTTTTGTTGACTACACATAAGCCTTCGATAATGTCAAACATTCACATCTGTTCTCAGCCATGAACAACTAGGGTTATAGTGAAGACGTAATATGTACAAATAATTTTAAAAAATGTGCAAAAGCAATGGTGATCACAGACGAGGAAGGGGAAAAATTTGAGATAAAACAACGGGTCAGGCAAGGTGACCCATTATCCTCGACACCATTTAACATAGTACTGGAAGAAATTTTCCGAGAACTTGATTGGTGTGAGAAGGGAATAAATATAAACGGCTCGTGGCTCAACAATCTTCGATTTGCCGATGACGTAGTAGTACTAGCTAACAGCAAAGAGGAACTAAACCAAATGCTGAGGGAATTAAACGAGAAAAAGCAAAAACGAATATCATAACGAACTTGAAAGACAAAAACAAAGATATTGAAATAAGCACTCACAGTATGATAAAAACGATAAACGACGTTACATATTTAGGCCAAACAATAAGCATTAAAAATAGACAGGAAAAAGAAATAAAAAGAAGAAAAAAATAGGATGGAATAAATACTGGGCCCTAAAAAGAATCTTCGAGACAAATCTACCATTAAAAATAAAGTACAAAGTTTCCAGCCATGAGCTATGGAGCGCAAAGCTGGGTCTTACACACACAAATTACAAGTAACACAGAATAAAATGGAGAAGGGCTTACTGGGAATGAAACAGAACCTTAGAAGGCCTAACAAAGTTGAAAATATTTTAAAACAAAATAAAAACATAGTCGAAGAAAGTCTCCAGAAAAAATGGGATTGGGCGAGATACTTCGCTCGAAGAGGAAGTAAAAGCTGGCTTGAAAAAACAACGTTTTGGTTCCTAAACAAAAAAAAAAAAAGAAACAGGGGAAGACAGAAATTACGATGGGCAGATGATTTTGCGGCCTGACTGACCCATAAGATGTTCCACAGGGTGGCACAATGCACCCCAGAGTGGTCAAGGCTGAGGTCAGCTTTCGCCCTTACGTTTAAAAATTATACCTATTTTGTAAGTACCTACATAATACGCATTTACATGAAGGCTATAAATAAATAAATAAATAATAACTATAAAGGGAGAAGGAAACGGTATGAAAAAAGAAAAAAAATTATATACAGCAAGGAGATAATATACAGGTGTGGAATTTTACACTTTTTACACTATACACAAAATCAGATTATAATTACATCTTCCGTCGTCAGTAAATTCCCGATCTAGCCATCGTCCTTCTTACAGCGCAAGGTACTGACATGTTGCTTCAATTCCTGCCCGTTCTGGAATGTCAAGACACATGGGAGGCATTGATTTGTAGAAAAATCACAATGGATGTTCTCATAATGCATTTTCAGGTACTCCCTCAGTCGGTGATAGTTTTGATGTACTTACGCAAGTTGTCAACTATGTGAGTTATTTTCTGCTGTTGAAACAGTCAAAGTTGACCATCACTTAAAACAGCTCTATCAAGAATATAATATCCTCTATTCTCTAAAGAAATATTGTTAAAATTGAACATAGTTGACAGTTTCTTCAAATATAGGAATCGTTTACACAAGTTATGTAGAACCCATATACAATTAAAACGCCCTAGAGGGCCGCGTCATTATGCTGTATTCATTGCACATTATTGGAGATGACCTTCACTTTAACCAAACTCGGAGACTAATTCAGCCCATTTGGAAAATGTGCCAATATGCTTTGCAACGTTTGACCCACAAAAATATGTCAAAGTTATCCGCATCATTTTAAATAATATTATGTGCATTGCGCGAAAGAACGATTTACGATAAAACAATTATAGCGTTTTGGATATAACCAAAATGAGTATCCTCTATACAAACCAGATCCCATTTATTTATTCGGACACTGTAAAATTCGACGCAAGAATTACTCGCGCCATTTTTGTCCTGAAAAGTTCCTCGGTTTGGCCACGATGTGCCAACTCGGGCACCATTGATCGGTCCAACAATGAATTCTCTCGAGTTTACGGCGTTATTAGACAGTCCAGCCTCGAAGAAAATATCATAAAATTAAATGAATCGCAAGAATATTAATCAAAAGC
Source organism: Aspidiotus destructor (assembly GCA_035079395.1). Classification (NCBI taxonomy): domain Eukaryota; kingdom Metazoa; phylum Arthropoda; class Insecta; order Hemiptera; family Diaspididae; genus Aspidiotus; species Aspidiotus destructor. The sequence goes on from JAVHKZ010000016.1 coordinate 18,965,262, forward strand.
TATAAGAAAAAACATAAGTTACACAATGACTAAAATGACCAAATAGAGGTCAATTTACTTGAAATGATTTTCAAATTCTTCCATTGGCGTTCCTTCCGACGACCCTCCCGACGACTCCTCTATTGTTGATACGTCCGACAATTCTCCTAACGCACGGGCCAATGAGCGTTTCACTTTTCCCGGAGCTAATGAATCTTCACCTAAAATCGGATCTGCTTTCTTTCCGTTCTTTGATTCCAAAGGCGGTGTCAAGTCCTCCATAGCATCTTCCAATTTGCGTATCGAACATTCTGGTATGTAGTAATCCTCTCCCGGTCCAGAAATTCCATGTTTCATTTGCGATGCTGAAGATGACGGTCTGCTGCCAAGGAGCCCGTGGGACGCTTCTGACGCACAAGTTCCAGGAATCTCATATTTTTTCTCCAGAATTTTAGACTGGGTATCTTTCAATGCTGGCATTGGTTGGCGGTGACCGAGCACAGTAGACGTGAAGGGTGACACTTTCTTCCCATCAAGTATATTCACTGGAATTTCAAAAGGCACCTTTTCAGCCAAATCATCCAAAAAACCCTTCTCACGATCTGTAGGTGATTTTTTCTCATTCGTCAGTTTTTTCAAGATATTTGAAAATTTCGAGGCCGTGATTCGTTCTTTCAAAGAATCTATACGCTTTGCAATTGAAATCTTTTGTTCACCTACTGGGCTACTTTCTGCAGTTGAGGTTGATCGACCGAAGCCTCGTTCCTCTGAAACAGCTTTTGCAGCGGCAATAGCCTGAGTCCTAAAACGAGATAGAGAAACCGGCTGCGGCTTTGGAAAAACAAATTCTGGTACATTTTCTGAACTCTTTGGAAAAACAAAATCGGGTACATCTTCTGAACTCGTTTCATCGGGTTCATTTCCGGGTGCTTCCGATGAACAAAATGAGGAAATATTGCGAGTCTCACGTTGTGGTAGACGTGACGGTTGCCGAGTTTCAGATCCGGTTACCGACGATTTTGTTGGTGGAGGCGATTGTTGTTTCGACGCCGGCTTCGACGGTTTGAACTCTTCATCATTCATTTTGAAGTTTGTTTTAAATTGCTCTACGTTATCGGACTGAATAGAACACGAAAACAAGCGATCTTGGAAAAATTATCACGAAAGAAAAAGTACGAGCGAAGAATCGGACAGCGAGTAAGAAGTACAGATAAAGAATGATGGACTTCCGAGGCTCGTACTAGTTATGAAGGCTCTCTTATATTGCAACAGATTAGCGTATGATGAGAGAGAACGCAAAAAAAAAAAGAGAAGAAAATAAGGGATGATACATTAATGCAAAATTTCCATTGAATGGTTCCTATTGAATCCTTAATTGACTGGGATGTCTAGAAGCTTTAGTGATTCAATATTTGGGCGTTCATATCTGCTGATAGACCACTCTATGATTTCCTTGACCGTTTTGAAGAACCTTTGGATTATTTCTATTTATGAGTTCGTCGCCATCGTTGGTCTTATTGAGAGCTGTTAAAATTGTCTCCTTGGTAATATTTCTCATATTCAAACTGAAGACAACTCTCATTGGTTTTGAAGATTCTACATTTGTAAATCGTTAAGAGTGCTTGGAGGACATTGTCGTCGGCCAAAGGAAGAGAGTCCCAAAAACTCCTATCAAGTGTCTAAATAACAAAAATATAAATAAAATAAATAAAAGAATTCAAAATAATATTACAAGATAGAATTCAAAACAATACTGCATCGCAGCATAGTAATCAGTGTTATGATTGCTCCCAAGTTTTGAGTTTGGTGATTGCTTATTCAAACTTTTTTTGGCACAGAACGCCTCGACAATTCCAGCAATATTTGTCTTCATCTTTTGCGTTTACTGTTTTGCCGTGAACGATTGATCTCTGACACGTTTCAGCTGGTACATATAAGTCCTACATTTCAATTCTCTCAACATCAAATTGTTAAAACTGTAGCCTTTATAATTAGTCAATGGCGACGGAGGTTTGAGATGATGTCTGATGAAATAATCCACTAATTTGTAGTTCTTCCCTTGTTTTTGTTTCATCTGGATCAGTGGAAAATTTTGTTCAAAAACTAAATCCAGGAGAAAATCGAAGAATTTTAGTGACTGAATCATAAGTAGAAAAAGGATTTCATGGCACTTATAACTCTGATTGAAGAAAAGATAGAGGAGGAGTACGACTTATGTCAGTGTGGGTCAAACAAGGATTAATTTATGATAGCTTATGGGCTATGACATCCAAAAAATATGAACAGATCTTTTAACAATTGGTTACGTAAAAAAAGAAAAATATATGTTTGAAACTGATCATCACATTTCATGGTCCAAAATTGATATGATTGGGAAAGAAAATATTTTTATACAAAGAAAAGCTAATAGATTTTTGTTTTCTTTTCAAGTTTCAAGTGGTATTTGGCTGATAAAGAAAGAAAAAAAAAGAAAAAAAAACGTTTTCTCAGAAAAAAAAAAAAAGTTGAAAAAAAATGAAAAGATTTTGAAGAACACTTATTCATATAATTGAATATAGAACTGTTAGCGTGTATTCAAGTATTGTAATAAAAAAACAGCATTTTAAGGTAGGAAAATCAAAAAAAAAGAGACAAGAATTCAAAATTTAATCTTGCCAACGATTGAAAAAAAAAAAAACAAAAAAAAAAACATTTTATGAGAATTAATTCACAAAAAAAAAAAAAAATCGATACACGTCTATTATTCAAAATTGATAGAATTGGGAAACAAGAAAAACTTTTGTACAAATGTTATTTTCCACTAATGGCTTTCTTTGTTTTCATTTTTATGTCACATTGGGTACATAAAACAATTACAAGCTTTAAAATTCAGAGAAAAAAAGAATAATGTCAATCCCCAAGCAGACAAGGAGGCCATACTTGGTTCAAAGTTATTACAGAATAGTAGTTGTTTCTTCAGAGAGAGGAAAAAAAAGTAAAAAACATACTACTAATAAAAAAAAAAAAGAATGAGTCATTGTAACAAGTTGTCTCTTATTAAATTTTGAAAAATATTGCAGGAGAGATTCTTGATTGTTGTGACCAGTGGTGTTGAATAGATTCTTCACAAATAAATAGTAAAATGTAGGTTATATTCAGGCGGCAAATAGGTGAAACAAACACTGATTTTGTCTGAATCCTCCGCCTGGTTACATCCGAAATATTATACATGATGTCAATTCTGGGAAGTCCAATACCTAATTGTAAGCCATATTATAATATGGTAAAAGTAAGGCAGCATTGGTGGACCAAACACTGATTCTGTCTGAACCTTCCATCTGGCTGATTATAATAATGTGAATCCTATGGAGTCTCAAATTTTGAGCTCCAGCTACAATCTGCATACGTTGTATTGCAGTAAAAATATTCGCTTAATTTGTGCACTAATTACAATCCCGTCGATTTGACTGGATAGGACTTTGTCCTATATATACACCAGATAAAGTATAGTAAGAAAAAGTGAAAAGTCTATCAAACCACAACACAATCAGTACCTAGCTAGACTCATCAAAAAAAGCGTAGTATCGGTTCCAAAAGTTTGGAATTGTGAGTATACCTATAGGAAATAACAGTAATTGAAACGATTACTATTTTGGCTGTCCAAGAACCTGGTAAAAAAACCTCTTGTCGCTGGGGTTGGGGAAACCGTGTATTGAAAATGACTTCATGTTGGGAAAACGTACATGAATAAATTGTGGACGCTTAGAAATTGAAGAAAATGTATTTATTCAGATAAATGATTGTAAAGGAAAGAAAAAATGTAGACGTAATTTATACAAAAGTTAAAAAAAAAAAAAAAAAACAATAAAAAGACAAACTTTTTGGTCTTTCAGCTTTTCTCACCTCTCTCTTCGAAAGCCAACTTTTAAAGAAAATTTTTTGGTTTTTCTACCTGAAGAAAATGCTGTAATTATATGAAACTAAGCGATGCTACCAACATTTAAAACTCTCAAATTCAAATTTCAAAAGAATGATCCAACCTTGGAGTTCTCCAGTACCTTTCATCCCTATTCCGGCTACGGATGGTACATGTAAACACTCTTAGCCGCAGTCTGTATGATCTTTGAATTATATTGTAACCAATTGTTACAGGTTCTGTCGCATGTTTGATTGAAATATTGTTGAAAATTACTTCTGTCGCCAATTCAGACCTAGAAACTTGTCAGCAAATATAATCTGGAATACCAATTGCATAAAATCCCCAATTAATGTAAACCAAACTTACTAACAGATAAAAAGAGAAACGGGCGGGCGAGGTTTAGATTAGAAAAACTGTTGATTATTAACATACCTCTTAATTGCTTTCTTCGTTCTGATGAGTAGATATTTCTTCTCTCAAACGATTTGCTGCCAATTCAGACTTGGAAACTTGTCAGCAGAGATTCATTCACCGAAGGAGATATAGGTGGAAGGGGTTTAGATTTGAATGTTGATCAATAATGTACCTCGACTTATTCTTGCAGGGAAATTTACGCTGATTTTTCTTGTACCAAAACCTCAACCAAAATGAGGAAATGCCAGCGAAAAATCTGGAACACAAATTACATAGGCTAATATAATCACCATATTCATTCTTATAGAGACATGAACGATGTTTGAACGAAATAGCTTGAGACACATGACGAAGAGAATAAGGGATAGATAAACTACTACTTCCATTCCCCTCTCCTTCTATCCTTCTTCTTGGATTCCCATAAAAAATATGTATCATTTATACTTAGGAATCTGCTGATTCGCCTCTGAGGCAAAAGTTGACAATTTTTCTGTTCATTTTAATACACTTGATTATTGCCCTCAACTATAGTTTCATAAAAGTTCAAGGGATTCTCTACCCTGACAATTTTATTCAACTTTTTAAAGATGACGTCACTGATCATCGCTCTTGCATTTATATTTAGGCCATAAATGCGATGAGATTGAAGTTCAATTTCGCTAAGATTGAAAAAAGGAATTAGTTCTAAACCCCACACTTTTCTTTGAAGTACGAGTAATAGAAATCTGATGATGTATCGTTGGAGCGCGCACCCATTCTACAATATAGGCGTGCCTAGCTGCGAAATAAATAAAAGAATCCCACATACCTGACAATATTACGACCACACATAACAGCAGGATTTGCCGAAACAAGTTGCTGAGGTGAGGTCCTCTTGAGATAAGAATTGGTTAAGGTCCTCTTGAAATCACTGTATCCTTCTTTCTAACAACAGATTGTACGTGTTGAGAAACGCAGAAATGTATTAAGAAATAAATTTCTCGGGTACAGAGTATTAAACTGCACGAAATGAAAAACAGAAGCACAAAAAGTGATGAGAATTAAAGAAACTAAGATCTAAAATCACGGAAAGCGAGCTCTGGGAACTCAGATATGAATGATCAAGAAAGGGATCTACAACGCTCGGAAATGGTTCACGAAATATGCCAAATGACAGGATTACAAATAGATTGCAACTTTAAGAACATATTTCTATTGTAAATCCCTGAAATCCCATGTATTCAAGGGATGCTTGCCGGGCTCTCTCCCTCTCCCTTTACCCTGGCAAATTCAATTGTCTTCTTGAGAATGACGTCCACTGATCGTCGCCTCATTTTCTACACGCTTGCATTCATAGTTAGTTGGTCATAAATGAAAAAATTAGATAAATTTGAAGGACGACTAAGGAAAGATTGGAAAATAAGACATGAAAATATGGCCCACCCTTCTCCTTTAATATTTTGAATCGTTAGAGCTTGCACCCTCTCCACCGTGCGCGTGGCTTGTCTGTTTGGAAAATTCGAGCTTCTCGTTGTTTCTCCTCGGGATTCATGCATTCCTGAGACGATTAGAAAAAAAAAAAAGAATACGTCATACCTGACAATACGACTGACTGTTTAAAATCTGTTGACGTTCTCCTTCACAATTAGGTTTTCTTTATATCTGAATCGAATCCTGATCAAAATGAATTCCAGTATCAGGAAGAACTGATCAGTCCGGCGATTCACAGAAGTACAGCTCTGCAAAAGTTATTATAACAAATATCAAAAGATGAGTAATTCGGATTGTTTACCGAGAGATCTTCAACTATAATTACGTTACAAAAATTCTAGACAATTACAAACACCTCACAAAACGATGATACGAGAGGAAATGGCTCGGTACCCTCCCCTCTATCTCGAACGATGACTTGATATAATGATGTGAGCCGTTAATGTAAACCCTCTATTGTTTCCTACTTCAGAATCTCACGTGCCTGAAACGACCGATTCAACATTTAATAAAATAGATACAATACCGCATGACATATGTGCATTGTTGACCAATTTTAATGAATGCTACCGATGTAAAAATTATGATAGTAAAAGATACAAAATTTGATTTGGTGATGACCTGTGCTTACAAGTTCCACTGGTGTACTAAGTATAATAAAATCTCTACTAGTTCTGTCTAGTTAATTTGTCAGTACTACAAGGCTTATTCATAAAGGGGCTCACACAATATTTCCTTTCAGGGTTAGCTCGCAGAAACATTTTCAGCCACTGTTAAACCACTTCAAGGATTCCCAGTGACCTACTGATTTCTTAAATTCCCATGATCATCTACTACTTTCTCTACCATTTTATGGTTCGATCATCGTTGTGCAGTCTATTACTCTGAATGGCTCGAACGGTGGTCTCACTCAGTATAGTTTTTTAAAATTGAAACTAAAAATTCAGCCACTGTTAAAACACTTTAGGGTGACCAGTGACCTACTAATTTCTCAAATTCTAATTCTGCTTATCAACTGCCTTTTTCACCAACATTCGTTTTTTAAGGTTCGATCACCGTTGTCATGCACTACTAGCTGAAAGGCTGAAACGGTGATCTCACTCAGTACGGGATTTTCAAAATGAAAACAAAAAATACAAGATTTTCAGCCAGTGTTGAACTATTTCAAGAATTCTCCCTGGTCTACTCATCTTATATGGATTTGTGGGAGTTTGCTAGGACTCTTTATTATACAACCTACTTCAAAGATTATGCTTGCAGCAGTGAAAAGAAAACACTATTAAATTAAAGAACTCTTGTTCTGACAAAAATGTCAATAAATGGTCAATTTTATTGTAATAAAAATTATTTCTTGAAAACACTATTAGTTTGGGTGAAGTTGAGAAATTCCCCTCCAGGAGGAATGTAGTACGAGAATATGTCTTTGCAAGACAGATTTTACATTTCATTTTGTATCTTTGTAAGAATGTTCAGAAAATAGAGAGACACCAGATGAGCTTATTCATAGTTAGCAGCATACTAACATTGGCCAACATAGCAACTGATCCTCTAAGACCTGAATTGTTATTATTCAATCATTTTGCGTTACAATCAATAAGTATAATTATCCTCTGATCAAGAGGAGAGAGGTCCAATGCACTTTTGAATCACCAATTACGGTACATAATTCCTGGAACATGGAATACTGTTGAATCAATCTATGGCTCAGAAGATTTCTGTTAAGGTGTGAGATGTGAATTATTTTGTTTTTTTTTATGAAATATTTTTATTGGTCTTGTGAAAGAGGAATCTCCATTCTTACCTTCTCACAAAATAGCTCCATGTAGGATTATTGATATAGCCTAAGCAGGAGGTAAGCAAACTGATCAAGGTGAGGGCTAAATACACGGTCTCCAAAATATAGGACGAACTAATGTATCTGAATAGATCACTCATTTTTTTAATGCCAATTTGTAAAATAATTCAAACGAACTTGAACTGGAGGAGGCAGATATTCAATCTATTCTATACTGAATCTTTAGAGCTTGCACCCTCTCTACCGTGCGCGTGGCTCATCTGTTTTGGAAAATTCGAGCTTTTCGTTGTTTCTCCTCGGGATTCATATAATCCGGAATATTTGCTGGTGCGTCGCAAACCTTTTCACAGCTTAGGTGCTGCTTAGAAAACTTAAACGGTCGAAAGCATAATTACCTAGTTTGGATTGTTTTTCGAGCGCGGTTTCGAATAGCAAGAACGAATTAAATAGAAATAGTTCTTAACGAACATGAACGGTCGAGGAAAGTATATAATGAATAATCGGATTCGAATAGTTTTTCGAGCAATCTCCAACAATGAATACATTATAAGAATTTAAAAATTTACTTTGTAAAATTAAAACTTAGATGGAGCTGATGACCCAATTTTGTGAGAACGGTATAGCATTCTTACGTCTCCGCCCCTTCCCCTAGAAGGGCCGCCACAGGAAGAAAAGTCGGGCTGATTGTTTACCGAGCTCATTGTGAACTTATTGGTTACCAGTGCTCTAAGTCTTTCCAGCATTCTGTTTTCCCCGACACCAAACTCCAATTGGCGCCACTGCAGGAAAAAGTATTGGGCTGATTGTTTACCAAGCTGATCGTTTACTGGTGACTCACCACTTATCCAATACTCGATTGCTGCTAACCTCTGGAACAGTACCGTAACCCAATCTAATCCTTAACAATGATTATAAACACGAGAAACCAGTTCTCAGATCTTCAAAGTTTCATGTGGAACACCGTAAGCTGAAAAAAAAAAAAACATTCAACATTCCTTCAATAAACTAAACTTCTATTATTTATTCTTCTTATAATTTATTCGATGAAATCTGAGTAATCGAAAAATAAAAAACTTGAGTGTGCAGACAAATTGCAAAATTGGCTATAATTTGAGAAAATTCTCACATTGAATGTCTTCACCTGCAAAATAGAAGATTACAAAGTATTTACCATAATTGGTACTAAAAAAACGAGAATCAAAAAATTTCCAATGCAGAAAAGCGTCAAGACAGCTTGCGTCTCCCTACAATTTTTTTTATTTTCTCTGCAAAAACTCAATTCGCCTACATTCAATTACCTAACATATGTTTCTGAAAAGATTGATTTTAAGAAAAATATTTTATTTAGGTACCAACATTTTTACCAAGTGACAGATATCCTAGGATCGAAAGCGTCTAATTTCAATGTTGAACAATCGATCTTTTGATATAGAGCCGCAAGGTCATTTTCCAATACGTTCAGATAGTCTTTTTTCTCTTTTAAACGTCTATTTTTTAACGAAATATAAGCGATCGAGGAAAGTATATAATAAATAACCGGATTTGAATAGTTTTATTTAATATTGTAATACATTCCAAAGAGATTGATTCAAAGATTGTTGCGTCCGCATTATACAGTTGAACACGTTCATAACCATATATCCTTCTTTGGATGTCATCAACTTTCGCCAGTCAACTTGGCCGCAACCTAGGCTTTTTCCTCCACGACTACGCCTACGATCGTACGATACAGGAGGATTTAGCTGAGACGACGGCCACAGGTTTCTCTCCTGAAATATAAAATTTTATGAAAATGTTCCATATTTCCATCGTCTCTGTTCGGCTAAAACGAACTAAATGGACTGTATTTGAATCGATGTGTACAACTTCATTTACAAGTGGTGAAACGGGTTCAATTAATTACAATAATCGGTAAAAATTGATATGTAGAACGGATTGAATCGGAATTACTACAATTAACACAAGAAAATCGGACTTGCGTAAAAAAAAATAGACAATACATATTCAAAGAAACTTATACTAACTATAAAGAGGGACGGAAACGGTATAAACGATACGCAAAGAAATTATCTACAGCAAGGACATAACATACAGGTGGGGAATTTTACACTTTTTACACTATATACAATTTCAGATTATATTTACATCGTGATCGGAGAAGAGGGTGCATTATTTACAAAAAAGGTTCTTCTGTTAGTTGCGGTGCAGCCGTGTTTTCCCCTTCAGTCGTCTGAGAAGTCCCGGCGATGATGACTTGACGTTTGGACTGACCAGTCAGCCACGTCCTATTCTGAGCCTGTTCCGTGGAGACCCACTAACACACTTGCTTAAAGCTAGGACTCCTAGTCTAGTTCATGTCCAATATACTACATGTTAGCTCCGCCCCTTCAATGAGCTAGATATGCAAGGCTTCAAGGAAGATGGACTATCGGGGTGAGTGAGTTTTACAAAAGCCACTAGCCTAACTGATTTCAATTTGTGATGTATTTTAAGCTTATTTATGAAAATAAGAAATAATCGAAACTTTTGAAAGTATGTAATGACAGTGATCAATCTATGCACCCAGACAAATACTTCAGTACTTTATAAATATAGTCCTATAATGATTCAAAGAAGGTTTCAGAGCAGCATTACGTTTCTTCTTTTGAAGAACATATTTCTTCCCTGGAAATGAATAACAACCGTAATGGAAATCGACATTTATCGTTATCTTCCTCGTGAAAATATTGATCAGGTTACATCGTTTTTCTGGTTGATATGTATCACAAATTTGGACAAGCACCAAAAACCGGCTGGATGCATTCCTCTTGCAGATCTTCGGTGAAGTTGTACTCTGGTACGAATTCCTGAGGAAAAAAAATCAACTTTTTCATCTTGATAGTACATGTAGTAAAGAAAGAAGTTCCTTGGCATTTAATAATATTATATAATTGGAAGCAAATCAATATTTTCTATATGCCGGCCTCTTATCAGCCCCAGATTTCAACTATATTTGGCTTTACCGAAAGTTTTTTCTTTTTACTTCTCACTCGACGATGAATTGAACAGTAGAGAACCACTAGTCGGTGATCCTAAATTGGAGTTGGTATTAGCGTTAGTTGAGCTGGGATAGAGTAGGAAGTATATTCTATTAACACCCCCCCCCCCCTAAGACCGAAGGTCCTAATGGACTAATTATAAATAAGTAAAAAATTAAAAATTAAAAATTAAATGACCCCAAAAATGAAGGAATAGAACATAATCTAGAGATGATAAAGGCTCGATAATACAAATAATATTTACAAACATGATACAACAAATGACAAAATTTGCAAGACATGAATAAATATTTTCAGATACTTACTATATTACAAAGACAATGCAATGATAAGAATTTCAACAATACGAGGTTAATCAGAGGTACATGGTAACTTCACCATTTTTTGTACGCTGCGAGTAAATTCTTTTTTGGACGCGGTTCTAACGGTCACGGTCCGAATTTTCGAGTCGCTGCCCGTAAAAACTTGTGTAATTACCCCTAAAGACCACTACATTGGTGGACCGTCTTCCTTTAACACGACTACGTCGCCGATGTTGATGTTGGGAAACTCATTTTTCCATTTAGTACGGGTTTGGAGGATGGTGAGGTAACTTCGGCTCCACTCTCACCAAAATTGTCTCAAAACATCGAGCAGGTACTCGTAAGTGAGTCGATCTATTAGCGGGATGTTGTGCGTTTCTGGTTGAGGCGGTATCAACAGATGCGAGGCGACTAGAAAATGACCCGGCGTTAGAACATCTACCAATTCGGGATTTTCGGTTTGACGTTTGGCGTAGAAAGGGCGTGGGTTGAGTATGGCTTCTATTAGGTACCTATTTGTAATCGCAATGCAGTCTCTTTCTTTTCTATTCCAGATTTCGTATATTTTTACACAACATATAATAGAAGTTTGATAATTTCTTGACAACACATTTTACGAATGTCTTTAAATAGAAATAAGCACAAGTGAATCATGAATCATTCAAAAACAACCTTTGTTTGGTCAACAACCAAGAATCATCTTCATCCATTGTATTCACAATAAAGACCAACAATTAACACCTAATTACAGCTTCAAAATGATACAATAATCAATAAATAAATTCGACATACAGCAAAATGTTAGCAACAAGAAAAGAACATCCTAAAGATTAAAAACTACTAAATTAGATACTTCGGTATCACAATGAACAAACTATTGCCTCTACATTCTGTGAGAAATCACGGGTACAATCCTATATTCATCGATCCTGGCATTCAAATACTGGATCTTGAGAGCTGCTTGCATTCATCTATCCTCCATATTCTTGATCTGTACGTTCCAGGCCTCTTCTCATCCAACTTTTCTACTTTTACTGAAAGGATTTCAATCTCCCTTTTTATTTTCCATCCGAATGAGCGCCTAACCTCCAGCTGACTAAAAAACCATTGTCGTTCACAAATGCTCAGGAATTTGCATCACATCAGTGAATGTATTCTTCATATCTAGAAATTTGAATTAGAAATACCTTGAAGCGATCCGATAGGGAGCCCAGTATCTTTGGATGATACTCCCTCGCCAGTAAATCCGGACGTTGTGCAACGCTCAAAGCGAATTAATGTCAAACTTGCCAAGTTAGGCTGTAATAGAAAGAAGAATAAAAATTATCAACTGCACATCCCGCGGACCCCAAGAGAATGACTAAATGGATACTCCACCAAAAATTTAATTATGTCTTGCAAAACGTCATTTGATGGACAATAGACTTCCAGATGGTTTAGTTCGGTACATTGTTTCAAAATATGAGTATTAATTCCTTTTTCAGACTTGGCAGTACAGATGGTCAATTCCTTCAACGCCAAATTTATACTCGGTGTAGAATTAGACGAGGATTCAACCGAGAAGTGACAATTCGTTACCAAACATTCCAATTTCGATATATGAACGAAGAATTTTTCTGCCTCTTCCCAGGTGAAGCACACGTCTTGATGAATTGAAGTACAGAAAGAGAATCGTTGCAATTTAGTACAATTCTCTAGAATGAGCAATAGTAATGTCTTACAAATAGAATTCAAAGTGTAATGAATTTTCAAGTGGATAACTTCCAAATCTGTTTGGTCGGTGAAAAAGTTTAAAATTGTTTCTATCAACAATTCTGAATAATAGTTTCCACTCAAGTACGTGTCAAATTCCTTCAACCTGTAACACGATTTATATTATTTATAGATTTTGATAATCAATCAGAATAGATTTAGACTTCGATGATGAATTTTGGAGTAGGGCGATCGCCACAAGCCTCGCGACAAAGCAACTTTAAAAGACTCTTTTTTTCACTTGAGTTAAAATTATGTCCTCACTTTTCATTATTGTGGAAAAGGGTGGCCCGAAATATTTCGAATCCAATCGCAGGGAAGGTGGCGTTCATTTGTTGGAAAGTCTGGTTTTTCCACCACCATCCCGGACCCCGCAAATGGAAGGGTCAGCACTCCAAAACTAACATTAGGCAAGGCGAGCACAGAACCTCTTGGGAGGATGCAGGAATTTTAAAACATTTTATCCAAGAAGTCAGGATTAAGTCATTTTGAGATAGGTTAGCAGTCGTTGAACTTCGTTACACCCCTCCTTAAGAGTGAGTTCAAAAAACTACAATAAATCCCATTAAAATTCTACGGTATACGAACGTATGTAACCAAACAGAAAATCGTTCTTTCAAATATAAAGTAATTTGTACTCAATTTAGATAGAAAAATAAAATATTATACATTAAAAATACAAACGATTTGTACTTGATACAACACAAAAATTGAATATCCATAAGAAACACATAATAATAAAAAAAAAATTTTGAAATTTTATTCGTGGTTTCAAAATACTTAGTAGGTATTTGATAAACGAAAAAGGTGCGTAGTGCCTTTTCCGTTTATCAAATAAATACAATATAACTCGGAATTACATTTTTTTTCAAGTCCTCCTGATATAATATGTAAATATTTTTCCAAGTCTCACAGTCAATATAGAGATTGCAAGTCGACACTTTATCAAATCTCTGAAATAGGTCAGGACCCAACTGCCTAGGGTAGATCAGATCCAACATCTCTCTAAGGTCGAAAGTCGAAGCCGAACTTTCTTTCAAGTAGGTCAGAGCAAGATTTTTTCTTCAATATATATGATACTTACCCCTTCAGAAAATAATGTACAATAGATTTTGACCAAAGTGTGTTTCAGTACCTCTTTTTGAACTGATGCCAGCGGAAAGTCACTAGAAGAAGTAACGGAATTTTTCTACTCTCGGAACGTAGTTTTATCGAGTTTTGTTCTTACAATGTAACAAACAATAATTTGGATTAGATTTTTTGCTTTAGATTTTCTCCGTAACCTTTTAACGCACGCATTAAAACATCGACTTTGTCAACTAGATGGCGAATTTGATTCGGGTTTTTAATCGGTTCTATCGACAACAAACTTTTGAAGAGAGAACGGATAACTAATCTTTCATTGTCGAAACAATCTTTCAATTAATTCCAGGCTTCAATACATGCATCATCTTCCAAAGGGAGAATCTCGCAAGAGGCCTTCCTTTTTAGCTTCTCCCGCCATAGCCTCTTCAAGGTACTACAACCTCTGTACATTTGAAAGGTCGGGGTTGTTGTGAATCAAATTTTTGAATAAGCTTTTAGAATTGCGAGAACTTAATATTTCACCATGAAATTCGGGTACGGGTATTTTTTTCAGTTTTAATTGGAATGAACTTGAATTAGTTCCCTGTGCACTCTGACTAGATTTAGCTTCGTGGTGCATTGTACGATTTAACTCGGCGGGAAAGGTATGTAAATTTATGTTCTTGGCGTAAGAGTTTGACTTGGACAGGTCGAGGTACCACTTGCAGCCAAGGAAGTACCGCTGAGTCAAAAACGGAAGCGAGGCCGTCCGAAGCTCGCAACACGTACTCTACTCCATGACTGATGATCGGGACCTATGTGTGTGTTTTCAATTGAAAACAAATCATTTTACACTTTCTCCCCCCCCCCGCGGGATTTCAGCTATTCCATCCGTGCCGATAAATGGTACCCAAACTCAAATAGACTACGTACTCGTAGACAGAAATAGCAAAAACATGAAAGACTGCGGAACAATAAAGAAATTTAATTGCGATACTGATCATAGAATCTTATTACTGGAGTTAGAATGTCAGGAGTCAAAAACTAAGAGGAAAAAGTTCTGCAAAGCACCCGACATACATTAAAAAATAAGAAGATACAAAATGAATTATAAATCTATACTAAATGAAATTATAAAAGATTAAAAGTGCAATATCGGAAACGTCGAGGAATGGAATGAACAAATTATTCGAATCCTAAATGAGGCTGCAAATAAAACAAATGTTGAAGAAGAAACAGGAAAAACTAACATCATTACAATTGACTAGACTAAAATATTTTTGAACTTGAACCATAAAAAATAGATATAGCTCTAATATCAGAAACCCATTGCACCACTAGAAACTACATACAGACACAGGAGTACTCTTCCTACCACACTACGCATCCAAGCGGATGAGCAAGGGGTGGAGCCGCAGTTTTAATCAAGGAAAATATTCAACACTTCCAGCTTGAGGAAATATGTACACTAAAACGAATTTGTACTACTCACTAAACAGTCCAAAACTTTAAAAACAACAAAGCCTCGGGGATAGATGGTATCACAAAGTATGCAGGTAGATATTATAACTCAACTTTTTAACGTAGTCCTTAGGAATACAAATGTCCCAATAAAATAGAAAATATCAAAAATAATCCTAATTCATACAAAATTGAGAATTACTGGTCTCTTAGTATAATTTCTGATACTGCTAAAATATTTGCCAAGGTCATTAGGAAAAGAATTAAAAAATATTATAAAGAGACGCAGCCTGAGGAACAAGAAGGATTTAGATCGGGCTACTCAGCAACAACCAACTTACATATAATACATCAAATAAATGAAAATAGTGAAGAATATAACTTAAATCTATACATGGGTTTCGTTGACTACACATAAGCCTTCGATAATTTCAAACATTCATGTCTGTTCTCAGCCATGAACAACTAGGATTATAGTAAAGACGTAATACAAATAATAAAAAAAAAAAGTGCAAAAGCAATGGTGATCACAGACGAGGAAGGGGAAAAATTTGAGATAAAACAACGGGTCAGGCAAGGTGACCCATTATGTTCGACACCATTTAACATAGTACTGGAAGAAATTTCCCGATCACTTGATTGGTGTGAGAAGGGAATAAATATCAACGGCTTGTGGCTCAACAATCTTCGATTTGCCGATGACGTAGTAGTACTAGCTAACAACAAAGAGGAACTAAACCAAATGCTGAGGGAATTAAACGAGAAAAGGCAAAAACAAATATCATAACCAACTTGAAAGACAAAAACAAAGATATTGAAATAAGCACTCACAGTATGATAAAAACGATAAACGACGTTACATATTTAGCCCAAACAATAACCATTAAAAATAGACAGGAAAAAGATATAAAAAGAAGAATAAAAATAGGATGGAATAAATACTGGGCCCTAAAAAGAATTTTCGAAACAAATCTACCATTAAAAATAAAGTACAAAGTTTTCAGTCATGAGCTATGGAGCGCAAAGCTGGGCCTTACACACACAAATTACAAGTAACACAGAATAAAATGGAGAAGGGCTTATTGGGAATGGAACAGAATTTTAGAAGAACTAACAAAGTTAAAAATATTTTAAAACAAAATAGAAACATAGTCGAAGAAAGAGGTAAGCTTTCGCCCTTATGTTTAGAAATTATACCTATTTTATAAGTACCTACATAATAATATGCATTTACATGAAAGCTATAAATAAATAAATACTAACTATAAAGGGAGAAGGAAACGGTATGAAAAAAGGAAAGAAATTATATACAGCAAGGAGATAATATACAGGTGTGGAATTTTACACTTTTTACACTATAGACAAAATCAGATTATATTTACATCTTCCGTCGTCAGTAAATTCCCGATCTAGCCATCGTCCTTCGTACAGTGCGAGGTACTCACATGTTTCTTTAATTCCTGCCCGTTCTGGAATGACGAGACACATGGGAGGCATTGATTTGTAGAAAAATCACAATGGATGTTCTCATAATGCCTCTTCAGGTACTCCCGTAGTTTAAACCTGAGATGACATCCAGAGCAGGGATATGGTCTGGCGACAGAGTGGACACTCGCAATATGTCTCGGGAGATTTTGGTACCATCTAAGGCAAATATGGCATTCCTTTTCTTCTGGCATATTTGACTCGATCTAGAGAGGAAAGAAAAAAATGAATAACGTAGACCTAGTGGTACTGACTTGAAAAACAAAAACGAAGAGAACAGAGAAAAAAAGGAATAACAGAAGAATTTATTCCAGCTTTGTTGAGCATCCGAAATTTTTCGGAAAAAACTTCATTTTCCCCAACGGTATCAACCTTATTTTGACGTCACTTCGACTCATTTATTCGACTAAGATAGATCTGAGAATCGACGTTAGTAAATCGTTAAGAAAGCTTTGCCCAATTGCCACTGCACTGCTAATTAATGATACATAAATTGATTGGAACTTGGCTTAAAATTATTTATTTTGAAAAACGGTTTTTCCCGCACATAAATACATTACGAAACTTTTTTCACTCGTAATTAACTATTATCCTTGCACGAAAAAATTATCTTTATATTGACTGAAAATTGACCGCTATATTTTTTTTTTTTTTTAAATAGGTAACTCATCATTGTTAGCGTGATATGAAGTTTATATTGCTAATACCTATTCAATATAAGAAATTAAATCTATAATGATTTTGGATCCATTTTATGATTGAGGAACACTAAAAATCCCCGCTAAAAATGTTGAGATCAAAAATGAAAGACCGATCTCTGGGACTTCTTCTGAATCCAACTCTTCTTATAAATATTTCGAAAATCCCTATTGTGTCAATTTATATAGCTTCAAACTTTTTTTCTTCCAAGGACTCACCTCTTGTATGCAAAACGAATTTCAGGGTTCTTCCTACAACGACGAGCGACGGACGGCAACGAGTTTCTCTCCTGAAATAGAAAATTTTAGGAATATGTTATTTCATCGGCATACAAATTTAAACTATTTCAGACTAGAAGAGTAAATACCTAAATAAAGAGACGTAGACATGTCAATTGTTTTTAATGTCCCAGTTCCTTACCTTCGATGTATAGCCCACAAAACACACCCCAAATATTGAGATATGCGGTTCGATCTTACTCTATGTGTACTGTATCGACTTTTTTGCACTCAGCTTTTAACTATAAAACTCTCACTGGCTATTGACCAAAATTCTCGTAATCCTTTCATGTACACAGGAACTTTTCTTAAATTTATAAAATGAGCAGTCGTAGCAATAAAAGAAATTATTACTGTGCCTTCTGGGGATGCATAGTACTCGAACCTCAAATTCTGTGATCAGAAGAAAGAAACTTCATCCACCCGAGCGGAAGAAATCCCCCCTCACAATCCTCTCACAGCTTTCGTCTCACCGGTCCACGAAATATCTCTGCGATACAGTCATGAATGATAAGTCACGTTATTTTCGCGGTAAATTCTTCGCCCATCATTTCCTCTGTGATATGGCCACGAACACGAATTATCGACGTTCATAACTACTGTAGGGCAGACCATGACGTTTTCAACCGCAAACGTAGAAACTGTGCGGGCTTTATGGAGGTGACCACAAAAATGAGATAGCGGGTGTAACCGATGAAAATTGACAACAGATACTGCTTTTGCCACATTGTGATGTTCGAGGTGGACCAGCGAGCGATAAAACGGAGATTACCAGATGAATCTACACCGGACGAAGGTCTGATCGAGCTTATTTATAAATTAGTTTCCTTTCTTGTTTTACATCATTTTCGAAGTTGGTGACAGCGTTTGGTATTTTGTTGGGTCAGTTGTGATCTTGTCTCCGCTGAGGACTACTGTTTAGTCGAAAGCGCTTCGTTTGATTTTTCTTTTTTTAATTATGAATAGCCGTAATTTAGAGTATCACATAAATTCGATTAATTGCGCTAAAGCAGTGTATCTGCGATTTTTATTTTCAAAGTTTCGTACCCAACGTTCATCTTTTTCTACGCATATCTGTTTTCTTGATAAGTGGAGCCTAATTTCGTGGTTGAAGATTTCTTTCACCGCTAAGTGGATCAGATCGGAGTCGCGGAGATAGTATGGTAAGCATAATGTAACCACCTGATTGGACCTTTGGGTTCAATCTAGGCTTCCTGGTATGCTCCACCCTGTTGAATTCGATCAGTTTTTGCGTGAACTTAATGAAAAGTGTAGCCCTCTACTTCCTAACCCCCTCCCCCTCCTACCTAAGGTCCATAAAGAAGATATGCCGATGCGGCCCGTCATTTCTTCCATGTCTTCTCTTGCCTATTCCCTTGCCCAATATTTAGATCGATGGTTCAAATTCCGTATCAAGTTTGAGTCTCCCTACTCTGTTAAGAATTTTTCTACTCTGGCCAATAGCCTAGAAAATGAGTTTCTCCCCGCGAGCTCGACCATATATCCTTCCGACGTCGTGGGCCTCGGTGGGTATTCCTATTGGTGCCCTCTTAAGTTCCCTATCTCTGAGGTGTTTACGTCCAAGTTTGAATCCGACCTCTCCTCTTCTGGCCATCCTTTTTTGAATAATATCTCCTACCGGCGCAGTTATTTAAATGACGTGCTATGTACGTGGACTGGTCACCGAGATCTCTGCTTGGAGTTCTCGCGTATCTAAATAAGCACTACCCTTCCATGAAATTTACTCTGGAAGATGGTAGCTCCTCAATCCACTTTTTGGATCTTACTGTCTCCAAAAAAGACGGGGTCCATGAGTTTGAGATTTATAGAGACGATACTTTGACCGATGTTTTAGTCCACGGGTCGTCATTCTGCTCTGTTGCTCACAAATATGGTGCGTTTAAGAGCTTAGGCCACAGACTTACAGTCCTTGGATTTGATTTGCCTTCAGAAAAGAGTTGATGACCATAAAACATCTGGCCAGATTCACTTGGAAATAGACGCGATGGTGCGTAGGAAGATTACTAGGGAATGTCTCAACGCTATTACTTCCTTCCCCTGTTCTATCTACCGCGAAAAACTGCGATAGATTAGGCCCCCATTCTTGGGGAAGTTCTCTCTCCAATCAGGTCGGGCCCTTCGCCCCTTCAGCTTTCGGGCGGCGTTCTACAACCCAGTTACTGTAAAAGGGTTGTTTGTTAGATTGAAATATTGAACTGCCGAATATGAGGAGAGTGGGTTAGTATGTGAAGATTGTACAGGAGTTAACTTTGGGGAGACTGGTCACCAGCTGAAGGTTAAAGTCGATGAACACAAGATAGCCTGGCAGGAGGATAGAGTAGGAGATTCGGCATTCGCTAACGATCTAATTGCTAATGGGCACAGCTTCTCGTCAGCCTAGAGTCAGAATGTTGTAACTCCACTTTACAGACTTGCTACAGCAGGTTACACTAATTTTACAGAAGCGAAAAAAGACTGATTAATTACGCTATAAATGGTACCAGCAAGGTGCAAAATTACTCTATCAGCGTTCCAAAGTTTTAAAGCCTCAAAAGAAAGACCACAAATTTGGGATTTCCGACATTTTGACTCGAGGTCGACGTTCCGGGGGGGGGGGGGGGGGTTGATATGCTTCTCCACGAGGAGAATTCTTGAACGCACCTCCTCGGAGCATATCGAAATAATCCGTCATAAGAATACAGAATACTGGTGGTGTCATTGTGCTGAACAGACATATACCGGACAAGGTCTGATCCAGCTTATTTATGTGTCCCTACTCGATGATTAGTTTCCTCGTTTCGGTGTTTCGTTGGGTTAGTTGTGTTCTTGTCTTTGCTAAGGATGACCATTTAGTCGGAAGCGCTTTGTTTGATTTTTATTTTCCTTTTCTAAGGTTTTTAGCATTTAGTTACTCGTCGGAGTATCACTCTCTTAAACTATTTTTCTTCAGTGCCGGCGGTGTTAAGATTCGTGGAAGGCGAAGAGCAAGAATAAAGATATTAATTCCGTTCGCTATTCACATCCATTCAAATAGTAGCTGAGTCAAAATGGGACACAAATTTCTTTTTGCTACATATCGTCGAGAGGAAATTTTTTTCGACTCGGGGAAAGGTCGAAACTAAACAATGATCCTAGATTACGCATCATCTTTGAACGATGCCTCGCTTCCTTACTCTGGTTATTTAATGGCTTTTCTGTACACACCATGCGGATGACGTCCGATGATCGTTGTTCTATACATTTATATTCAGTCCATTATTTATTCACTATCTCGATGATGAAATGGTCGAGTTTAAAACATGGTTACAATATAATGATCCTAGATCGTACCTCAATCAGTGACTTCTTCTGTTCAGTCAGTAACCACCCCACAAAGAATATTAAAATTTGGAGTGCGATCACAAAGACATAGAAAAAGGAGCCGGTTATATTCCCCCTCCCTTCACATTCTTGTAATATAAAATGAATCATCCAGGCTTTAACTCTCATTTTTTACTCGTGGCTGTTTTGCCTTTGTAGAAGATGAAATTTTAAAAATTTGCATGAAATCATCGATCATATTGTACCGAACTCATTCACAGAAGGAGAAACAGGTAAAAGGGGTTTAGATTTGAATGTTGATTAATAATGTACCTCAAGTTATTCTTGCGGGAAAATTTACGCTGATATTTCTTATACCAAAACAGACAACCAAAATGAAAAAATGTCAGCAAAAAATCTGGAACCCAAATTACATGATATAATCACCTTTAACATTAATTAATAAAATAGATACAATACCGCATGGCATATGTGAATTGTTGACCAATTTTAATGAACGTGCTACCGATGTAAAAATTATGATAGTAAAAGATACAAAATTTGATTTGGTGATGGCTTGTGCTTACAAGTTCCACTGGTGTACTATAATAAAAACTCAAGTTTTGTCTAGTTAATTTGTCAGTACTACAAGGCTTATTCATAAATGGGCTCACACAATATTTACTTTCAGGGTTAGCTCGCAGAAACATTTTCAGCCACTGTTAAGGATTCCCAGTGACCTACTGATTTCTGAAATTCTTATGATCATCTACTTTCTCTACCATTTTATGGTTCGATCATCGTTGTCATGCGCAACTAGCCGAGCAGTCTTTTACTGTGAATGGCTCAAACGGTGGTATCACTCAGTACAGTTTTTTAAAATTGAAACTAAAAATTCAGCCAATGTTAAAACACTTTAGGACTACCAGTGATCTACTAATTTCTCAAATTCCAATTCTACTGATCAACTGCCTTCTTCACCAACATTCGTTTTTTTAAGGTTCGATCACCGTTGTCATGCCCCACTAGCCGAGCAGTCTATTACTCTGAACGGCTCAAACGGTGATCTCACTCAGTCCGGGATTTACAAAATGAAAACAAAAAATCCAAGATTTTCAGCCGGTGTTGAACTGTTTCAAGAACTTGTTTAAGCGGTCTCGGAATCGATTATGGCCAGTTTTACCAAAGTGCTAGTCGTCGATTTAGTGCTAATCCAAGCTAAAGTCGCCAAAATTGCGCGCTTTATTGGCTAAATTTGGGTCTAACCTGTCATGTGACTTTGAGCGTCATTGTAAGACTGGCCTTTATAAAACATCACTTTAGTCTACTCATGAGACATATATTGTCAATTCTTGGGTATTCAAGAGCTAATGTAAAAAATTCTGTTTTGGATCAATGTATTTCTTGCTCAGTATTGTGAGATGATATAGTTATATGTTACCAGTCTGGTAACGAGTTTTTGCATTGTAGTCCATTTTCTGTACACAAATAGGGACGGGCAATTAATGAGGAGATCTCATGCTTACATACGCCAGAGAAATGAAAAGAAAGTTGAAAAATTGACTGATTGGAAGACATGTAATTTTGAATGGACTGTATTCCGGAAGACACCACGAGGAGGTCGGCTCACCTAGTCTTCCAAAAAATGTGTACTTTTCTATGCCCGTACATAGGCGTTGTTGTTTGATTGCAGTGCGTATAGAGAAAGATAAGAAGTTGTCTAAGAGTGATCATGACGTTTCAGCCATCTCTGACGATCTTCATTCCCTCTCCGCTTACGTTCGGATGGAGGTAAATTTTGGTGTTTCTTCAGGACATATCGGTTGTTCGCACTTTCCTCAATTGCGTCAATCACGTTTCCACGTGATCGACACGATTCATCACCCCAGTCTTCCTCACCACTAGGAATTTCTATTTTCTTAGCGAGATTTTTCTGGAGTGCTTTCACCGCTTCTGTCTCTTCAAATTCTCTTTCAACGATTCTGTCCGGACAATTGCGTAAATGATCCTAGCAAGTAAATCATATAAGATGAGAGAGAAAAAAATCATCACGGATGAATTGAAGAAAAAAAGAAATTGTTTCATATATCGTCCTTGGACGGTAAAATGCGGTGTACATGATTGTACGGACATTTTACCATCCCATTATCCGGATTCTGACGATCACATTTCTTTAGATGACGACTTAGAGGATGATTCAAAATAATATGAGAATTGTCTAACGGGCATTCAACCAATTTCTAAGACTCCATCACTATAAATAGAAAGTGTATACGAACGCAGAACTACTCGTTAGCGAGTTCTTTGTTTGCGGACAAGTACAAAGCGAGAGCGAACAAGTTGAGATCGTTCGTCCGAAGTCTCCTTAATCTTCCTCTGACCCGTTGAACACTTGAAACTCTCCAACATTTCAATCGGTAACTACCCTGAAAACAATACTATTTAGGAAAAAGTTCAAAAAGAACCTCGTGACATCCTCCCCCCCCCTTTCCTACCCTTGAAGCTCTATGAGGCCATCACCATCAGTGCGCGCAATCTCTCTATACTCTGACCGCATCTTCTCAGTTTAGTTTCTCTTTTTAGAGTCATGCTTCGAAATAAAATTCATTAGAGTTTACGAAAGAAAAATTCGCAAACGAATGAATATGTACGCACAGTACAGGCGGTTTCGCCGTCTGTGTGACGTAGTCAGATTGGATAAGGAGTTAAAATTTCTCAGCTTGGGCAATGCTGAAACGCTCTCGTTCACAGTTAGGCTTTTCCTAGTCCACTTGAAAATAAGATGATGAAATATACGACGCAGCTGTTCACGAACGTTCTTTGCAAGAAGTAGTTCAAAGTCCTTCATTCGATCTTGAACGAAGAATACTCAATGATAAGATAAAGAAACCCGTGCGTGTTCGTATATCTATCGTGTCGGAATTATTGCAACACCGACCGTCATGATATTGAAAACCAACAACTAATTGGGTGCATAGCGAGATCTATTTCTCGAACTTTCTAACATGGAGAAAAAAAACGCGGGAAAATCTGTTTTGCCCGGGCACGCTGCTCCTTTGAGCTTGAGCTTTTTCTCGCCTTTTACTTTCTACGATCGTAAGATACGGGAGGATTCAGCTGAGACGCAAAAATCTATTCACATAAAAGGCTTGCAAAAGTCATCATAACGAAAAATAAAACAATCTACAAAACTTTAACAATAGAAAGGATAACTAGTTCGGATTTTTTTTCGAGCGGTTTTCAACGACAAGAAAGAATTATAAAAATATTAACGACGTGAATTACAAACAAAACTTACTTACAAATTGATTACAAAAACCCGAATAATAGTTTCTTTTTAGGCCCTATTCGTCAGGTGACACACCGTAGAAGTGCAATTAAGATTTGACACACAAAATTCGACGAACAATTCTACTGGAAAATTGTATTTCGCGCACCCGGAATCGAATCGGTGCGTGCTCTCTCTCTACTTTACTCTTCATTGTTTTGCTCTTTCTCTTATTAAGGTCATGCTTTTGAAATGAAATTTATGAGACGATATAAAAGAGTCCGACATACTTGAGAATATGTTGGTACAATATAGAGGCGGATTTTTCCGTCTACGACGTAAGTAACCGCATTCGGTGCGTCGCAAAACTTCCACAGCTGATGTGCGACTTAGAACTTCTTCGTGGAAAGCTACGCCTTCTATCACTACGATCGTACGAAAAGCTTTGACTGAGACGTAAAAATCTATTCTCAGAAGAGGCTTTGCAGAAGTTATTAACGAAAAATAAAACGATATCCACAAAATTTTAACGATTGAAAGGATAATTATCAGTTTGATTGTTTTTCGAAAGCGTCTTTCAACAGCAAGAATGAATTAAATAAAAATAGTAACGAAATATGAACGATTGAAGAAAGTATATAATAAATAACCGGATTCGAATAGTTTTTCGAGCAATATTCAACAATGAATACGATTATAAGAATTCAAAAATTTCTAACTTCAAACAAAACGATCACGAACATTCGACAGAACGCAAAAACTTACGCAATCTCAATACGATAGCAGCTGGAAAAAATAGTCAAAAGTGACTTCCCTCGAATCTCGAGCGCTTAGCGGCTTGATATTTTCCTATCTTCTGTGCATAGGGAGACCTTATCTCTCAAACATTCTAGCAGAGAAAAAGAAATGCGGTGCAATCTATTTCTTCCGGCCACGCTGCCCCTCCTAAAATCGACTTTGATACAGAAACATATAGTCGAGAATTACGAACGATCGTCAAAACCCGAATAATCAATTCTCCTTAGGCCTTATCTTCAGGAGGTACACCATTGGAAGGCAATTGAAATTTGACACAGAAAATTGAACGGACAATATTGTACTTTGTACCGAGATGCGCTCAGCATTGTCGGTGCGTGCACTCTCTCTCCTTCACTCTTCTCTGTTTTTGTGAAAAAATTCAACTTTAAAGAAAGAATCTAACATAACTGAGAATATGGTGGTACAATATAAAAGCCAATTTACCGTAGGTAATCGAATTTGATGATTCGCAAAACTTTCACAACTTGGACGCAACTTAGGCTTTTTCGTCCACGACTATACGTCTAAGATCGTACGACACACACGGTAGGATTTAGCTACTCGTATGATGTAAAAATCTATTCACCAAAAACGCTTGCAAATGTTATAAACAAAAAATAAAACGATCCACAAAACTTTAACGGTCAGAAAGATAGGTGATCAGTTCGAATCGTTTTACGAACAATCTCCAACGACAAGATAACGAACCACAAAAATACTTCTCGACGAAACACAAACGCTGAACGAAAGTACAGATAATGATCGAAAGAATTCTTTTTCGAGCGATCTTCAACTATAAAAATTAAAAATTTTTAAACTTCAAACGAAATAACCATCACAAACTGGAACAGCTTAGCGAATATATTCGACTGAATGCAAAAACTTACACAATCCTAATGTGACAGAGGCTAGAAGAATCAGTTTAAAGTTCCTTCCCTCGTTCGTCGATATTTTCTTATCGTCAGGTGCACCACCGTCACACGATAACGAGATGTAGATACGTCTCGAACTAACTCCGGTATACATACGGCAAAAAACACTGCGCTATCTGCCTCACCGGGCAAAACTAGACCATTTAATAAACTCTTCTTTCTCTGAAAATAAATTGAACGAATAGAAATTTTGAAAAAATGAAAAATTAAGTCAGTAGAAATTAAGAACTGCACTTGAGATGTAACACCATTTCTGAATCGCTACGAATGAGTTATCGAGAATGCACTCAACATGCTCATGATCAAATAATTCTATAATCTAAATTCTTAAATAAATTTTTAAATAAATAAATAATTAAACGTCGCGTCGGCTCGACTATCCTCCTACCTACTTATACAAGACAATCGTGTTACTGTAAAAAGAGATGCATTTAGGGGTTCCTATTAAAATGAGAGAACTCAATGGGACAAGACAATTCATATTAGGAATGATACTTGCGAAGCTTGCACATTAATTATCTTCCCTCTAACTGATAAGAAACAAGATTTTTCAAACTCTCGACACAACTCACCTCGTCGACTTATGAATCAAAATCTCGTTAGATTTTCTGGAACAAAAGTTCTTACCTTATTTTTGTGATCGAGGGTGGCCCAAAAGTCGGTTTACATTTGCTATGGTGGCTCAAAAAGTCAGTAAACGGTATACAGGAGCTCATCGAGGCCGCTTTCGAGGAGCTGAATGAAGACAGAGAACTGAGTCATGTCACCGAACGCGTAAACTTATACCTTGCCAGTGCTGGCCATCATTTTGAACATTTTATGAATTGAAGCAATTTTCCAAGACTTTCTCTTCTATTTTGCATGTGAACCGCACTTTTTCGATATATGTAAAATGCCAACCAACTTATGGGCCACCCTATAAGAGATGATGCAGTTTTTTACAGAACCTGGGGCGTCAGTCGACTCAGTCATCAAAGAACCGATGAATTCTCTGGGGAGAATGACAATTCTACCAGACGTCATCTCGGCGGAAGAGAATATTATGAACCAACATTGTCCTCGAGTGCGGCTTGGAGACCCAACACCACCAATGGCAGGCTATTGCTTAACATGTTCCTCGGATGCTGCCGTCAACGGCCGATGGGTAACGTACCAAACTTTTTGGATTGTAAAATGTTGTCTTGATGCTATGAGCTCATAAAAATTGACACAACTCATTCAATAACTCGATTACCTCTGTCTGTTGAAGGTTGCAGTCCTATACACCTGACCATCCGCATTCTTCCATCGCCACAAGATTACATTGTACGGGTTCAGAACGATCCGCTCTCGTGTATCCTCTGCAAAGCAATTATGAGTAAGTATACAATTTCCAGAAATTCAGTCAACTGACAACAAAAAAATATTAGGGTACAGGAGGGGGGGGGGAGGACGCAAAATGGAAAAGCGAAGTTTTACAATATTAATTTACAGATACCTAAAATGTATTGATAGACTAACGAATGCTTGCAGGAAACGCGATGGACAAATCGCGAAGAGCCGCTTATGACTCAACTCTGGTGCCAAGAAACAGCCGAACGTCTTCCATTTGTTTTGTCGCGGTACAAATCATCGGACTCATATTACAGAACTTTCACCCAGCAACGGGAGAAAGAGTGGAAATCAGCCATCTGTGAAAGAAAAACCTCTATACCTATTCATTAATTGTTCAATGTAGGAAACACAATTCGGTGACGATCGAGAAACATGATTGCTATAAAAAACTGTTTTTGGTACGTAGTAATTGGAGATTTTGTCGCACTTTCCTCATTCCAGACTGTTTTTGGTACGTAGTTCATTGGAAATTTTGTCACACTTTCCTCATTCCAGGACCCTGATCGCGTCGATCTTTTTGAAGAACAGCTGGTGACAACTGACATCTACGCCGCGTATTGTTGGTGATTCCAAATCAGCTTTCATCTTTTATGTAGGAATAAATTATCGGAAAACAGATTCCATTATGAAACCCATTAATCCAAATCGACGGTTGTGCGGCAGCCTCCTTCCAAAATAAAGTACTACGCACGATAATTGCAGCTCCATGATTCATCCACAATAGTGCACTTCCTTCCGATCTCATAGTACCCAGACGTACGGAGATACGCGTATTCCACGGACCTTATAATCGACCTAGTCAGACCACTGAAGAAATTACGCTTTTTATTCGTGGCCGTCATAGTATGTGGATAGAGATAAAGTATGATACGTGTTTCACGCGTGAATTTTGTGCATTTTATTCACATTTATTTTCAGGATGATAGAGAAAAAAATCTGTTCACTATAAGACGAATCTTCAAGGCCTGTCCCAGCTTACGATTCCTGCAAACTGCTGGTTGGGTAGATTACTTGACTGATGGATGTGTGTACGCCTACGACCCGATCAATGAAAGTGTATCAATTCAGGAATGCGATACCATCGATACCGTATTCCGTTTTCCAGGCTATAGGTGTTTCAATCACGAACGCTTATGGTGATGTTGATCAGGTACATTCTATTACATTAAAGCAATTTGACCAGTATTAGGATGTGTATTGCTGTGACCAGGCGCGCACACTATTCTTAGGTTAGAGCATTCAATTTCCTTCGGTTCTTGAACAATGAGACGTCCATAAAAATCAATGTAGATTATGCTTCCCCTTCTATAGCTTCAACTTCCGTGTTTAGATGACATCATTTGAGCCTACCTGTTGTATTTGTATTCGAAGTGGAGAAATCGTCTTCCTTGTCAGAATGTTCAGTAGCCTCAGATTCACTCACAAGGCCGGGAAAAATTTCGATTATCCGTTTCGAACTTTTTTCAATAAAAGAAAAACTTCACGCTTAGCAATAAAACAGTTTTAAAAATATGTTTCCAACTTACGTTCTAGTGCTGTACAATAGATTAATTTTTCGAACCTAGGGGCTGGTAGCCCTTCCCTTCGGTGCGCGCCTGGCTGTGACTTCTGTCGGCCTGTGTTGTATTCGGATATTATTCTGTAAATTTTGGGTCACAAATTCGTCTCTATAGAAAACGAAGTGGAATTTTATTCTTCTGATCTTCCCTGTCTACACCATTGTAATGGAGGCGAATTAAGGGACAAAAAAACATTTTTGTCTATAAAAGGTTTAATGACTGAAAATGGTCAAGGACGGCGTCCACAACAACGTACTAGAAATCCCACCCTATCCCCCTGGAGCTTTTTTTTCTTATAGGGGTGTAAACTACTCCGAAATCAGTTTTTTGCAAATATCTCGCAACATATGCATTTTACAACAAAATTACCTCTTACCAAAATTATTCCTCGTGAAATTTTGTGTAAGGTCATCTACTTTAATTTTGCAAAACATTCACCCTTAGTCCTTTCATGGGGTTAAAACTACCCCAAAATCAGTTTTTTGCAAATATCTCGCTAAATATGCATTTTACAACAAAATGACCTCTTACCAAAATTATCTCTCGTTAAATTTCTTGGAGCAAGATCTAATCACATGGTAGTCCAGCATTAACAACAAGGAAAATATGTACCCTTCTTCAAAATCCATATAATGCATATCATTTACTATCATTATGGTGCCGCATGAGGGCCAATATACTTGAGGTAAGCAGTCTACTTTAGAATATGTTGAGCTGATGGCTTTTGGAGGGCTCACTCGCTCCGCTATTTCGCCGTTCTTGGTCTATTATAGGTCGGGTGTCCATTAGAATTCAAGGCAATAGCTTTGAGGGGCTCACTTACAGCCTTCATGGTCTAGTATGAGTGTAATCTACAATTTTTTTGGGTTCTGGCTTCCAAGAGCTCACTTTCCTAGGTTTAGTACTGTATATTATATAATTATGTGATGGAAGCTGAACTTACTGTAGTAGCCTGGGGTCGGTCCACTTCTTGGTCTGTTCTGAGCTTTCATTTTAATGGACTTGATATACTGTATACTTGGTCTAAAGTAGCTGAGCTGTAGCCTAATATGGAGGACGCTTAAGAAAGGATAGAGTATACAGGTTTCTGAGACCTGGTATGAAGCTAGTGTGTTAGCTTACTGCATAGATCAAAGAGAGACCTAGTTATTTGCCCTCTTCTCCCTCTAGTATAAGTCTAACTAGTAAATCCCAGGGAACTTGTCTTATGAGGTATTTTGGTAGTGCCTTTTCTGAATCACATGGTGTTTGAAGCGTTGCATATCTGGCTCATTGAAGGGGCGGAGCCAACATACAGTATATTGGACGAACTAGGCTAGGATTCCTAGCTTCATACTAAAAATATAAGTAGGAGAGGCCTTGAATAGTTGATAGGAGGAGGACTTGGAAACTAGCTTTACACTAGCAAGAACTGTCTTACGAGTCGAATAAAGATCGGTCGCTCTCCTTCTAAAGCCACTTCAGGTTTAGTATAGTGAAGCTTAGCCTAGTATACTGTATGTTATGGAACTTCGTATACTGTATATTACGGAACATGGTGTACCGTTTATTCAGCCTTGACAATATAACCCTAGTATACTGTATATGAGTATGCAGCAGAAGCCAGATGAGATGGACGCACGGACGCAAATTTTAGAATTAGGGTTCGAGGTCAGGGGAGGAGGTCTGCAGCAGAAATTCTTCCAAGTGTCAAGCTCATGGTTGTACGGACGCACGGACTTACGGACGCAAATTTCGGAATTAGGGGGTAGGATCAGGCCAGCACCTAGACATGAAACATGTCAAAAAAAAAAAAAAGGACGGGAGATGAGACTAACACATAGCTAGGAAAACTTGAAAATGATTGACTTGAACTTAAGACATAAAACTGTACACTTGAAAGAACAATAAGAGTAGAACACCGTTATTGAAATTTAATGAAGAATAATTTTGGTAAGAGGTAATTTTGTTGTAAAATGCATATGTTGCGAGATATTTGCAAAAAACTGATTTTGGGGTAGTTTACACCCCTATAAAAAAAAAAACTCCGAGGGGATAGGGTGGGATTTTTAGTATGTTGTTGTAGACGCCCTCCTTGACCATTAATCAGTCGTTAAACCTTTTATAGACAAGAATGTTTTTTTTTTTTCCTCATTTCCTTCTAATTCGCCTACATTAATTGTTGCCAGCAAAGTTTTATCAAAAAAATCATTTCATAATTTCAAATTACCATCTCTGGTGAATTGATTGAGTTGTTTGTGGGGCTGGCCAAGTTTGCAAATTTCAGTGAGAAGAAAGGAAGAAAAACGAATCCTGTTCTATACTGTATTTCTTTTTTCTATATGCCATATAGTTGTCTGTGCTAGCACATGATGAAAAAGATGTACGAACCCGCGGAATCGAGACCCTGGGCTTGGTCCATAAATTTGACGTTGGGAAAATACTAGTCGCCTTGTAGAATACCTGTACACAAGTTAAGCCTGGGAATTGAAAAGAATAGAAAATGCTAAAAATTACTCCATATAATCTCAATATTTTCGGATTTCTTGTAATAATTTTGAAAATCTTGAGTACAACGACTGATGAAACTGAATTCCTATATTCACGAAGCCTATAATATCATTTTTTAATGTTCTGACGTTGTGTTAACAAACTGTTCTTATATTGTTTTAGATAATGGCTGATTTCGGTATCGGATTGTATGAGGTTCGATTCTTCCTACCATTCAATACAAGATGCCCATTAAATAGGAAAAATGATATCATATTCTGATGGTTTTCTGTGCTGTTGAACCATAGGATGTTGGTAATAAGTTCGAACGTAGTCGAAAACAATAATTTTGTCCCTCCAATAACCATTTATTGGGAACGTAGAGAAATGATGTTAAAAACTAAAGAAGCGCTACTTTTTTATCGATCACGAACTGTTATTTTAAAAGAAAAAACGCGCGACCTACTACCATTATTATTATTAAGTATTATTATTTTTTTTTATTATTAATATAGCTTTATTGTTTAAGCAAAGCATGTACAGTAGCTTGTACATACTAGAATAAGAGTACAAGGACGGTTCCTGTCAGATCTCGCCTTATGACCTGCATATTTTACCTTTAGTTTTTGCATGTATATCCTGCATCCCGTGTAAGGTTCCTTTCAATATTACGAGTATCTCCGTTTTCTTGATTCTATCATTCATTTTAATTTGCAGGATTTTCCTTAGCATGGCGTGATAGGTGGTTTTTATCTTTTGAATTTGGGATTTGGTTGCCGCTCAAGTCTGCGCACCGACCGGTAGAACGTTACTTTGTAGTACTTTGATCTTCAGTCTGGTATTCAAGCTACCCTTCATAATTGGCTCAAGTCTCCAGAAGGCTCTCCACGCGTTTGCTTTTCTAGTTTTCATCTCTACGTTCATTCGATCTTCAAATGAGAGCATTCGTCAAAACTTTTCCAATTTCAGATTCATCTAGAACTATGGCCTCCTCAGTTTGCTTTTTAGATAAAGTTTTGGTTTTGGATAGATTCATTTTGAATCCCACTTTTTCACACTCTACTCTTAGCTCTTCGGCCATGGTTTGTAATTCTTCGAAGCTTTTTCCTATTAGAATAATGTCATCCGCGAACCAGTGATTATTCATGTTTTTCCCATTTATCTTAATCCCCTCATCCCGCTGTAATTTTTGGAATGCGAATTCTAATACGCTGCGCTGTTGAAAATGTTTGAGGATGAGGGGTCGCCCTTTTTAACTCCTTTCTCGGTCCTGAATGTGTCACTCTTCCAGTCCAGTTTAACATGAGCCCTCGATACGTTGTATTGATTTGATAGGACTTCTATGATTTTTTCTGGGACCCCTTTGTTCGGCTAATGCCAGCCAAACAATGTTGTTGTACAGAAAGTCGAACGCTTTGTTGAAGTCAATGAACATGAGATGTATCTCGATATTGTATTCTTTCGTTTTTCCTCGAAAACCTGCCACGTCCATTCGAGTGTCGAACTAATTCGAAATTAATTTTAAAGAAACTCTTATATTACGTACTCATTCGTCGCTACCTCAGTAGAAGAGTAGAAAGAGGATCATTCATACTTAAGAATTTTTATTTTCGTAATATTGAAATTCACTTTCAATTACGGAGTCGAAGGGACATAGCGCGAGACCCGAATTTGATCCTTATCCTAATGTATACGGATTCTCCAACGACTGGTAAAGATAGTAATGGCTTAGGAGTGTTCACATACATGATCTGCTGGATGAGCGAATGAGCTTCTTGCAAAGACGATACATACGGTAAGTTGGTTCGAGTTTTTAATTAGATTTTAATTCAACCATGAACGATTGAGGAGACTAGCTCGATTCCTTCTTTATTCTTTATATTCTTTGCTCAAATTGTATAGTATGTTTTTTCATTAAGTAAAGTTGGAAACATTGAAAAAAGTTTTCCTACATGGCACTGCCATCAAATCTCAGAAAATGTATTTTAAATCTTAATTCGCGAGCGAATTTAAGGTACCAAATTCTATGAATTTTTGCAATTTTGATGATAAGTTATTCATAGGAATAAGAACATGCGTTAGAATTTTTATTACCTAGTCATTTAAATTTCGCCGTGCTTTTAATCAAATAAATTCGTTGTAAATTGATCATTCTTCTTTTCTATGTACCTAATAGATAGGTAGGTGCGGAGCCTGAGCCGCGATTATGAATTATTTTTCCTCGATGAGAGAGTTGCATACCTTTTTCGAATGATACCGTGATTTTTAGTCCCTACATTGTAGACGGTATATTGAAATTAATAAACGATAGGAACTTCGCTCGTACAGAGAATGAAATACGTGTCGCACAGCGAAAAAAGTAGAATAAAATACTGCTTGATAACAAACGAAAAATTTATCGAGCGAATAATGATTTAAGAAAAGAGAAAAGAACCGCGAACAAGTATTGTACTTCGAGAGAGAGCTTTACGCATATACTATCCAATATATTCTGGTCGAGAGAACATGGCATTTATGATGATCGAGAGCCGGTGAATTTGGAAAACAAGTATATATTTTCAGTCAATTTTTGCTTGGATAATGGATGCATCACTCAACGTCTATTTTAGGAAAAGATTTTTGGTGTGGATTCCACGTGTGTCTCATTTCTATCAACTGGTGCGGATGAGATCCTTGTTATAAACCGATAAATAATTGCGTCAAAGACATTGTCACTTACCTGACGTTAATAAGTGATTAGAAAAGATTTTCTCGGATTCATAAATATTACACAAATCCAGTGATGGTACCCGAGCGAATTGTACTCTGTACTAGGTGAATAAAGGTGACGAGTTTACGACTCTTATTCTTCAAAAATGGAGGAAAATGCGATCATGGTGACGAGCGAAGAAGAGCCTAAAGTTGGATTTTGCGTCAAACAAATTTTTTCTTTGAAACACGTATTTTCTTGATAAATACAGAATTGTGCTTGAACACCCACACCACCTTGAAATCAGTTCGTGGTAAATTATTTGTACTTATATTGTTTCATTTCTCCAAATTCTTGGATCCACCTGCGATTGGCTGCTTCTTACTAATTCTAGACTCAGCTTCCCGAAAAGTAACACCGTAAGAATGAGACCACCTGTTCTAATATTACGTTGAATATCATACTGAATTAGGTACCTATACATAATGACTAACTTTCGATTTATCTGACAGGTTTACGAACTTGCGGGGAATAAAAATAACAGCTATAAGCGTGTAATACGATGATAAATAATCATTACGCATTGCGCTTCGCAAAGTGTTTTCCCACATCCAGACGGTTGATATTCACCTACACTCGCCTAAGTGATGTTTATATAGGAAGAGAATATTATTATAACTTTGATCGTCCTGGGTGAATATCTGAAAAAACTGAAAATCGCGCTTCCATTTTTCCACAATCCCTTTTGAAGGGGGGAAAATGTAGCATATACATTACTGAAGACATATATATAGATGGTTCAGCTATTTTAGACATACAGGGGGCAGGGGTGAAATATGTGATACTACAAAGGACATTAGCTTTACAATGTATTGAGCATGTCCTTTGTAGTATTTTATAATTGACGCTGTGATACTACTACGGACAAAGATAGTTGGATACCACGTTGGACAACCGCGGACTTTTTTGTCTTTTGAAGAGCAACACTGATCGAAACATGTCATATTGAAGGTGGAAGTACCTCAGCCAGTGTTACCAAATGGAAACTAGTTCAAGTTTTTTTTCTCACACCTCCTTTTTGTAGTGTAATTATGGATACTACCACGGACACAATAGGTTTTCGAATCATATTTTCTCGTAGAAATTTAGTCGGGTGTTAAAGTACGAGAGCGCATTGAACATAGGTAATACATCGTTTATTTACAGTCACGAGTTACGACTACAAAAACTATACTCTTAAAACAATAGCAAACCGGATCTAGAACTAACATACATAGAGTCATTCTCTATAAAAAGGTCCCACTTCGACAATTAGCAAATTTTACAATTACAGTACGACGTAATCAGTGAAAATGGAAATTTTTTTTGAAAAATCAAATACCATGTTTTTGAGTATATTGATGCCTCCTCTATTGAATAATAATGATGATAAAAATGATGCGAATCGTGTGTGGCTCAAAATGTCTTGTAGGCGCAGTACATTCTTGTATGTTACTTGTATGAAAAGAAAACAGCATGTCACCTCGCACGAATTCGTATGATACGAGAGGTTGCCGGTAGTTTTCAGGTTTACCATAGCGAAGAAAATAAAAAATCCGTTCCAACGAGTACCTGTCGAACTCTGTAGCGTTATTTTGTGGCGAGATACGTACTCTCAAACATCCGCACTACCTCCCTCTTCTACAAAACAAGTCTACCAAAACTTCAAACACGTTTTTCTCAAAACAGCTGTTTTCTGTTACGCGTCTTCGTTCTCGGCAACGAAAAATTGCATTGTGTTCATCAATGGCGAGTCAGAAAGGTAATTTTACGCTCTACAACATATGTGAAAAACTCATTTTTTTTTTTTTGTCAAAGTGGGACCTTTTTATAGAGAATGACTCTAAATACAATTTCCAGGCTCATATAAGCTTCAGCATGTGATTCTCTTGAAAGTTGAAACGTAACTTTAAGGCTGTACTTCCACACTGCACTGTACAGCGAGTAGAAGCGGCGCAGCGGATAAAGCGGTAGTAGACTGATAATGCCACAAGCAAGAGCATTGCAGCTAAAACTTTAGCTTCCGCGTTTGGCTCATACTTCAAGCTTCAAGTTTCGACGATTGTGATGAAAAACTTCAGCTTTTGGCCTAAACTTACGATTTTGGAAAAGATAGTTTTGGTATGAAGAAGGAGAAAATGAATTTTCCGCTGGCTGCGATGCCCTGGCCATAAGTTATCAACTTTAGTACACATAAGTGTATAAGAACGAGAGCAAGATCGTCCCGGCCCTTCGATCCCAGACAGATCCTGAAAGAGAGAAGAGTCTGAATCCCTAAGAGTTCTGATGAAAAAAATGAAATACAGTAATTTCTCCCTAATTCGAAACTGAAGGGACCAAGAAATTATGTCGGATTAGGGAATTTTCGAATTACGGAAATTTTTTTTTTTCAATTTTTTTTTTCGCAAAATAATGTACACTATGTACTACAGAAAATTTCGTACAACTGTCAGTTATGTTACTATTACACACTGAAGTATTCATGTCATATTTCTTCGCTACATCCCTTTTCTTCACAGGTGCTTCCGCCTCGCGAACAATTTCGAGTTTTTTTTCTACAGTAAATGTTACGTAACCGCCACGTTTTGCCATTTTTAATCGCACGAACGAAGAAAAACACCAACCTGATGCGGGTGAGAAATACACACCCGAACCGTACTCATAATTTAGGAAGATTTTTCACACAGAGTGTATTTTAACATGTGTTTACACATATCGCGATGGAACGGAGATTCGGTTTCTTTTCGAATTAGGGAGTTTTTACGGGAGCTCAAATTACAGAGAGTTTACTGTATTAGCCTTGGTCGGGGATACGTACGTTGATATGATCGCACCTAATATTCGTATGACTTTTCTATCTGTCGGACCTTTGACCATTTTCCCCTAATTATTTCAACAAACTTACGATTTTGGGAAAGATGGTTTTGGTCTGATGAAGAATAAGAATTTTTTGCTGGCTGCGATGCCCTGGCCATAAGTTATCAACTTTAGTAAGTGTTTAAGAACAGTTTGAAATTATCTCGAGCCGACTGAATCGATAGCAAGATCGTCCCGGCCCTTTGATCCCAGAAAGATCGTGAAAGAGAGAAGAGTTTGAGTGCCTAAGAGTTCTTGACAAAATACTCAATTTTCACAAAAAACATTTACCCAACATCTTCGAAAACAGTCATCATCCTCCCTATTTTAAAATTCCAATCCCCTCCTTCCTGACTCATACTGCCCTATAGCCCTCTCCAGTGTCCTTGGTAAATTATTTCAAAAAATCCTCAACAAGAGACTACTATGGTATTTATAAACAATATCCTCTCCCCTTTCTAGTATGGCTTCAGATAAGAACGGAATACAATACAACCCCTTTTCAATCTTCAATCCTTAATCAACAATGCAAATTTTATGACCAAAGCTATCTTATAGGAAGACAAAAGTTGTCTGAGTCGGATTTGCTGGGTTTGAATTCGAAGATACACGACAAAGAGTTCGTAGAAGTCTTTCGGAGTTGGTAGATCAAACTAAGAATTAAGTACTTACCTACTATTTCATCGACGTTCAATTCAGCTCTTTGGTCTTCCATCTTCTTGATTACAGTCAAATTTGGTTATCCACTAAAACTACTATCTTTGAAAGTGACAAACCAATTCGATATTGTTGATTACGCCAGTCCGTTACAAATTGAAGTTTCGGAAGGATATTGGCGCTGATGAATTGCTTATAGTAATTATCGCAATAAAATGCCGTATATTTTCGATGAAAAGTAGGTATATCAGAGAAAGAAGGAATTTAGCCTCTTGGGCTGAGTCGAATAATCGATGATGTAAATAATCGAGGATTTCGACTTTCCCCCCGCGCAAAAAAAGGTGAAATATGCTTGTATATTTGAGGAGGTGTCAACAAATAGTAATTTAAATTTGCGAGAAAATCTCGAATTATCACCTGATTAGGGATGCTGCTGGGTTTTGAGTATTGGATTTAGTTTGCTACGTAAAAATGCCAGATGATTTTTAAAGGTGAGGAAATATTTGTTTAATTTGGAAGGTAGGGTTTAATTTAGAAGACTGTAAGTTGAAGTCGAAGAAAGTGGGTTAATATCGGAAGGAGTTTCCGATATTTCAAGGGGGAAAAGATGATAGCTCTTGTAGAAGTATCTAAGCTATTATTGGCCGAGATTAGGATTTTGGCAACAGCGTTTTGGTTATCTAAACTCTCAATTCTGCCCATCTCCCATTGGGCCCGAGGAGCCTTGGGGTCTTCAACAAGTACTACGTCGCCGATCTTTGGAGAAAAAGGTACGGATCCTTTTTCATGTGGATGAATAGAAGAATGTTTTTCTCTCAAAGATAGGAGGTAAAGGCTGCGAAAAGCTTGCCAGAAGTCTTCAACAGTTGCCAATGTTGCAGAAGTTGTTTTCTCTTTCTGGAATTTCTGAAATATTCTCGTTTTGGGTTCGTAAGCGTAACATATGATTGAGTGCGAATGGAGTAAGAAGCTCATCGGAAACATAAGTTAGGGGTCGTGAGTTTATGATATCTTCGATTTGACAAAGAGCTGTTGCCCCCCCCCCTTGGACTCTTCCTCAACCTAAAATACGTCTCGATCTCACAGAAATCCCCAAAAGTGTTAAATCTACTTACATCGATCAAACTAAAAATCTACTTCAGGATTACCCTCACCACACTCTCTGCCTCTGTGACGGATCTTAAACAACCAAAAACCAACTTATGCATACTCCATCGATGAAAAAATCACTTCACACCGAATCCGCAATATCGCCTCCATATTTACAGCTGAACTCACGGCCACACATTCCTGCCTCTCCCGTCTCGCTCAACTCCCCCCTAATGGAAAATTCCTTTTCCTCATCAACTCACTCTCTTCACTACACTCACTCACCGATACATACACCTGTAACCCTCTCACCCAACGAATTCTCCTTACACTCATTCTCAAATTTCAAATTGTTTATAATTATATCGCCGCTTTCGTTTTCGATCCCCCAGCTTCTCAACGTGACCAGCTGTAGAAAACATCCGGCTTCACCCCACCGTCTCTCCTTGCATCCAAGAACTCTCTATCAAACAATCTTTTGGCAGAAGAATTAATACCACTATTGATAGGCTTTGAGCTTTGTATTCACATCTTATAAGAGACCGGGATAAAATATATCGATTTTCTTTACGCTTAAAAGTTCCAAGAACTCTGGACCTATAAAAGTAAGTGTAAAAAGATGAAGAGCCTCGTCGATAAAAAAAAAAAAAATAGGAGAAAGGTGTAGAACTTGTAATGTACAAAAAATGGAATTTCCAACTTGAAAAAAAAAAAAAACATGTATGAAAAAACCACGATGCCAGACAAAAATTAATAAAAAATTAATTATCTGGATGTAAAATCATAATAATATAATCAAGTGTTGATGAAAGAAGGTTAAACTTGGATTCATGAATTTACAATAATTCACTGCAATCAATAATAGGCTACCAATAACTTAATTATCTGAAAATATTGATACAAACAAAGAGCTAGACGGCCTCTTCAAGAAAATTAAAAAGGTGCCAGACATAGAAGTAAAGAAAAAAAAAAAATGACACTTACATTAATTACCTTATCATGCTCCTTCACATGACTTAAAATTATGAATAAGGACTATATGACCCTTTAGTTGGTCTTTCCTTCTAAATTTCCTATCACAATCTTCGCAGTTGAATTTTTTAGGACCATGAGCGTTCCAATAATGCTCCATCAGTCTAATTTTACGGCAAAATGTCTTATCACAATATGTACATTCAAAATGCCGAGGGCCATGAACATCTGTCTCATGCAATTTCAGATTCTTTTTACAGGAAAATTTCTTATCACAATCATTGCAATCAAATTTCTTAGGAGCGTGGACATCTCTTATATGCTTGATCAGTATATTTTTTCGGCCAAATTTCTTATTACAATGCATGCATTCAAAATGCCAAGGGCCATGACAATCTGACTTATGCAATTCTAGATCGCTTCTACGGCGAAATTTTCTATCACAATCTATGCAAACAAATTTCTTAGGGCCATGAACAGAACTATAGTGCCATTCCAGTCTAATTTTGCGGCCAAATTTCTTGTCACAATATGTGCACTCAAAATTTTGAGGGCCATGAATATCTGCCTCATGAAATTCCAGAACTTGTTTAGTGCGGAATTTCTTGTCGCAATCTTTGCAACCAAATTTCTCAGGACCATGAGCTACTCTTATATGCCTGTTCAACATATTCTTCCGGCCATATTTCTTATCACAATGTATACATTCGAAATGCTGGGGGGCATGAATATCTTTCTTATGATTTTCTAATGCACATTTGTTGGTAAATTTCTTGTCGCAATCTCCGCAATCAAATTTCCTCAAACCATGAACTTCACTTTCATGCCTGCCCAGTGTAAATTTCCGGCCAAATTTCTTATCACAATGTGGACATTCAAAATGCTGGGGGCCATGAACATCTTTCTCATGCTTTTTTAGAGCAAATTTGTAGCTAAATTTCTTTCCACAATCTCTACTCGTACAACTAAATATCTTAGGACCATGAACTTCTCTTTCATGCTTTGTCAGTTTATATTTCCGGACAAATTTCTTCTCACAATGGGTGCACTTAAAATACTGAGGGCTATGAACATCTTGTTTATTTTCATCCATGCTCGAAACAGGTTATGTCCCTCAGATAATAATAATTTTCGAATCTGCGCCCTAATTTGACGTAAAACGATTAACTTTGGATCTTTGTACAATAGGTAATTGACTAAAATGGACTTCACCTTGACGAAGACAAAATTTTTCTCGCTTCAAGTTCAATCTTGATGAATTTTCACATTTGAGCCACAAGTAAGGTCAATGAGCCAATTGAAATCACCAATAGATTTTCGTGGATAGAATGAACCTCTTCAAAACTGCTTTAGTTGTCTTGAGAATAAATCACTGAAATCCATATTAAAATTTCAGTTCTCGATTCGAATAAATTACTTCTATGTTGTGGATTTAATTAAACTAACTTCGACATGTAGGTACCGCTGAAATGGACTTCGGAAGAACTTCTGTACTTCATTTGGAAACGACGAACTCAATCTTGATGAATTTTCCAATGTGAGCCACAAGTAAGGTCAACGAGCCAATTAAAATTACCAATAAATTTTTGTGGATAGAATGAACCTCTTCAAAACTGCTTTAGTTGTCTTGAGAATAAATCACTGAAATCCACATTAAGATTTCAGTTCTCGATTCGAATGAATTACTTCTATGTTCTGGATTTAATTAAACTTACTTTGACATGTACCGCTGAAATGGACTTTGGAAGAACTTCTGTACTTCATTGGGAGACGATGAACACGCAGTAGATCTCAAATTTTCGAATAGCGAACAGAGTTAATGGTCTTCGATTTAAAACCACAGCGATAAGAATTTCAAATTTTCGAATAGCGAACAGAAATCCCCGGCGATAAAGAATTTCAAATTTTCAAATAACGAACAGAGTTAATAGTCTTCAATTTAAAAAAACGGCGATAAAAAATTCTATGTAGCACGTCTGTATCACATTGAATAATGCTTTGAAAAATACGAAAAAAACAATCAATCGTTACAATTCGACTCGAAAAACGTAATTGACGACGAGAACGAACCAAAATATTCAGAACTATTTGCTGTATTTCTCTTCAAAAAGCGAACTCATGGTAGTAAAAAACTTTTTCGAAACTGATTAAATGATGTACTCTACAAAAAATGTAGCGTTTGCTCACACGTCTGTTATGAGCGAATGAAAGTACCAACTGATGCCAACAATGAAATCATGAATAGGATCCTTCAAGATTGACACCCTTGCCACGGTATGCATACGCCTATACGCGGATACGTGAACACTGAATAAGTATCAGGGATTAGGGTGTCAACGCGTTACTTCTCACTTCACTCACGATTGGTCAAGCCGAATTCCTTTATGGTCACGTCGGTCCTTTTCGTCAATAAACTAGTGATATTTAGAGCCGAATTTTTCCTCTCTTTTATTCATTTCATTCTTCTACTCACGTATGTTATTTCCATTCTAGAGAACAGGAATTATATTTCTGTAGCACCTTCTCTTTTTTCTACAAAAATGAGTATCAACGAAAAAAAAAAAAGAATAAATAGTTCTTCTGTAAACGAGCAATAAATTATATAAAAAGTGGAGTTGGGCGACATCCCGCAGTGACTTGACAAAAAGTGCCAGTTTTCCCATCGCCAAACATTTCTCTGCATAATGATTGCTGGATCTCCCTATTAACCTTCAACCCCTAATCGACCGAGAGACCACCACCCGTTACCCTTGATACAATCTCCAATATTGGAGTCTTGGTTCAGTCGGGATTGACAACTTTGGACCATTTTTCTCGGTTACAAGAACCGGAATAAAAAAGAACCTTTCCCCTTTATTTACTTCAGGAACCTGAACTGAAAGAACCGCAAACTTCAATTGAATAATTGGGAAGGGATAAAATCTGTGGCTCGAATCAGGACCCTTTTCTGATTATTTGTTAATTATTATCATCTTCTCCGAGATTCAAAATAATCGCTAGAATGTGTGCAAAGTCGTTAATCGCACAAGGGATCTGTGGACAGCCTTTGTTACTAGACAGATAAAGACTGAGGCATACACCTTATTAATGCGAGTTGATCGATGCTCGGTGCATTTGACGTTGAACCAGCCCGCATAATCCACTCCAATGTAGGTAAACGGTCTTGATATTAGGGTCCGTTCTGGCGGGAGATCTGCCATTTGCTGTGAGATAGGTTTGGCCTTGATACGGGTGCAAAGCACGCATTTGTAAATTATCTTCTTAACAATCGCTAAGCCATTGACGGTCCAGAACTTGCTTCGGATAAAGCTTATAACAAACGATTTTGAGGCGTGATAATAGTGATTATGAACGTGCTGCGCATAACGCTCTAATAATTTTGATTTAGCGTGCATCACTATCGGATTGCGGAGATTGAATGAAAAATTGGCGCGGGCTAATCGGCTTGAGACACGTAGGATACCCTTATCATCCAGGTACACGTTTAACGACTTCAGGGGGCTACGACGATTTAACTGCTTGTTGTTCTTGATATCTTGAATCTTGTTGTTGAAGTGAAGTTTTTGCGTGACGCGTATAAGCTGCATAAAAGCTTCTTGCCTTTCTGAGGCTGACAATGGACCAAAACTGGCCTTGATGTCTGGATGTTTTCTGCTGCGGATATTGTTGAAATAGCGTGTAACCACACTGCTGTGGTAGCGATGATTTTTTCATATGATGACAATAAATCGAATGGTAAGTAGGAAGTAGAGGTTACTACGTTGAAAACTTTGACTGCTTTCTTTTCCTCGTCAGTTGGAAAGAATGCTGAGGACGGGGATAGTCGCTCTTGTAGTGACGAAATTTCTGCCATCCAAGGTGGACCACTGATCCATAAACGTTGCTGGGATGGCGCTATAAATTC
Source organism: Aspidiotus destructor (assembly GCA_035079395.1). Classification (NCBI taxonomy): domain Eukaryota; kingdom Metazoa; phylum Arthropoda; class Insecta; order Hemiptera; family Diaspididae; genus Aspidiotus; species Aspidiotus destructor. The sequence goes on from JAVHKZ010000016.1 coordinate 19,008,804, forward strand.
TTGTATAGGAATTAACCTTGTCGCTAAGTCAGCAGGGTTTTCCTCTCCTTTGACATGGTGCCAACGATCTTCTGGTATTTTCTCGGTGATATAATTAACTCGATTTCGGACAAACGTTTTATAACTTTCAGGATCCTAATATCACAGACTTTGACGCGCTTGCGGCTGTTCTTAAACGCACTGAAGTTCTACTTTTTAGTAACTTTGAAGATTGGATATCCTTCGAGAAATCCTACAATTATCACGACATTTGAGTTATTCTTTATGGCATTTTTGTGAAACTGAATGCCTTGCGTACGTTTTTTTCCCCCAAAAAACAACTTCTTTGTACTAGCGCGCGCTTTTCTCACCAATTGAGCAAGTCAGAATAAAAAAAACCCTTAAGGAATGATACATGCTCTCAGCTCTGGATTGAGTTCTAGAATATGTACCTAAGTGTTCCAGTTCGTCAATTATCTAATCCGTTCGCATACTTCAAATAAGGTTCTCCAATTTACATCGACTATTATTAAAACAATCTTGAGATTGTTGGACTCAATTCAATCTTCAGGCTTCAACTGGCCGTTTTTCGCCCTGCGCTCTTTCACTTTCTGCTAACATTCCTGGCCTCAAAAACTCAATATCTGAAACTCAGATTTTTGACATTTACAATTACATGTCTTTGCTCTCCCACCCCCCTCTCGAAAGGCACTTAGAAAAATTTCGAGGTTTTCTCAGGGGAGTGATTCTAGAATCTGCGAGTCCGAATCCGAGGAGTCCGAGTCCGAGGAGTCCGAGGGGCTTAGAAAAATTTCAAGGTTTTCTCAGGGGAGTGATTCTGAAATCTGCGAGTCCGAGTTCGCGAGTCCGAGGGGATCCTCACCCCTTCGAAAGTCACTTAGAAAAATTTCGAGGTTTTCTCTGGGGAGTGATTCTCAAATCTGCGAGTCCGAGTTCGCGAGTCCGAAGTAATAGTTTATCCTAATAATTATAATGAATAAATTTATACGCGGCTAATAAGACGCTGAGAGCCATTATGAAGCTATTAGCTTGTGAAGTCATAGGTTCGGTGACGTCATAAGGCAGTGACGTCATAAGTCGTGAATTCTGGTCCCTTACAATATCTGAAACATACTGAGGCCCAGTAATCTTATCAGCCTGAAATATACTAAAGTAGCCTTACACTAGAACAAGAAGGCTCATTAGCCTAAAATATTACAAAGTAGACTACTAGATCAAGCGAGTGTGCCGCTCTAGTCTAGAACTCTCAAATATTTTTGTCTCGCATTATCCACTACATATCAGATTGGGCAAAATTTTGAAAAGACATGGACATGATCTTTATCTTTTTGGCTGCGCGAAGAAATCCAATATCCAAAATTATCTAGATTCCTAAATCCCTCTCCAATAGCTCGGCCTCCTTTCATACAGCATTCTGGCTGTCTTTTTTTCAAATGCTTTTGGTGCATATAATTTCAAGAAGCCAAAAGGTGTGATGATATCGATCAGTACCTCTGCCTCAAAATTTGATGAAAACGTTCTCCATGCATCGATATTTGTAAATCAACGATCATAACTTAATAATCATACGTTTGATTCATATTCTCTGATCCTCCTCGTGCAGATAATTTTTAGTGCATAAGCTCGTCCCAGCACTACTACTGCATAAGGGATCTATCCCCTTCGCCCTGATTCGATTGTGTGTAATTTCATGGTACAATTGGTATTTCAGATATTTCGCATACGATTCGCCGTCATCTAGCACAGTTATAATTTGAATCTATTTCGCTGGTCGGCCTTACTTTCAACAACAGTCCGAATAAGGATATTGAATTTATTACGCTGGTTTTTTGACAGCAGTCAAGGTACGTAGTTAATCAACGATTTATCATATCTCTTTTTCGTCTTATTTAATACATAGATTGGAATCTAGTAGAAAATCTGCTACTTCTAAAATCTATGGAACTGCCCAAACTTATTACCCTTTAGGAAGAAGCATTTCTTGAAAGGAGACAGTAACCTTCTATTGGAAGGGAGGAACGGTACTCTTCCTTAGGTCATGGGTTGTTTTTATAGTGCCCGTCACCCACCGGTTTTCGAAGATTTTGAAAAACTGACCGATACTTCACTCAGCTGAGTTAGAATGACGTACAAATATACAGAAGTGGAGCTCTGCCTGAGATCATGAAGGGCGCATCTTTGTATGGAGAAGCAATTATCCGTTAGATGAATTTTTTCCCGCACATTTTTAGGAAACATTCTCATAGTATGTGATCCTGATGAATTTTATTTCTTAATTTCGAGTGAGAGAGAGCTTCGATAATAAGTGAGTTTGGTTTGTATTCCATCATATCTTGTTTCCTGTTCCGAAGAAGGTGTTTCACAAGACTCATTAAAACCGAACTTTGTTCGAGAAACAGATATATTATCATCGTAGCCTACACCCGATATGTTGTTTTTCAATCTGGCGACGGTGCTGCAATAAATAATAAAGAATTAGGTATACGTGGAACAAGATTTACGCGTATTTTGTATCGACTTTTCTCTAGCGCGAGGCGAATTCATTCTGATAAAATAGATAGGAGAACACGAGCGTTTTATTTTTCTTTTCATAAATTATTTATCGTTTCAGATCGGAAAATGGACCGTGAGTTAATCGTTCACGTGTAATCGAGAAATTTTAAGTAGAAAATTGTCTTTCAAGTTCGATTGATCTTTTCCGAAAAAGCCGTGGACACAAGCCATTGAGCAGCATTTCAACCAAATTTCTGCGATTCAACCCGTTTCATTGCGTCGTAGACCGCTCCTCACGTTCGTGAATATTCTCAGGTATGTCAGATCTTTGCCTTTTCAAAGTTTCCTGAATTTTATCCCGAAGATTGACCGAGATAATATAAAGAGAAAAGGACTTCAGTTATGTACATTAAAGCCCAAAGTTATCGTCGTGAGATTCCCTTTCGAGTAATTCTCGTAAACGTTTGTTCTTTTGCTTCCCCTCCATCCTGAGAGGTCAGAAATCCAGTTTATTCTGAAGTAAAAAGTTTTTCATACGTCCAAAGGAGAACACAAGGTTTTTTTCGCCCAAATAGCTTTTTAATTTTGACGATCAAACCTACAGCGGTCTTTAACAAAAGCCGAACAAGATTGTATTGTGAAAAGCGAAAGACCCTTAATTATTTTCGATTTTCTATCTATGATATTCGCGTCCAAAAGATAGCCTCTATGAGTCTAGGCTGACCTCTGTCTTCCACTTATTTATTTCTGGCCCCATTCTTATCGAAGATCCAGTTGAATCTGTCTAGGCCAATTTTCTCCCAGGTGTCCTTGATGACAGCTCTCTTCCAAATGATACCCTTGTATCATTTGTCCAGAGTTCCACGCGCATTAGCTGGCTGTGGAGTGTCTACTTCAGAATACGATCATCATTCACCCGACCTACAAGATGAATCCACTTCATGACAGTCTCTTGCTAATAGGTTCTCGATCTAGTCATATTGCCCTCTTTCTCGGATCTGTCAATTGAAGATGGAGTCTTGCCACTGTAATCTCAAGGTACGACGGACCTGCCCCATCTAAAACCTTTTCAATCCCATGAAATGTACATAGCAAATACATGGTCGTAGATGCGCACCTGTTGCGTCGAGCAGCCTGGAGGAAATCGCGATAACAAACCAGTATATGAGAAATCAGGTCGACCAGCCAAGGGTCTAGGAAGAAGCAGTAACTGGTAAAACTAAGAAACGAGTGTTTCACTCTGAGTGAGGGCGAGTATAGGCTTCTCACCCTATGGACGTAGGCGTTCCAAAGCTCGCGAGGGCTACTGTCTTGCTACAGAAGGAAAAACATCCTGGCTTATCGTTTCAGATATCTGTTCCATTGTCTGTAGCAGTGAGCGAGGTTTGGGTGCGAGCCCACCACTGCCTCCATCCCGGATATATTCATAGCTTAGAGGTCATAATTTTTTCAGACCGCTTCCTTGATTTAACCTGTACCTCGACGTTCAAGATTCTTTCAATCCTTCTTCTGGCTCGAAGGTTAAATTTCTTCTCCCCCCTCCTTCTTTTGACATATGTTGCTCGATAGTTGGGATTTCTGCAAGATTCGAGCGATCGGTTATCATCGTAGGCAATCTGTCTTGTTGATATTGACTTGGTTTGACAATAAGTCAGATCGGTTTGTATTCTATCATATCTTGTTTCCTGGTCCGAAGAAAGTTTCACAAGACCCCTTAGGACCGAACTTTGTTCGAGAAACAGATTTATTATCATCATAGACCCGATCGGTTGTTTTTCAATCGGATGACGGCGGTGCAATAATTAATGATACGGAAGTAGGTATACGTGGAACACGATTTACGCGTATTATGCATCGATTTTTCTCTAACGTACTTTAAAACATCGTTCGATGAACAATCTGAATAATTTATCCTTCGGTCGTTGAAGTTCTGGTGGTCGTTTTATTTTTCGGTAATAACTTTCCTGAAGTTGAACTTCTGTGGCTAGTCGTTTCGATCCGTTCGTTTCTGATCCAATACAATTCGATTTCGAACGCTTGAGCAGCGGCTAAGCTGTCGGATTTTGGCGGGTCAACCAAATCCTCCTGCATCGTATTGTCAGGTATGTCGATTTCTTTCCTCGTAAACGTCTCATGAATTTTATACCGAAGTGTGATCCCGATGAGAGAGAGACCAATCAACTTAAATTTTTCAAGGCAGACAAGGCACGTGTTCAGTGAAGAGAGTGCGCGTTTTGATGATACTGTGCCTCATCAGATTTCAAGACCTTCAAGGAACAGGTTGGGGTATACCTTCAGCGCTTTTTTCCAATCTTCCCTAAATAGTATGTGGTTCTGCTGTCTCCTAACCAATCTTAAATCTACTAAATTTAGAGGGAAAGAGTGTTTGGTTGTGCGGATTGACAAATAAGAAAGTTTTGTTCAGGTTTCACGCTTACCAGCATGTTTTCTACATTAAAACCCAAGGTGCACAGCAACGACTTTTTAAAAAGAACGTTCGAGAAATAGATCTCGCTAGTATGCATTCGATGAGTTGTTTTTCAATGACGGTGTCGCGATAGACGATAAGGCAGTACGTGGAAGACGATTTTTTATCACGCGCGTGTGGAGTTCATATAAATGACGTGTGCACTTTTCTTCATTTTTCATTATGTATTCATCGTTCGAGATGGAGGGGAGGATACCGAGTCATTTGAGTGAGGCATTTTGGTGTTTCGAGAACTTCCTCTAACCTGATTGTGATTGTCGAGAGTATTTATATCGTTCTGATCGTTCGAAAAACTACTAGAATTATTCATTCTGCCGACATTCGTTGATAACTTTTGTAAAGCCACACTTCTGAGAATATTGGTGGTGATCTGTACGTTTCTGATTCCAACCAGGACAAGGCACGTGTATAGTATAGAGTGCGTGCTCTGACTATCATCCTCAGATTTCAATACCTTCAAGGAGAATTAAAGAGCATACTCTTCAGCGTTTCTTTCTAATCGTCCCTAAATCATAGAAATTTCACCGTATGTAGCTTTGCTCTCTTCTGACAAATCTTGTATATAAATTTAGAAGGGTGAAGAAGGTGTCTGTCTTGCGGGTCGACTAATAAGGAAGTTTTGTTGAGATTTCTTGCCTATCAGCATATTTTCTGTATCAACACGAGGTTACATGGCATCGAATTTTTCCTAGTACGTACTGGACTTGAGGGTCACTCAGCCCAACATTCAGTATAATTAGCGAAGCGACTAAGCTCGTGAACTCACTTCAAATACTAAAGTTATGAAAACCAGATCTTCTTTGCTGTGTTAGAATATTCTCTCACACCACCATAAATTCGAACCATCATCATTATCAAACACAAAGGAGAAGTGCTCAGACAGTGAAGGTTCTGAGGAAGCGACTCTACTCCTAGTATGAATTACTCATATTTGAGCGTGAAAATGCGGTTTCTTCATCAAAATTTGAGAAGTCGACTTATTTGGGAATAAATTAGCCGTTGGTCGAAACTGTTTGTCATGAAAATATGGTCCTGAGACCTATACGTTAACGTAACATAGTTATCAGCGTACGCGATATTATCTCGTATGAACATTTTATTTCATCGAAATTGATAAATTTTTGACGGAAGTTTTTCACGATTATTTTATCGCTATAATATCGTTGATTGAAGAGAGAACTGGATACCATTTTTCAATGTTGTACCTAGAATTTCTTCGTAGTAGAACCGTCGAGAAAAAGCGAGAAATTGATAAAAGAGAGATTGGAATCGTTGGCTGTAAATTCTCATCTTATTACCTGCTAACACTTCGACAGATGTTGCTACCATCGAAATTGATAAATTCTTGATGCAAGTTTTTCACAATTATCTCATCGCACCTCCTGCTCACATTTCGACAGATGTTGCTACCAAAGTACTCTTTGATATCACCCTGTAGGATAAAGGTTCCCAAATTTCTCTGTACCACAACTGAATTTTATCTGAAAATAATCTCGCGATCCACTGACAAGCACACGTACTTTGAAGGGTACAAAATTTTTACAGAAAACACTCATAACTTCACTCATACAGCAACTTAAAGTCGTCACATTTTATATCACTCCATTTTCATGATTTCATAATTTTTCCCTCTGTAATTTCATTGGTTTTACATGATTGAAAAATTTTTATGAAATAAAATCAATTATTGTAGGAATTTTGAATCCTCCGAAAATGCTTTGCGACACGCACAGTTTGGGAACCACTGCAGCAGATAAGACTTGTTGTTCATGAAAGGAAACACGATTCTATTGACACAGTCGAAGCAGGATTCTAATTGACACGCTTAATTATAAAGAGATAAATTCCTCCAAATTCGCTTTCGTGGAAGCGACTTGCCAGCGTCTGAAATATTTCGGAATTCCTTTCGGAATTACGTTTCTATATTATTTAGGTGCACTTTCAAAAATACTTATCTTTGTAGGAATTCCATTAGGGCGAAAATTCTTTGCTTTGAAAATGACTGTTTCATCGAAAGATCACGCGTTATGGTTGTGGGTACCCGCCGCCGGTATTCGAAATGTGATCGGTAAATATCTCAGAGCGAAGGCTGTTTTCTTCTCGAACGCAAATTCAATCATCTAATTTATTTTCAATTATCAATGCATGACTGTATCACCAAACTGGATTATCTACGAGACTTTTATAAGGCAATAAAAAATCCATCACTCATTATGAGGTTGGCTAATGCGTAATTTTGAAGAAAAACGAATTCTTTCATTGACATTATTAAGAGAAATGTTTGGTGGATATCGATGCTAGAATTTGGGACAAGGAGTTTAGGGATTAAAATACCTTTTCCAAATTCGTTGAAAAATGAAAATGGTAACCTTAGTACATTTATTAGTAAATCGTTGTTTGCAGAATTCACCAAGTCACATTTTATAAAATTTACAAAAGAGCATAAATAAAGTTCGCTGATGGTTCTTGATAAATCAAATGATCACTTTAATAGTTTGGGATGATTTTAGAAGAGTTGTATAATAGATTCCGGATGTAGGTAACACACAAAAAATCATTGTTGTACCGGTGTTAATGAAATGATGAGAAACTGGCGGCTTTACAATTCTTTAGTCTAGACTTGGTGAATAATTACCGAAACGTAGTTGGACTTGGGAAGTTCTTAAATAGGGTTTATGTACTTTGTAAATTATCATAGGTTGTCAAAGCACCCTTGTTGAGGACTCTGTGGAAAATTGTGGTTGAACTTGATGAATTTTACCTGCCATTTAGGTTCTTTTTATGAATTCTGCTTGTCCAACAATCTGTTGGTGAATTCTGCCAGTCAAAGACAACGGAATCGGGATTTGATTATTGACATGTCTCATGTCTTTACTCCGCTTTGACCCCTAATTTGAAATTTTCCGATCGGCTCTCCCTTCATCCTGCCTTGAGCGTGCCCCCCTTCACCCTCGATACTCCGTGGATGATTCAAATATTTGCAAATTCAGCCCGCGAGTCACCTTGCCCAGTTTATATGCTGGCAAATTGATCCTAGATTCTAAGTTACTATTCATTATGAACGAAAAGAATGATACACTTATACGGAGTAAACCTAACCTTTGAACCATTGATAGCTGGAGAGTAGGTATGAGAGGAGATGAACGACACCACAGGCCTCATGGGCATATCTACTTTATGGACCTTAGGTAATGTCTAGAGGAGAGGGGATACGGTTAAGATTGAGAATTGCTTTCTTCATTCGCTTACTCTTAATGATGACAGTACACCCATTAACAACATTCCAAACTTCTTGGACATGTTTTGGAGAACTGAAGCTGTCATTCACTTTTGTCCCACACTGTTCAAGTACATCATACATCTTAGAATCATAAGAAGACTTCCCCATCACAACTAACGAATCACCTTTATCGGCCTTAGTGATAATAAGTCCCTCCTCCTGTACCTTCTTCTGCAATCCCTTGATCACTTTACAAACCTTGGTGTTCATACGGGGAAGGGGGTGTTGCGGACTATCTCAGCGCTTTCTATTGGATATTGCACCCGGGTCCTATCTTTATAGCCATGTCCGCAACCACATTTGTGAGGGCCTCACTATCCTTGGTGGAAGGAAGAGCAAATTTCAGACCTTTCTCAAGGAGGTAAGACTCCCCCTCACTGAACTCAACCTGAGAGTAATTAAGAACCCTAGGTTGGAAATTCTGAACAATATTCTCACTACTGACCTCTTCCTCAAGGATTCCGTTCTTCAACCTCATTAGAGAAGAGAGCTTCCCATTCTTCTTAGGCTTCAGATGTACCTCAAATTTGCGACTTTTCCCATTCACCTCATTCACAAACTGATCGAATTCAAGAGAGTGGAGCATACCGGAAAGTGTAGAATGAACCATAAGGTTCAACCTAGTGGTCACATTATGCTTACCGTGCCATCTCCGCAACTCCGACCTTATCCACTTAGATGTTATAAAATTCTCGAGCTTCCTAGTAGTCTGTTCATAACCGGAATAAAAACGAACTTTCACAGATTTAGGCTTCAACCGAAACTGCAAACACTTACGAAGGAACCAAATATGCGAAGAAAACGAAATACGTTGGGTTCGGAATTTCAAGATTAAAAATCTCAAATACGCAGCATCCGCGTTTTTAATCGAATTGATCCTAGATTCTAAGTTACGCCTATTCATTATGAACGAAAAGAATTATGATACTCTTATAAGGAAGTTCTCTCTTCAACTAGGCCGGGCTCTTCGTCCTTTTGGATTTCGACCTGCGTTTTATAACCTAGTCACTATTAAAGGATTATTTGTTAGCGAGTGAGCCACCTAACAGCCATTATTTGAAAATATTCCTAACTAGACACATCGTAGAGCGAGAAATAGAGTGAACAAGCGAAGCGAGTAAGCTCTTCTACAGCTTCTAGCTTGAAATTTTTTAAAGTAGTCTTCTACCAATCGGAGGAGCTTCCCAAAAGCTATCGGATTGAAATACCCTAACTGAAACTATATACCAAGCGCTGGTAGAACTGGCTCTCAGACTTAACACGTGAGCCGCTCAACCAATTATAAAGCAGTCCAGGTTAACAATGAAAACGAACGAGTGAAAACCTCACGAAAGGACGGCAGACGCATGAAACATGATCTTTTTCTATTTGGCTCCGCCAGAAGTTTTTGATAACAATGATGTTTGGACTTTGTCGAAAAAGCTCGTCAAATCCTTTCTAACGATCTGCATAACTCCAAATTGACAAAAAAAAATGGGTCTGGTGGATTTTGCCGAAAACCTAACGATGTAAAAAACTCCCAGGAACGTCTAAGAATTTTGAAAATATTGACTTTTGAAAGGATATCATATCACATTTAGAGTTTGGAGACGCTCTTCCTTCAAACAAAACATTCGGGTCTCAAGGACGAGATGGTGACTCTTCTTACGGGCCCAACAGAAAATCTGAGTAGCGAAACTTTGCCAAAAGGTGCAGAGATGAGTTTCGAACAGAAATTGGTTCAGCGCATTCGCGCTTCTCCCGCTGTAGCATCCCAAGAACCTAAGCATAAGTACGCTCGACGCACTGAAAAAATCCGTGAAGTAGGCCTATTAAAATAGAAGGAAAAAAAAAAAAACAGAAATGACCACGTGGAGTGACACTCATAAAGAACAACAACTGACCCTAAAGAGCCCGCGAAGAAGCAATAACTAGCTGAGTCGAACCTCATGAGTATAGGAACGATAAATTGTTCGGGACCAAAATTTTTCATGAAGACTCGGCGTGAACTACAATGCAGTGCAGCATCTTACAACTTCTTCGAACTGACTAGACCCTTAATGCAGATGGACTGCATATAACTTGATTACTGCTACATTCCTCAGACTGCGTTCTCATTGACGCTTTGATTCTGAAGTTGGGTAGTAACAAAGAGAATCTCTTTAGGAAATTGTAAAAATAACTATCGCGTGAATAAGATCGACATTCAATTCTAAAATTAAATGCATAGTAGACTATTGTGACTTTTCTTCTCTGGGTTATGTCGATTAGTACGATTTAATTTAGAGCATCCTGAACTGGAATTTTTTTTTTTTTTTTGATTTATTTTATAATATGAACTGTGTTATAACATTTACATATACATGCACCAGGTGTAGAGTGATTGACGTGAATATTAGCTGAGTCGTGCATCCACGATATTTATAGTCATTAGTCACACTTTATTTGAATCGACGGAGTTCTTAATTGCCTTCTCTTCTGTGGAATGTACGCTAAGCGAGGGTTGGCGGAATGTTTGCCTGCTATACGAAACTATATCAATATCCGTGTACAGTGCATGCGATCTACTGCAATATAATTTCTTTGAATTGTGTTTCTCAGAAAATAGCCACGGGGTGCTTAGTAACTAATCGTTAGGGAACTATTCGCGAACTGATTCTCTTTTAATGTCCCGGAAGTTAGCACTCTCATAGTGTACATCGAAAAATATTTTTATTTCAAGGCACTGCCGTCTAAGTACATTGGAACTGAAGAATAGGTTGTCAGTGCCCACATTTCTTCTTTGAGGGCTATGACGTTGGCTACCTCTCCTTTGTTCTAATGTATTTCGACGATATGACCTTGAAATAAAGATACTTTTCGATGTATAATTCCGTCAAGTGAAACTGATCATAGTATGCGTCTAGTCTCTGTCTGTCTTCTTTACCCTTTTCCGACTAGTCATGCGTCCAGGAGCTTCCTCGTATAATGTTCAGGATCGCCGAGAAAAAATGAGCCCATATGAAAAAAATATTTGTGCTAGAGGGAACAGAAAAGGACTTTCTGATGTTTAGGAGGCATGGACAGGAGTAAAGATGAGAGACTAATAATTTGTCAGCATGAAAGTGTTGGCATAGGGGGGCAGAAAACTCAAGGAGTGAGTTGGACGAATGTGCTCAATTTTAAGCAAGAATCGGTTCTATGGGGAGCTTTTTTGAAAAATGTGTCTGGCGGACCAATTTCGATTTTCAAGCTATCCATGATGGGAAAGAGACTTAGAACAATTTCGACCTCTGAGCGTCATGATAGGAGGGGAATTGAAAAAATTCCGATTCTCAAGCTATGTATGATAGGAAAGGGGCTTGGAAAAATTTCGACTTCCGAGTTATTAAATGGAGACGGAAAAATTTCTACTTTCTAGGTATAGTGTGAAGGACGGGGACTTGACGGAATTTCGACCTTTGAGCTACGTAGATGGAGGCCAATTCGAGCCATAGAACAAATTCCCTTTATTCTTCGTATATTCATAAAACAGATTCTCTGCGTTCCTCGTTCAACATCGTTATAAGGAAAACGTCATTTTTTAGTCGAGCTATTACTCAGTGCTGCCAGATATAGGGATTTTCTTTTCTCAAAATTTTTCATTGGATTTTATGTAAAATGCGGATTTCTTATGCTCGAGGGAAAAGTACCTTAGTCACTCATATGGGAGATACTTTTCTCCTGGTTGTTATGGGCTGATACTGTAGTCCTCTGTAATGTTAGGTCAATCAGGGGAAAAGTACCCGAGTTATATGGGTGAAAGATACCTTTCTCCTGATCGTTACTAATAGATAAGTAGAAATCTGTTTTTAGATGGCGAGTGCGGATTTATCTATAACGATCAGGAGAAAAGTATCTCTCACAAGGGTAGATGAGGTACTTTTCCCTTGATTGACTCAATATGGCAGAAAACGTAGCCAGATTTGGAACCCGACTTGGATCCAACTGTAAATCACTGGTTGAGGGAAAGGGAAATAATTATCAATGATACGTCTTTAATGTGTTCACAGTCAACTATGTAGGGCGATTTTGGCAAGTCAGCCAGGTCGAGGTGAATATGTGGTGTTGTGGATGTCCTGCAAAGAGTGGATAAATATTTCATTCATCAACGTGAATGAGGCGAAAATCTAGAGGAGAAGTTTGGGACTGGGAGCGAGGAACCCGAATTCTGTATGAAAAAAAAAAATTCTGCAGACTTTTTTCTGGATTTTCTTTTTTTGTTCGAAACGAGAGGAGAGATTTTTAGAGGAGCACTCAAATTTCTGAATAGCGCAAAACTTCTTTCGTTTTGTTTCTATCTGTTTTAGTTTGAAGAGGAGGAGGGGGTGTATAATTTGCTCGACTTGAGATGAGGCTCAGGGTTTTAGTTGATAGTATGAACTAGGAAAAGTCGAAGAATCTAGCGGCGTTATTCGTTTTTCTTCTTTTTTTTTTACTGAATGCTAATCCTCTAGCGCCTTATTTTTGGATTATGGGGAAAGAATTGAAGATTTGTGCCTTGTTTGTGAAGTGGAAGTCACTGTGCAGTTCGACATTCGACTCTTGTTTAATGACTGGAAAGAATTTCTCAAGAGTCTTGGATACATTAAGAAAATGTTGACGATTTTAGCCTCGACTAGATGATGTTGGTGTAATATTTCGTGATTTAAAAATTTCTCATTCTGTCTTATTAGAGGAATTTTTTTATGAAACAGTGACACGTGATTCCAAAAACCAGAAATTCTATGGAAAATTTTTCTCCCTGGTAGCTTCCAATCGGTTCAGTCTCTCTCAATACGATCTAACATTTGCCCAGAGGTCTTGTTACTTGCACATTTCGTTCCTCTTCAACTCCTAACATTTTCTGTGAAACGAGAGAGCTCTACACACCTCCATCGCTGTATAAGTGCGTTATATTCTCTTCAAGCTTGCTCCCAACCAAAACTACTCGTAGTATCACATTACCTTAATTACGGTAAAGGGTAACCCATTTTGACTCGTGATCGGGGCCGATAAAAGGGGAGAGAACGAGGGATTCTCTGGAGATCTGGATTCATGAAGACTGCTGATTGTAATTTTCACCCCGGGCCTCGTTGAGCTCTCGACTGCATCGTTCGTTTTAATAATTGACCACACTCATCAATTCTCTTCAAAGGGGAAGACTACTGGGTGAATTTGTTTCCTCTTTAGACGGATTATAGTGTTATGCCTGAAGATGTGCTTCTGCAATTTAGGATTCGAGAGTTGATCTGAGGTGTCTCAAGAAGTGACTCAATTTCGACTAGCATGAGCTTCTTGAGTGAGATTGAAGGTTAGACCCGTGAGTGAATAAAGTTCGAGTTGAGTGTATTTGGTGGTTAAGGTATCGTAAGTATTGAAGAGAGTTGGTAACTGTTTCTGAGTTGTTACATGAGGAGTAGGATAAGGAGGAAGAGACGTTGAAAGTTAGTCGTTGATTTTTTAGGGCTCGACATGAGAATAGGTGTTCTACTGTTAGGTTATCCCTTGACAGTAGTTGCAAGTTGGAGGGAGGAGATTTAGTAAGAGGTGAGAATGAGTTAGTCGGATGTGGCCAATTCTGAGGTGGAAGAGAATGATTTCTTCATGACGGGAATTTTCGTTTGAGCAGGACCGAGAGTTAGGTGAGGTTTTTATAGATCGGAGCTTGTTTTGCGGTAGGAGGGTCCAAAGATGATTTCAAGCATCCAAAATTAAGGAACGGTAAAATCTTTGGTAGGTGGGTGGCTTCCTTGGCTACACCGATGTGGCCAGAGATCCAGATGAAAGTTATTGATGTTTTAATGGAAGCAAGAGTTTCAAGAATAACGTGGGTTTGTTGAATTGATGTCTTGTATTGTTAAGAGTGAAGAAAGAGAATTAGTTGGTTAGATGAATTGTGTCGTGGAGGACGTTGCGTTAGTTGTGAAAGGCAGGAGTGTAAAGCGCTAAGTGAAGCTGAGTTACAGAGTCGTTTAGCGGTAATGGAGCCGTGAATAGAAAATGCATAAGCTGTTTTAGCTTGAGATTTAGAGCCATCAGGGTATACAAAACTTCAAGTAGTTCGTTGCATGAGTCGTCATCTAAAATTTTTCTATCTACCGCAGGGCTGGAAGTAGATGAAAATGAGATACAAGTGAATTATAGTGAGAGTTCGCTACTCGTGCGTTGACTCTCCTCTTCTAGGTTTGCTTTTGTGAAGATCGCTCTCGCACAGCTTCACCCATTGTATCATGTATTTTCTCGAGAATTAATGGTAAAGATCGCTGACTGCGTAAAAAATCTGACTTTCTCATCATGTTTTGAGAACATGTTCCCCTTCTTTGCATATCTGTACACCCTTAAATTCATCTAAATTGGCCTTCATTTCCACGTACTCATCAATCCCTCCCCTCCCCATTCTATATCGTCCTCTCCTCCCTAGATTTTTGCAATTCTTCCCATTTTGCATCTCGAACCGCGGTTATCGAGTGAATATACGCTAAGAATTCCCAATTCTATTCTATCTTCTCAAAGATCTGAATCTTTTAAGCGCATGAGGTATAAGTCAGGAGGGGGCGGTACTGTCAACAGTGAAGAGATCTGACAGGTCTTATGTTCATCGAATGCGAAAATTGCTATTTTCTCGGTGCAGCTAGGTTTTACTGAAGAGATACTTTTATTGGAACGAATGAAATCTTTCTCTCTGGTTTGCTCCTTCATGTATAAAATCGCTGTAAAGTGTACCTAAGTTTTCATGATGTGTACTAATTTCTAATCATTATGACTCATTACACTTTCCTCACTTCAATATTGGATATCAGGAATACAGAATTGTATTAGTAAAATCGAAACTTTCATCTGATTCATTTCCGACGGTATTTTAATAACGGCTTTTGTTCTTTCACCTTTTTATAGAAACAGTACTGCGAGGGTCGCTCTCCTACGAAATAATATGATGAATGAATTACCGCGATAGACCTAAAAATCCAACCTCCTATCCTCAGTAGATGAAGAAGTACAAAACTAGGGATGAAAAATTTTTAATTTGTGAATCAAAATTTGAACTGAATACGAGTAGGTATATTATATCAGCTGTAGAAATCTAGCGCCTTAATAGAAGCTCTTCAAATCCGCTATGGATTTGTGTCGTTTTCCAAGCGATTTCGATCGGATAACCTGCAGAATAAGCGCACTTACGAAATGTATCGTAAGGTTTTTCTAGAATGCTCTATTTCCTTATCTCGTGAAGACTCTTCGTGCGTAAATTCTACGTAGTACGTAGGTGTCGAAATATTTTTTCCGTTTAATTTTAAAACGTCTCGTTATCGAGGAAACCAGTACTGCGTGATCAAATGTTTTAACGCGTCTCAACCAATCAGGAAGGTACGTGTGTACGTACTTTCAAATCCACCTTACGTATCGCACTTTGAACTGCTCGGAGCTCGTACATGATCGCGACAGTAGTGGTTTGTTCGGCGTTGAGTTCGTAATACTTACGCACTGTACGTCGCTTTCGAAGTAGTATCGTTGTATCGTCGATCAGTTCGTTTCTCTTCTCGTATCGTTATAAACTTTTCTCTTTGTGTTTCGTATCCATCGGAATTATTTTTCGCTTTTTTCGATCCGTCTTAAGCGAATTTGTACAAATCGTGTTGAAAAATACGTATCCGTCATCACGAAGTGAAGTAAGATTTCTTCATCTATATGTTCGCGTCTTCATTCTCAATCAATCTGGGAGTTTGAAAATTTAGTTTTGGGTTATGTAGCACCGCTTATAAGATAGTTTTCTGGAGATGCTTTGAATATTTAGCTGTTCAAAATTCTGTCTCTTGTCTTTTACTCTAGTTTTCGTGTCGCCTTTATTTTTGATTACGTGTAGTCGTACTTTAAACCGTTTTACCGGGTGGCATTCCATTCTCCAACTAACCACATCTTATTAAGTACTCTGTTTCTAAAAATCTTTCTCTGTCGATCCCCCTTGAAGTTTGTAAAGTGGCAGAGGTCAAGATTTAGAAATTGTTTTCGCTGGAAATTCAAACGTATCTTATCTCCCTCAAAAGAAATACCATCGAATTACGAAATCTGTCGTAGGTACGCGTCAGTTCAAAGTTAATTTCCGTTACATGGATAGTGCCACGTTTCATTTCTACTTGAACCACCTTCCATATAGAGCGCGCTAGTGGGTGACTCTTGTAATTTGCTGATTTGTTACGCGCAGGTTCAATTCTCCGTGAATTTATCTTCGGATGGTAGTGCACCCTAGCGGACGACATAGTACGTTATTTTTTTCGTTAATATTCAACCGATTGTACATTTTAAGCGCGCATGCGCGACTCAAGTTCTTGCTTCTCGGTCTTGCATCATTCTATCCATGAACTGAGAACAAAGAGAGAATAATTTAAACTAGTTATACCGGTTACGAAAGAGAGAACTTTATCTAGGTAATAAGTTGGTTCCCTTTATTGTACTCAATTAAAATTTATTTATTTTTTCTTGCACAGGAGTATTGATGTCAACCTAACGATGGAGTCTGAATATCTGAAGCTCAAACCTTGTCATACGCTTGCGAACCTATACAACCAGATTTGAAGGTAACTCAGTCAAAACGCCTCAGATATTGGAACGGAAAAACGAATTCGCTATATCCTACTGACCGGATCAAGGGAAATACCAATTTGTGAGACTTCAATCATTGGTCCATTGCGACGCTCGAGAAAGAAGTGAGTTGATTTGAATATTTCTTAAAACTTAAGATAAACGGAGAGGGAGCAAGAAAAAATATATAAAACTGAACTGTGTAAAGATTATTTTATTTATTTGTTTTATTTTTTCACAGGGAACATTGGTGTTGGAAGATCGGAGCGAAAGAACGAATTTGTACTTATGCCATTTGGACTTGGAATGTTCTCAAACAATCTTCAGCTAATCGAATCAGAAACATTTGCGACGCTTTGATTTGTACATCAAAGTTCAAGAAAAAGTTAAGTTAATTTTAAATATTCCGAAGATGAGAAAAAAAACAAACGAAAGAAAGAGGGAGAAGAAAATAGGCGGAACTGAATTGTGCGAGAAAGAGGAATCTCGATTTATTGTACTTACTGGAATTGTGCTGCCTTACATTTATTTAATTAATTTACGTATTATTTTATGACAGGAGCATTCGTGTTAACCTGCCTATGTGATCTGAAGAATGATTGTATGTGCAGTTCAAACCTTGTCACGCCCTCATGAACCTACAAGATTTGAAAAATAACCTATACTCAAGTAAGTAGTTCGACCGTAACATGTTACCAGATAGTTTTCAGATAACTTCCTTTGATACATTGACGATCGAAAAAAAGTTGAGTTGGTTTTCAATATTCCGGAGTTTTGAAGATGAAGAAAAAAAAAAAGAAAGGGAGGAAGAAAAGAATAGCTATGCGAGTAAACTGTGTGAGAAAAAAAGACGTTTGATGTACTCTTAATGCTGTCTTGAATTTATTTCATTCATTTTTATTTCGCAGGATGATTGGTTTAAATTGACCACGTAATCCGAAGAATGGTTCAACCTGTTACTTATAGTACGCCATAATATATTCATTAATCTACGAGGTTAGATCGTGCAGTAACCTCACTGTAAGTGGCCGCTGCTATGAATTTGTTCAGGGTAATAAATATCGATTTTAAGTTTATTTTTATGCCCTCCATCATAATACCACTTTTATTATGCGAACATCGAATTAAAAATGCAGAAACAGATGAATAGAAGGAGAAAAGAATCTAAACAATGAGAAAAACTTACAAACTTTTACTCTTTTCTCGAACCCTCCTCTACACTAGGCGGTTACCAAAAACCTGCCAGCTCATGATCATACTTTTTTTTCTTCTTTTTTTTGAGGGAGGAGAAGGCTTCCTGAAATCAATATGGCTCGTACTTGTAAGGATTTAATCATTCTTATCATACTTATAATTACTGCAAAGGTGTTTGCTCCCATAAATTTACTATTCAGAAGTGATGTAGAATAAAATCATAAGTTCGAGATATAGAAATTAGTAAAGATAGTGCCAATTACTCGTAAAAGAGAAACTTTTCTTAGGAAATCATCTGTCAGAATGAACTTTTTTTTTTTTTTTTTTTAGCTATGATTTCAGTTCTGATCGAAAATCTCTCTCTTTGCGTTAAAAACTGGCAAAATGAACCAAATATTAATTGTTAAAATCCAAAAATGAAACGCTGAGGAACAAATCTAACCTTAGGTCGAAAAATTTTTTTATGCAAACTTCAACTTTCGAAGGCCCGTTCGATACGTTAGGAGCTTTTTCCAACGATTCTACTATATTAGAAGTGTCCCCTCGCTGTAAAGGGCCTCTGCTATGAATTTGTTTAGGAAAGTTATCGATGAGAACTTTTTTTTTTTTTTTATTTGAAATTTTGAAACTTTATTTTTCTGCTCTCGATCATAATACCACTTTTATTACGCGAACATCGATTTAAGAATGCAGAAATATATCAATAAAAGGAGAGAAGAATCAAAATAATGAAAAAAAACTTACGAACTCTTACTCTACTCTCAAATCCTCCAGTACTCTGATCAGCTCATCGTAATCATCCCCCTTGTTAACTGGTATCGCTGCAAATGTGTTTACTCCTATAAAGTTTCAATTCAGAGGTGATGTAGAATAAAATTATAAGTTCCAAGTAAGAAGATTCCTAAAAATAGTGCCAATTACTCGTAAAAAAGAAACATTTCTGAAGAAATCATAGGTCAGGATAAGTTTTTTTTTCGATCTATGTTTTCAGTTTTGATCAAAACTTTATCTCTTTACGTTAAAAACTGGGAAAATGAGCCAAATATTAAATTGTTAAAATCGAAAAATAAAATGCAGTCGAACAAATCCAACCTTAAGTCGGAAAATGCAACTTTCGCAGGCCCGTTCGACACGTTAAGAGCTTCTTTCAACGATTTGAACAGTAGTATTTTCAATAAACTTTCTGATGAGCTGACTTTCGAAGCGTAAAATGGGTTGTAAAAATGTGAAATAAACCTTCGGAAGTTTGATGTTGCATAAAAAAATTAAAATCTTTCTGACTTGAAATTAAATTTGTCCGACTGAATCCCAAATAATGAATTTCTGTGGTGAGGGGTATATCTTTGGCCAATTTGCCAATTTGTATATTTTTCACTCCTTTTTTCTTTTTTTAATTCATCTTCCTTTTTTACAGGAATAATTGGGGCTCATATTGTTTATATTGAAGAAATTGTTGATCGTTTCGTCATTTGAGCTCGTGAAAGCCTTGGAAAAAATCGACAATCGCATTCAAGAGAGGTAAGAAAAATAGATTATATTCAAGTTATCTTGTCATCGCCAAGTGTATGAGGATATTCTATGAAAAGCGGTTGACTATAGTTTGTTGTAAGTAGTTTACTATTTCTTCTACCAAATTGATAAAATTTATATAGCGTACTCTGTTATGAGGAAAAAATCGTGAAACGACTCTCACATTAATAAAAATTCTATAGACCATTATAATTATGGGAGAATTTTGTTTATAGCCATTTTATGTTAAACGCGTAGAGTTGGATAAAAAATATTGTGGTCGTAGCAAAAAAGTTCTTCTACGAGTAGTTTCAATCGGAAAGTCCACGAAAAAATAAACCTTTAAATTAATCATCGAAAAATTTCGATTCTTAAAAAAGGAATTACAAAGGTTTCGACTTCGTTCCTCTTTATTTTTTTTTTCAAAACTCAATATTTTTCTGAAAAAACGGTTTTGTGTAAGTTTTCGTAATTGTGTAATCTTGTTTCAAATTTGTCCGTTTTTTCGTCGAGATGATGAGTAGATGGCCTAAATATGATGAAAGCATGCGAGTAAAAAGTAAAGCTATGGTCAGCGATCGTAGGCATGGGCAGCAAAAAACTTCTGTTATAAAAAATGTTCAGCTACTTATTACCTCCAAAAAGGCCAACAGGTGTAATGATATCGAGCAGTACCTCTGCTTCAAAATTTGATGAAAACGTTCTCCATGCATCGATATTTGTAAATCAACGATCATAACTTATACGTTTACCTTTGATTTATATTCTCTGATCCTCCACGAGCATATAATTTTTAGTGCATAAGCTCGTCCCATCACTACTACTGCATGGGATTTATCCCCTTCGCATTGATCCGATTGTGTGTAATTTCATGGTGCAATTTATATTTCAGATATTTCGCATACGATTCGCCGTCACCTAGCACAGTTATAAAATTGTATCTATTTCGCTAGTCTGCCTTACTTTCAAACAGCAGTTCGAATAAGGATATTGAATGGTTTGCCTTGAACGGAAAGGAAAATTACCTTACAGAAGCAGTCCGAAGGAATCTATTTCGCAAAGCAGTCAAGGTACGTGGTCAATCGACTATTATTCATATCTCCTTTTCGCCCATTTTGATACGCAGATTAGAATCTAATCGAAAATCTGCTACTTTTAAAGAGCATTTCTTGAAAAGAAACGGTAACCTTTTATTGAAAGGGAGGAAGGGTACTCTTCCCGTCTGTGTTTTTTCAACTACCATCAATCAATTAAGAGAGGCAGGCAAGTAGGCAAGCAGGCAACCGCCTTCCTAAGAAGTTAATTTTTCCAAGTCTCTAAATATCTTCGAACAGGAAACTACCAGAATAATATTTAGATTTTTTTTCTAAAGAAATATTATTGTATAACACCTGATTTGAATTTGGTTTTCATGCTTACTTCAACGTAAGTAGCGCCAAAGTTTCAATCCGTCGCAGATCTCCGAGGTTTTTATTGATCAAATTTATCGAAGGTTTTTACGTTGAAATCAATTTATCTTGATTCCACAAACAAGCACCAAATTAAATCAGTCTTGTTATTATGAAATTATGATATTAAAAATTTGGATTGAGTCTGAATCGAAAATTTCAAATTGAAGGGATGGGAGAAACTTTTCCTCTATTCATAGCATGGTAGAATATTTTTTTTAGATACCAATTATTTATTCGATTTTTTTTTTTCTTGTAACAGAAACTCGGATCCAGTTTACTACTCGAAAATGTTAGCTGAAAACTTCAAGACGATGAAAATTTTTATTCGTTCGATTGTTACTCGGAGTCCATCGGAAAATGAAGAAAGGCTGAGTGAAATTTTCTCTTTATCGCTATAATTTAGTTTCATTAAATTTAAGGGGCAAAATATGATTGGAAAAATCGTCAGAAAAACTGATAGAAATTTACATTGTGCGAGAGAAATGAATTGAAGATATCCGTTTTTGTATGTTACGGTTTTTCATAATTAAATTTTATACTCAAAAGAGTAAGGTAAAAAACGATTACTAAAGCCGCAATGTATTTAAAAATTCACGAGCGCTTTCGGCTAATAAGCCATTCTCGAGTGACTCGAGAATGGCTTATTAGCCGAAAGCGCTCGTGAATTTTTAAATACATTGCGGCTTTAGTAATCGTTTTTTACCTTACTCTTTTGAGTATAAAATTTAATTAGAAATGAAATACTGCCCTCTCTATTTAATATATTTTAGAGACTCGCGACTTCTTTTCATTCATACTTGTTGAGGTCATGAATGAAATCATGAAATAATTCTTTTTAACAAATCTTTACCATTTTTAAATTTGATAGAAATATTACGAGCTTGTTTGTGACTGAAGTCTGATCGCGGTATGAAAGGACTTTTCTTTACGTATTTCAAAAATGTGAATCCATGAAAAATTCGAGGGGGAAGTCAAAGTAATTGTGCATTCAAAAAAGACGGTAGTTTGAAGTGATATCATTTTGCCTTGCTAAATAAGAATGACTTTCTGTGAAATTAAAAAGTTCTTATCGGTGAAGAATAATTCAGTACGACCTTGATGTACGACTGTAACCAGTATTGTAGGAAAATTCAAAAATCTTCTATAAAATGAGCAATTTAGATTTTAGTTCTCAAGGTAATCTCTGAAAATGGACGAAACGCGAATAATTTATTCATGAGAACGTTTCGTGTATCATATGTCACCATTTGGCGTGTAACTGCCTTGCTTTGTTCTATCACAGCCGGATGTAGCTCTCGTGGGCTTTGAGGCCAATTTTTGAGGCCTCTTTATCCCTAAAAATTCGTGTAAATGATTTTTCAGTTTTAAAATGCGGAGACAAGGGCCAATACTCCCTTCTTTATTTAATTTGTCTTCTTTTCCAGTCACACAGATATTTACCAATTACTAAGTGAAGTGCACGTGGAGACAATTTCGAATTACCGGATTTGGGAACGTCACATTAATCGAGGCGAAGGGACTAAATTTTATAATTTTCGTATCGAATAGAATATTGGACTGAAAAACTGGGCCCGCCATCGGGTATATGATTTCCTCAGCCTGTTTTGTCAAAAGTTTGTGGGCCTGGGTCAATTTTTGTAAGGTTTATCCGTGCGCGGGCCCCAGCCTCCTTCTGTACCTCGTAATGAGTACATAATTCTCGGTCTTGGGGTCATGTTTCCGCTTTCCCTTTAACCCAGTCCCGAGTTCCTTTCACCCAAATATTTAATATTGATAATATAGCAGAGAGAGGTACACGTAAGGACCGTAGTTTCAATTTCACGTCTCATGAATCGAGGCGAAGAGTTTATATTTTATAATTTTTTTTATCGAACATAATAACGAACTGAAAAACTTGGAAAAAATGGAATGCAACAAAATTGAAAAACGAGATCTAGAAATTGTTTAAAAAATATTGGTGTATACTTTTTTTTGACTGCAATCTTGTCAAATGTGATATACAAGAAAAAGAAATTGAAGAATGAGAAACCCTCAACACTAACCTGAAAAAATGAGAACGTGTTAGGATGTTTTAGGGGAAAGGGAGAGAAGAAGGCTTAAAAGCACCATCCTCTCTTCATAAATACGTTTGAATAAAAGGAATTTGTTCAAACGTATTTTAAAAATTACTATTATTCATTAATATTACTTACAAAATCTTCATCTGATTACAAGTATTCTCTAAGAAGTCGGATTGCCAATTTCGGAATAGTGCCTCGAACTATTTGTTAATGAATATTTCGGAAATCCTGAGTAGGATATCACTGAGCAATTGACCAGAGGAAACCTCAAATTCTGACTGACATTCATCTTCTTACGATAGGTCTTTTTCATTAACCACTTGCCACAATCGCGAATCTCGAAAAATTTGTACTCGCGGAAATGGAAATTCAAGAAGAAAAAATCAAATACAATAATTGAAGGGATAAAAGGGCACTCAAAATAAGATTTTTGAAAGAAAGTTACTCGGAAGTACTACTCGTAAGCGTAGTTTCACTTCATTTCTCCTCATCAGATAATTTAATTTGGGTAAATTTAAAAACAAAATAGCAACTTTAAATAAGTAAATAAATACAAAAATTAAATTTATCAAAAACCTAAAAAATACTTCTATTTACAAAAAACACGATCAACGAAATTAACAAGATCGCACAAACATGAAACGGTTAACGAACTTCACAAATACACTACACTGTATACCCCATAAATAACCCCTAAACCATTTTTTTTTTTAAAGAAAATAAAAGAAAACAAAATACAAGAAATACAAAAAACTACCAAGAAGGAATGGAGACAAAAACTTGAATAAATAATACAGTAGTGACAGAGTCAATCACTCGAGCATAGCAACCATTAGTTTTGATTGGCTACGAGAATTGGCTCTGTCAGTATGAAGAAAAAATGATTAATACTCCTTACAGAGTATATAAAAAGTAAAATTAGAAAAAAAAAAAAAAAAACAGTTGGAAAGAGGATGGCTACAGGCCTTACCTCGCAAGAAGAATGTGGTGAAGATGAATTTAGATATTGATAGAAGAAGGCAGTTCTGAGATGAATTTAAAAATGTGTGGAAAGATGGAAAGGTTTTCAAAAGGTAGAAGGTCGGTAGATCTGAGAGGAGTAGGGTAATGTAGGTTCATCACTTCGGTGAATAATTTTTGTCTACTGTTTTCTAACTCTGAACATTCGAAAAAGAAATGATTGATATTGCCTTCAGATGGGTTGTCAGAATGGAGGGAGTACATTTCTGAATCGGAAAGATTTATTCGTTTTAAATGAACCGGGAGACGATTGTGCCCGAACCGATTCAGAATAGCTTATTGTCCAGTCATCTCTTGTAGAGGATCGAATGAGAGAAAATAATTCCAACACAGGAAGGAGTTTTCATGAAACCGCTGATTTGGCTAATTCGTCTGCAATTTCATTGTTGATGATACCTGCGTGCCCTGGAACCCAGAGAAAATCAATCTTGATGGTGAATGTAGACTTGATGAGATGTATAATTGACAATGCTAAAGAAGAGTTTACGCGAGAAGGAAAGTTAGAGATGGATTGAAGTGCCGAATCAGTAAAAATATGAGTATGAAGAGGAAAGTGTGGTTGTGTGTATGAGTAGCTTGAGGATCTGCGCTGGAAGATTTAGCAAGTTGATGAATTTCAATGCGATCAAAGATCTGATGAAATGTAAAGGTCGAAAGATGATAGGACGGAATTGGGAGTATGAAGTTCTGTAAACGAGAGATAAAGGCCGCTCTTTTGCACATTAGCGGTAGACGCCATTCTATAAATCTCCAACGGTTGAGAAGGTACGAAATGTTGTTTGTAAGATTTGAGTCTTGGTAGGTGAAACAGACGCCTAGTCCAATTACTTGCAGCACCAGAACTCGTTCAAAATTATAAACAAGATTTATATTTGTACGATGAAAGTAAGATAAGGATCAATATTATAAAGCCTACTCGTGCGCGAGAATTTCTGAAAATAGGAATTTCGCATGAGTACGAAATCGTAAGGAGTGTTTGATAATCCTGTAACGTTTTTCAAAGGGGAGGGAGAGGAAAAACCGGTTCGAAGTCCAAACGTAGCGTCTAGAGGCAGTTAGATCGATCGCGCGCGCACGTCTGAAGTTTATTCGTCGTCGCACATTTCGCAAGCAATGTCTTTCGCATCGTATCGTCGCGTAAACGCTGTAAGATTCATTTTGAAAACCACTTTTTTGTCTTCAACGCGCGCTATTCAAGACCGATTTTTGGTTCCTTTTCGTTTTTGTAAGAGTTTGAATCATATTTAATCAGCGGTTTCATGAATTCGAAGAGACTTTTAATGCATTTCGCGATGGTCGTAGAATGTAGGACGGTTAACTCCTACTTGAAAGCACGCTATTTCAAAACTCATCACAATTTTTGGTTTGCTCGTGACTTTGAGAATTCAAGGAGTTGTTTCGGCGTATTTTTTTCGTCTTAATTGTTCGTTCTTCGCTAAACTCTTTGTTGTTACCGTAGGTCGTCATGTACATTGGTAAGTGAGCGCCTAAATTTTTCATGAAGTCAATAATATTATACTCCCATTAAGCATTTATTGATACCATATGGCCTTAAATAAATCGAAACTTCCGTTAATGTGTGTGTATTCGTGATACGTACGTGGGGATCGTCCGAGATTGTAGGAAGTCCGATGAAATAACTATGTTGAAAATCGTAAAGAGTATGGGCAGAGAACGAGAGTTTCCGCTAATTGCGTAACATTTTAAAATGACGGTCAGAAAGAGAAAGATAAGAAGCCGGTTCGAAGTTCAAACCTAACGTTCAGATGCAATTCTGTTCGTTGGGCTTTTATCGCTCGCTCGGCGGAATTTTAACCGTCGTTGTCAGAGAAGAGATAGCTAACTCCAACGTGGCAGTTTGATTTAAGTTATGCGTTCGTCGCTCACCAGGAGCGCTGTATCCTCATATTCTTTGTGGTAGCGGATCACCGCCAGCCACTCGCTCACGGCTCGCCTGATTGAAATTGAGATCGTCGCGCTTCAGGTAAGCGACGATGGCGTTACTGAAGCTACAGTGCAGCATGCGAGTTGAATATTTTTTCTCTGGTCTTTGTACTTTTTCGCAAATAGCATCGTTCGCGTCGTCGTGTAACCGTTTCAAAATTTATTTTGAAAAACGTCTTCTTCCTTCGATGCGCTTTATAAAGAACTGGTTGACGCTTCGTTTTCGTATAATTTTGATCACGATGGTGATTCTCTTAATTGAAGGCGCGTGATTGAAACTCGATTGTTTTTGTAAAATATATTTTGCCATTCGTGACTTCGAAAATTCGGAAGAGATTTTTGAGCCTATTTCTGCGTATCTCCGGTCCCTTCATTCAAGTTTTTCGCGAAAGTCAACGTTCCTCGAAGTACATCTTTGATCAGATCGTTGTAAGTAAGAAGCGGAATTTTTCATCAAGTAAATATTGTACTCATATTTAGCTCTTACTGATACTATTAGCTCTTGAATGCATCGAAATTTCCGCGGATGTACGTGCACCTATTACTCTAGAATGCGTATGAAACGAAATTGTAGGAAGTAAGGGCATGAAAAGCCGAATGTTTTCGATGATCCTAACGTTTTAAAGTGTAGATTGGAGAGAAGAAGAAATTCCAAGTCCAAACGTAGCGTTTGGATGCCTCTCTATACGTTGAGCTACAATCACTCGCTTACCGGAATTTTAATCGTCGTCGTATCGTACATCTTCGGTTCGCGTCGCTTCGTCGTCTGAACGCTCCGAGATTTCTCTTGGAAAACGCTTCCTCGTAATTTTGAGACGTATCAAGTTTGAGTGAAAAATTACGGTCATGTAAGAAAAAGTTTTATCATTTCGGATACAATCAGGTTTTGCGTAGGCTGAGCGGCGCATCATTAGGTGCACTTGATTGAAAATATAAGATTGAAGAAAGGTCAAGGAGAAAAGAAGTCAGCATGATCAAAAGTATCTTAATAAACTGTTTTCGGTGATAGTTTTGATGTGTATATCAATGAGGATATCGCCCGTGTAAATGAACATCAAAATTTTTTTGGTAGTGCGTGCGTGAAAATCGTTCATTGCTATTCTTTGTGGAGCGGCAGGGTTGGTGCGATCACCGCCGAACAGGGTGTCGAAGTGCTCGGACGCCAGCGCCATTATCACTCTACGGCATCTGAATTCTTCTTCACCACATTCCAAAATTACGTCAGTGTATCTGATGCTATTTTAAAATTATTGTAGCTTCAACTTCTACTTGCGCAAGTTGTCAACTACGCGAGTCATTTTCAGCTATTGAGACTATCAAAATCGATAATTACTACAAAAAGTTCTATCAAGAATATATCCTCTAAACTCTGAAGAAATATTTTCAAAATTGAACATTGTTGACACTTTCTTAAAATATCGAAATTCTTTTCACCGGTTATACAGAACCCATCTGGTTATAACGTCCGAGAGGACTGTGTAGTTGTGGAAATCAAGATATCTTTTTTTTTCCTCATGTTAGCATTTGACAACCCTTCTCGCCTAAATTCAATTGGCAATGCTCGTCAGGTGAGGATAGGCCTATCCCATGATGTTACCGTGAAAATGAATGATGTTTGAAAACGGTTTGATCGTTTACCCAGTGACAAGTCATTACACAGTAAAAGCGCGTTCTGCTCACTCAAAAAGGAACATTCGTCATATGTCGCCAAGCTAGTGATACCTTTTGACAAGGGGAAAAATTGAAAATGAGGATAGTGATCATGTCAAATACGTACAAGTTCAAGATCACCAATGTAACAGAAAATAAATATTACATTTTTGGGGGGAAGCCTCAGAGAATTATATCTTTGAAATGAGCATATGGCCTATAAAGGCTAGATGATGCGTCCCTTACTCATGTTTGCCCTCAATTTCGACACGACAAAGCCACCAAAATTTGTTCTAAGGGTACTGATATTGTAAAATCTTTACTAAGGACTTTTTTCAAAACAGTCTCTAGCCAGAACGAGGAATACCTGTTGAATAAAAGCTCCATAAGAGGGTCTTTTGTGGGTACAACTTATTATAAGAATATAAATATTTTTAAACATTTTAAATTCGTTTGAAACAGAAATATTTTACAAATTGAGATGTGTGTATGGAATTGTTCGCGATTCAAGCTTCTGAATTCTTCCAAAAAAAAAAAAAAAAAAAAATACGGAGTCGAAATTTTTGACTTTGTATAAATTAGTCCGCTCATTTTGCGTTTTAATGCCTTAACTATAATTAAATATGATAGTAAATATCACAAAATCCTGAGTAGGATATCACCTTGAGAGCTGTTTGTACTTGGTACACCTAGATGACGTTTACTCTTATCCGCGTTATTTTCGCCAAAATTTTCCTCTACTGTGATATCGGATAGATCGTCTTCTTTGGAGGTTAGTGTCTTATTTGTCGCGTTTATCATAGGAAGCAGAACGCTCACGAAGAGTAGCAATATTCTTGGGTCAACTCCTGAAAACATTCCAACCATATTATGGGATGCACCTCAATTGCATAACATTCAAACTAGGTACCATTTCTCAACCTTCTTCGCAGTTCAACTCTTACAGCAAACCATATTTAGTATCTCGAAGTAAAATTTAAAAAGAGTATCTTGATTCTTCTCAAACACTTCAACCTGGACGCATAGTAACAAGAAATAGATTACGTCTATTATTGGCGAGCACCGCACTAGTACTAAAAAAACTCAAGTTCCAACTTCCTGGTCTATCAGCAATCATCTCCTTAAGGATATTGTTGAAAATCTCAGGCACTAGTACACGTAGAACTCTGGACTGCGGACACTCGTTAGTCTTTATTTTTTAACCCCAGTGATCTTGGAGCTTGAGAATTGACGAATAAAAATTTTTTAAAATTGAAACATTACAATTAAAAAACAAAAATCATTCCAATAAAGCTTAATTCTTAGATAAACGCGGTGTACTTTTTGATGACCACCACCACAATTAATCGCAAATGAAAAAAATGTTATACCTTGAGGGTGGAGATATTTTCAACTGGTGATGTTAGTATACAAATTAATTATTTTCATTCCCTATGGTCCTTTAATAGTTATTACGCGTGCGTGTAGACTCTTGATCCCATATTGATTGGTTGGCGGTGGAGGAAAGTTTCAAATTTCGGGCGATCACGTTTTATGTATTCGTCGAGAGCGTAGACGCGATACGTGGGTCGTATGTTCGCAGCGTTGCCTAATCAATTCGCCGTCAATCGACCCGATCTCTCCCGAGTGCCCTTTTGCCTAACTAGTTTGCCGAAAACCAGCTGAACAAAGCCGCGTCCTCTGTTTAATCGTAACGATCCTAGCCTAGTTTGATCATTTGAGTATATCTTTGTAAGAGAGACAAAATATTTGAGTGCCTACAAATAGTTGTATATTTCAATGGAATGTGTATACTTTTTAAAATTTCTACGACTTATATAATTATGTCACGCTTTTTATCAAAACTTGCAAATTAGTGAAACAATCGTATTCCTCTGTTCTTACCATTTTAGTTAATTTGATGACTGGAATTTTCCACATCCGAATCGTAGTCGGTTGTCAGGTCGAAAAAATTGTCGGCTGAGTCGTCACTTAATTCAATTACCGTAACATGATTTTCTTCTTTCGCGATCCTCGGTTCTTCGTCAGTGTCCATCAATGACTGCTGAAAAATTGTTGTATCAGGCTCTACCAAGGTATCCTCCGAATTCTGGACGGCTTTCAGTAATTTATTCTGAGATTTGTGCGCTTTCTTCAAGAACATCTCGAATTTTTCCAACTGCCCACTGCAGAAGATACATACTGTCGTCGGCAAATAATCGTCAGGATCCACGTATATGTGGAGTCGGCTCTGTATCTTTTTCTGCAGCTTCAGGCTGGTCCCAAAGTCTCCAAATACTGGAACCAGAGGGCTGGACTTCGTAACAACCCCTAAAAACTTGAGCTGTCTTTTTTTTTTGCTCCAGTATATCTTTGCAAGAGAGTGAGCCTGTCCAATTGCATTTCAGGGAGGAGTGGTCATTTGTTCCATTAGACGACGTATCTTCTCGGTGTCTTTGTTCAAACACCGGCGCTCAGGTCAGAAACGACAAGAGCTTCTAATACGTATTTTGAGAATTTTCGTTATTTTTAAGCCAATTCATACCACGTAACATTCTCGCAGCCTTCGCGTATTTTCTTTATTTGTGATTAATAATGTTCTGGAGCGCTGGTGATTCCAAATGGAAGCCATCGAAATAAAATCTCGCGAAGAGAGTCAGAAAAGTAGTGAGTTTTTTCGACTTCTCAGGTAATCTAACTTGAGTAAACTGAAAAACAAAATAGCAATTTGAAATAAGTAAATAAATACAAAAATTAAATTTATCAAAAACCTAAAAATACTTCTATTTACAAAAAATTTCATGTACAACTCGAATCAATTCAAATAAATAACCCTTAAAAACGTCTGGAGCCGGCAATGTCAACCAGTTATTGTTATCACAATTGTGGACGTGGACTCCGGATGGTTCCTCAACAGAGCTCCACCTTTTATCGAACTCAGAAAATCTTTTGTGCAGACCGCACTAATCAAAATCTTTTGACTTGATAGGAGGTAATGGTAAAATTACTGGAACACCTATATCATAAGCGTAAAACAAGCTCGAAAGGATAGAATCGGAGGTCATGCGATACTGTCGACGTTTAACGCAACATTTCTCATGTTTTTAATGAAAGAACAACCATCATAGGTGTATGATTTTCAACTTTGTCACTTTCTTCCGTACAGGGTCTAAAATAAATATGAAGCGATTCATTACTAATAGAAACGGGGCACGCAGCCAAAAACGTATCACTGTTCTCTTCATCATCTCCACACTTGGTATATTCATTCAATAAAAGGTGGTTGCAACGTCTTCCATTTACAAACTAACTTTATTACATATACATCCATACAATCACAGGATTACAACAGGCAATGTTGCCATTTCTATACATATACAACAGCGGTTTAACCGTTTCTCATATTCTTCCAAAACAAACGCGGTACAATCGGGAGACGCTTTTTCAAAATCAACTTACGATATTTGCTCCTCTCTTCACGAGAATAATTTATCCATCGGAGAATCGCTATGAGAATCTTATCCTCACTACCAGGAGCAATTAATGGGTCCTCCATATGGTGCTTCGAAAGGGCGCTGAACTCTCCCCACTCGCAAATGAATATGGGTCGCGTCTTTCAAATCTGAGTGTATAAAGATCTTCTCTTTTCTCCTCAACCTCTGAGGTACTGGGCACAAATTACGGAAGGCCTGGCGAAATTTTCGCACGTATTTGTAAGAGTCAGCTATCTCATCTTCTTCTGAATTTTCGATGAATTCCCCAGGCAACTTGAGGATGGTTCGTAGAGCAAGTTCCGCGCATGGAGTGGCACGGAGTCCCAATAATACGGCGGGGAGTAAAGTCAAACAGTCGGTTCTATCTTTCAATGCATTTTTCAATTGCAAGTGTATTCGTTCCACCATACCATCAACTTTGGGATTATAAGATGTTTATTATGTTGCGCACCCAATAGTTGACACAGATGATGAAACAGTTCACTCCGGAATTGTGAACCTCGGTCCGATGTAACTCGCTCCGGGACACCAAAGCGCGAAATCCAGGGCCTTTGCTATTGTCTCGGCCTCAATGTTCCGGACAGGGGCTACCTTGATCCACTTTCTTTCTCGATCAATAAACGTGCATAGGTACGAAAAGCCGGCGCACATTTCCAATCGCCCAACAATATCGGTGTGTACATGTCGGAAGCGTGCGGAGGGAGAAAATTGTCCTAATGGCGAGACGGTATGGCGATGAACTTTAGCCTTTTGACAATGTGAGCAAGCACGATCCCACGTTTTAATATCTGATTGCATCTTTGACCAGAAAAATCTACGGTTTATCAATCACGAGTACTTGCGCGAATCCCCGGATGGGCAAACTCATGTAATTGTTGAAACAGCTTGTACCTCAACGATTTGGGAATTATAGAACGAGCCAATCCTTCATGAATTTGACTGAGGTGCACTTCTTTGCGTCGTCCCCAAATGTATAATGAAACCAACAGAGTCCTTTATATAGGCGCGATGCAAAACGGCTTTGAGAACGATTTCTATTTCTGTTTGATGGCTTACAATCGCGGTCATCTTCTGAGTCGTCGGAATCCTTAAAATACTTCTTCGGTGATCTGCTCCTAGTATACCTGTGCTTCTTTACCGCATTATACTTTCAAGTTTACTTCCGTCGACAGGTTTTTGAGAGTTTCAACTACCAATACCATATCCGCTGATCTTGCTCTTGCTGACGCCGAAAAAACCTCGGTGTTTGAAGTAGACGGTACTCTTGATTCCAGCATGTCTTGCATGTTGTCTGCTGATTTTGCAAGCGCGTCCAGGATTGCTTGAGATTCTTGAAGTAATCAGGCTCTGTAAGTCCTTCTACTTCAAATTTTTCCAAAAAGTTGTACAGAAAGACTGTTACTATATTAGTATTCTCTTCCGCACCTTTTTCCTCGAACACGTCCGGATCGTCCACGATAGAAAAAGTTGGACATTTTCCATCGATAATTTCGCTACAACATTACACGCAGGCGACTTAATAAACGAACGAATAACTGTAAAAGTGGAAAACTGGACGATGAAAATCACGCGTTAAAACGTGGGCATCGAACCGAGTACGTCGGGCAAAACAATATTTTTGTTCAAATTTTCACCGAAGTCACTGTTTTCGGCTAATACAACTATACTTTCGTTCAAAATTTCACTTGTATCACTATCATCAACAAGTACGTCCGGCACAACGATATTTTCGTTTGAATTCTCACTACTACACGGTTGTAGGTTCGACACTATCTCGTCCTGAACTACCGGTGACGAGTTTTGACTTGAAAGAATAAGCAGTGCTTTAGCTCTTGCTGCTCGAATACTAGGCACCAGGACTCAAAAACGTCGTTTGGATAATATTTTCAAAAACGCAAAAAAATTTCTTAGTTCTGTCTCGATCGCCACTTTGTAGGGGTTGTGCTGGTTAACGCAGTAGGACAGAAAGATAGTACGTAAGATACTGATTACAGATAACAATATATCATGAGATGTGGTACAGTCCACTACAATGTCTAGTGAAGGAATTGGTTCTGATTCGGTCGCCACTTGACATGTGGTACAGTCCGCTACAATGCAAATGTCTTGTAAAGGAATAGGTTCTGATTCTCCGAAATTCTTCTCCTCTTTGAAATTCCCGTCGAACATGGCGTCCAAGTATTCAGAATGCTGACTAAGCGGCTATGAATGGGCACACAATTACATAATATTTAAAATAATGAAAGTCATCTAATTTGACAGGTAGACGTTATTGGGAGTCACCTCCAAGTTTGTGATTCCTTAATGCTTTAAGAAAATCCAGGTCTGTTGAAAGGATTAAAGCCAACCTCTGAATGGAATTCTTTCTAATGGCTCAGATTTTGTACCAATTGGTTCATATTAATGTACGTTGTAAATAAGTAAATTATTAATGAAATGAATTCAGTGAAAAAGTTAAGTAAAGATCCTACAAATTTAAATAAAATAAAAAAAAATAAAAAAAAAAAAAAAAATGAAAATGAAAATGAAAATTGCGGTTGTGGAGTAACTCTATCAGAACAGTATTTCGGGTGCTAATTATGAACCTGAATTTATATTTTCCCAATCTTCGGTTTTCTATATTTTTTATACAGAGTGGCATCCCAGCAGTTGTATTAAATTTTTGGCTCGATCGGTTTATTCATCAGATATAGGAGCGTTTTACGAAGGGTTCACCCATCCCCCCCCCCTCTATAAAGTTGTGACGCTACAAATTGGCTTTGAATGGGCACAAAAATGACAGAGCTTCAACTTCTAAAGTCAATCCAGCTTTGTGTTGGTTCTGATAAATACCCTGCCTCCCCCAATATAACTTCGTCATATGATGGCGGTGGCGTTTCTGCTTGAGTACGACGGGCCAGTACTGGTGATTTTGAGTACCATAAGACCCGTCTTATATCCTCCATATAAGATAATTCGGCTACAACGGTACAGCCAAGTATGAATAATATCCAATTAAAGATATTTATATCCCATAGTGAATCTATGACTTTACACACAAGAATTATTGTTACAAAATTTATGATTGAACATAAAATGTAAATCTGATAATTCATTTTTGGAAGCTGCTGATTGAACTTAACAATTGAACACAACCCAAAATCTCATCAACCTGAAATATACTAAAGTAGACTTGTACTAGACCAAGAAGCCTACAAAACAAAATAAAATACCCTAGAATTGCTTAGGCAGCGGCTTTGTAACTGGTCTATTTGGGCTTGACGGTGCGTAAAATAAAATTGCCGAAATTGTTCTTAAAAGAGGATATACAATCATGTACACTTCTTTTTTTCGTATCGTAAATTACATACAACTTTTAACGTTATAATATCTCGCTTTCGGGAGATCCACAAAGAACAAAGCGAAACGCGTGGACATTCTTTCCTCATTATTCGATAAATTACTTATGAGCGAAGCTCCCTGTATAATAATGCAACCACGATATTTCGTTACTTTTCTCCGAATAAGTACGACGCGATTATCGTTTTACAAAGATAATTCCATCAATTTAACTCATTTAGGATATGTCATTATTTTGTATTTTATAAATAATAATCTTACCAAATATTTTGCTTGACCCACCCAGTCTGCCCTTAGCAAGACTTCAAATTCTTTTACACTGGCTCAGCCAAGCCAGGCCAGGGATAAATCTCAGGCCTGCCTACTCAGGACTTGAATGTTTATTTCGATAAATTTTACATACTCGTGTTTGTAGACAAATTGATGCAATTCGTCGTAATGTCATTGAACTCCGTTCCCGACTTTTAGTGAGGAACCCTGCCTCTCTTAGACTGAATGGTCGACCCAATGCTTTGAGACCTACAGTTTTCTATATTTGGTCCCCTACTTACCTCCTCAGTAAATATCTTGATAGTTGTTTCAAGAAAAAAGTGAGTTTTCAACCCTCGTCTTCTGTTGGTAAGCTCCTCAGGACTCCTTTAATACCACCAATTTGTATCCTAATATATCAAGCGTTCCTGTAAATCGCTGTCTTTGTTGATATTCTGTTCGTTGATACCGTTTGGATAAAAATACAACGTTAGAATATAAAACTGCCTTGTTGGTTGAAAAATACAAACTAGTTTATACTCAATGGTAAAAATTTAAACAGTACAAAACATAAACACATCTGGCTTTACCCGCACTCACAGAACTCAAAATAGAACAACATTGATAAAAGAATAAAATTCATAATAAAAACTGGTTGAATGGTGCATCAATTTACAATTTACAATTCACTCCCCGAGGGAGTATGAGGCCACTGGCTCATCATCACGGATCAATGGCACCAAGTTTACAATGCCCCTTCTCCTTATAGCTCCCTTGGTCAACACATCTACGGTGCGAACTGCGCCTGACTTGTTGAGATTTGGATACCGCCTCTGCCACTTCTGGCGCGTTTGCATCTGCAAGAGGTAGTCTGCTTTCCAATTCTTCCAGAACGAGTTGATGCGATTCCTCAATTCTTCATAACGAGGTGATAGCTTGACCCTTACTTCGCTTTCCATTTGTTCCGGCGGAACAATTTAACTCTCTCCAATGAGAAAATGGCCTGGTGTTATAATTCAAGAAGAGTAATTGGGTTTGGTAGAGTAGCATAACGGCCTGGAGTTTAATATAGCTTCAATCTCGGCTAACGTTCTTAAAAGTTCTTTGGTTACTGGCACTAAATGCCTCTTTGCATTTAATGCCTGCTTCGTGTAAACCACTTTGATTTGGAGTTCCAGGAGGAATAAATTTCCATTGAATGCAGTTTTTTACTGCGTAAGATTGAAGTAATGGATTTAAGGATGAAACGTATTAACTTGTTGATTGAAAATTTGTCGCGTTATCACTCCAAACCTCCGGTACTAGACCTCGCCTTGAAACAAAACGACGAAAAGTCAAGATAAATGACTCCGCTGACAATTCGGACAAAATATCCAAGTGTACTGCGCGGGTGCGGAAGCATACAAAAATTGCCGCCCACATCTTGATATGCTTGACCGATCTATGTCGTGTGTACTTTACTAGAAAGGGTCCTGCCAAGTCAGTTCCAACAGCAGAGAATGGACGTCCAATGGAAACGCGAGCGGTTTGTAGCTGACCCATCAATTGCTGAGCTGTTTTTCCTCGATAACGGATGCAGCGTGTGCAGGTTCGGACTACTCGTTTGACAATTCGATATAAATTACTGATTACTCGGTACTTTGCTGCGACAAATGAAATTAAAAACCGTACCAAAACAATTCACGCATACATTTTTTTTTTTTTGATAATATCATGCCTTTTTCAGGCAATTTGCTCCCAAATATTGGACATTCAAGCGAAAGATGCACTCTTGTACAAGAATAGCACACTCTACACTCGGGCTTCTGACGAAACCTTGACGTGGATTTTACATCAACTGAGGCTATTGTTTTCGATTCACGCACCACTTTATCAGACTCTCTTGTCTCGCAGTTAACCGCTCGATTCACTAAGAACTTTATTAAATCGTTATACTTAGGATAATCAGTTTGATTTGTAATAGTGTCTTCCCAGTCATTTCGCGTTTTTCTGTCCAATTTGGAACATAATAAATAATCCGAAATAGGGGACCATGAATTTAATATCTTCGTTCTCTATTATGTTGCACACTTTCAACCCACCTAAGGCTAGTGCGAACGCGTCAATGAGCTTTCGAATTCCAAACGAATTATTTATTTTTTCTGCTTGAAATAAGTCTGCAAAATGAGCATTGATTATAAGATGCTTATTTTCAAATCTTTCGATTAAAAAATTATAGGCTTCTACATACCCTGTTGAATCACGAATCACACTATATTTGCCGTACCATCGGTGAGAGCTAGTTTCAGATAATTTAATTTACGAACTTGACTGATATCTTTGTTATGAACGAGGTCGTTGAACATAGCTACAAACGATGGAAAATTTCGAATATTACCGTCGAAACTAGGAATTTTTATTCTCGGCAGGACGTCGTCTTCTTCTGTATGACGCTTCGCCTTTGTTACTGATGGTTCGAAACTAGCGGTAGGATTTTCTTTGGATTGGCTAAACGAATCGATTGCTGATAAAACTTCATTCACTTTTCGATGTGTTTCTGCGGATTTGCGTCGAAAAATTCATCTTCGACTTTGTCTACGACTGAACTATTCAGTTCGCTGCATAACGATAAAATTTTGCTTTGAACGTCGTCAAACTTCTCTCTTATACGGATGACTTCTGCTTTGGCTACGGATAATTTCACAAGATCTGACTTTCCTTGGATTGCTTCCACTTCTTTTGCGAAAAGTCTAACAAGCAGTCTTTTCTCCCGATCAAGAATGGAGAAACCATCAACGTCTTTAATTGTGCTCGCCATTTGGATGCAACGGTCGGGTATAAAAATAAAAAATTGATGACCAAATATGACACTGCACTTTCTACGTATACTTCGATAAACTTTTTTTTTTTTAACGATAGAAAAATAAACTAACTTGGTTTAAACGCTAGAAAAATAAATTGACTTGGCTGGTAATTAAAATTAAATCGGACGAAGGACCATTTGTTTGGATAAAAATACAACGTTAGGATATGAAACTGCCTTGTTGATTAAAAAATACATACACTCAATAGTACAAGTTTAACTCACGGATTTCAAAATAGAGCAACATTGATAATAGAATAAAATTCATAATAAAAACTGGTTGAATGGTGCATCAATTTACAATTTACAATTTAGATACTGCATGCCCAAGGATCGACTTCAAAATCCTTTTAACTATTAACGAAGAGTACTTATTTAGCCTAAAAGACGCTAAGATTGTACTGAATCTTGCAAAAAAAAAAAAAAAAAAAAAAGGGGAATTGGAGAAGTAGTTATTTTTTCTATTAGACGATGCGACGACGTACTTTCTCAGTGTTATAAAGACAAATTATCTGTTGGAATTTGAGAATTTTCGTTCTTTTGTTTTTTTCGCAAATTCATTTTGCTATCAGAAAAACTTTCGTTCGTAAGGTTTACAATAGGTGAAAGAAACTCGAGTTTTGAAATTTTTCCATCCGTGGAGGTTTTTGTTGAAAATTTCTCACTGAGCTTTCTCGAGTTTTTTGATTTTGTGTTTCTAAGCCAAATGTTAATGCTATGTCAATCTTTAAAGTATTAAACGGAACGTTAATTATGGTTAATAGTTTTTTTACCAGCACCTATGAGGAAGTTTTGGAGCATAGTTCTGTCTGGATGTTCGTTGATCGAGTTGTTCCGTTCCGCTGTTTCAAAGTTCATCACTGCTCACCAGCCTCCGTTGCGGAGATGCTGCTTGAAGAAGTTGAAAAATTAATTCTCTGTTCGTCATCGCGCTATTATAAGTCGTCGTCGTATCCTTGCCCGCGCCTAGTAGCCCGTCAGCGTTGAGGAGGATGAATCGGACTCAGATGTGTCGACCAGCTTTCTTCTTGGTCTTCCTACACTTCTTTTCCCTGTTGCGTATATTGTAGTATTATCTTGGGTGATCTGATTTCCTCCTTGCGTCCTACGTACGACCTCCATTTTCTCCGGTAGGCTTTGACTTTCTCGACTATTGGTGATAGCAGAAGAGATTCTGTGATTTCTCAGGATGTTTTTCTGTCCATCAGTGTGATGCGAGCTGTTCTTCTCCAGGGCTGTCGAGAGGATTTTTT
This sequence comes from Aspidiotus destructor, assembly GCA_035079395.1. Classification (NCBI taxonomy): domain Eukaryota; kingdom Metazoa; phylum Arthropoda; class Insecta; order Hemiptera; family Diaspididae; genus Aspidiotus; species Aspidiotus destructor. The sequence goes on from JAVHKZ010000016.1 coordinate 19,047,602, forward strand.
AGGCCCGGGAGAAATGAAGCTGTGGCTGTGGGCCCCCAAATTTTGCTCGCATTTATTGCTTAACCGTAGTTTTTTCCATGTTTTTTGTGAAATCTGGGCCCGGGGAAATCCCCCCCCCCTCTCTCTACAGGCCTGTTCTTATCATAAACCTCCTTTCTCCAGCGGTTATTCTGCGTTCATCGAATTGGAAATGAACGCCATAACTTTTGCAAATATAACGATTTTACATGATCAAAGAAATGATATCAAGCGTTCCGGTAAACTAAAGGAGTCTATTTTGTGCCGTAACAGAAAAAATTACGGATTTTCACCTTGAAAATTCTGCAATTATTTTAAATATCATGATTCTTTATCTCAGAATATCGTTGAAAAGTCTAAACAATAACATTAGTTTTTTCCCGCCATTTTTAAAGCAGTGTTGCCACTCTGCACCAAACATAGCTATTAAATAATGTGTGATTTTTGGGACTTTCGAGTACAATGGGAATTGTAGCAGGTATAAAAAATCTAATCTTTTGAATGATCTATAGGGTATGGGTCACATCGCTATTGTTAGACAACTTTACCTAATTCGCATTCAGCATGGGTACAGTATAAGACGTCGACGAACTTAGGACTATTTGTACAAATAATCGAAGCCGCTCCAAAAACGAATAAGAACGTTTCCAGTTTAAATTTAGGTATTGTCAATCTGCACTGCAGAGTAATCAGCGTCTGTACATACTCGAGATAAAATCGTTGTGGAATTTGATTTCTGAACTGCTTAGGGACTACGAAAATCGAAGGATTTTTGACGATTCATTCTCCTAAAAACGATGCCATTTTTTGTATGCAAGACTATAAACAAAGATTCAATGAATTTTTGAAGATTTATTCTTCCAAAATAGATATCTCATTTTGTACGATGAAAGTCAGATAAAAATAAGGAGATAGCCTACTCGTACGTACGCGGTAATTTCTAAAAATAGAAATTTCGTACATGAACGAATTCGTAAGGAGTGGGGACAGAGAACGCCGAAATGTTCTCGAAAATCCTGTAACATTTTAATGCATAGCTCAGGGAGAGGAAAAACCGGTTTGAAGTCCAAACGTAGCGTCTAGAAGCAGTTCGGTTCGTCTACCATCGCACACTCGTCAGGAATTTTAATGTTGATGTGACTCTCGCAAGTAACACCCATCGTTCGCATCCTTACACGCTCCAAAATTTCTTATGAAAAATGTTTTCTTCTTTATTCTTCACGCGCTATTAAGAACCGGGTTACGATTCCTTCTCGTTTTTGTTAACGCTAAATCACTTTTAATTTGCGATTCTGTGAATTTGAATTGATTATTTGCCCATCTTACAATGATCATGAGCCGAAAGACGGTTTTTTCACTCAAATGCGCGCAATTAAAACTTGATCGTTTTCGTTTTATTCATTTTCGTAAAGGATCACAATTTTTAGTTCGCTTGTGAAGGATTCGAAGAGATTTTTCTAGCGTATTTTTGTGTTTATCCGTTCGTTGCTTGCTAAACCGTATGTCATCAATTACATGGGTAAGGGAGGGTCAAGTAAATACTCATACGTATTTAGCGTTTATTGATACCATAAACCCTTAAAATGTATCGAAATTTTTGTAGATGTGTGTGCATTCGGTTAATTTTTGTAATATGTACATGATGATCGTCCGAGAACGTAGGAAGTGCGATAAGATTACTAGAATTCGTATCAGAACGAAATCGTAGAGAGGAGGGGCAGGGAACGCCGAGTGTTTCGAATTATTGTGTAATATTTTAAAGAAAAAGTCACGAAGAGGCAGATAAGAAGCCGGTTCGACGCGCGCGCGGCTGTTCCGTTCGCCAGGCTACGTATCATTGTGCGCGCGCCATCTCGCAAGTAACATCTTTCGCATCGTACGTCTTCGCGTAAACGCTCTACGATTTTGTTTGGAAAACGTTTTCTTTCTCCAATGCGCGCCATTAATGACTGGTTTACGATTCCTTGTCGTTTTTGTGACTGCTTAATCCGAAATTTTGTGAATTTCAATAGATTCTTATTGCATTTTGCGAATGTCGTAAAACGTAAGACGGTTCTTCTACTCGAAAGTACGCGATTAAAACTCGAACGTTTTCATTAAAGATCACAATTTTTGGCACGCTCGTGACTTTTGAGAATTCAAACAGGTCTTTTTAGCGTATTTTTCCGTATATTCGTTCGTTCTTCGCTAAACTCGTTGTTGTTACCGTATGTCGTCATGTACATTGGTAAGTGAGCGCCTAAAGTTGATATATTATACTCGTATTACGCATTTATTGATACCATACGGCCGTAAATAAATCGAAATTTCCGTTAATTAGTATATTGTATTTGTGATATGTACGTGGTGATCGTCCGAGAATGTAGGATGTACGATAAAATAACTATTTTGAAAATCGTAAAGAGTATGGGCAGAGGACGAGAGTTTCTGTTAATTGCGTAACATTTTAAAACGACGCGACGGTCAGGAAGAGGTCAGTTCGAAGTTCAAACGTAACGTTCAGATATGCAATTCTGTTCGTTGGACTTTTATCGCTCGCCCCGCGGAATTTTAACCGTCGTTGTCAGAGAGGAGATAGCTAACTCCAACGTGGCAGTTTGTTTCAAGTTATGCGTTCGTCACTCACCAGGAGTGCTGTATCCCATATTCTTGCCACTCGCTCGCGGCTCGTCTGATCCAAATTGAGATCGTCGCGCTTCAGGTAAGCGACGTTGGCGTTACTGACATTACAGTGCAGCACGCGAGTTGAATATTTTTTCTCTGGTCTTTGTACTTTTTCGCAAATAGCATCGCTTGTGTCGTCGTGTAACCGTTTCAAAATTTATTTTGAAAACCTTCTGTTCCTTCGACGCGCTTTATGAAGAACCGGTTGACGCTTTGTTTTCGTAAAATTTTGATCTCGATGGCGATTCTCTTATACTCGAACGCGCGCGATTAAAACTCGATTTTTTTTTCGTAAAATTTAGTTTGCCATTTGTGACTTTGAGAATTTGAAAAAGATTTTTAAGCCTATTTTTGCGTAACTCTGGTCGTTTTATTCAAGTTTTTTTGCGAAACTCAACGTTTGTCGGAGTACATTTTCGGTCAGATCGGGGTAAGTGAGAGGCTGAATTTTTCAAGAAGCAAATATTCTACTCATAAATTTAGCTCTTACTGATACTATTTGCTCTTGAATGCATCAAAATTTTTGTAGACGTACGTACATCCATTACTCATTTTTCGTGATTATGTACATGGTCATCGTCCTTGAATGCGTATAAAACGAAATCGTAGGGAGTAAGGGCTTGGAACGCCGGATTTCTTCGATAATCGTAACATTTTGAAGCGTATGTTAGGGAGAAGATAAAAATTCGAGAACGAGCTGTGTTTCCGATATATAAGTAAGATTTGAAAACGATGGTTACGAAGAGGTAGTAAGAAGCCGGTTCGAAGTTAAAACCTAACGTTCAGATGCAATTCTGTTTGTTGGACTTTTATCGCTCGCTCGGCGGAATTTCAACCGTCGTTGTCAGAGAAGAGATATCTAACTCCAACGTGGCAGTTTGTTTCAAATTATGCGTTCGTCGCTCATCAAGAGGGCTGTATGCTCATTATTCCTTGCTGCCGCGGATCACCACTCGCCACTTGTCTGATTCAAATTGAGATCGTGACGCTTCAAGTGAGCGACGATGGCGCTACTGAAATTAAGAAGCAGCATGCGAATCGAATATTTTCTCTATGATCGTCGTATTTTTTCGCATGTAGCATCTTTCGCGTCGTCGTGTAACCGTTTCAAAATTTATTTTGAAAAACGTCATCTTCCTTCAACGCGCTTTATGAAGAACCGGTTGACGCTTCGTTTTCGTAAAATTTTGACCACGAAGGTGATTCACTTAATTAAAGGCGCGTGATTGAAACTCGATTGTTTTTGTAAAATTTATTTTGCCATTCGTGACTTTGAAAATTCGGAAGAGATTTTTGAGCCTATTTCTGCGTATCTCCGGTCCCTTAATTCAAGTTTGTCGCGAAAGTCAACGTTCCTCAAAGTATATCTTTGATCAGATCGTTGTAAGTGAGAAGCGGAATTTTCCCATCAAGTAAATAATTATTGTACTCATATTTAGCTCTTACTGATACTATTAGCTCTTGAATGCATCGAAATTTCCGCGGATGTACGTGCACCTATTACTCTAGAATGCGTATGAAACGAAATCGTAGAAAGTAAGGGCATGAAAAGCCGAATGTTTTCCATGATCCTAACGTTTTAAAGTGTAGATTGGGGAGAAGAAGAAATTCCAAGTCCAAACGTAGCGTTTGGATATATCTCTATCTGTTGAGCTACAATCGCTCGCTCACCGTAATTTTAATCGTCGTCATATACCTTCGGTTCGCGTCGCTTCGTCGTCTAAACGCTCTGAGATTTCTCTTGGAAAACACTATCCCAAGTATTGGAGTTTCCTTCTAATTTCGAGACGTATCAAGTTTGAGAGAAGAATTACGGTCACGTAAGAAAAAGTTCTATTATTACAGATACCACTAGGTTTTGCGTCGGCTGAGCGGTGCATCATGAGGTGCACTTGATTGAAAATAATGTGAGAGAGGAATAATAAGTGATAAAAGAAAGGTCAAGGAGAAAAGAAGTCATGAGACGGAGCATGATTGTACATGTGACAATGAAAGAGTTGACGAAAGGGCGCTTGAATCAAAATATGAGATGAACGGTTGCTCCTAATTTTCAAGTTCCATTCTCATACGCGTGAGTTGAACTTATTAGTTATTACTCGTATGAGGAACTCGTTGCAAAGTTTACAGTTCCTTTTTAATCATGTATTGATGAACGCAGTTGCGATAGCTCCGAGATTGCATTAGGATGTGAAAGTGAATGTTACGAAAAAAAAAAAAAGAAGAAAAAAGGGATTTGCTGTGGCGCGCTTTAATGGTAATCAACGAAAGCAATGATTTTTGTTTGAAACAGAAATATTTCAGAAATTGAGATGTGTGTATGTAATTGTTCGCGATTCAAGCTTCTGAATTCTGCAAAAAAGAAATTACGGAGTCGAAATTTTTGACTTTGTATAAATTAGATCGCTCATTTTGCGTTCTAATGCCTTAACTATAATTAAATATGATAGTAAATATCACAAAATCCTGAGTAGGATATCGCCTTGAGAACTGTTTGTACTTATCCGCATTGTTTTCGCCATAAATTTTCCTCTACCGTGATATCGGATAGATCGTCTTCTTTGGAGGTTAGTGTCTTATTTGTCGCGTTTATCATAGGAAGTAGAGCGCTCACGAAGAGTAGCAATACTCTTGGGTCAACTCCTGAAAACATTCCAACCATATTATGTGATGCACCTCAATTGCACAACATTCAAACTGGGTACCATTTCCCGACCTTGTTCGCAGTTCAACTCTTCCAGCATACCATATTTAGTATCTCGAAGTAAAATTTGAAAATAGTATCTTGATTCTTCTCAAATACTTGAACCTGGACGCATAGCAGCAAGAAATAGATTAAGTCTATTATTGGCGAGTACCGCACTAGTAAAAAAACTCAAGTTCCAACTCCCTGGTTTATCAGTATTCATCTCCTTAAGGATATTGTTGAAAATCTCAGGTACTAGTACACTTAGAACTGTAGACTGCGGACACTCGTTAGTCTTTATTTAACCCCAGTGATCTTGGAGCTTGAAAAGTTTTTAGAGAATTGGCGAATAAAAATTTTTTAAAATTGAAACATTACAACTAAATAACAAAAATCATTCCAATAAAGCTGAATTCTTAGATAAACGCGGTCCTTACAGAACTCAAAAGTCAGGTGATCTTACATTCTGAGATTTTTCAGGACCCAAAGATTTTTCGAGTGAAGAGTGATCAGTTGTACTCGTTGAAACCGTCTCTACAGCGGGCACAAAATTATCGGGGATCTAAAAAATAAACTCATACAAGATTAGGTATGTCTTGAATCGTTTCCTCTCAGAACTCAAAAGTTAAGTGGGGATCTCGGGCATTGTAAAATTCGACGTCAGAATTACTCTTGTCATCTTTATTCTGAGACGTCATTGGTTATCCAAATACAAGACCGTTTGATGAGAGGACTGACGTAGGATCCTCAAGGACACGTCTCTCCATTTCCCAGTCACTGGATCAAATCTCGACTTCACCAGTTCTTATACCACTTTGGTTAATTTAATAATAGGTATTTTCAATTTTATAGGTGTTGATGATAGGTTTTTTATGGTGACGCCACTCTCATAATGTACTTGCTGACATCTTTTTTCTCGACGATCTGTGAAGTAAAAACAATATTATTATACCAGGGGCTGAAAAACTTTGGCTGCCTTTTTTTTTGGCTCCAGTATATCGCATATCTGCTATATAATTAAATTATTATGAATTTGAGTGATAATCCTACAAATTTCAATGAAAAAAAAAAAAAAAAAAAGAAAAAAGGGGGGAAATTGTTCTACAGAAATTTTGTGCACCACTCGGTTGTGGAGTAACTCTATCAGAACAGTATTTCGGGTGTCAATTATGAACCTGAATTTATATTATCCTAATCTTTGGTTTTCTATATTTTTTATACAGAATGGAATCCCAGCCGTTGTATTAAATTTTTGGCTCGATCGGTTTATTCATCAGATATAGGAGCGTTTTACGAAGGGTTCACCCATCCCCCCCCCCTCTATAAAGTTGTGACGCTACAAATTGGCTTTGAATGGGCACAAAAATGACAGAGCTTCAACTTCTAAAGTCAATCCAGCTTTGTGTTGGTTCTGATAAATACCCTGCCTCTCCCAACATAACTTCGTCATATGATGGCGGTGGTGTTTCTGCTTGAGTACGACGGGCTAGTACTGGTGATTCTGAGTACCATAAGACCCGTCTTATTTCCTCCATATAAGATAATTCGGCTACAACGGTACAGCCAAGTATGAACAATATCCAATTAAAGATATTTATATCCCATAGTGAATCTATGACTTTACACACAAGAATTATTGTTACAAAATTTATGATTGAACATAAAATGTACATCTGATAATTCATTTTTGGAAGCTGCTAATTGAACTTGACAATCAAACACATCCCAAAATCTCATACAAAACCCGTCTTATATGCTCCATGTAAGATAATTTGGCTACAACGGTACAGCCAAGTATGAATAATATCCAATTAAAGATATTTATATCCCTTAGTGAATGTATGACCTTACACATAAGAATTATTGTTACAAAATTTATGATTGAACATAAAATGTAAATCTGATAATTCATTTTTGGAAGCTGCTGATTGAACTTAACAATTGAACACAACCCAAAATCTCATCAGCCTGAAATATACTAAAATAAACTTGTACTAGACCAAGAAGCCTACCAAACAAAATAAAATACCCTAGAAGTGCTTAGGCAGCGGCTTCGTAACTGGTCTATTGGGGCTTGACGGTGTGTATAAAATAAAATAAAATTGAGTACATGAAACATGATCTTCATTTATTTGGCTCTGGTAGAAAATTTTACATTTTTTTTTTCACCAAAAACATGTCTACTTCTGCGGATTATACTTAGTTACAATCAATTTAAATGCTATAAAAATTTTTATGCGTACAAGTACAATAGCGCAGTACTTCTGTACGTGCACTTCTTTCACAAACGTAAGACACTTGCCGAAATTGTTCTTAAAAGAGGATACACATGTATATTTCTTTTTTTTTGTATTGTAAATTACATACAACTTTTAACGTTATAATATCTCGCTTTCGGGAGATCCACAAAGAACAAAGCGGGTACAAAAATGACAGAGCTTTGAAGAGTTGTTTTTGGGCCGGCGGGATTGTGATAATTGAGTCGATGTGTGCTCTTTATGGGACGTCCTGATTGTGTTAGGGAGATTCTCCCGCAACAAGAATGGGATTTTTCAACTGCGATGAATTAGCGAGCGATGGTGTGAAAGCTGGTTTTGTGTTCATACTCACGGAGCTCTTTAGCATGTAGGTCTGTGCTCTTTCCCAAGCAGGGATGATAAGCCCACCGCGTCCTGATTCTTTGTTCAACTTTGGTTGAATTGTATTGGAGTTGATGATAGGTATTTTATGGTGACGCCATTCTCATGATTACATGCTGACATCTTTCTTTCTCGACGATCTGTGGGGGGTAAAAACAATATTAATATACAAGTAGTCAACCTCTGAAAAACTTTCGCTGCCTTTTTTCCGGCTCCAGCACATCTTTGCAAGAGAGTGAGTCTGTTCAATCGCATTTCTCTGTTCTTACCACTCTACTTGAACCTGCTTTAAAGAATTCTATTAGTGAACAAGTCCCATTCATTAAATCGGACATTGTAAAATTCGATCTTAGGTGCCCTATTTCATCGGCTCCGTCGTGATCTCAAATAGAATGAGTTCATTCGGATCCCTAAACATGGGTATGTACCTTTTTATGCTCACTTAATTTGTAAGAGAAGAATCATCTAGCATGAATAGGGTACTCAACATTTTGGAAGAAGCATGAGTCTTGTGGGCTTATTACTACTAAACTCAACGATGGTGGTTCTCGGGATACACTCGCGAATAGAAATCAAGTTTCTGATGTCACCTTGTCACTTTCAATATTAGCAATGAATATTCAGACCTCAGATTCAAAGCAGGAAACCGAAATCAAACAAAGGTTTCAAGAATGATTTTTAGTTGCTATAACTATCAGCGTAATCATTTGCAAAACGTCCTTTCAAATTAAAGTGAAAGCTTTCACCCTTAAATTTATAGGCTGATTCCAACATAATATTTTTTGTCATTTCAAGATATATCAGTATCAATGTGAAAGGAGAAAAATGGATGTCACTAGAGGCTTTACAGAATCAAAAAACATGATTATATGAGTGGTATTAAAATTTAGTAATTGTAGTAAAAATACAGTACAACAATAATTTCTTGAAACAAAAAACAACGTTCTCTTCAAAGCTCAACGGGCTCCGAATTTACGAAAAAAAAAATTTTAAAATAAATGTAAGGTTCTAAAATTAAAAAACAAAATTTCCTTCCGCCATATCAATGACCCATTCGAACTTCCAACATTTGATTCCTACTGAAGATTTTCCTCATTGGTACACCGTGTTTCTTACACCTTTTAACAAAATAGACAAACAAAATGGATTAGAGGATAAATCAAAACACAACATTTCAAGATGATCACAATATAAACTGATCACACTACATAAATAACATTTCTCGCAAAATAAAGCTTTACAAACTCAAGGATAGAGGAGTAAAGGGGGAAATTCATGTATACCGGTAAGTCGACGACAGCTGGTGAAAAAAAAATCGAGAACATACGTAATGAGAACGTCTTTGAAGGATCAAAGGCTCTAAGCAGTGCCAGTATCACTCTACCGCATCTGAATTCTTTATTACCTCATACAAATAATTACCGTTTTTATCACATTTCTTGCTTGTAATAGCAATATACTCGCACGGTTGATTCGAAATTGTGGCTATCATCTGTACGCTACCAACTCAAATCGCTATCCTCCATTTTTTAGCGTTTTCAATGGCAAAAGTACTATGTGAGTCATTTTAAGCTGTTGATACAATCATAAATTGATGATTACTTCAAACAGCTCTATCAATCGCTCGGGAAAGTCACAGTCCAAACATCAAATTTTCGAAAGCAAAAGCTTCTAATCGATAAAATCTCGTTACAAGCCTAGCTTAGCTTGATCATAGGACTTGTTGCACGGCGATGATGACTTGACGTTTGGACTGATCAGTCAGCCACGTCCTATTCTGAGCCTGTTCCGTGGAAACCCACTAACACACTTCCTTAAAGCTAGGAGTCATAGTCTAGTTCAAGTCCAATATACTACAAGTTGGCTCCGCCCCTTCAATGAGCTAGATATGCAAGGCTTCAAGGAAGATGGACTATCGGGGTGAGTGAGTTTTCTAAAAGCCACTAGCCTAACTTGTTTCAATTTGTGATGTATTTTAAGCTTATTTATGAAAATAATAAACAATCGAATCTTTCGAAAGTATGTCATGACAGTAATCAATCTATGCACCCAGATAAATACTTCAGTACTTTAGAAATATAAGCCTATAATAATTCAAAAAAAGGTTTTAGAGCAGCATTACGTTTCTTCTCTTGGAGAACATATTTCTTCCCCGGAAATGAATAACAACCGTAATGCAAATTGACATTTATTGTTATCTTCCTTGTGAAAATATTGATCAGGTACATCGTTTTTCTGGTTGAATTGTATCTCAAATTTGGACACGCACCGGAAACCGGCTGGATGCATTCCTCTTGCAGATCTTCGGTAAAGTTGTACTCTGGTACGAATTCCTGAGGAAAAAAAATCAACTTTTCATCTTGATAGTACATGTAGTATAGAAAGAAGCTCCTTATATTTAATAATTATTATATTATTGGAAGCAAATCAATATTTTCTATATCCCGGCCTTTTATCAGCCCCAGATTTCAACTATATTTGGCTTTACCGAAAGTTTTTTCTTTTTACTTCTCACTCGACGATGAATTGAACAGTAGAGAACCACTCGTTGGCGATCCTAAATTGGAGTTGGTATTAGCGTTAGTTGAACTGGGATAGAGTAGGAAGTATATTCGATTCACACTCCCCCCCTCCCCCCTAAGACCGAAGGTCTCTATGGACAAATTATAAATAAGTAAAAAATTAAAAATAAAATGACAAAAAAAATGAAGGAATAAAACATAATCCAGAGATGATAAAGGATCGATAATACAAATAATATTTACAAAGGGCATGATACAACAAATGACAAAATTTGCAAGGCATGAATAAATATTACCAAGAAAATGCAATGATGAGAATTTCAACTATACGGGGTTAATCAGAGGTACATGGTAACTTCACCATTTTTTGTACGCTGCGAGTAAATTCTTTTTTGGACGCGGTTCTAACGGTCGCGGTCCGAATTTTCGAGTCGCTGCCCGTAAAAACTTGTGTAATTACCCCTAAAGACCACTACATTGGTGGACCGTCTTCCTTTAACACGACTACGTCGCCGATGTTGATGTTGGGAAACTCATTTTTCCATTTAGTACGGGTTTGGAGGATGGTGAGGTAACTTTGGCTCCACTCTCACCAAAATTGTCTCAAAACATCGAGCAGGTACTCGTAAGTGAGTCGATCTATTAGCGGGATGTTGTGCGTTTCTGGTTGAGGCGGTATCAACAGATGCGAGGCGACTAGAAAATGACCCGGCGTTAGAACATCTCTCAATTCGGGATTTTTGGTTCGACGTTTGGCGTACAAAGGGCGTCAGTTGAGTATGGCTCTTATTAGGTACCTATTTCTAATCGCAATACAGTCTCTTTCTTTTCTATTCCAGATTTCGTACATTTTTACACAACATAATAGAAGTTTGATAATTTCTTGACAACACATTTTACGAATGTCTTTAGATAGAAATGAGCACAAGTGAATCATGAATCATTCAAAAACAACCTTCGTTTGGTCAACAACGAAGAATCATCTTCATCCATTGTATTCACAATCGTAAGACCAACAATTAACCCTTAATTACAGCTCTAAAATGATACAATAATCAATACATAAATAAATTTGAGATACAGCAAAATGTTAGCAACTAGAAAAGAAAATCCTAAGAAGATTAAAAAATTTGTACAAGTATGCTGTCCTCACACACTGATGGCTACTAAATCAGATACTTCGGTATCACAATTTTTCAAAACTGTCTTCAGCCAGAACGAGGAATACCTGTTGAATAAAAGATTCATAGACGGGTCTTTTGTTGTACCATCAAGTATTTACGCGTTATCAACGAACCGGTGTTTTGTATCGAACGCTAAATTTAAATTACAACATAATATTATTAAAAAATGTGAAAAATCAAGATATTGATTTTTATATCTCAGTACTATACTTACAATCATTCTCGCGTCCACGGAGCTGGCTGTGGGTCGTCCCGCCCGAAGTGAAACATACACACTCTTCCGATTGTGCCGTCCATTTTCTCTTCGCGTAGAGAATAATAACGATCCATTTTGTATATTCCGTTGTTTGTATTTTTGGTCTCTTACATCAAACTTACAATATTTACACACAAACTTCTTCACAATTTGTAAAATTTTACCTGTACCCTTCTTTCGGCACGTGTGGTGATTTATCCGTGTGCTTGCGGTCAACACGGACTTTTTGACCGGATCTCCAGTCTGACCCGGCGTCGACAGCTCTATTTTCGGCCACGGGTGCCGCGCACGAAATCGCCAAAGACCCACATCATACACATAGTTAACAATTTTAAGTGACTTTCATCTTACAAACTCACTTGGAGAAGTTAGAATCTCACCTGTTGGGCCCCTTCACTGCCTGGTTGTTTTTCTCACAGCCCGAGTACCAGATTTCATCACCTTGATCTTCGTTGTAGCTGTAACTATCGTCGAGGACGATACTGCAGGCACCGTTATTGAAATGGTTTACACCAGTTGTGAAGAATAGGCCTATGGCCCCGCGTCATCACGCTCTATTCATAGCACTCTGTTGAAAATTAGGTACCTTCACTTCTTGGCCATTTTGGAAAATGCGACGATGTGCTTTGCAATGTTTGACTGACAAAATCGTTGAAACTTGTAGATTGGAATAAGTCTGACAATTTGGCTTGTGTCGATTAATTTAACGCTTCGATCTTGGAGCTTGGATGGTAAAATTAATAAACTGTTTTTGGTGATACATTTTGATGTCCATATCAACGAGGATATCACCCGTGTAAATGAACATCAAGATTTTTCCCAGCTAGGAAAAAGTTGTCAGCGCTCTTAGGAGCAGATGGTAGTCAGCGCTACCCTTACTAATACAACAGCAAAGTTGAAGTAAAAACTGTACTTGTGTGAGTAAAGTATATAGAAGCAAGTTGGTAGCATTTGCTCCTAAGTGCAGACTTAGTAGTAGAAATGGTAGCGCTCTGGTAGCATTGAGGGCAGCACCAATAAGAGCGAAAACAATTTTTTTTGTGTGAATAAAAAAAAATAGGAGCAAGCCAGTAGCGTGTGCTCCTAGGTGCAGGCGTGGTAGCAAAAATAGTAGCGGTCTGGTAGCATTTGCTCTTAGGTGCAGGCTTATTAACCTAACTAGAAGCGCTCAGGTAGCACGAAAGGTCCTTGTCACGGTCGACAGTTTTAACGTTTTCTCACGTTCTCAGGCAAGACGTGTGAAAGTATTATCTTTGCAAAACCGTGTGTATACAAAATTGGCTAAAATAATCGACTGTCTGATACTGTTCAGATGCAACTTGCAGAGGCGTTTCTTCAGCTCTATAATACATGACTGTTGATGACTGCTTCTCGGTGATTTTGTTTGATTGGTGCAGAAAGAGCGACAAAGAGAGCGTTCAAATGTTTGCTGATTCGTTGCATTGAGTCGTTGTAGTGATCTGCTGAGATTTTGTAAACTAGCTTCATTATGCACTCCAACGAGACCAAGTCTACAGGAAATGCCTCTTTACAAGTCCCTAAAAGACTTTTGTTGCTCCTGTGTCACGATCTTTCCTGAAGTTTTTCAAACTATCTAGGCAAAGTTGAGTTGAAGAAAAAACTATCTGCTAATGCGTTAAATGAAAAAAAGGTCACGCAGGCGCGTAAGCAACACACGACTTTTCACCCTCGCCTGAAACTAAGCATTGTGCTTAAATCCTAACTTCAGAACTCCAACTTATTCTACAAATTATTCCCTTTATGAGACTCAGATATTCTTGAAAATACAATTTAAATTTACCAAAAATGAATTCGATATCTACGAAGCTACAAGGATAGAAGTTGTGCTCTCAATCTTGGGTGAATCCGTATTGCATCTTCTTCTCCAGCTTGAGAAAGTATCTTCGCCGGTTTAGGATCTTCTTGCAGTTTCAGGACAGCTTGCTCACTTCCGTACATTTTCGTCAGAATATATCCTCTATATTCTAAGGAAATGTTGTCCAAATTGACCATTGTCGTTAGCCGTGTAAAATATTGGAGTCGTTTACTCCGGTCGCGCAGAACCCATCTGCTTGCAGCACCCAAGGAAACCGCGTCCTTATGCTCTATTGATGGCACATTTTTGAGAATGGTCTTCAGTTTAACGAAACTCAGCTCGACAAATTTAGCCATTTTTGAAAATGCGACGATGTGCAGTGCGATATTTGATTGACAAAAGGATTTCAGAGCTTCCTCCGTATCTTTGACATTCGTTGAATGGAATAAATCTAATAATAATTCGTTCGCCTCCATTTGGTTCGCGTTGAAAAATTGCACGGATAAATCCTGAAGCTCGGGTAGCTTACATAATACACTGGCTTTCGTGATGAATCCGATGTCTTCTGTAGCAATGGTGATTTCTCCAGTGTAGATGAACGTCAAGATTTTTTCAAGAATTCCTGCGTCAAAATCGTCTACGGTTATCCTCGGTGGAGTGGCAGGGTTAGTGCAATCTCCGCCGAACATGGCGTCAAAGTACTCGGACGCCAGTGCCAGTATCACTCACTCCACGACATCTTAATTCTTCTTTACCACAATACGTCTGAAATTCTTGCAGCATCAAATTCTGCTTGCGCAAGTTGTCCACTATGTAAGTCATTTTCAGCTGTTGAAACTATCATAATTGAGAATCATTTAAAAAGTTCTATCAAGAATATATCCTCTAAACTCTGAAGAAATATTGTCAAAATTGAACATTGTTGGCAGTTTCTTGAAATATCGAAGTTCTTTTCACTGGTTGTGAAGAACCCATCTGGTTATAACGCCCAAGAGGACTGTGTCATTTTGGAAATCAAAATCAAAGGAGATTAATTTTTTTGACAACCCTTCTCACCAAAATTCAATTGGCAATGCTCGTCAGGTGAGGATAGGCCTATCCCATGATGTTACCGTGAAAATGAATGATGTTTGAAAACGGTTTGATCGTTTGCCCTGTGACAAGTGATTACTCTGGAAAAGCGCGTTCTGCTCACTCAAAAAGGGACATTTGTCATATAGTCGCCAAGCTAGTGATACTGTTGAGTCACCTAAAAAAACAATTAGCTAAGTCTCTAACTAGTGATACCTTTTGACAAGTGGAAAAAATGAAAATGAAGATAGTGATCATGTGAAATACAAGTTCAAGATCACCAATGTAAAAGAAAATGAACATTACATTTTTTGGGGAAATTTGTACAACATCGGGAATATCGTTCGCGTTCAAGTGATTCGTTTTAATGAATTCGAGACGTAAATCTTTGAGCTCTGGCATTTGGTGCCTAATACTTGCTGACGTGATCTTCACGATATTATCATCCGTATTAATCTCAATATTGCCGGAACATATGAAGCTCAGAATTTTTCCAAATGTTTCCGCATCTATATGGTTCATTCTCATTTTTTGTGGAGAGGCATTACCGATACCCGTGAACTTGTTGTCGAAGTATTGGGACGCCAAAGCCAGAGTCACTCTGTTGCATTCGAAATGCGTCCCTCACTCATGTTTGTCTTCGAAGTTGACACGACCAAGCCACCAAAAGTGTATCTGATGGTATTTCAAAATTCCTGTAGCTTCAAATTCTACTTGCGCAAATTGTCAACTACGTGAGTTATTTTCAGCTTTTGAAGCAATCATAAATTCATAATTATTTTAAACAGCACTATCAAGAATATATTCTGTATACTCTGAAGAAATTTTTTCCAAATTGACCATTGTTGACAGTATCTTAAAATATTGAAATTGCTTACATCTGTTGTGGAGTATGGGTTAATTTGTACCACATTTTCTTCTCCGGCTTGCAAAAATATCTTCCCAAGTTCAGGATTTCAATCATTGATGGCAGTTCCTTGAAATATTGAAATTCTTTTCAAAGGTTGTGAAGAACCGATCTGGTTATAGCGCCCTTTTAACAAGCGGAAAAATTTTAAATGAGGATAGTGATCATGTCGAATAGGTACAAGTTCAAGATCATCAATGTAACAGAAAATAGGCCCAAAATGCCCAAAACCGTTCAATGAATCGAAAAATTTTAGCTAACCATTCTAGAATACACCACTTTTATAGTCAGCTATCTATGGAACCTTTCGTCAGCATGAAACCATTGCTATGCCACTTGAAAGTCCATGGTTGTATAAACTACAAGACACATTTCAATGTTGTCCAGAAATGAAACAATAGATCAGTTTGCGGAGAATTTTGATGTAGCTGCAAAAGTTGTACTTGACCGTCAGACCATGACTTTAGTTGGAGGAGTACTGAAATTGCGGTGAGTAAGAATGGGTTGGAATGAAAATTCTGGTCCTTTTCTTGAATGCGAAAGCTCTAAAATACACAAGCCTCAACAGTCGGATGCTCGTTTAACAGGATCGCAGATCTTCTCCCAGGACCAGAAATCGTCTCCCAGGATTGCGGATCGTCCCTTAGTGTCAAACTAGTTGTGATCCTAGTTCAAAACTCTGTTTATCACGTTTTCCGCATTTGTAGCGAGAGTTGTTGCGTTATGTGGATTGCATTGCATAACTAATTTGCTGTTATTCGAGTCGGTACTTCTGAGAGCGTTTTTGTGTAATTACTTCGCCGTAATACATGAGGTAAAACTGGAATTAAGCTGAACGAATTTCCATCTCTTTTACATACATCCACCACAGTTTTTAATTCATACAAGCTCGTTACAATCCTAGCTTAGCTTGATCATAGGACTTGTTGTACGGCGATGATGACTTGACGTTTGGACTGATCAGTCAGCCACGTCCTATTCTGAGCCTGTTAGCCTGTTCAGTGGAGACCAGGATTCTGCACGAAAATTTTCAACAATTCAGAACAAGTTTTTTCAAACACCTTGAAATAAAACCGGGCCAGGTATTAGTTTTCTAAATCTATCATTTCGGAGAAAACAAAATTCATTTGTACGCAAAGCGAAAATACAATTTGAAAAATGAAATTATAAAATAGCTTTACTCGCACAATATAAATACAATAACGTACAAAAATGTACAGAGATCGCGTCGACGTTTCGACGTGCTGAGACGTCTCCTTCGGAACGAATTTTTAGGGTACAAAACATTTCTTCAGGACCATCTAGCCTCACACAGCAAAGTTTAGAAAGTTTGGGAATTGGAGCATAAAATAACCATAACGAAGAGCTTACTCATTTGTAATTAGTAGACGTTTCAGGAAGTTCTCGCAAGCAAATTTGTGTCTTTCTGCGAGAAACATACTCCGTACGTACTCCATCCATTGCGTATAAACTCACTGTCCAAGAGCAAATGAGTTCTTTGGATTTGGCAGTATAATTGATGCCCACTAAAATTATGATTTTATCATCGCGCTCCGATTCTTTTCCATTGATTTGTACTCGCACGAGAGCTTCTTCGGGCGTCTTACCCGTAATAAATTCGAATACTAAAAGAAAATGACCAGACTCGAGGACTAAATTGCTTTCGTGCAGCGACAGGATGGTGTTCTCGACACTTTTTTCTTGGAGGAGCTGTCGAACGCTCGATGAGAATGCCTCGGTAGCATCATCGCCCGGTGCCACGTCTTTCCATTTCCCAGCCACAGGATTGTATCTTTCAACTTCATCGGTTCTTCCACAAACGTAAATTTTATCCTTGAGCACGCAACAATCGCCGAAAAATGATCGTGACAGGTGCTTGTCCGGTACGGTGACCGTACGCTTGCACGTATTTGGCGGAGTTTGTTTCTGAAGTCTTCATTACCACATTCTAAGATCACTTCAGTGTATCTCAGGGTATTTTGAAATTCTTGTGGCTTTGAATTCCAGTTGCACAAGTTGTCAAGTATATGTCATTCTCAGCTGTTGGAACAATCATAAATTGATGATTACTTCAAACAACTCCACGTATAAATCGCTCGGGGAAACCCATACAACAAAAAATTAAAACAAAATACTCCTTTTATGTCCATAATTCCTTTCTGATGGTTCCTTCACCAAACAACGTTTGCGAGATAGTTTCAAAGCGAAGGATATAACGTCGAAAAATGATAGAAAATATTCACTATAACTCTTCTTTAATAAATAATAAATCATTGAATTATAAATCTGTACTAAATGAAATTATAAAAGATTAAAAGTGCGATATCGGAAACGTCGAGGAATGGAATGAACAAATTATTCGAATCCTAAATGAGGCTGCAAATAAAACAAATGTTGAAGAAGAAACTGGAAAAACCAAAACTGATAACGTCTGAAAGAGCTATACAAACAAGGACAAAGAATTTTTTTTTTAAATTATTCTTTATAAGTACAATCTCATCATTACAATTGACTAGACTAGAATATTTTTGAACTTGAACCATAGAACAATAGATATAGCTCTAATATCAGAAACCCATTGCACCACTAGAAACTACATACAGACACAGGAGTACTCTTCCTACCACACTACGCATCCAAGCGGATGAGCAAGGGGTGGAGCCGCAGTTTTAATCAAGGAAAATATTCAACACTTCCAGCTTGAGGAAATATGTACACTAAAACGAATTTGTACTACTCACTAAACAGTCCAAAACTTTAAAAACAACAAAGCCTCGGGGATAGATGGTATCACAAAGTATGCAGGTAGATATTATAACTCAACTTTTTAACGTAGTCCTTAGGAATACAAATGTCCCAATAAAATAGAAAATATCAAAAATAATCCTAATTCATACAAAATTGAGAATTACTGGTCTCTTAGTATAATTTCTGATACTGCTAAAATATTTGCCAAGGTCATTAGGAAAAGAATTAAAAAATATTATAAAGAGACGCAGCCTGAGGAACAAGAAGGATTTAGATCGGGCTACTCAGCAACAACCAACTTACATAATAATACATCAAATAAATGAAAATAGTGAAGAATATAACTTAAATCTATACATGGGTTTCGTTGACTACACATAAGCCTTCGATAATTTCAAACATTCATGTCTGTTCTCAGCCATGAAGAACTAGGATTATAGTAAAGACGTAATACAAATAATAAAAAAAAAAGTGCAAAAGCAATGGTGATCACAGACGAGGAAGGGGAAAAATTTGAGATAAAACAACGGGTCAGGCAAGGTGACCCATTATGTTCGACACCATTTAACATAGTACTGGAAGAAATTTCCCGATCACTTGATTGGTGTGAGAAGGGAATAAATATCAACGGCTCGTGGCTCCCAACTTGAAAGACAAAAACAAAGATATTGAAATGGAATGTCAAGACACATTGGAGGCATTGATTTGTAGAAAAATCACAATGGATGTTCTCATAATGCCTTTTCAGGTACTCCCTCAGTCGGTGATAGTTTTGATATACTTACGCAAGTTGTCAACTATGTGAGTTATTTTCTGCTGTTGAAACAGTCAAAGTTGACAATCACTTAAAACAGCTCTATCAAGAATATAATATCCTCTATTCTCTAAAGAAATATTGTTAAAATTGAACATAGTTGACAGTTTCTTCAAATATAGGAATCGTTTACACAAGTTATGTAGAACCCATATACAATTAAAACACCCTAGAGGGCCGCGTCATTATGCTGCACATTATTGGAGATGACCTTCACTTTAACCAAACTCGGAGACTAATTCAGCCCATTTGGAAAATGTGCCGATATGCTTTGCAACGTTTGACCCACAAAAATATGTCAAAATTATCCGCATCATTTTAAATAATATTATGTGCATTGCGCGAAAGAACATTTTACGATAAAACAATTATAGCGTTTTGGATATAACCAAAATGAGTATCCTCTACACAAACCAGATCCCATTTATTTATTCGGACACTGTAAAATTCGACGCAAGAATTACTCGCGCCATTTTTGTCCTGAAAAGTTCCGAGTAACTGTCATCTCATAAACACACTTGGAGAAGTTAGAATCTCACCTCGTTGTGCCCGTAAGTGTCGCCAAGGCAGACGCTGTAGGCACCGTTTCTCTCGCGACCATGGATCCCTGCAATGAGTGGGCGATGAACACCACTCTCGGAAACCTAAGGGCATAGAAATTTTTTTGAACTTTATTAGGCAGGGATGTAAAATGTACATAAATGTAATGCTATATATCAACTGACCAGGTCTCGGTTTTGCCACTATGTGCCAACTCGAGCACCATTGATTGGTCGAACAATGAATTCTCTCGAGTTTACGGCGTTATTAGACAGTCCAGCCTCGAAGAAAATATTATAAAATTAAATGAATCGCAAGAATATTAATCAAAAGCTATAAGAAAAAACATAAGTTACACAATGACTAAAATAAGTTACAAAATAATTAAAATTTTTAAAACATGTTATTTACAAAGTTGAGTGATTGAATCTGAGATGACATCCAAGGCAGGATTATGGTCTGGTGACAGGGTAGACACTCGCAATATGTCTGGGGAGATTTTGGTACGATTTCCGGCAAATATGAGAAAGCTTTAGAGAATATCAAAACACGTTTTTCTGAAGCGCAATATTTGAAACAAGAAAGGTTGAAAACAAACCAGATTTTTTATTATTGAGATTATCGCAATTTTCGCAAATGAAATATTCTTTATAATATTTTGAGATCACATTCTGATGGACATAAGTTGCACAATGACTAAAATAAGTTACAAAATAATTAAAATTTTTAAAACATATTATTTACAAAGTTGAGTGAAACGTTAGAGTTGGGAGGATTTGGTAACATTTGTGGCAAATATTACATTCTTTTTCGGAAAAAAATGAATCACGTAGGCCTACTTGCACTGGCCTGAAAATATACAATAAATCAAATAATTGAAAAAGTGAAGAATATAACATAAATCTAAACATAGGTTTTGTTGACTACACATAAGCCTTCGATAATGTCAAACATTCACATCTGTTCTCAGCCATGAACAACTAGGGTTATAGTGATGACGTAATATGTACAAATAATTTTAAAAAATGTGCAAAAGCAATGGTGATCACAGACGAGGAAGGGGAAAAATTTGAGATAAAACAACGGGTCAGGCAAGGTGACCCATTATCCTCGACACCATTTAACAAAGTACTGGAAGAAATTTTCCGAGAACTTGATTGGTGTGAGAAGGGAATAAATATCAACGGCTCGTGGCTCAACAATCTTCGATTTGCCGATGACGTAGTAGTACTAGCTAACAGCAAAGAGGAACTAAACCAAATGCTGAGGGAATTAAACGAGAAAAGGCAAAAACAAATATCATAACCAACTTGAAAGACAAAAACAAAGATATTGAAATAAGCACTCACAGTATGATAAAAACGATAAACGACGTTACATATTTAGGCCAAACAATAAGCATTAAAAATAGACAGGAAAAAGAAATAAAAAGAAGAATAAAAATAGGATGAAATAAATACTGGGCCCTAAAAAGAATCTTCGAGACAAATCTACCATTAAAAATAAAGTACAAAGTTTCCAGCCATGAGCTATGGAGCGCAAAGCTGGGTCTTACACACACAAATTACAAGTAACACAGAATAAAATGGAGAAGGGCTTACTGGGAATGAAACAGAACCTTAGAAGGCCTAACAAAGTTGAAAATATTTTAAAACAAAATAAAAACATAGTCGAAGAAAGTCTCCAGAAAAAATGGGATTGGGCGAGATACTTCGCTCGAAGAGGAAGTAAAAACTGGCTTGAAAAAACAACGTTTTGGTTCCTAAACAAAAAAAAAAAAAAGAAACAGGGGAAGACAGAAATTACGATGGGCAGATGATTTTGCGGCCTGACTGACCCATAAGATGTTCCACAGGGTGGCACAATGCACCCCAGAGTGGTCAAGGCTGAGGTCAGCTTTCGCCCTTACGTTTAAAAATTATACCTATTTTGTAAGTACCTACATAATACGCATTTACATGAAGGCTATAAATAAATAAATAAATAATAACTATAAAGGGAGAAGGAAACGGTATGAAAAAAGAAAAAAAATTATATACAGCAAGGAGATAATATACAGGTGTGGAATTTTACACTTTTTACACTATACACAAAATCAGATTATATTTACATCTTCCATCGTCAGTAAATTCCCGTTCTAGCCATCGTCCTTCTTACAGTGCAAGGTACTGACATGTTGCTTCGATTCCTGCTCGTTCTGGAATGAAGACACATGGGAGGCATTGATTTGTAGAAAAATCACAATGGATGTTCTCATAATGCCTTTTCAGGTACTCCCTCAGTCGGCCATAGCCTCTTCAAGGTACTACAACCTCTGTACATTTGAAAGGCCGGGGTTGTTGTGAATCAAATTTTCGAATAAGCTTTTAGAATTGCGATAACTTAATATTTCACCATGGAATTCGGGTACGGGTATTTTTTTCAGTTTTAATTGGAATGAACTTGAATTAGTTCCCTGTGCACTCTGACTAGATTCAGCTTCGTGGTGCATTGTACAATTTAACTCGGCGGGAAAGGTATGTAAATTTATGTTCTTGGCATGAAAGTTTGACTTGGACAGGTCGAGGTACCACTTGCAGCCAAGGAAGTACCGCTGAGTCAAAAACGGAAGCGAGGCCGTCCGAAGCTCGCAACACGTACTCTACTCCGTGACTGATGATCGGGACCTATGTGTGTGTTTTCAATTGAAAACAAATCATTCTACACTTTCTCCCCCCCCCCGCGGGATTTCAGCTATTCCATCCGTGCCGATAAATGGTACCCAAACTCAAATAGACTACGTACTCGTGGACAGAAATAGCAAAAACATGAAAAACTGCGGAACAATAAAGAAATTTAATTGCGATACTGATCATAGAATCATATTACTAGAGTTAGAATGTCAGGAGTCAAAAACTAAGAAGAAAAAGTTCTTCAAAGCACCAGACATACATGAAAAAATAAAAAGATACAAAATGAATTATAAATCTATACTAAATGAAATTATAAAAGATTAAAAGTGCGATATCGGAAACGTCGAGGAATGGAATGAACAAATTATTCGAATCCTAAATGAGGCTGCAAATAAAACAAAATGTTGAAGAAGAAACTGGAAAAACTAAAACTGATAACGTCTGAAAGAGCTATACAAACAAAGACAAAGAATTTTTTTTCTGGAATGTCAAGACACATTGGAGGCATTGATTTGTAGAAAAATCACAATGGATGTTCTCATAATGCCTTTTCAGGTACTCCCTCAGTCGGTGATAGTTTTGATGTACTTACGCAAGTTGTCAACTATGTGAGTTATTTTCTGCTGTTGAAACAGTCAAAGTTGACAATCACTTAAAACAGCTCTATCAAGAATATAATATCCTCTATTCTCTAAAGAAATATTGTTAAAATTGAACATAGTTGACAGTTTCTTCAAATATAGGAATCGTTTACACAAGTTATGTAGAACCCATATACAATTAAAACGCCCTAGAGGGCCGCGTCATTATGCTGTATTCATTGCACATTATTGGAGATGACCTTCAATTTAACCAAACGCTGAGACTAATTCAGCCCATTTGGAAAATGTGCCAATATGCTTTGCAACGTTTGACCCAGAAAAATATGTCAAAGTTATCCGCATCATTTTAAATAATATTATGTGCATTGCGCGAAAGAACGTTTTACGATAAAACAATTATAGCGTTTTGGATATAACCAAAATGAGTATCCTCTATACAAACCAGATCCCATTTATTTATTCGGACACTGTAAAATTCGACGCAAGAATTACTCGCGCCATTTTTGTCCTGAAAAGTTCCTCGGTTTGGCCACGATGTGCCAACTCGGGCACCATTGATCGGTCCAACAATGAATTCTCTCGAGTTTACGGCGTTATTAGACAGTCCAGCATAAAATTAAATGAATCGCAAGAATATTAATCAAAAGCTATAAGAAAAAACATAAGTTACACAATGACTAAAATGACCAAATAGAGGTCAATTTACTTGAAATGATTTTCAAATTCTTCCATTGGCGTTCCTTCCGACGACCCTCCCGACGACTCCTCTATTGTTGATACGTCCGACAATTCTCCTAACGCACGGGCCAATGAGCGTTTCACTTTTCCCGGAGCTAATGAATCTTCACCTAAAATCGGATCTGCTTTCTTTCCGTTCTTTGATTCCAAAGGCGGTGTCAAGTCCTCCATAGCATCTTCCAATTTGCGTATCGAACATTCTGGTATGTAGTAATCCTCTCCCGGTCCAGAAATTCCATGTTTCATTTGCGATGCTGAAGATGACGGTCTGCTGCCAAGGAGCCCGTGGGACGCTTCTGACGCACAAGTTCCAGGAATCTCATATTTTTTCTCCAGAATTTTAGACTGGGTATCTTTCAATGCTGGCATTGGTTGGCGGTGACCGAGCACAGTAGACGTGAAGGGTGACACTTTCTTCCCATCAAGTATATTCACTGGAATTTCAAAAGGCACCTTTTCAGCCAAATCATCCAAAAAACCCTTCTCACGATCTGTAGGTGATTTTTTCTCATTCGTCAGTTTTTTCAAGATATTCGAAAATTTCGAGGCCGTGATTCGTTCTTTCAAAGAATCTATACGCTTTGCAATTGAAATCTTTTGTTCACCTACTTTCTGGGCTACTTTCTGCAGTTGAGGTTGATCGACCGAAGCCTCGTTCCTCTGAAACAGCTTTTGCAGCGGCAATAGCCTGAGTCCTAAAACGAGATAGAGAAACCGGCTGCGGCTTTGGAAAAACAAATTCTGGTACATTTTCTGAACTCTTTGGAAAAACAAAATCGGGTACATCTTCTGAACTCGTTTCATCGGGTTCATTTCCGGGTGCTTCCGATGAACAAAATGAGGAAATATTGCGAGTCTCACGTTGTGGTAGACGTGACGGTTGCCGAGTTTCAGATCCGGTTACCGACGACTTCTTTGGTGGAGGCGATTGTTGTTTCAATGCCGGCTTCGACGGTTTGAACTCTTCATCATTCATTTTGAAGTTTTGTTTAAATTGCTCTACGTTATTGGACTGAATAGAACACGAAAACAAGCGATCTTGGAAAAATTATCACGAAAGAAAAAGTACGAGCGAAGAATCGGACAGCGATTAAGAAGTACAGATAAAGAATGATTGATTTCCGAGGCTCGTACTAGTTATGAAGGCTCTCTTATATTGCAACAGATTAGCGTATGATGAGAGAAAACGCAAAAAAAAAAAGAGAAGAAAATAAGGGATGATACATTAATGCAAAATTTCCATTGAATGGTTCCTATTGAATCCTTAATTGACTGGGATGTCTAGAAGCTTTAGTGATTCAATATTTGGGCGTTCATATCTGCTGATAGACCACTCTATGATTTCCTTGACCGTTTTGAAGAACCTTTGGATTATTTCTATTTATGAGTTCGTCGCCATCGTTGGTCTTATTGAGAGCTGTTAAAATTGTCTCCTTGGTAATATTTCTCATATTCAAACTGAAGACAACTCTCATTGGTTTTGAAGATTCTACATTTGTAAATCGTTAAGAGTGCTTGGAGGACATTGTCGTCGGCCAAAGGAAGAGAGTCCCAAAAACTCCAAACAAGTGTCTAAATAACAAAAATATAAATAAAATAAATAAAAGAATTCAAAATAATATTACAAGATAGAATTCAAAACAATACTGCATCGCAGCATAGTAATCAGTGTTATGATTGCTCCCAAGTTTTGAGTTTGGTGATTGCTTATTCAAACTTTTTTTGGCACAGAACGCCTCGACAATTCCAGCAATATTTGTCTTCATCTTTTGCGTTTACTGTTTTGCCGTGAACGATTGATCTCTGACACGTTTCAGCTGGTACATATAAGTCCTACATTTCAATTCTCTCAACATCAAATTGTTAAAACTGTAGCCTTTATAATTAGTCAATGGCGACGGAGGTTTGAGATGATGTCTGATGAAATAATCCACTAATTTGTAGTTCTTCCCTTGTTTTTGTTTCATCTGGATCAGTGGAAAATTTTGTTCAAAAACTAAATCCAGGAGAAAATCGAAGAATTTTAGTGACTGAATCATAAGTAGAAAAAGGATTTCATGGCACTTATAACTCTGATTGAAGAAAAGATAGAGGAGGAGTACGACTTATGTCAGTGTGGGTCAAACAAGGATTAATTTATGATAGCTTATGGGCTATGACATCCAAAAAATATGAACAGATCTTTTAACAATTGGTTACGTAAAAAAAGAAAAATATATGTTTGAAACTGATCATCACATTTCATGGTCCAAAATTGATATGATTGGGAAAGAAAATATTTTTATACAAAGAAAAGCTAATAGATTTTTGTTTTCTTTTCAAGTTTCAAGTGGTATTTGGCTGATAAAGAAAGAAAAAAAAAGAAAAAAAAACGTTTTCTCAGAAAAAAAAAAAAAGTTGAAAAAAAATGAAAAGATTTTGAAGAACACTTATTCATAGAATTGAATATAGAACTGTTAGCGTGTATTCAAGTATTGTAATAAAAAACAGCATTTTAAGGTAGGAAAATCAAAAAAAAAGAGACAAGAATTCAAAATTTAATCTTGCCAACGATTGAAAAAAAAAAACAAAAAAAAAAACATTTTATGAGAATTAATTCACAAAAAAAAAAAAAAAATCGATTCACGTCTATTATTCAAAATTGATAGAATTGGGAAACAAGAAAAACTTTTGTACAAATGTTATTTTCCACTAATGGCTTTCTTTGTTTTCATTTTTATGTCACATTGGGTACATAAAACAATTACAAGCTTTAAAATTCAGAGAAAAAAAGAATAATGTCAATCCCCAAGCAGACAAGGAGGCCATACTTGGTTCAAAGTTATTACAGAATAGTAGTTGTTTCTTCAGAGAGAGGAAAAAAAAGTAAAAAACATACTACTAATAAAAAAAAAAAAGAATGAGTCATTGTCACAAGTTGTCTCTTATTAAATTTTGAAAAATATTGCAGGAGAGATTCTTGATTGTTGTGACCAGTGGTGTTGAATAGATTCTTCACAAATAAATAGTAAAATGTAGGTTATATTCAGGCGGCAAATAGGTGAAACAAACACTGATTTTGTCTGAATCCTCCGCCTGGTTACATCCGAAATATTATACATGATGTCAATTCTGGGAAGTCCAATACCTAATTGTAAGCCATATTATAATATGGTAAAAGTAAGGCAGCATTGGTGGACCAAACACTGATTCTGTCTGAACCTTCCGTCTGGCTGATTATAATAATGTGAATCCTATGGAGTCTCAAATTTTGAGGTCCAGCTACAATCTGCATACGTTGTATTGCAGTAAAAATATTCGCTTAATTTGTGCACTAATTACAATCCCGTCGATTTGACTGGATAGGACTTTGTCCTATATATACACCAGATAAAGTATAGTAAGAAAAAGTGAAAAGTCTATCAAACCACAACACAATCAGTACCTAGCTAGACTCATCAAAAAAAGCGTAGTATCGGTTCCAAAAGTTTGGAATTGTGAGTATACCTATAGGAAATAACAGTAATTGAAACGATTACTATTTTGGCTGTCCAAGAACCTGGTAAAAAAACCTCTTGTCGCTGGGGTTGGGGAAACCGTGTATTGAAAATGACTTCATGTTGGGAAAACGTACATGAATAAATTGTGGACGCTTAGAAATTGAAGAAAATGTATTTATTCAGATAAATGATTGTAAAGGAAAGAAAAAATGTAGACGTAATTTATACAAAAGTTAAAAAAAAAAAAAAAAAAAAAACAATAAAAAGACAAACTTTTTGGTCTTTCAGCTTTTCTCACCTCTCTCTTCGAAAGCCAACTTTTAAAGAAAATTTTTTGGTTTTTCTACCTGAAGAAAATGCTGTAATTATATGAAACTAAGCGATGCTACCAACATTTAAAACTCTCAAATTCAAATTTCAAAAGAATGATCCAACCTTGGAGTTCTCCAGTACCTTTCATCCCTATTCCGGCTACGGATGGTACATGTAAACACTCTTAGCCGCAGTCTGTATGATCTTTGAATTATATTGTAACCAATTGTTACAGGTTCTGTCGCATGTTTGATTGAAATATTGTTGAAAATTACTTCTGTCGCCAATTCAGACCTAGAAACTTGTCAGCAAATATAATCTGGAATACCAATTGCATAAAATCCCCAATTAATGTAAACCAAACTTACTAAGAGATAAAAAGAGAAACGGGCGGGCGAGGTTTAGATTAGAAAAACTGTTGATTATTAACATACCTCTTAATTGCTTTCTTCGTTCTGATGAGTAGATATTTATTCTCTCGAACCCGACAACCGCAAAATGAAAAAATGTCAGCGAAAAATCTGGAACACAAATTACATAGGCTAATATAATCACCATATTCATTCTTATAGAGACATGAACGATGATTGGACGAAATAGCTTGAGACACATAACGAAGAGAATAAGGGATAGATCCCTCAAATTAAACTTTTCTGAAAATCATATCTAAAAACTAAAAAAATTTATCAAAAACTCGAGTATCGAGAAATTTCTTGCAGTACCATAAACAAATTAAGCATACACTTAAGTACTTCCACGGTGCTTTCCCTGCACATGTCTGCACTCGCTGTCCGTCGCTCAGTTTTTAAACGTTTGCTTTCATCTTCAGGTCCTTTATTCATCATCCTGACGATGAAACGGCTTATATACGCCTACCTTTATTGTTTTAGTGAAAATTTCAAATTTTTCGCTCTTTCCCTTTCTGAAGTCATGCTTCGGATTATGATTAACGTGACGAACACAGAGAGAATTCGAATCCCTGAAATCCCATGTATTCAAGGGATGCTTGCCGGGCTCTCTCCCTCTCCCTTTACCCTGGCAAATTCAATTGTCTTCTTGAGAATGACGTCCACTGATCGTCGCCTCATTTTCTACACGCTTGCATTCATAGTTAGTTGGTCATAAATGAAAAAATTAGATAAATTTGAAGGGCGACTAAGGAAAGATTGGAAAATAAGACATGAAAATATGGCCCACCCTTCTCCTTTAATATTTTGAATCGTTAGAGCTTGCACCCTCTCCACCGTGCGCGTGGCTTGTCTGTTTGGAAAATTCGAGCTTCTCGTTGTTTCTCCTCGGGATTCATGCATTCCTGAGACGATTAGAAAAAAAAAAAAGAATACGTCATACCTGACAATACGACTGACTGTTTAAAATCTGTTGACGTTCTCCTTCACAATTAGGTTTTCTTTATATCTGAATCGAATCCTGATCAAAATGAATTCCAGTATCAGGAAGAACTGATCAGTCCGGCGATTCACAGAAGTACAGCTCTGCAAAAGTTATTATAACAAATATCAAAAGATGAGTAATTCGGATTGTTTACCGAGAGATCTTCAACTATAATTACGTTACAAAAATTCTAGACAGTTACAAACACCTCACAAAACGATGATACGAGAGGAAATGGCTCGGTAGCCTCCCCTCTATCTCGAACGATGACTTGATATAATGATGTGAGCCGTTAATGTAAACCCTCTATTGTTTCCTACTTCAGAATCTCACGTGCCTGAAACGACCGATTCAACATTTAATAAAATAGATACAATACCGCATGACATATGTGCATTGTTGACCAATTTTAATGAATGCTACCGATGTAAAAATTATGATAGTAAAAGATACAAAATTTGATTTGGTGATGACCTGTGCTTACAAGTTCCACTGGTGTACTAAGTATAATAAAATCTCTACTAGTTCTGTCTAGTTAATTTGTCAGTACTACAAGGCTTATTCATAAAGGGGCTCACACAATATTTCCTTTCAGGGTTAGCTCGCAGAAACATTTTCAGCCACTGTTAAACCACTTCAAGAATTCCCAGTGACCTACTGATTTCTTAAATTCCTATGATCATCTATTTTCTCTACCATTTTAAGGTTCGATCATCGTAGCAGTCTATTACTCTGAATGGCTCGAACGGTGGTCTCACTCAGTACAGTTTTTTAAAATTGAAACTAAAAATTCAGCCACTGTTAAAACACTTTAGGGTGACCAGTGACCTACTAATTTCTCGAATTCTAATTCTACTGATCAACTGCCTTCTTCACCAACATTCGTTTTTTTAAGGTTCGATCACCGTTGTCATGCACTACTAGCTGAAAGGCTGAAACGGTGATCTCACTCAGTACGGGATTTTCAAAATGAAAACAAAAAATACAAGATTTTCAGCCAGTGTTGAACTATTTCAAGAATTCTCCCTGGTCTACTCATCTTATATGGATTTGTGGGAGTTTGCTAGGACTCTTTATTATACAACCTACTTCAAAGATTATGCTTGCAGCAGTGAAAAGAAAACACTATTAAATAAAAGAACTCTTGTTCTGACAAAAATGTCAATAAATGGTCAATTTTATTGTAATAAAAATTATTTCTTGAAAACACTATTAGTTTGGGTGAAGTTGAGAAATTCCCCTCCAGGAGGAATGTAGTACGAGAATATGTCTTTGCAAGACAGATTTTACATTTCATTTTGTATCTTTGTAAGAATGTTCAGAAAATAGAGAGACACCAGATGAGCTTATTCATAGTTAGTAGCATACTAACATTGGCCAACATAGCAACTGATCCTCTAAGACCTGAATTGTTATTATTCAATCATTTTGCGTTACAATCAATAAGTATAATTATCCTCTGATCAAGAGGAGAGAGGTCCAATGCACTTTTGAATCACCAATTACGGTACATAATTCCTGGAACATGGAATACTGTTGAATCAATCTATGGCTCAGAAGATTTCTGTTAAGGTGTGAGATGTGAATTATTTTGTTTTTTTTTATGAAATATTTTTATTGGTCTTGTGAAAGAGGAATCTCCATTCTTACCTTCTCACAAAATAGCTCCATGTAGGATTATTGATATAGCCTAAGCAGGAGGTAAGCAAACTGATCAAGGTGAGGGCTAAATACACGGTCTCCAAAATATAGGACGAACTAATGTATCTGAATAGATCACTCATTTTTTTAATGCCAATTTGTAAAATAATTCAAACGAACTTGAACTGGAGGAGGCAGATATTCAATCTATTCTATACTGAATCTTTAGAGCTTGCACCCTCTCTACCGTGCGCGTGGCTCATCTGTTTTGGAAAATTCGAGCTTTTCGTTGTTTCTCCTCGGGATTCATATAATCCGGAATATTTGCTGGTGCGTCGCAAACCTTTTCACAGCTTAGGTGCTGCTTAGAAAACTTAAACGGTCGAAAGCATAATTACCTAGTTTGGATTGTTTTTCGAGCGCGGTTTCGAATAGCAAGAACGAATTAAATAGAAATAGTTCTTAACGAACATGAACGGTCGAGGAAAGTATATAATGAATAATCGGATTCGAATAGTTTTTCGAGCAATCTCCAACAATGAATACATTATAAGAATTTAAAAATTTACTTTGTAAAATTAAAACTTAGATGGAGCTGATGACCCAATTTTGTGAGAACGGTATAGCATTCTTACGTCTCCGCCCCTTCCCCTAGAAGGGCCGCCACAGGAAGAAAAGTCGGGCTGATTGTTTACCGAGCTCATTGTGAACTTATTGGTTACCAGTGCTCTAAGTCTTTCCAGCATTCTGTTTTCCCCGACACCAAACTCCAATTGGCGCCACTGCAGGAAAAAGTATTGGGCTGATTGTTTACCAAGCTGATCGTTTACTGGTGACTCACCACTTATCCAATACTCGATTGCTGCTAACCTCTGGAACAGTACCGTAACCCAATCTAATCCTTAACAATGATTATAAACACGAGAAACCAGTTCTCAGATCTTCAAAGTTTCATGTGGAACACCGTAAGCTAAAAAAAAAAAAAACATTCAACATTCCTTCAATAAACTAA
The DNA here is from genome assembly GCA_035079395.1 of Aspidiotus destructor. NCBI lineage: Eukaryota > Metazoa > Arthropoda > Insecta > Hemiptera > Diaspididae > Aspidiotus > Aspidiotus destructor. The sequence continues at coordinate 19,079,312 of JAVHKZ010000016.1, forward strand.
ACTTCTATTATTTATTCTTCTTATAATTTATTCGATGAAATCTTGAGTAATCGAAAAATAAAAAACTTGAGTGTGCAGACAAATTGCAAAATTGGCTATAATTTGAGAAAATTCTCACATTGAATGTCTTCACCTGCAAAATAGAAGATTACAAAGTATTTACCATAATTGGTACTAAAAAAACGAGAATCAAAAAATTTCCAATGCAGAAAAGCGTCAAGACAGCTTGCGTCTCCCTACAATTTTTTTTATTTTCTCTGCAAAAACTCAATGCGCCTACATTCAATTACCTAACATATGTTTCTGAAAAGATTGATTTTAAGAAAAATATTTTATTTAGGTACCAACATTTTTACCAAGTGACAGATATCCTAGGATCGAAAGCGTCTAATTTCAATGTTGAACAATCGATCTTTTGATATAGGCCTAGAGCCGCAAGGTCATTTTCCAATACGTTCAGATAGTCTTTTTTCTCTTTTAAACGTCTATTTTTTAACGAAATATAAGCGATCGAGGAAAGTATATAATAAATAACCGGATTTGAATAGTTTTATTTAATATTGTAATACATTCCAAAGAGATTGATTCAAAGATTGTTGCGTCCGCATTATACAGTTGAACACGTTCATAACCATATATCCTTCTTTGGATGTCATCAACTTTCGCCAGTCAACTTGGCCGCAACCTAGGCTTTTTCCTCCACGACTACGTCTACGATCGTACGATACAGGAGGATTTAGCTGAGACGACGGCCACAGGTTTCTCTCCTGAAATATAAAATTTTATGAAAATGTTCCATATTTCCATCGTCTCTGTTCGGCTAAAACGAACTAAATGGACTGTATTTGAATCGATGTGTACAACTTCATTTACAAGTGGTGAAACGGGTTCAATTAATTACAATAATCGGTAAAAATTGATATGTAGAACGGATTGAATCGGAATTACTACAATTAACACAAGAAAATCGGACTTGCGTAAAAAAAAATAGACAATACATATTCAAAGAAACTTATACTAACTATAAAGAGGGACGGAAACGGTATAAACGATACGCAAAGAAATTATCTACAGCAAGGACATAACATACAGGTGGGGAATTTTACACTTTTTACACTATATACAATTTCAGATTATATTTACATCGTGATCGGAGAAGAGGGTGCATTATTTACAAAAAAGGTTCTTCTGTTAGTTGCGGTGCAGCCGTGTTTTCCCCTTCAGTCGTCTGAGAAGTCCCGGCGATGATGACTTGACGTTTGGACTGACCAGTCAGCCACGTCCTATTCTGAGCCTGTTCCGTGGAGACCCACTAACACGCTTGCTTAAAGCTAGGACTCCTAGTCTAGTTCATGTCCAATATACTACATGTTAGCTCCGCCCCTTCAATGAGCTAGATATGCAAGGCTTCAAGGAAGATGGACTATCGGGGTGAGTGAGTTTTACAAAAGCCACTAGCCTAACTGATTTCAATTTGTGATGTATTTTAAGCTTATTTATGAAAATAAGAAATAATCGAAACTTTTGAAAGTATGTAATGACAGTGATCAATCTATGCACCCAGACAAATACTTCAGTACTTTATAAATATAGTCCTATAATGATTCAAAGAAGGTTTCAGAGCAGCATTACGTTTCTTCTTTTGAAGAACATATTTCTTCCCTGGAAATGAATAACAACCGTAATGGAAATCGACATTTATCGTTATCTTCCTCGTGAAAATATTGATCAGGTTACATCGTTTTTCTGGTTGATATGTATCACAAATTTGGACAAGCACCAAAAACCGGCTGGATGCATTCCTCTTGCAGATCTTCGGTGAAGTTGTACTCTGGTACGAATTCCTGAGGAAAAAAAATCAACTTTTCATCTTGATAGTACATGTAGTAAAGAAAGAAGTTCCTTGGCATTTATTAATATTATATAATTGGGAGCAAATCAATATTTTCTATATGCCGGCCTCTTATCAGCCCCAGATTTCAACTATATTTGGCTTTACCGAAAGTTTTTTCTTTTTACTTCTCACTCGACGATGAATTGAACAGTAGAGAACCACTAGTCGGTGATCCTAAATTGGAGTTGGTATTAGCGTTAGTTGAGCTGGGATAGAGTAGGAAGTATATTCTATTAACACCCCCCCCCCCCCCTAAGACCGAAGGTCTTAATGGACTAATTATAAATAAGTAAAAAATTAAAAATTAAAAATTAAATGACCCCAAAAATGAAGGAATAGAACATAATCTAGAGATGATAAAGGCTCGATAATACAAATAATATTTACAAACATGATACAACAAATGACAAAATTTGCAAGACATGAATAAATATTTTCAGATACTTACTATATTACAAAGACAATGCAATGATAAGAATTTCAACAATACGAGGTTAATCAGAGGTACATGGTAACTTCACCATTTTTTGTACGCTGCGAGTAAATTCTTTTTTGGACGCGGTTCTAACGGTCACGGTCCGAATTTTCGAGTCGCTGCCCGTAAAAACTTGTGTAATTACCCCTAAAGACCACTACATTGGTGGACCGTCTTCCTTTAACACGACTACGTCGCCGATGTTGATGTTGGGAAACTCATTTTTCCATTTAGTACGGGTTTGGAGGATGGTGAGGTAACTTCGGCTCCACTCTCACCAAAATTGTCTCAAAACATCGAGCAGGTACTCGTAAGTGAGTCGATCTATTAGCGGGATGTTGTGCGTTTCTGGTTGAGGCGGTATCAACAGATGCGAGGCGACTAGAAAATGACCCGGCGTTAGAACATCTACCAATTCGGGATTTTCGGTTTGACGTTTGGCGTAGAAAGGGCGTGGGTTGAGTATGGCTTCTATTAGGTACCTATTTGTAATCGCAATGCAGTCTCTTTCTTTTCTATTCCAGATTTCGTATATTTTTACACAACATATAATAGAAGTTTGATAATTTCTTGACAACACATTTTACGAATGTCTTTAAATAGAAATGAGCACAAGTGAATCATGAATCATTAAAAAACAACCTTTGTTTGGTCAACAACCGAGAATCATCTTCATCCATTATATTCACAATCATAAGACCAACAATTAACACCTAATTACAGCTTCAAAATGATACAATAATCAATAAATAAATTCGACATACAGCAAAATGTTAGCAACAAGAAAAGAACATCCTAAAGATTAAAAACTACTAAATTAGATACTTCGGTATCACAAAAAACTATTGCCTCTACATTCTGTGAGAAATCACGGGTACAATCCTATATTCATCGATCCTGGCATTCAAATACTGGATCTTGAGAGCTGCTTGCATTCATCTATCCTCCATATTCTTGATCTGTACGTTCCAGGCCTCTTCTCATCCAACTTTTCTACTTTTACTGAAAGGATTTCAATCTCCCTTTTTATTTTCCATCCGAATGAGCGCCTAACCTCCAGCTGACTAAAAAACCATTGTCGTTCACAAATGCTCAGGAATTTGCATCACATCAGTGAATGTATTCTTCATATCTAGAAATTTGAATTAGAAATACCTTGAAGCGATCCGATAGGGAGCCCAGTATCTTTGGATGATACTCCCTCGCCAGTAAATCCGGACGTTGTGCAACGCTCAAAGCGAATTAATGTCAAACTTGCCAAGTTAGGCTGTAATAGAAAGAAGAATAAAAATTATCAACTGCACATCCCGCGGACCCCAAGAGAATGACTAAATGGATACTCCACCAAAAATTTAATTATGTCTTGCAAAACGTCATTTGATGGACAATAGACTTCCAGATGGTTTTGTTCGGTACATTGTTTCAAAATATGAGTATTAATTCCTTTTTCAGACTTGGCAGTACAGATGGTCAATTCCTTCAACGCCAAATTTATACTCGGTGTAGAATTAGACGAGGATTCAACCGAGAAGTGACAATTCGTTACCAAACATTCCAATTTCGATATATGAACGAAGAATTTTTCTGCCTCTTCCCAGGTGAAGCACACGTCTTGATGAATTGAAGTACAGAAAGAGAATCGTTGCAATTTAGTACAATTCTCTAGAATGAGCAATAGTAATGTCTTACAAATAGAATTCAAAGTGTAATGAATTTTCAAGTGGATAACTTCCAAATCTGTTTGGTCGGTGAAAAAGTTTAAAATTGTTTCTATCAACAATTCTGAATAATAGTTTCCACTCAAGTACGTGTCAAATTCCTTCAACCTGTAACACGATTTATATTATTTATAGATTTTGATAATCAATCAGAATAGATTTAGACTTCGATGATGAATTTTGGAGTAGGGCGATCGCCACAAGCCTCGCGACAAAGCAACTTTAAAAGACTCTTTTTTTCACTTGAGTTAAAATTATGTCCTCACTTTTCATTATTGTGGAAAAGGGTGGCCCGAAATATTTCGAATCCAATCGCAGGGAAGGTGGCGTTCATTTGTTGGAAAGTCTGGTTTTTCCACCACCATCCCGGACCCCGCAAATGGAAGGGTCAGCACTCCAAAACTGACATTAGGCAAGGCGAGCACAGAACCTCTTGGGAGGATGCAGGAATTTTAAAACATTTTATCCAAGAAGTCAGGATTAAGTCATTTTGAGATAGGTTAGCAGTCGTTGAACTTCGTTACACCCCTCCTTAAGAGTGAGTTCAAAAAACTACAATAAATCCCATTAAAATTCTACGGTATACGAACGTATGTAACCAAACAGAAAATCGTTCTTTCAAATATAAAGTAATTTGTACTCAATTTAGATAGAAAAATAAAATATTATACATTAAAAATACAAACGATTTGTACTTGATACAACACAAAAATTGAATATCCATAAGAAACACATAATAATAAAAAAAAAAATTTGAAATTTTATTCGTGGTTTCAAAATACTTAGTAGGTATTTGATAAACGAAAAAGGTGCGTAGTGCCTTTTCCGTTTATCAAATAAATACAATATAACTCGGAATTACATTTTTTTTCAAGTCCTCCTGATATAATATGTAAATATTTTTCCAAGTCTCACAGTCAATATAGAGATTGCAAGTCGACACTTTATCAAATCTCTGAAATAGGTCAGGACCCAACTGCCTAGGGTAGATCAGATCCAACATCTCTCTAAGGTCGAAAGTCGAAGCCGAACTTTCTTTCAAGTAGGTCAGAGCAAGATTTTTTCTTCAATATATATGATACTTACCCCTTCAGAAAATAATGTACAATAGATTTTGACCAAAGTGTGTTTCAGTACCTCTTTTTGAACTGATGCCAGCGGAAAGTCACTAGAAGAAGTAACGGAATTTTTCTACTCTCGGAACGTAGTTTTATCGAGTTTTGTTCTTACAATGTAACAAACAATAATTTGGATTAGATTTTTTGCTTTAGATTTTCTCCGTAACCTTTTAACGCACGCATTAAAACATCGACTTTGTCAACTAGATGGCGAATTTGATTCGGGTTTTTAATCGGTTCTATCGACAACAAACTTTTGAAGAGAGAACGGATAACTAATCTTTCATTGTCGAAACAATCTTTCAATTAATTCCAGGCTTCAATACATGCATCATCTTCCAAAGGGAGAATCTCGCAAGAGGCCTTCCTTTTTAGCTTCTCCCGCCATAGCCTCTTCAAGGTACTACAACCTCTGTACATTTGAAAGGTCGGGGTTGTTGTGAATCAAATTTTTGAATAAGCTTTTAGAATTGCGAGAACTTAATATTTCACCATGAAATTCGGGTACGGGTATTTTTTTCAGTTTTAATTGGAATGAACTTGAATTAGTTCCCTGTGCACTCTGACTAGATTTAGCTTCGTGGTGCATTGTACGATTTAACTCGGCGGGAAAGGTATGTAAATTTATGTTCTTGGCGTAAGAGTTTGACTTGGACAGGTCGAGGTACCACTTGCAGCCAAGGAAGTACCGCTGAGTCAAAAACGGAAGCGAGGCCGTCCGAAGCTCGCAACACGTACTCTACTCCATGACTGATGATCGGGACCTATGTGTGTGTTTTCAATTGAAAACAAATCATTTTACACTTTCTCCCCCCCCCCGCGGGATTTCAGCTATTCCATCCGTGCCGATAAATGGTACCCAAACTCAAATAGACTACGTACTCGTAGACAGAAATAGCAAAAACATGAAAGACTGCGGAACAATAAAGAAATTTAATTGCGATACTGATCATAGAATCTTATTACTGGAGTTAGAATGTCAGGAGTCAAAAACTAAGAGGAAAAAGTTCTGCAAAGCACCCGACATACATTAAAAAATAAGAAGATACAAAATGAATTATAAATCTATACTAAATGAAATTATAAAAGATTAAAAGTGCAATATCGGAAACGTCGAGGAATGGAATGAACAAATTATTCGAATCCTAAATGAGGCTGCAAATAAAACAAATGTTGAAGAAGAAACAGGAAAAACTAACATCATTACAATTGACTAGACTAAAATATTTTTGAACTTGAACCATAAAAAATAGATATAGCTCTAATATCAGAAACCCATTGCACCACTAGAAACTACATACAGACACAGGAGTACTCTTCCTACCACACTACGCATCCAAGCGGATGAGCAAGGGGTGGAGCCGCAGTTTTAATCAAGGAAAATATTCAACACTTCCAGCTTGAGGAAATATGTACACTAAAACGAATTTGTACTACTCACTAAACAGTCCAAAACTTTAAAAACAACAAAGCCTCGGGGATAGATGGTATCACAAAGTATGCAGGTAGATATTATAACTCAACTTTTTAACGTAGTCCTTAGGAATACAAATGTCCCAATAAAATAGAAAATATCAAAAATAATCCTAATTCATACAAAATTGAGAATTACTGGTCTCTTAGTATAATTTCTGATACTGCTAAAATATTTGCCAAGGTCATTAGGAAAAGAATTAAAAAATATTATAAAGAGACGCAGCCTGAGGAACAAGAAGGATTTAGATCGGGCTACTCAGCAACAACCAACTTACATATAATACATCAAATAAATGAAAATAGTGAAGAATATAACTTAAATCTATACATGGGTTTCGTTGACTACACATAAGCCTTCGATAATTTCAAACATTCATGTCTGTTCTCAGCCATGAACAACTAGGATTATAGTAAAGACGTAATACAAATAATAAAAAAAAAAAGTGCAAAAGCAATGGTGATCACAGACGAGGAAGGGGAAAAATTTGAGATAAAACAACGGGTCAGGCAAGGTGACCCATTATGTTCGACACCATTTAACATAGTACTGGAAGAAATTTCCCGATCACTTGATTGGTGTGAGAAGGGAATAAATATCAACGGCTTGTGGCTCAACAATCTTCGATTTGCCGATGACGTAGTAGTACTAGCTAACAACAAAGAGGAACTAAACCAAATGCTGAGGGAATTAAACGAGAAAAGGCAAAAACAAATATCATAACCAACTTGAAAGACAAAAACAAAGATATTGAAATAAGCACTCACAGTATGATAAAAACGATAAACGACGTTACATATTTAGCCCAAACAATAACCATTAAAAATAGACAGGAAAAAGATATAAAAAGAAGAATAAAAATAGGATGGAATAAATACTGGGCCCTAAAAAGAATTTTCGAAACAAATCTACCATTAAAAATAAAGTACAAAGTTTTCAGTCATGAGCTATGGAGCGCAAAGCTGGGCCTTACACACACAAATTACAAGTAACACAGAATAAAATGGAGAAGGGCTTATTGGGAATGGAACAGAATTTTAGAAGAACTAACAAAGTTAAAAATATTTTAAAACAAAATAGAAACATAGTCGAAGAAAGAGGTAAGCTTTCGCCCTTATGTTTAGAAATTATACCTATTTTATAAGTACCTACATAATAATATGCATTTACATGAAAGCTATAAATAAATAAATACTAACTATAAAGGGAGAAGGAAACGGTATGAAAAAAGGAAAGAAATTATATACAGCAAGGAGATAATATACAGGTGTGGAATTTTACACTTTTTACACTATACACAAAATCAGATTATATTTACATCTTCCGTCGTCAGTAAATTCCCGATCTAGCCATCGTCCTTCGTACAGTGCGAGGTACTCACATGTTTCTTTAATTCCTGCCCGTTCTGGAATGACAAGACACATGGGAGGCATTGATTTGTAGAAAAATCACAATGGATTTTCTCATAATGCCTCTTCAGGTACTCCCGTAGTTTAAACCTGAGATGACATCCAGAGCAGGGATATGGTCTGGCGACAGAGTGGACACTCGCAATATGTCTCGGGAGATTTTGGTACCATCTAAGGCAAATATGGCATTCCTTTTCTTCTGGCATATTTGACTCGATCTAGAGAGGAAAGAAAAAAATGAATAACGTAGACCTAGTGGTACTGACTTGAAAAACAAAAACGAAGAGAACAGAGAAAAAAAGGAATAACAGAAGAATTTATTCCAGCTTTGTTGAGCATCCGAAATTTTTCGGAAAAAACTTCATTTTCCCCAACGGTATCAACCTTATTTTGACGTCACTTCGACTCATTTATTCGACTAAGATAGATCTGAGAATCGACGTTAGTAAATCGTTAAGAAAGCTTTGCCCAATTGCCACTGCACTGCTAATTAATGATACATAAATTGATTGGAACTTGGCTTAAAATTATTTATTTTGAAAAACGGTTTTTCCCGCACATAAATACATTACGAAACTTTTTTCACTCGTAATTAACTATTATCCTTGCACGAAAAAATTATCTTTATATTGACTGAAAATTGACCGCTATATTTTTTTTTTTTTTTAAATAGGTAACTCATCATTGTTAGCGTGATATGAAGTTTATATTGCTAATACCTATTCAATATAAGAAATTAAATCTATAATGATTTTGGATCCATTTTATGATTGAGGAACACTAAAAATCCCCGCTAAAAATGTTGAGATCAAAAATGAAAGACCGATCTCTGGGACTTCTTCTGAATCCAACTCTTCTTATAAATATTTCGAAAATCCCTATTGTGTCAATTTATATAGCTTCAAACTTTTTTTCTTCCAAGGACTCACCTCTTGTATGCAAAACGAATTTCAGGGTTCTTCCTACAACAACAAACGACGGACGGCAACAAGTTTCTCTCCTGAAATAGAAAATTTTAGGATTATGTTATTTCATCGGCATACAAATTTAAACTATTTCAGACTAGAAGAGTAAATACCTAAATAAAGAGACGTAGACATGTCAATTGTTTTTAATGTCCCAGTTCCTTACCTTCGATGTATAGCCCACAAAACACACCCCAAATATTGAGATATGCGGTTCGATCTTACTCTATGTGTACTGTATCGACTTTTTTGCACTCAGCTTTTAACTATAAAACTCTCACTGGCTATTGACCAAAATTCTCGTAATCCTTTCATGTACACAGGAACTTTTCTTAAATTTATAAAATGAGCAGTCGTAGCAATAAAAGAAATTATTACTGTGCCTTCTGGGGATGCATAGTACTCGAACCTCAAATTCTGTGATCAGAAGAAAGAAACTTCATCCACCCGAGCGGAAGAAATCCCCCCTCACAATCCTCTCACAGCTTTCGTCTCACCGGTCCACGAAATATCTCTGCGATACAGTCATGAATGATAAGTCACGTTATTTTCGCGGTAAATTCTTCGCCCATCATTTCCTCTGTGATATGGCCACGAACACGAATTATCGACGTTCATAACTACTGTAGGGCAGACCATGACGTTTTCAACCGCAAACGTAGAAACTGTGCGGGCTTTATGGAGGTGACCACAAAAATGAGATAGCGGGTGTAACCGATGAAAATTGACAACAGATACTGGTTTTGCCACATTGTGATGTTCGAGGTGGACCAGCGAGCGATAAAACGGAGATTACCAGATGAATCTACACCGGACGAAGGTCTGATCGAGCTTATTTATAAATTAGTTTCCTTTCTTGTTTTACATCATTTTCGAAGTTGGTGACAGCGTTTGGTATTTTGTTGGGTCAGTTGTGATCTTGTCTCCGCTGAGGACTACTGTTTAGTCGAAAGCGCTTCGTTTGATTTTTCTTTTTTTAATTATGAATAGCCGTAATTTAGAGTATCACATAAATTCGATTAATTGCGCTAAAGCAGTGTATCTGCGATTTTTATTTTCAAAGTTTCGTACCCAACGTTCATCTTTTTCTACGCATATCTGTTTTCTTGATAAGTGGAGCCTAATTTCGTGGTTGAAGATTTCTTTCACCGCTAAGTGGATCAGATCGGAGTCGCGGAGATAGTATGGTAAGCATAATGTAACCACCTGATTGGACCTTTGGGTTCAATCTAGGCTTCCTGGTATGCTCCACCCTGTTGAATTCGATCAGTTTTTGCGTGAACTTAATGAAAAGTGTAGCTAATTTGAGGTCGACCTGAAGGTAACAAAAAATGGTAAGCTCTCCTTTCTGGTGAGTCTGAAGAACGGAGTTGTTGAGGAAAGTGTCAGTGATGATAATATGGTTCAGAATTTCCATCTCGGGTCGAGTTAAGTGACGAAAAATTTTACCTCCTGGAGAAAGGTTTGAAATTCGCTTCACTTAGCTGCTGCCAATTACCGGTGATGCCCTCGCGAACGTGGTCGCGGATCTAACGATAAAAATCGCTTACAGAAGTGTGCTGAGATTGTCCGTAATACCCCCGTGGTGGCGTGATCAAGGGATTGAAGAATGCCGCGGCCGGGGACAAGGAACTGATAGTTGCCAAGGCCGAAAAGGGTTTTGCGATAGTGGTGATGGAGAGGTCCTCGTATGATTCTATAAAGTTTATGGTGTATTTGAGCAGGGTAGAGCGAAAGAAAATGGTAGCTTCAGTTTCCCCAACCATGTCAAAGAGGTTCGAGGTTATGATTATCATTAAGAGTGATCGAGTATAGAAAGCCCTCTACTTCCTAACCCCCTCCCCCTCCTACCTAAGGTCCATAAAGAAGATATGCCGATGCGGCCCGTCATTTCTTCCATGTCTTCTCTTGCCTATTCCCTTGCCCAATATTTAGATCGATGGTTCAAATTCCGTATCAAGTTTGAGTCTCCCTACTCTGTTAAGAATTTTTCTACTCTGGCCAATAGCCTAGAAAATGAGTTTCTCCCCGCGAGCTCGACCATATATCCTTCCGACGTCGTGGGCCTCGGTGGGTATTCCTATTGGTGCCCTCTTAAGTTCCCTATCTCTGAGGTGTTTACGTCCAAGTTTGAATCCGACCTCTCCTCTTCTGGCCATCCTTTTTTGAATAATATCTCCTACCGGCGCAGTTATTTAAATGACGTGCTATGTACGTGGACTGGTCACCGAGATCTCTGCTTGGAGTTCTCGCGTATCTAAATAAGCACTACCCTTCCATGAAATTTACTCTGGAAGATGGTAGCTCCTCAATCCACTTTTTGGATCTTACTGTCTCCAAAAAAGACGGGGTCCATGAGTTTGAGATTTATAGAGAAGATACTTTGACCGATGTTTTAGTCCACGGGTCGTCATTCTGCTCTGTTGCTCACAAATATGGTGCGTTTAAGAGCTTAGGCCACAGACTTACAGTCCTTGGATTCGATTTGCCTTCAGAAAAGAGTTGATGACCATAAAACATCTGGCCAGATTCACTTGGAAATAGACGCGATGGTTCGTAGGAAGATTACTAGGGAATGTCTCAACGCTATTACTTCCTTTCCCTGTTCTATCTACCGCGAAAAACTGCGATAGATTAGGCTCCCATTCTTGGGGAAGTTCTCTCTCCAATCAGGTCGGGCCCTTCGCCCCTTCAGCTTTCGGGCGGCGTTCTACAACCCAGTTACTGTAAAAGGGTTGTTTGTTAGATTGAAATATTGAACTGCCGAATATGAGGAGAGTGGGTTAGTCTGTGAAGATTGTACAGGAGTTAACTTTGGGGAGACTGGTCACCAGCTGAAGGTTAAAGTCGATGAACACAAGATAGCCTGGCAGGAGGATAGAGTAGGAGATTCGGCATTCGCTAACGATCTAATTGCTAATGGGCACAGCTTCTCGTCAGCCTAGAGTCAGAATGTTGTAACTCCACTTTACAGACTTGCTACAGCAGGTTACACTAATTTTACAGAAGCGGAAAAAGACTGATTAATTACGCTATAAATGGTACCAGCAAGGTGCAAAATTACTCTATCAGCGTTCCAAAGTTTTAAAGCCTCAAAAGAAAGACCACAAATTTGGGATTTCCGACATTTTGACTCGAGGTCGACGTTCCGGGGGGGGGGGGGGGGTTGATATGCTTCTCCACGAGGAGAATTCTTGAACGCACCTCCTCGGAGCATATCGAAATAATCCGTCATAAGAATACAGAATACTGGTGGTGTCATTGTGCTGAACAGACATATACCGGACAAGGTCTGATCCAGCTTATTTATGTGTCCCTACTCGATGATTAGTTTCCTCGTTTCGGTGTTTCGTTGGGTTAGTTGTGTTCTTGTCTTTGCTAAGGATGACCATTTAGTCGGAAGCGCTTTGTTTGATTTTTATTTTCCTTTTCTAAGGTTTTTAGCATTTAGTTACTCGTCGGAGTATCACTCTCTTAAACTATTTTTCTTCAGTGCCGGCGGTGTTAAGATTCGTGGAAGGCGAAGAGCAAGAATAAAGATATTAATTCCGTTCGCTATTCACATCCATTCAAATAGTAGCTGAGTCAAAATGGGACACAAATTTCTTTTTGCTACATATCGTCGAGAGGAAATTTTTTTCGACTCGGGGAAAGGTCGAAACTAAACAATGATCCTAGATTACGCATCATCTTTGAACGATGCCTCGCTTCCTTACTCTGGTTATTTAATGGCTTTTCTGTACACACCATGCGGATGACGTCCGATGATCGTTGTTCTATACATTTATATTCAGTCCATTATTTATTCACATAATGATCCTAGATCGTACCTCAATCAGTGACTTCTTCTGTTCAGTCAGTAACCACCCCACAAAGAATATTAAAATTTGGAGTGCGATCACAAAGACATAGAAAAAGGAGCCGGTTATATTCCCCCTCCCTTCACATTCTTGTAATATAAAATGAATCATCCAGGCTTTAACTCTCATTTTTTACTCGTGGCTGTTTTGCCTTTGTAGAAGATGAAATTTTAAAAATTTGCATGAAATCATCGATCATATTGTACCGAACTCATTCACAGAAGGAGAAACAGGTAAAAGGGGTTTAGATTTGAATGTTGATTAATAATGTACCTCAAGTTATTCTTGCGGGAAAATTTACGCTGATATTTCTTATACCAAAACAGACAACCAAAATGAAAAAATGTCAGCAAAAAATCTGGAACCCAAATTACATGATATAATCACCTTTAACATTAATTAATAAAATAGATACAATACCGCATGGCATATGTGAATTGTTGACCAATTTTAATGAACGTGCTACCGATGTAAAAATTATGATAGTAAAAGATACAAAATTTGATTTGGTGATGGCTTGTGCTTACAAGTTCCACTGGTGTACTATAATAAAAACTCAAGTTTTGTCTAGTTAATTTGTCAGTACTACAAGGCTTATTCATAAATGGGCTCACACAATATTTACTTTCAGGGTTAGCTCGCAGAAACATTTTCAGCCACTGTTAAGGATTCCCAGTGACCTACTGATTTCTGAAATTCTTATGATCATCTACTTTCTCTACCATTTTATGGTTCGATCATCGTTGTCATGCGCAACTAGCCGAGCAGTCTTTTACTGTGAATGGCTCAAACGGTGGTATCACTCAGTACAGTTTTTTAAAATTGAAACTAAAAATTCAGCCACTGTTAAAACACTTTAGGACTACCAGTGATCTACTAATTTCTCAAATTCCAATTCTACTGATCAACTGCCTTCTTCACCAACATTCGTTTTTTTAAGGTTCGATCACCGTTGTCATGCCCCACTAGCCGAGCAGTCTATTACTCTGAACGGCTCAAACGGTGATCTCACTCAGTCCGGGATTTACAAAATGAAAACAAAAAATCCAAGATTTTCAGCCGGTGTTGAACTGTTTCAAGAACTTGTTTAAGCGGTCTCGGAATCGATTATGGCCAGTTTTACCAAAGTGCTAGTCGTCGATTTAGTGCTAATCCAAGCTAAAGTCGCCAAAATTGCGCGCTTTATTGGCTAAATTTGGGTCTAACCTGTCATGTGACTTTGAGCGTCATTGTAAGACTGGCCTTTATAAAACATCACTTTAGTCTACTCATGAGACATATATTGTCAATTCTTGGGTATTCAAGAGCTAATGTAAAAAATTCTGTTTTGGATCAATGTATTTCTTGCTCAGTATTGTGAGATGATATAGTTATATGTTACCAGTCTGGTAACGAGTTTTTGCATTGTAGTCCATTTTCTGTACACAAATAGGGACGGGCAATTAATGAGGAGATCTCATGCTTACATACGCCAGAGAAATGAAAAGAAAGTTGAAAAATTGACTGATTGGAAGACATGTAATTTTGAATGGACTGTATTCCGGAAGACACCACGAGGAGGTCGGCTCACCTAGTCTTCCAAAAAATGTGTACTTTTCTATGCCCGTACATAGGCGTTGTTGTTTGATTGCAGTGCGTATAAAGAAAGATAAGAAGTTGTCTAAGAGTGATCATGACGTTTCAGCCATCTCTGACGATCTTCATTCCCTCTCCGCTTACGTTCGGATGGAGGTAAATTTTGGTGTTTCTTCAGGACATATCGGTTGTTCGCACTTTCCTCAATTGCGTCAATCACGTTTCCACGTGATCGACACGATTCATCACCCCAGTCTTCCTCACCACTAGGAATTTCTATTTTCTTAGCGAGATTTTTCTGGAGTGCTTTCACCGCTTCTGTCTCTTCAAATTCTCTTTCAACGATTCTGTCCGGACAATTGCGTAAATGATCCTAGCAAGTAAATCATATAAGATGAGAGAGAAAAAAATCATCACGGATGAATTGAAGAAAAAAAGAAATTGTTTCATATATCGTCCTTGGACGGTAAAATGCGGTGTACATGATTGTACGGACATTTTACCATCCCATTATCCGGATTCTGACGATCACATTTCTTTAGATGACGACTTAGAGGATGATTCAAAATAATATGAGAATTGTCTAACGGGCATTCAACCAATTTCTAAGACTCCATCACTATATATAGAAAGTGTATACGAACGCAGAACTACTCGTTAGCGAGTTCTTTGTTTGCGGACAAGTACAAAGCGAGAGCGAACAAGTTGAGATCGTTCGTCCAAAGTCTCCTTAATCTTCCTCTGACCCGTTGAACACTTGAAACTCTCCAACATTTCAATCGGTAACTACCCTGAAAACAATACTATTTAGGAAAAAGTTCAAAAAGAACCTCGTGACATCCTCCCCCCCCCTTTCCTACCCTTGAAGCTCTATGAGGCCATCACCATCAGTGCGCGCAATCTCTCTATACTCTGACCGCATCTTCTCAGTTTAGTTTCTCTTTTTAGAGTCATGCTTCGAAATAAAATTCATTAGAGTTTACGAAAGAAAAATTCGCAAACGAATGAATATGTACGCACAGTACAGGCGGTTTCGCCGTCTGTGTGACGTAGTCAGATTGGATAAGGAGTTAAAATTTCTCAGCTTGGGCGATGCTGAAACGCTCTCGTTCACAGTTAGGCTTTTCCTAGTCCACTTGAAAATAAGATGATGAAATATACGACGCAGCTGTTCACGAACGCACGTTCTTTGCAAGAAGTAGTTCAAAGTCCTTCATTCGATCTTGAACGAAGAATACTCAATGATAAGATAAAGAAACCCGTGCGTGTTCGTATATCTATCGTGTCGGAATTATTGCAACACCGACCGTCATGATATTGAAAACCAACAACTAATTGGGTGCATAGCGAGATCTATTTCTCGAACTTTCTAACATGGAGAAAAAAGACGCGGGAAAATCTGTTTTGCCCGGGCACGCTGCTCCTTTGAGCTTGAGCTTTTTCT
The DNA here is from genome assembly GCA_035079395.1 of Aspidiotus destructor. Classification (NCBI taxonomy): domain Eukaryota; kingdom Metazoa; phylum Arthropoda; class Insecta; order Hemiptera; family Diaspididae; genus Aspidiotus; species Aspidiotus destructor. The sequence continues at coordinate 19,095,244 of JAVHKZ010000016.1, forward strand.
CGCCTTTTACTTTCTACGATCGTAAGATACGGGAGGATTCAGCTGAGACGCAAAAATCTATTCACATAAAAGGCTTGCAAAAGTCATCATAACGAAAAATAAAACAATCTACAAAACTTTAACAATAGAAAGGATAACTAGTTCGGATTTTTTTTCGAGCGGTTTTCAACGACAAGAAAGAATTATAAAAATATTAACGACGTGAATTACAAACAAAACTTACTTACAAATTGATTACAAAAACCCGAATAATAGTTTCTTTTTAGGCCCTATTCGTCAGGTGACACACCGTAGAAGTGCAATTAAGATTTGACACACAAAATTCGACGAACAATTCTACTGGAAAATTGTATTTCGCGCACCCGGAATCGAATCGGTGCGTGCTCTCTCTCTACTTTACTCTTCATTGTTTTGCTCTTTCTCTTATTAAGGTCATGCTTTTGAAATGAAATTTATGAGACGATATAAAAGAGTCCGACATACTTGAGAATATGTTGGTACAATATAGAGGCGGATTTTTCCGTCTACGACGTAAGTAACCGCATTCGGTGCGTCGCAAAACTTCCACAGCTGATGTGCGACTTAGAACTTCTTCGTGGAAAGCTACGCCTTCTATCACTACGATCGTACGAAAAGCTTTGACTGAGACGTAAAAATCTATTCTCAGAAGAGGCTTTGCAGAAGTTATTAACGAAAAATAAAACGATATCCACAAAATTTTAACGATTGAAAGGATAATTATCAGTTTGATTGTTTTTCGAAAGCGTCTTTCAACAGCAAGAATGAATTAAATAAAAATAGTAACGAAATATGAACGATTGAAGAAAGTATATAATAAATAACCGGATTCGAATAGTTTTTCGAGCAATATTCAACAATGAATACGATTATAAGAATTCAAAAATATCTAACTTCAAACAAAACGATCACGAACATTCGACAGAACGCAAAAACTTACGCAATCTCAATACGATAGCAGCTGGAAAAAATAGTTCAAAGTGACTTCCCTTGCATTTCGAGCGCTTAGCGGCTTGATATTTTCTTATCGTCTGTGTATAGGGAGACCTTATCTCTCAAACATTCTAGCATAGAGAAAGAAATGTGGTGCAATCTATTTCTACCGGCCACGCTGCCCCTCCTAAAATCTACTTCGATACAGAAACATATAGTCGAGAATTACGAACGATCGTCAAAACCCGAATAATCAATTCTCTTTAGGCCCTATCTTCAGAAGGTACACTATGGAAGGGCAATTGAAATTTGATACAGAAATTTAATGAACTATTGTACTTTGTACCGAGATGCGCTCAGCATCGTGGGTGCGTGCACTCTCTCTCCTTCACTCTTCTTTGTTTTTGTAAAAAAATCCAAGTTTAAAGAAAGAATCCAACATAACTGAGAATATGCTAGTACAATATAAAAGCGGATTTACCGTAGGTAATCGAATTTGATGATTCGCAAAACTTTCACAACTTGGACGCAACTTGGGCTTTTTCGTCCACGACTATACGTCTAAGATCGTACGACACACACGGTATGATTTAGCTACTCGTATGTTGTAAAAATCTATCCACCAAAAAAACTTGCAAATGTTATAAACAAAAAATAAAACGATCCACAAAAC